>OU862878.1:18084317-19334317 GCA_917880725.1 Selenia dentaria
CACGGACTTGACATATCAACTAATATTTTTACGTGACAAATGACAAATGTACAACTCATAAGAGTCCTTATAAATAGAAAAAAAAAAAATCTGTCTTCTGTCAAATTTTTAGTAACGTCAACAAATATTTATGAAGAAGAGGTTGACTTGAATTGAATTGAACTGAAAGTGGAAAATAATTTACATGTTTGAAATTGGGTACTCAAAAACAAAGGCAACTAATTAGACAAGGAAGTGGGTAGACTACGTAGTACATATTTGGTACATATTTGGTCTGTAGGGTAGACAATTTATATGCAATGAGGAACCAGACAAGCGATTTTACAGTGACTGGGTTATTGAGAATGAACTATATTTAAAAGGTTTCACATACTCCCATTAGCGTGCATGTACATAAGGGACATTTTTGTATTTATGAAACAATATCCTCTTTATTTCAAAAAACATTCGGATACTCTAGCCAGGAATACAAGGCACAAACACACACTGTATGTACCCCCATGTCGTCTGGACCTTGTCAAACGCAATGTTTATTATCATGGCATTACGATTTTCAATAAACTGCCAAATGACTTCAAAAATCTACCTTTTAACATATTTAAATTGAAATTAAAAATATGGTTATTAGACAAGTGTTTTTATGATGTTAAGAAATATTTGACTTATAAAAATTAACTTTGCTGACATTTAATATTTTACAATTTTAATATTGACATTAAAATTTAAGCAGATTACTATGTGACTAATATAATTTCTATGTAATCTAAATCAGCTTTAAATTTGTTTGCATGATTACATTTAATGTTTGACATTGTTATTAATATTTTTTGTAGGTTCATACATTTAAATACTTTATTTTAAAATTTTGCACGCTTTGATGAGGCAGAATGTAATGGATCCTTCCTATTTTAACTATAAGAACTACTGTACCTACATTTCTCGCAAATAAAAATTTATTATTATTAAAAGTCAAAAGTCAAAAGTCCAAAGTCAAAATCATTTATTCAATTTAGGCATCAAAGACGCACTTATGAACGTCAACTTTTCATTATAATGTACTTTAAAGACTCTACCGCTGCGTTCCAAAATATATAGAACCCATCGAGAAGAAGCGGCAAGAAACTCGGGGCCATTCTTTATATATCGATGTTTACAATGTTTCTACTTAGGTACTACAAATATTACATTTTATGGGTGGCAGAAAGACAGCTTGCCAGAAGTGGAGTATTCCAAGCATCTTTATCTTCTATATAATGTCGAACTTTATAGTAAGCTTTTTTTATTAACACGTTTTTTACAGTCAACTTGAATTTGCCCTCTGTGTGCTCAGTTATGTGCTTTGGGATTTTATTGTAAAAACGCACACAATTTCCTAGGAATGACTTATTAGTCTTCGCAAGTCTAAAACTAGGTACAGCTATCCTATTTGTATTTCTGGTATTAAAAGTGTGGTGATCACTATTTAACTTATATTTATGTAAATTTTTACGAACATACATTATATTTTCAAATACATATAAGGAAGGCAACGTTATTATATTGATTTCTTTAAATAAATCTCTCAAAGATTCACGGGGACCCATTTTGTATATAGCTCTAATAGCACGTTTCTGAAGGATAAATATGGTCTCTATATAGGCCGCTGAACCCCATAGCAATATCCCATATGAGATTACGCTGTGGAAATATGCAAAATACACTAACCGCGCCGTAGAAGCATCTGTTAGCTCTCTTATTTTACGTACTGCATATGCAGCAGAACTGAGTCTCCCAGACAGGGTATTTATATGACGACCCCATTGTAATTTTGGGTCAATTTTAATGCCTAGGAAGACTGTTTCCATGTCCATTACGAGTTTAACTCCATCAAGCGTAACGTTGGACTCCAAATATGGAACAGTAGGCAAAGAAAACTTCAAACATTTTGTCTTTTTTGCATTCAGAAGTAATTTTTTTGTTGAGAACCATTTAGAGATACTAGATAGAGCGTTGTTTACTTGAATTAGTGTGCTATCTTTCCTATCTACTTTAAAAATCAGAGATGTGTCATCCGCAAATAAAACAATATCACAAAGATCCTTGGCCATAAGTGGCAAGTCGTTAATGTAAACTAAGAACAAAAAGGGCCCTAAAATGGACCCTTGTGGAACACCCATTTTAATTATAGATCCTGAAGATGTTACACCATTTATGCCAACCTTTTGCATCCTGTCAGATAAATATGATTCGATGACATCAAGCGCAGCTCCACGAATACCATAAAGGAAAAGCTTTCGAATCAGTATACGGTGTTCCACACAATCAAATGCTTTAGAGAGATCACAAAAAACACCAATAGCATCATGTGAGCTCTCCCAAGCCTTTAAGACATATGTCATTAACTTCACACCGGCATCCTTAGTTGATCTTGTTTTCGTGAAGCCGAACTGATTTTCGTGCAGTATTGAATGCTCGTTGAAGTGCGCCAAAAGTTGTTTGAGCATAATTTTTTCAAAGATCTTACTCAAAATTGGTAGTATAGATACTGGTCTATAATTAGCGGGGTCTGTTTTCTCTCCAACCTTAAAAATTGGAGTGATTCTACTATATTTCATTAAATTAGGAAAGGTACCTCTATCTATACAAAGATTAAATAAGCGGGCGAAAATAGGACCCATAAAACTAATAATTGGCTCTAAAATTTTTACTGACATTCCTCATAATTCTTCAGTAGTCTTTATATTTAAGCTTTTGAATGTTTTTATAATTTCGACAGTTGAAGTATATTCAAAAGAAAAACTAGGTACTTCGTTCGTGAAATTAGCTTTAAGAATAGCTTCTGCTGCATTGGGGCAAGAATTCAGTGACTTGGTGACTTCTAGAGGTAAATTAGAGAAGAAATTATCAAAAGTATTTGCTACATTTATTGGTTCTGAGACAGTCTGATTGTTAATTACAAGGACACATGCAGTGTCTTTTGGTTTATTTTTGCCGGTCTCAGTATTTATAGTCTTCCAAACTGTTTTTATTTTGTTATTCGATTTCCGAATTTTATCTCTAATAAACAAAGCTTTAGCATGCAAAACAAACAGTCTTAAATAATTTTGAATAAGTTTTGACATAGTTATGGAAAACTTTATCAGATGTCATAGTTTTTTTATGATATAACTCATACATGGTATCTCTACTTTTTCGAATACCTCGAGTAGCCCAGTCACCAAAAACTAACTTCCCAGTTGTACACATTTTAACCTTTGGACAAACTTCATTGATCTCGGTACTAACTAAAGATAATAATCTATAATAATAATCGTTAGGGTCCTCTTCCGAAAGATTCGCGATGCAAAGTTTTGCTTCAATATTTTTCTGAAGCTTTTCAAGCCTACTAGTTGTTGACGGCCTATGTTCGATTATCATCTTTTTCATGTTTTTATTGCCATTAAATTTTATCGCAAGGCCCTTGTGATCAGACCTAACACCGGTCATAATTGTAGTTTCCTTAGCCTTACAATTTGAATAAATATTGTCTATGCAGGTAGCTAAATAGTCAGTTATTCTAGTGGGCTCAAAGAATAAATAATTCAAATGGAATGATTTAAACAGTGCAATTAGGTTTGTTTTATCTGATGAATCTGTTAATAGATCGATGTTGAAGTCACCACAGATATAGATTTGTTTGTTACATTTAGAGATTTTCTTTAAAATTGATTCCATTGTATCCATATCATATTATTATTATTATCAAAAATAGCTTGATCGACTTTGATGAAACTTAAATGGGACATGAGCAGGACCACCAGTGAAATAAAAAAATAATCATCAAAATCTGTTCACTTAGAAAATAGTTCTGAGGTAACACACAAAAAACACAGCAGAATTGAGAACCTCTTCCTTTTTAGAAGTCGGTTGAACATACATGTTTGTGTACTTTGAACGGTTGTGGCGTCTCTAGCGGCAAAAATATGAGATGAGCAAAATCTTCGTTAGACCGCCCGTCGACGTGAGTTTACGTTAGTTTCATTCATAAATCTTTTGTTTTATTTATTTATGGTCGAGGACAGGTTAAATAGTTGCTCTTCATCAACTTTGAAGAAAACTGTATAGTCAACCAGGTGCGCAAAAAATAAATATTTACTTGAATTGCAAATATCTTCGAAACTCTGGCAACGTTAAGGCTCAAAACGCATTTTTCCTTTCCATGTCTTGTTTCGTAAGGTCAGTGAGTTTGCCACCGCCCTTGACTCGGCGTTTCATCTCCGAGTATTTAGCTATCCCTCGCAAGGGAAATCAGCGTGTATTCGCTTATCTGGTCTCATTAGGCAGGGCCGATGGAAGCGACAAGGCCGAAGGAATCCAAGCCCCTTGGGAATATCTGATATACGCTAATATACTCAAATCAGATAGAGAGAGCGTAGTTTTTTTTACAGACAAATCATAACTATTACGAATTTGTCCCGCTACTGTACTGGAACATTACCTTGGGACAAAGAGTTTGTTTATTCCAGGATTTAAAATGTTATTTTTCTTCTTTGGATTTTTACGTTAGAATAGTTTTATCTGCCAGTGTGGACCTGTGATGACCTAAAGACCAATGACAAACTCAACTTTTTGAATATATAAACGGTGTTTAATCATCTTTGGTATGTATGTATACTGCCCGGAATAACATGTGATAGGAAACTTTACGAGTAAGTAGTAAAAAAGAATAATATTGTTGAATATTAATCTTTTCAAGCGGGTGAAGACGGACCCAGCTAGTGTGTCATAGCTTTGTCTACTAAACAATTCTTCTGAATTGTTTAGTCGAGAGTGACGAGACAACATCGACGCGGGCGTCCCGAACACTCCTTGAAAAGACCACCGAATGTGGTCGAAACTATAGTCGGACCTATCCGATAATTATAACGTGAGTAATCCCGTATTTCTAATAAAAAATGAGTGAAAACCACATTAGTTTTTATAACTCAAAAAAAGAATTTTTTGTTATAAAAACTAATGTGGTTTACATTAGTTTTTATAACAAAAAACAAAATTCAGAAGAAATAATTTCTAATCCGTTATCTCTGTATGCAGAAGTTTTACTTAACCATGAACATCCCCACAAAGTTGGCTTGTTCAATAAGAATAAAAGGTTAATCATGGTTTTAGAGGTTGTTATTCTCAGGTTTTATGTTACTGCGCAATAAGTTAACTTCCGCAATAGAGTACGGTTCAGTTCGTTTGTTAACCATTAAGTCTTGGTTTTATATGGAGCAGCCAGCAGAGAAAAACTTGTAACAAATTGTTTAATTAAGGGTACAGTTTACTGGTAGTTGGGTATCATTTACTTCAGGGTCAGGGCCGTACCTCCGATCCTGTAATCCCTGTACCCTACGGCAAACGTGCTGAGCACCCATTTTATCTCTTAGCAGTGCAGACAAAGGGGGATTTGGGGGGCGGGGGGAGGGAAAGTACCTACAAAGTACGATGCGGTACGAACTTACGTAGCTTAGAATAAGACGCGCATCGCTCCGGGCTATTCATCCGTCTCGTACTGATAAAACCCCTGTTCCAAACTATCCTTTTTCCTTCACCAACTTCAATTCATTTTTATATTACCGAGAAATCCTTTGAGCTTTCAGCATGGTGAGAAAAATGATTAATGTGTTTAATATAGCTTGCAAATGGGATTGTACTGCGTGTGTGTAATTTATTCCATTTCGTACTGCAATGACTGCTTCAGTGAAATGGAATTTAATATTCCGTATATGTAAAATAATCTTAGATGTAGAAGGTTAGAAGTGCTGGAGATGCTCAAAGCGAAGGCCATTTACAACGCGTTCAACGCCAATAAGTGTAGGTATTGCGATTTATATTGAAAAATAAAGAAGATATAGCTTAGATTAAAATTTCAACTTTACGACTATTACATAATAACTTGCCTCTGGAGCAAAACTTGCTACTTTCAGCGATAATTAACCTAATTTCTGCAAAGATACTCGCCAACTGACCGTTTTGCATAAATATATTTAATGCGAAAGTGGTACACTGGATCTTTTTGATGGATATAAGGTTGTTTATTGCTCTTTCGCCCCAAAAGGTTCTAAACAAATTGCGGTTGAACTTTTTACCATAGTAGATGATGTTCTAAAATAGAAGTGCTATTTTAGATCTACTACGCGGTCTAAATGCAATCGCGGTCACTATGGGTCCAAGCAGTGACCGCGATTGCGTTTACAACTGAAAGTGTATGTGCCCGATGTCTGTTCAGAGGACACGTAAAACAGTCGTCGGGTTATGTTGGAGGTATACTATTACAATTTCCGAATCTATGACTCGACTTTACGTGCCAGCACACATTAGGAAAAACTAATGTCTAAAATACCTAGTAAAATAACAGAGTGAAAAGAGACATATTGATTGTGCGCGCGCTGATGCGCTGAAGCATGAAGCATACTTAGCCTGGGTCGGTGCTCGAATGCGCAAACCAAGGATATTCGTAGCAAGAAGACAGCCTTTAACAAGGCTGCCAAGTCATACAAAAAGGCATTAAAAAGGGCGCGATTTGATCATATTAGCCGAGTTGGGGCCAAACTTGCTTCTCACCCTGCGGGTAGCAAATCATTCTGGTCCCTGGCGAAAACCATAAATAAGTAATAGAATCCAACTTTAGTCGCCCCAGTCTACCTCCACTAATACAACCCAATGAATCATTGGCTCACACTGCTGTTGAGAAAGCGAACTTGTTCGCTTCTCTTTTTGCGGAATTTTCACGTTTAGATACAGCGGGCGATAAACCGCCACGTCTACCTGTATGCGAAGCATCAATGCCGGAAGTACGCATTTGACAGACCGAGGTGCGTAAGACGCTTCACAATCTGAACGTCAACAAGGCCATTGTCCTTAAATCGTGTGCTCCTGAGTTAACTCCTCTATTGACACGTCTATTCCGCCTTTCTCTACAGATTGGTAAAGTGCCGAAATCGTGGAAACTCGCAAATGTGCAGCATGTGCCCAAGAAAGGCAGTCGTGCGGACCCTGCTAACTACAGACCAATTTCAATACCTTCTATACTTTGCAAGAGTATGGAACGTGTTTTGAACAATAAGCTCCTAGCATACCTGGAGGCGAATTATATCCTTATTGATCGACAGTACGGGCTTCGTCGAAACCGGTCAACTGGGGGCTTCCTTGCTTATGCCACTCATATCTGGGGTGAGGCGATTGAGAAATACGGCGAAGCCCTCGCCGTCTCTCTCGATATTTGAAAGGCCTTTGACAGGGTTTGGTACGACAGTCTTGCTAAAAAGCTTCCATCTTACGGCTTACCCACAGGCTAGTGCTCCTGGTTTTCAGACTTCTTGAGGGAAAGAGCGCTACGAGTAGTTCTTGATGGGTGCTCGTCCAATCAACTGTCAATAAACGCCGGGGTACCTCAAGGGTCAGTTCTGTCTGCTACTCTCTTCTTGCTACCCATAAATGATCTGCTTAAACCCGGTATCATTGGCTATGCAGACGACAGCACAGTTGTAGATAAGTATACATCCGATGCATGGGCCAGCGACTTACAAATCCAGTCACATAGAGAGGCGATGGTTGAGAGAATTAATTTGACCCTACATGCAGTTTCCGAGTGGGGAGATGCCAATCTGGTCAAATTCAATGCTTCGAAGCCGCAGGCGTACCTATTTAGTGCCAAGAAGAGTCCTTTTTAATTCACTCCTACCTTCCGAAGGTGCCTGTTCCGATAATCGACCAACTCGAGCTGCTGGGTGTAACATTTGCACCGAAACTTAATTTTGGGTTATACTTCAAGTCCAGGGCTGAAGTAGCCGCGAAAAAGCTGGGAGTCCTTCGAGTATTACACATCGGGACAGCTTCTAAACCTGTATCAAGCTCAAGTCCGTTCTTGTGTGGAATACTGCAGCCTTCTCTGGGATGGTTCGGCTAAATACCAACTCGAAGCCTTGGACTCCATAGATAAGTAGTAGCAAAATAGCAGTAGCAAAGAAACACATTAGTGACGATGCTTTAGTAGAGGCTAGAATTCAAAGCCTTGAACATAGACGCAAAGTTGCCAGCTTATCGGTGTTTTACAGTATACACTTCGGAGAGTGTGCGATCGATCTTCACAATCTTATTCCCTCATCTCCTTTCTTTCATCGAACAATAAGACGCACAGAAACACCATCCGTACATGGTCGAAATTCCAAAAATACGCACGAAGCGCTTCAAATCTAGCTTCATAATGCGTACGGCTGAAGTATGGAACAACCTACCAGCGTCTATATTTCCTGATATATACAATCTGGGAGTCTTCAATTATAGAGTGAATAGGTACCATATAAGCAAACATTTACCAACTTCGACCGTCACTTTCCATCAGGTGAGACTGTGGTCAAATGCTTGTTTATCAAATGTACAAAGAAAAAGATATTGCAAAAATATCAACCGTATTCGTTGACAGTGACATGGTATCTAAACATACACATGTATCTAATACATTATTGCTTACTGTTATCATCATTGAAAATGTTTACATGCACATACATTAACTTTCTGAAGAATTCATACGCACGAGAGTAATATAACAATAGGAACATACATTGTAATTTTAGAGAGAAAAATACACATCCACGGGCGGGATTCGAATACGCGTCTTCCGACAATCCGTGTCAGACGGCATGACTATTAAGGGACAGAAGGATATTGTCTGAGCATCGAATTATAACTCTACTTATTTAATTTTAACCGTCGTAAGATTTTGAATAGATGTAGCTCGTAACATCTATTGAATAGCTTGAAAACATGCAATGCTGTCAATCAACACACTTGTAGGTTACACGTAGAATAAAATAAGATAAGATAAATTTATTTACCCAGAGTAAAAATACACAATATGAACAGCTTACTGTAAGAAACTTAACTAAACTTAACATAGAACACGTACTAATTCAAAAGAGTATATCAGCCCCAAACTAAGCACAAGACTTCAATAATTATCAAGGAGATCAATTAGTTATGAATTTGAGATACTGAAAAAAATAAGTGAGCACCAACCTTTTATTTCGGTATGATCCTGACATAAAGCATGAAATGACGAGCAAAAGAATCAAATAACTAGTCGGTATAACCGAATGTTTAACCGAGGATCAAACCGAAAGATCAAAAGCGTCAGTCATGTATCACGTTTCTGCAGTACGTCATCGCGATCTGTGCACATGTGTGTAGTCTGTGTACATCCGGTGCCCTTCTGTGGCTTATCTGTGTTACTATGGCGTGTTGAATTCAGAATGAGTTTATTCAGACTCTGCCATTCATTCATTAATGACTGTCATTGAAAAGCCGAGCCGTTAACGTTTTTCAGTGGAACATAAATACAGAAGCAAATGAAATGATTTTAGATAACGTTTGATGTGCTTAGATGCATTGAATGAAACATTGATTTCAAAATAATCCTCTTTTGAAACCAACTGGTAGGTATTTACAAATATGTAACGAAAAATCTTCAAATTATATTAACTATTTAGCTATTGCATAAATCCGTCATGAGTATGTAATTGATTTAGTTATGCAAAATTAAATGCCTAATGTCTATATATGGTTTTATATATACGGAAAGTAATATTATCTCCATTACATCTGTATGTTACCCTATCACGCCATAATTGACTGAAAGGAGTTAGGAGACATTAAATTTGGGTTTGGTTTCTTTTCATCATCACCACCGTTTTTCATCACAGTAATCACACAACCAAAACTACAATGCAGAGCCAGTTAAGTGCATAACATAAAGAACGTACAAGGATAATTTATTTTTAGTTAAGTTATTATTCTTGACCGTATATCTAAATTATATTTTTTTATATTTAACAAATTTTTTTTACATTTCTTGTTTGTATTCATCGTATACATACTCGTATATACATAACTTTTTGGACTAGCTCTTAGCTATTTATTTCGCATTAGAAATATTCAAATTATCAACGGGATAGTTACCATGTATATTTTCTTTGAGCTTCCTATATTTCGGCACTGTTGCAAGCGCCATGATCACGGATGAACTGAGGAAAAGGGCGATAAAAATTTTGATGTTCTAATATCAAAAGCATTTTAATATACATATTATATTTGGAATAAGCTATAAAATGTATTATAACGTTACACTAATTACTTACTATTTCTCAGCAATAAAAAGTAATAGTCTTACAACTACGAATAATAATAAGTCTTACAAGTATGGTCTAGTGCGACACTCCAATATTTATTCCACAGGCCGCGATAAAATAACAGTGTGCGCTTGGCCTTTACAAACCAAGCCGCCATTCCAGTTAAATAAGTTAGCAAAAAAATATTCAAACCTGATTACTACGAAAAAAGTCCAAGTGCGAGTTGGACTCGCGCACCGAGAGTTACGTACATAAAGATACATTTAACATTATTGTTCTACCGACACAAGGTAGATAACAAACTTAAGACAAGCTAGATAAGAGAGAACAAATTTAACTCTGCCAATCGACCCCTAGACATAGCTCTTGCATCAACCGCAAATAATAAATTTGAAAGAGTAAATTTGCTTTTTTCTTAGTAAACTATGTATTTACAGTTTTCAGTTCTTTACTTTTAATACTTCATGCTATTACTTCTAACCAAAATTTATGATTTGGAAATTTTTTTGGTGGTTTTGGAAAAACTTTAGTAAGTACCCTATACATATAAAGATTTGGATTTTCGTGTAAAATCGCAAAAAATATGAAACAAAAACGGTCATATCTTTTGATCGCGTTAACTTACAAGTTTGATTTCCTCACAGAAAGAGACCGAAGATCCGAGTTTTTGATGTAAATTTCAACTTGATACCTCTATGCATTCCTGAGAAAAAGGGTCTTGACTGACAATGTGATCTGTTATGTTCCATAAAACACTATATTTTAGGAAATACATGTATTGAGCTTTGTAGCACACCATTCCAAGAGAAAGTAAGAACATCTAAATACCCTCCCCTTAGCTAACCTTATTAATACAAAGAAGGTTGCAAGTACCCACATTGATACACAACATGATCCTACAAGGATTTATTTATCCTTGTGAGGTAAGGAACCCTAAAAAAGGCTTCAACTAGCGAAATACCTTCGATAAGCAACCGGTACAAACTAACTAAAGCGTCTATGTGTTTGAGAATATGTAACTCCAAGAGTCGAATAACCATGGGATATAAAGCAAGTGAGATTTATAATATACTCAGGATAAAATAAACAAATAGTACCCCTGTTAACTGTAAACTCTTATATGCCTCTAAGTACATTTCATCCATTGAGTGTTTTAGTCCTTGACAAAATATACAAGACAAGAATGCACTAATCTTCTTTCTTCGCAGATATATACTCAAAATTGAATTATCTAGCCTATCCTAAAAACCACTTAGGCTAAGTTCAGCTAAATAATCACTGAAATAGAGTAAAGAACGTTTGAGGTTCAGACATTTAATAGGATTTATAAATCCTTTCAGAGAAATGCCTTTATTTAGATTATGTATTAAGAGCTTTATTTTAAAGCTTGATCTAAAGAAACAATATACTTTACATAACTCTAGCTAGATGTCTAAACTGATACTTTTCAATCTTATTTTTCCTCTCCTTTTTTGACTATTTACCGTTATTCTGTCAATGACAAGTTCTAGTATATGACAAATACGTAGCACATTTTAGGCTTTGACGAATGCGGAGACTATGCTCCGTCTACGACATTTTAGTCACTCCTTCGAGGATTGGGAAATATGAGGGCAAGTCATCTTTTGTACCAGCCAAAACTATGAGTTCGTCTTATCTAAGAACTTGAAATGAATTTTAAACGTTTAAACGTTTAAAAGTCATTTCAAGATACAAGAAGATGAAGAAGAACTCACAGAACCCAAAGTTGAGACGGATACAAAAAGAGGATGGATTGTCCTCACCGACTCTGTGAAAGAGTGAGATTAACATAATACCAAGACGTTTTTCATTCAAAGAAATATTGAATGAAAAGAAGAGGCGAATATTAATTTCTGTGTCATTCCAGCTATGCCGTGTGAACATGGATTAAAAATAAAATAAAGTATTCACTCTAGTTAACATTCATTCGAGTGAAGCGTCTGATGTCTTCTTTAGCTTAGTTGGTAGTTACCCTGCCTTCAAATGACGGGGTCTCAGGTTCGATTCCTAGTATATCCCTAGTAGGTAAATCCCTGTCCTGTATTGTTAAATGTGCCCATACCTCTCGCGACACAGGGATCCTATCGCGGCGGTATGAAAGTATAAAAACTTTATTTTGAGCGAGCTGTCATTAAGTAGTTATCGGTCCTCCTGATACCGATGGGGGACAGATAAAACTTTATAAAAACCTGTATATTTAGCATCTGTCCCGCAAAATGGGGGACAGACGGTACATTTTATTGCTGTTTGTCCCTTTAAAGAGACAGAGTAGAGGGACAGATGGGCATTATCCATTTTTACTGTAAGTATAAAATCCTAAACATTTAGACATTCCATTTTGGCATTCTAGGTTAAGTAATAGAGGGCGGGCGTGAAACAAATTTCAAAAGTTCCTTAAAAAAGAGTAAAACATTGTTACCCCCTAGGGAAAAGTGCAGGTACGAAATGTTAAGAAACCAGCTTGGAAAATAAAAGGCGAAGACACGGCGGCGCATTTATGAACCCTTGTTTGGATGACGTTGTTTATGCTAGCAAGGCTTTTGATAGCGAGGCTGTAATTGCGCACAAAGTATTGCTTACGTGCGACATTCTTTAAATTGCGCCTCCGTACTATTTAAAACGTCGTTGGTTACTTTGTGGTTTCATAAAATTATTTTAAAACGACATTAAAGACTTACTATAAGAACTATTGATATTGTCGGCATTATCGTATATCGTTTTCATTCTTAAACTTTAAATTCATTGTCTTTGAAGAAGATTGTAGAAGAGACTGCCTTTTGTAACACAGTTTTTACTAAAACAAAGGGCAGAGATACGAGAATCTCTATACTATGAAATGTGCATTTTTGTTCACGGATTTGTTATCCATTCCTTTACAAAGCCATAAGTGGGGCTGTATCCAACACTAAGAGGCTTGTTTGGTATAGAACATACAAGAGTATAGGTCATGTCTTTGGTTTATTACATCTATAGGTATATATTTCTAAAGTCTTTTTATTTGTCTTATTTGGTGTAGGTACTATTCTTGGTAGCAATGCAAGGTTCTGAACGGCTGTAACACTACAACACGTACTGAAAGATGACAAAGCTCTTGCCACTACTCTTATACAAAGTTGTTCTCTTTACCTGTTCATTTTAAAATACAAGAAAAGTATGTACCTACAACCATTATTTTCTTTACATACAAAAATTGAGAAGGCAGAGCTTAGCGCTTGCACTATTTTATTCTATCTTCTATATTTTTATTTATCGTTTTCACTAGTCAACCGGACTAACTACCGAACTACTGCTACTAGAGAGAGAGTATCAATAGTTCGGTGCTTTGTAGTAACCGGACTATTGCCATTGAAAAGTTGCACTAGTTCGGTCAACCGGACTAACAACCGACCTACTGCTACTAGAGAGTAGTAATAGTTCGGTGCTTTGTAGCAACTGGACTATTGCCACTGAAAAGTTGCAATAGTTCGGTCAACCGGACTAACAACCGAACTACTGCTAGTAGGCCGACTGGACTACGGTACCTGGCAATTTTCATCTCATTAAATTATCATTATATTTATCGGGTGATGGCATGACAATCAGATGAAATACTTTACAACTCCTCCACAGGAATCTAAATATATAAAACACGCATTAATATAAGCAATAAGGAATTAAAAAAAAATAAGGTTGTAACAGTTAAATCATACAATTGTAATGTAAATATAAAGTGGTACGCCATAATTTCCAATTAAAAGAAAATTCGTTAGTGGGCTTGCGAGATGTTAGATAAGTGATACGTGAGACGCCCCCGTATATATTCGTAATGTACAAAGTTTTCCAATCATTTAATGTGTTTGCTTCAGTGACTTTACAAGTCAGATTCGTTACGTAACACTCTTTGTGTTATCTCTTTAGCAACATAAAAAGAAAACGTGCATAAAATCGCCACTTAAATTTAAATAACGTTATTTAGTATTGTGCAGAACAATTTCGAATTCGGCTGTGCGCACTAACTAAATATCGGCATTTAAAGTTAAGCAGCGTTTCTATTTATGGCCCATAATATCTTTGTTTTTTTCCTTTGTTAGTGAACTTATTATAATTGTCCATTTGCTTTTGCTTTACGTTAATTAAATAAATGTTTATGGTCATATAGTCAAGTCACAATCACATAATTAAATATATTCATCCACTGCCATTTTATTTATTTATTCAAATAGAACGGTTACGAACACCACTTACACTAGTGATCAAAAAGATAATGAAAATTACTCATTACAAAATGTCAAAATCCATAATAAATCTCAATTAAAAATACAACGTCAAAAATAATATTAATGATGATGGTTAAACCATGGGTCAACAAGCTATGTTCGGGGTTTCTTTACGTGATCGAATCAGAAATTAGGAGATCCGTAGATGAACTAAAGTCACCGACATAGCCCAGAAGATAAGCCAATTGAAGTGGCAGTGGGCAGGCCACAGAGTACGCAGAACAGATAGCGGATGGGGCCGGACGGTTCTGGAGTGGAGACCACGGAACGGCAAGCGCAGCGTAGGTCTTCCACCGATACGGTGGACAGACGACCTGATAAAGGTAGCAAGCAGGATGACGTTGTATGAAGGCCGCTTCCAACTGGTCCTAGTGCTTTAAAAAGTAATATGAAAATTACAAGGGTTGCGATGTCGATACAAAAGTTTAAGTATTTCTAAATAATGCTTCTTTCGGTTGGATAGTACTGTCAAAAGCTGTTCAATAGATGTCGCTCCGTCCCCGTAAGTCGGTTAGTCAGATAGAGAGTTAAAATTCGATGCTCGGACCCGAACCTCGATGGCCTAGTTGATCAATGGCGTCTGACACGGAGAGTCAGAAGACGCGAGTTCGAATCCCGTCCGAGGATGTGAATTTTTCTATTTATAAATTTCAATACTTAAAAATGTGTTCAACTTACGAAAGTTTTAATCAAATGTTAGTCTATAATTAAACAGAATAAATATGTAATTGGGTGTAATGTTTTTGGCAGTTACCCACGCAAAATCATTAAGAAACTAAAGAAAATCTTTTACCCAACCGAAATAGTATGTAATTGTCGCTATCTTTATTAGTAGAAACATTAGAAAATATATAAGTAAGAAGAGTAAAAGGGCGAAAATTCCCCGAATAAACCTTTTCGATTCTATTCGTGTAAACGTTCGCTAAAGCTGTTTACACAATGCCTGTAACTATGAGAACAGTATGTAAGTAGGTATTGAAGTTTGCCATTGACTTAACGCGCTAATTCTTGCCAGAAATTGAGAGGCACGTACATAATTAACATAATAAAAGAGGACTTACGTGAAAAGCATTTAGTCTAAGTAACTGAAACAGGGTATGTTATAATGAGACTGAAAGTATTGTACAGTCTGTGTAAAAATAGAACCGACGTGGCGTTACGGTGACCTAACATTCATTACAACTTAGTTAACAACCGCGAATGTCTAAATCAGTGTACGACTTTAGCGATTCTTATACATTGAAAATAAACAACTATAAACGAGTTAAATCGCGTATGATTTTATATTACATAACAGACAACTGTCTTCCAGTTTACCCGCGACCACGTTAACTGAAAAGTATTCAAACTAAAATTATACGCGAATTAATCCGTTTAAAGATGTTCAAAGATCATCATCATCTCAGCCGTTGGATGTCCACTGCTGAACATATGCCTCTCCAATAATTTTTATTAGGGCCTATATAGGGCCGGTTGGAAGCGGCCTGCATCCAACGTCGTCCTGCGACCTTTATCAGGTCGTCTGTCCACCGTGTCGGTGGACGACCTACGCTGCGCTTGCCGGTCTGTGGTCTCCACTCCAGAACCTTACGGCCCATCGGCCATCTGTTCTGCGTGCTATGTGCCCTGCCCACTGCCATTTCAACTAGCTAATCTTCTGGGCTGTGTCGGTGACTTTCGTTCTACTACGGATCTCTTCATTTCTGATTCGATCACGTAAATAAACCCTGAGCATAGCCCTCTCCATAGCTCGTTGCGCGACTTTGAATTTACTTACGAGGCCCATAGTAAGAGACCACGTTTCAATGCCATAAGTCATCACTGGTAACACACATTGGTCGAAGACGAAGACGAAGTATTACTCGATTGTTATAAGGCTAGTAAATTTAAATTGCTACATAATTAGCACATGCGCGATCTCAATAGGATGATTCCCTTTTTGCATGGAGTTTAAAATAATGTTGGGTAAATAATGAGCGTCGTGATTCCCAGCTCCATTCTATTATTTTCATGATCAGTTTATTTTCGTTGAAAATTCGAGATAAAGCCGTACTTAAAAACGCTTCACCAGTAGGCGCTTCCGAGATCTTTAGCTTTAGCTGCGTAGGTTTCAGAACAATAAATATCCGAGAAATGTTGGGCAAGGAATTAAAGTACATACCTTAAGTCAAATGTTACTTTCCCCTAATTTTGTTTCGTCTCCAAACAATAAAACTAAGCGGCCAAGTGCGAGGGTTCCGTATATTAAGAAGGCATCTAACATAATTGAAATCTATGGTAGAGTCTCTGAACCAAGAACTTAAATGTGTGGGATTACAAGTAAATAAGAACAAAACAAAAGTAATGACAAACAAAAACAAAGTCACAATTACAGTAAAAGACATGCCATTAGAATATGTAGAAGACTATATTTACCTTGGCCACTTGATATCATTCAGATATTGTACAGAAACAGAATTAAATAGAAGGATACAAAACACATGGAACAAATATTGGGCAATTAAGGAAGTTTTCAAAGGAACCCTATCTATCCCACTGAAAACCAAAGCGATGAATATTTGCCTGACACCTTGCCTAATCTATGCATGGCATGCATGGCGGATAACAAAAAAGCAAATGGTAAAGTTAAGAATGAGGAATGGAACGATGAATCTCAAGTTAAAAGACCGAATAAAGAACTCAACCATTTGAAGTAAAACAAAGGCAAAAGATGTTATCCAGCATATTCTAAAAATAAAATGGAAATGGGCAGGCCACATACAGAGAACTGAAGCCAATAGATGGGCTCAGATTATGACAAACTGGTATTCTAGATACAAAAGACGAAGACGAGGTAGACCTTTTAAAAGGTGGAGCGACGACATAACTAACATAGCCGGAAGTCTATGGTCTAGACATTCTAGACAAAGAGACAAATGGAAAACATTGGAGGAGGCTTTTATTTTATTACCTATGTGCTGTAAGACATTACCTCTTGCTGAATTTCATCTAGGTCAACGGGAAGTACCCTATACGTTTTGATTCCCTTGTGAAAACGCAAATCCGAAAAATGCGACATAAACAGTAATATCGTGATGACGCGTATGATCGCGTTGACTTAGAAATATGATTTTTACACAGCTGAATGAGACCTTAGACCCGATTGTTCCATATAAACTTAATACCTCAACGCGTTCCTGAGAAAATGGAAAGATAGACATCTGTCTGTCGGACGGACAACAAAGTGATCCTATAAGGGTTCCTTTTCTACCGATTTCCAAAAAACGAGGTACTCAATTCGACTGTATTTTTTTATGTTTGTTACCTCATAACTTTCGACTGGGTGAACCGATTCACAAATTTATTTTTTTCTTTGAATTTGGTACTTCTCATTTAAATTTCATCAAATTCGGACCAGTCGTTTTTGAATTATACTCCACTACTTCTAAATAGAATGGAGACTTCCATTCTATTTGGTTTGGTTTCAAATTTTTCAATATGTAGGTACTCGTACTTGTACTTTTGAAGTACGAAACCCTTAAAATTATTTACTTTTATGGGGATATGTGCTGTAAAAACGTTAAACACACCACGTACCTTTGCACCAGAATTCCCGGTGCCGCGGGAGGCATGAAAACACACAATAACACATCAGAACATCCCAGACCCGACAACAAACATAGCTGCTAATCACACAAAGATTTCCGCCGGCCAAGGATCAAACCTGGGTCACAAGGGATCGAACCTGGGTACAAGGTATCAAACCTGGCTCGCAAGGGATCGAACCTGGGTCACATGAGTAAATTAACTCAAGTGCCTGGGTCGCCTCGCTTCGAAGGCATGGATGTTAAAATGAGTCAACAGAGCCGTCATATGTATATATTACGTTGCATTTACGTGTAGGTCATGTGAGCTTAGCTCGTACAACTGCGTAAGTGTAACGTAACGTGTCGTTCACGTGAAATAGAACAAACTCTCATTTACTATGTTTGTTCCCTCGGTAATAGATATCGCTATTGATATGTAAAAACTCTTAAATCATGTCTCCTCAGTATGTAAAATAATCAATATTAATTTTGTAACAATAGAAAAACTCCCTTTTTCACAGATACAGTGTCATCCTTACGATATCGACCAGCTCAGCAGATAGCTTCGGTTTGATAAACGGTAAGCATTCACGAATATGTTATCAAGTTCAAATTTATTAATAACTAGCTGTGCCACGCGGTTACCCGCTTGGTGATGGATGATGATGATGATGATGAAAAGTATTCATTTTGTTAATCCATCGCTTCATCTACATCCATAGCAAATTCTATTATCATTTGTCCAACCGTTTATGCGTGAAGAAGTAACAAACATACAAACAAACTCAAACGTTCGCTTTATAATCTTTGTATGAAGTGCAATAATCATTACTGTAGAGATTTTTTACAATTTAACAAGTACAATTTGAAAAATTTAATACCAACTGCCATTCTATTCACTTGTTGGAGTGTATCTCAAAAACTGTATCAAATTTTATGAAAATTTTAATGGGACCACACGGGAAGCATCAGATTTCAAAAAAGAATTTTGAGAATCGGTTCACACAGTCGAAAGTTATGAGATAACTAAGATAAAAAAAACAGTCGAACTGAGTACCTCCTCCTTGTTTTGGAAGTCGGTAGAAAATTTAATACCGACTTCCATTTTATTCAGTTATTGGGAAGAAATCTCTTAAGGCCCTGCAACAGCAAACTTTTAGGTATATGAGCGGGTGAAGCACTGGCCGTGACAGGAACAAGTGTGCGTCTGTAAACACGATCACTTTTTCGCAGTTATAATATATTTAAAATAAATGAAGCCACAAGGGTAAAAAAATATAGATAATTCTTTAATTTAAATTTTTTTTTTTTCTGATTACAAAAAATATAGTAGTTCTCGCTCAAAATATTGAGAAATTCGAAACGAAATATAACGGAAAAAATCCGTCGTATTATTTGCGATTTTTTCTTCAAGATGCCAGATAAGTATTGTGCAGTATTATTATATAAGTCTGTTTTTTTACTTGTAACTATGCACTGTATTTTTTCCAAGTTTGTATGAATAACTGTGAGTCTAAACTGTGCGTCGAAAAACATAGTGTTTTACGAATATTTGGCTTTGAGCAGCGCCTTAACTCCTAGTATGTGTTAATGTGAAAAAGAAAGATTTTAGGTCGTTTACCGTATATGCCACACTCATGGATTAAACTGTCATATATGTCAATTTATGGCTGGATAAAGTCGAGGATAATACTCGAAACTCTGTGAGAGCTTTCTTTTTAATTCTACTTGTTTGAAATTTAAGGCTTCATAAGCTTGCTTTGGAAAAATGGGTCGCGTCTGCGTCATAATATGTAAATTGCTAGTCGTTGTGATTAAGTAGGTACCTCATAAACGCCAAGTGTGAGAAAAAATTGCATATTGGTCTCGTTTTAATCAATATTTCTATTCAACTTTCATATTTATATGTAAGAAACGAATAGCGTTAACCTGATTCTATGTGGAAGAAGTCAACCAGTAGGAGCTGGTAATTTTATAAAGACTCTTACAAACGTTTCTATTCTTAATTGAATTGGTTACTACCATTAGTTTCTAAACACTCACTCACGTCCTTCACGCAAACACTAACATAATATTAATATATAACATAATATTATAATATTACCGTGTTAGTAATATATTATTCAAATGACTGCCACGCTCACAGACCTCTAAGCAAAACTCTTTGCTGTTTAAACTTAGAAGACGTTACTCTGCCAGTATTTAGCATAAAGTTCACAGTGTTAGCCAAAGCAAAACTCTATTGTTATAATTATATTTCTAATTCAAACAGTTATATGCAATTTCTTTATAAGTACTCTATCTCTCTTTCTCATCCCTTTAGAAAACCCAAAGCTATGATATTTTGAAGTTAGGTCTTTAATATTATACGTTTCTTCCTTCTTACTTCATATACACAAATATAAGGCTAAAAATAATATAAATAAATAAATCTAAGTCAAATGGTTTTTAGTATTTTTTTTCTCACATTCGTATCGCAAATCTGAATAGCAAATAAATGAAATAATTGTCACAATTGTATAGCCAGCGCATTAGGTTACCTATGAAGTACGTGAACGGTGTTGTTCCATGTCGCACTTCTTGTTACGTATAAAGTTTCGGTGATTATTAGAGATATGGCGATATAATTACCCGCCTAAGAGAATAACTAACTATCATTTTTGGAAGTCTAGCCAATCGAGTTCTTTAGGCGAGTACTAAGATATCATAAAGTCAAGCATCAACTATTATCAGTGTTTTCTCATATGTTTCTCCGTTCTTTTAGGCTAATCGAAACAGTGGCCCATCTCTAGCTCATATACGAAAGAGTAATCCCATTTATACTAATCATGTCGAATCCAAAGGCTTTTGAACTAGAATAATTGTGTGTTCAGGCTTTAGTGGCATCTCTCGTATAATAACAGCGTTTAATATAGCTAAATAGAATGGTGACATCCATCAGTTTTTGTAAGAAATTCTTGCGTACTTTGCGCAAACCCTAGCCAGGCGACCACATCCATAATTAGCAATTAGCTGAGCAGTAAACTGCGACCGTCTGACATTCCCCGCCCTTGCCTGTCCTCGGCCAAAGCTGACATTAAACAGCCGGTCAAACTCACGATGTTTTATTGCTATAGGTACTAATAATTCAACAGGATGAATTTTTATCATCATTATCGTAGTATCCTAAACTTAGAGAAAAATATAGAATAGTCTTTGTCTAGAACAGAGGTTCTTAACCGGAGGTCCTTGGACCATTCGTAGTCCCTGGAAGCAACCGAATCAAGCCATCTAAATTGAAAGATTCGAAACAGGAATGAATCATGAAGATTTTTGGTGAATGGTATTTTTCAAGGATTCAGAAGTTAGTAAAGAGTATTCAGTCACAAAAATCGCAGTAAAATAATATAAATACTTCCTTATCTCTGTGTTAAAAAAAATTATTAAAATTTATAAGATTCGCGAGCGCCTAATAAATTGAAATCAAATAACTTTTAACGGATGAAATTGCGTATAATTTTATCTCGACGTTTGGAACATTTTTTAAGAAACATCAGCCTACCCGTTGCCATGTTTTATTTTTATGCATGTTTTATATACAATATATACATATAGAGAGAACAATTCTTTGTTAATTTTCATTACCTTCAAACAGTTGGATGGACATGCCATGGTCCACGGCAGGACAGACATTTTTGGAATGGTCTTTATCACTAAAAAGTTATGGCATTAGAGAAAAAACCGATTTTTTCAATTATAATTTTTTTTTCAAACTTTACCACTGCCACACTAGATCACAATATCAGATGATATTGCGGTGTGTTATTAAAACCCTCCGGTCAGTCGAGTTCAATATATTACACTTTATCGTGACCATTTACTCGCTACACCGTTGAACGCGATTTAAAAAAAGAGTTTCAAATCTGCAACTATAACTAATGTTTTTTAGTATCTTTTATCTTTAGTCACGAAACTTTGCATAAGTACAACAAAATCCTATTCACAGTAATAATTGACGTATACATCACAAACTATGTACTGTTAGTCTGTACTGTGAACCTAGTACGAAACTGTACGCGACTGTTGTACCAGATAAATGATAATTAGTACTGTATACGTCAATGATACGATTACGTTATACTTAGGTACTTACGCCAATTTTCGTGGTAGACCCTCTATTTAGAACTAGAACAATTCTAATGATACTTATTTCACAGTTATTGACAACTAGCGTCTGCCCGCGACTTCGTAGTAGGTTCGGTCTTCAGCCTCGGCTTTTCTTGGTTTTTCTTTCACAAGAACCATTTCCTGACAACAATTAACACAACAAAAAAAATGGCGAGATTGTTGCATCCGTTCTCAAGTTACAGCGTGACCAGCAGAAATAGGGGATCATTTATATATATATAGAAGATAAAGATCGTATTACATTGGTACTTTATTCACTAGATTAGTTTTATACTTCACTGGATTATTGAAATACAGGTTTAATTACTTTTGTTATCTGTGTTTTATCTCAGTAAAGACCACGATTCTTTTACACATTTTCTGGTAAAATGTTTTTTACTGTATATTGATTAACTTCACAGTTTTGAATTTGAAGTCAGTAACAAAAGTACAACCTGTATATAAGTTCGTTTTTGTTCGTTTGGGTACGAGTAATTGGATAATCAAATCGATCTCTGGAAAGAATTAATAATAAACATAAATATTGATTGGAATGATTTTATTACTCTGACCATATTGAGTACGAGGGGTAACCTTCGATGCTTACAAATCTCCAAATCTTATAAAAAAATGTAAAAATCGTTACAGCCGGTATTTCAGTATGGACGTTGTGAGTCAGTCAGTAGTAACACTCAAATTGCCTAAGTAGAGTAAGAGGTCTAAGTTTTTTTTGTAATAATTGTAAAGTCTGCAATCAAGTTAAGATTCACTACTGATCGTCCTTCAAGCATACTGACCTTAAAATATAATGCCTATATAGTCACAAAATACAATAAAAATATTTATGGCGAAGAAAAATACGATTCAAGAGCTCTTTTTTCGAAATAGGCAGACTTTTATCACAATAATGAAAAACCAGCGTTCATCACCTGTCGGATCAAGAGTTCTTTTTTAGAAATAGGCAAACGTTTATCAGCAACTACATGCAAAATTTACGTGAAAATATATTCAATGATGTCAGCCAGCAGTAATGTTTGAGCTTGGATCTTGGTTGTGATGTAATAGCGTGTGTCCATTCTACCCTCTACACAGCGAATCCTTCAAGTATTTAATAAATTAAAAAATATATTAAATTAAGTACTTAAAATTACACGAAGCAATCAACGGTGTAGATAGTACGTTCGTCTAGAAGTCGCTGTTCACTCTCATGGTGGGAGTCTCTTTCTACCTATTCCTAAATCTTATTTGATTCCTTTCAAACTCATGTTACGCACAGCAAATTTTCACAGCAGTATCTACAAATGAAGGCACCATTAAAAATTAACCATATTTTTTTTTACCGACCTCAATAAAGAGGAGTATTCTCAATTTATCCATATTCATATGTTTTATGTGTGTTCGCGGATAACTTCGCCGTTTATGAACCGATTTTAATGACTATTTTTTTGTTTGATAGACTATACTTCTGACGTAGTCCCATTTTATTTAGTTTTTGAATTACACTCCACTAACTGAAAAGTGTTCTGCCTATTTTGATGATTTGATGATATCATTATTGACGGTGAGTAGACGATCCCGTAACTAACAAGGGTCACTAAAAAGGCTGAAAAAAACATATTTACCAAAAAGTTTAACCGACTTCTAGATCAAAATGTGTGAAATAATTTGTCGTAATCGGTACCATGCGCACAATACTGTAATACTTAATAGGAACTTTTTAAGCTTATAATGGTATATGCACCGAACTG
The DNA here is from genome assembly GCA_917880725.1 of Selenia dentaria. Classification (NCBI taxonomy): domain Eukaryota; kingdom Metazoa; phylum Arthropoda; class Insecta; order Lepidoptera; family Geometridae; genus Selenia; species Selenia dentaria. The sequence goes on from OU862878.1 coordinate 18,108,182, forward strand.
TATAAAAAAATATGAAAAAAAAATAACGGACTAGATATCAAAATTTTAGAAAGTAGAATTTCCCTTCTGCAAGATGGCGCGGGCGGTGTGGAAGATGCGCGGGAGCGAGGCATATGCGCGTCAAGGTCATTTATTACGTCAAGCCGCCGTACAATGACCCCAACGACGTAGGGATGGGAAAGACTGTCGATAATGTTTATCCATTCCTATCTTCTACCATCGTATTCTTTTTTGTAGAGCCGGGTTCTACTAAAAGGTGAACAAATTTTATTACCCTTCAATTTCGCTCGGTTTTTTGATAGCAACCCGAAAACAACAGTAGTTTTAGTCAGTCATGGAATTGTTGTTGTCATGCTTGAAAAGTTGAAGACGCATGCGAGCATAAGAGCAGTCAGTTGGATGCAATGATGTTGACAAGTGTGAAAGGAAACACAACAACGTGAGGCTTTGACTCAAGGTCATCTATATCGTCACACCGCGGCAAAACGACCTGTATACGTAATGATAAAAAATAACTTCGTCATTTCTCGCGACAATCATCTAATTACTTTATGCTTGTGGTTTGAAATTATTCAATTATTCAGCATTGTTTTAATCTTACGTTGTTTGGGGTTGTGCATCTTAGGAGGTGAAAATGGAACTTGGAGGTGAAAATTTTCTACTGACTTTCAAAAAAGTAGGAGATACTCAATTCGACTGTTTTTTTTATGTTTGTTACCTCATAACTTTCGATTGGGCGTACCGATTCTCAAAATTATTTTTTTGTTTGAAAGCTGGTGCTTTCCGTGTGGTCCTAATTTCATCCAATTCGGGCCAGTAGTGATTGAGTTACACTCCAATAACTGATTTTTACCAAAGTAATGGAATTAAAGTCGGTATTAAATTTTTCAAATTGCACTTGTGTATGATCACTTTGTTGTTCATCTATATGTCTATCCTTCAGTTATGAATCTTTTTTTCAGGAAAGGGAAGAGGTTTATGGTCCTTTGGCGATATAAGGAAATAATGTTTAGTTAATACAAAACTCTAGTTCATCCTTTCCTGAATCATGTAATTTGAAATAGATGTAAGTTTCGCGGTAGAAGTAAAGGTAAAATACGGAAATTGTTTACCTTATATCCTGAAATATTGCTTTCTTTTACAAACTTATAATCAAGCGTTATGTAGGCAATTGTACTGCGTTGCTTAACATTGTTGATAGGTTATGTTCGCCAAGTCAAGCTCCGCTGCGAGCGTTTCATGCAATAGTTGCAATGCTATAATTTTTAGTATTTGTTATAGCGGCAACAAAAATACATCTGTGAAAATTTCAACTGTCTTTCACGGTTCATGAGATACAGCCGTAGATACATACATTGACAGACGGACGGACAGCGAAGTCTTAGTAATAGGGTCCCGTTTAACCCTTTGCGTACGGAACTCTTAAAATACTGACTTTTTGGGTTTACTGTTAAAACTATTTTTGTCTATTACATTTACATTTTCACATACTTATTTATTTGTCTAAAAAATAACTTTATTGCTTTTTAGAAATACTACGAACATAAAACGGACTTTCGATCAATAAGACGTTTTCATCACTATATGCCTAGGATGATACTACCGTACTGTACACACTACTGACAAATTCAATAGTTTGCTAGTCACGATTTTCGTTCAATTTCGTTCGCCCAATGACACTTGCTAAGTAATTCTGTTGACATGACAGCTGAGTAAATCCTCAAGTGAGTGATTGAGTGAGTCGGTAGTTGGTTTAGGACTAATAGGAGACGTATTGCGGGTGAAAATTGCGCTCTGATAAATCAAGTTTGACTATAATATAACATAGGAATAGAACCTTGTTATTAATACGAAATACTTGGAAGTAAATATTGAATGCTTTTCCTTTCATTCTATCTTAACCCTTAGTTGGTTTTAAAGAAATTCACAAGAGAGGATATAAAAAGTACTAAAAGCCGTGTAGGTGTTGGATTTAAATTTGTTTAAATTAGTTTAAAAGGTTTATGAATGCTTTAATCAAGATTGAGACATCGTAAGGATTCGCAATAAATTTTATGGATGTTGATGTTTATTAAATAACATTTAACGTATCTAAAGAATTGAAGCGCTCGTAGAGGAGCTCGACTTAGCGATCTTAACCGAACAACAAGTTAAGCAACATTTGCTGCGGTCAGAACTTGGATGGGTGACCGCTAATGGCATTATTCAACTGAGCGCTTCCGTGCTTCGGAGGGCACGTTAAGCCGTTGGTCCCGGTTATTCATCTTAGGTGAACAGTCGTTAGGCTATGGGTTGGCCACTAACCTATCCACCAATCCACTGGCACTGGGCCCACGTGGTGGATTATAGCCCAACTCCTCTCTCTGAGAGGAAGGCTCGAGTCCCAGCAGTGGGAACAAAATGGTCTGATTATGAAGAAGTAAATGTACTTAATTTGCTTTCTACATATTTAAAAATATACAATACCTACCATAATATTGTACTAAGGTACGAGTATTAAAAAGAGTTTAAGTTAAACAATGATTTTTTTTATATATCGCACGTAACACTAGAAATATGACTAAGGATAGCTAAAATATTTTAAACGTACGATTTACTAAATACAGAGGACTAACCAAGTTGCTTAGCAATAAAACACAAACACAACATAGTCTATTATTTAACATCCTTCGAACAAAGGCAAGTGTTTTGTATGCTCGAAGAAAAAACCGGTCATATTTAGAGGTTGTTAGTTAACAGTTTTTTGCGCTGGAACTTGGTCATTTATCTATTTTATTATGTCATAAGTCGGTATAATGTAGAACTGTCAGATCTATGACGGCAGATAGGCTTTGCTTGACCGTAAATGGTGTTCAAAGCAATGTTGCTTTGAACACCATTTACGGTTTATTTAAACCAATGATAAGTTAGAGTAAAATAAATAATAAAGATTGATTTTTAGAGGTATCATCATCATCATCATCTCAGCCGTAGGACGTCCACTGCTGAACATAGGCCTCCCCCATGATTTTCCAAAAGGACCGGTTGGAAGCCGCCTGCATCCAACGTCGTCCTGCGACCTTCATCAGGTCGTCTGTCCACCGTGTCGGTGGACGACCTACGCTGCGCTTGCCGGTCCGTGGTCTCCACTCCAGAACCTTTCGGCCCCATCGGCCATCTGTTCTGCGTGCTATGTGCCCTGCCCACTGCCACTTCAACTGGCTAATCTTCTGGGCTATGTCGGTGACTTTCGTTCTTCTACGGATCTCCTCATTTCTGATTCGATCACGTAGAGAAACCCCGAGCATAGCCCTCTCCATAGCTCGTTGTGTGACTTTGAGCTTTTCTATGAGGCCCATAGTAAGAGACCACGTTTCAGTGCCATAAGTCATCACTGGTAACACACATTGGTCGAAGACTCTTGTCTTGAGGCACTGAGGTATTTTTGACGAGAAGACTTCGCGAAGTTTCCGGAACGCTGCCCAGCCGAGTTGGATTCGACGATTGACCTCTTTCTCGAAGTTGGACCTGCCTAGTTTGACTGTCTGGGACAGACAGTCAACAAAGGCAGGTCCAACTTTAGAGGTATAAAAATAAATAATAAACAAATATAAATAATAATAATGTGTATGATATTGGGTTTATTTAAGACGTAATTTTATGCAATCATTGTTTAAATATGATGGCCGCCATATTATTATGAGCGCCATGGCTAGGTCGAATGAAGCGCAATCGTGAAGTCTAATTTTCGACAACTTTATTGAGCATCTGGGTTGTATATCACCAATAACACAGCGAATTTAGACTTTTAAATTGTCTAACATCAGCATAGACTAGTGACTTAATATACCTTCAAAGAAAGTTATCTAAAGGCGTATGACCACACAATTGTAGAGGTTAGTTCACAGGTCCTTTACTCGAAATTATGCGTTCACCGAATGTTTCCTGCATAAAACTGATGTTGCCGCCCGCTGTGTAGTATGTTGCGCCATCTTGTTGAAACTGAAGCTATGTCTCATCAATGCCATTCATGAGGTACGAAGAAGTCAGCAATAATCTTTCTGTAGCGCTCTCCAATTACGGGCAAATTATGACCGGTACCGTTTATAAACAAAATGGGCCAATGTTTCCACTTGCTCATAAAGCATTATGAAATGGCAAAACGTACTGACTACAAATCAACTGTCAAATTGACAGTACGTAGAAAAAATATTACCAGTTTAAAAACCTAACCTCTAAAGAAAACATGCTTTATAAGTACTTATCTTTGACTTTCCTTCCGCTTTCAAATTGGGGGAGTGAAATATGTTCAGCAGTGGACTTCCTACAGCTGAGATGATGAACTATGACTTTGTTAGAATAAAGTACTTTCAAATAAAAGAAATAAGTTCTAGATAGTAGTATTTTTCAGATTTATTGACAATTGACATTGACATGGCAGATATTATATGGCAGAAATAGGGACACCGATGTGCTCCGTGAGGAGACGAAGTTACAGAATATTCCAACGCCGTCGGAAAGTGAATCGTATAAGAAGAGGAAACTCGTCTTATAGGCGGGGGCCTCTTGTGTAAGGGACCGTCTTGGTTGCTACCTCCGGAGTGCCAGATATTCTGCCACGAAGGAATATCGCGCAAGATTTACTGTGTTATGATGAAATTTGAAATGGAGATAGATTTCAATTACTATTATATGGGAGCCTGTTTTTTTATCGCGTGTTTTTATTCCACGCGGACGTAGTCACGGGAAAATGGGTAATAATAATTTGTGAAGTGTTTTTTGTGTAGAAGGCGATGCGATTATATAATTTTCATATTTTTTTTGTTATAGTCTTTCTCTACAATCAGTCCTTTGACTATAAGCAGATGCGTTGAATGCTTGTGTCTAAATTTTTATAATTGATTGTAATGGAAAAATGTTACGTTAAGTTGTAATTTAACAAGTTACGACGTTCTCTTACCATCTATTTTGTAATAAAGTTAACAACAAACATTAATCGACTAAGGCCGACTTGTACAACTGCTACATAAATAAGATTAAATTGCGTATTTTAACGTCATTCTGTCTCTATTAACTCTAAACAAAAGACTGAGAGACAGCGATATTTTAATTTCATTATAACCAAAGTGTGAGTGAGTGACGTGAGCAAGATAACTTAAATATTAATCTCAGCTTACATGCTGTTTGGTCGAAAGTTTTAGCTCGGTAAATATTGAATATATTTGCGTCATAACAAAAACGTACCGAGCGACTCTCAATAAAGTAAGTAAGCTAACATAGAAATCAAATATAGCAAGAGGTCCTATGTATACTTAGGACGTCGTTCGTAAAATTCCACTGCCTCTGTGCAATAAAATGACTTGTGGATTCATATCACAGTTTTATTTTATTATGCACGTCGATTCTCCGGCTTGGGATTTCCTTCCACTGGCAGTCGTGAAGGTACACTTAATAAATACTTGCATTATATCGCCTCAATGATCATTGTTGCAAGGATTATCTTTATTGAGTTTTTCATGGTTAGTTTGTACCCGCCGTATGTAGAGATCGCTGCACTGTGAGAATGGAGTTTCGATAGGATAAGGTATAGGATAAAATTTGACAGTAATCTATTATATCTATGTATATAAAAACTAGCTGCTTTCCGCGGTTTCACCAGCGCAGTGATGTGAGGATGATGATGAATCAAATATAGCCTATGTTGCTCAGGGTGAATGTAGCTTTCTAATGGTGAAAGTATTTTTGAAATCGGCACAGTAGTTTTTCAGTTTATTCATTACAAACATACACATACAAAAATATAATAAAGGATGGAACAATTTCGCTAATTTTTTTTTGTGTTATGGTCAGGTTCTAATGAAATCTATATACATATATAAAAATGAACCCCTATTTCTCCTGGTCACGCTATAACATGAGAACGGGTGGAACCATCACGCTAATTTTTTTTTGTTGTGTTTATTGTGTCAGGAGAAGGTTCTTATGAAAGAAAAACCAAGAAAAGATGAAAGGTTATGGCAAGGCTGAAGGCCGAGCCTACTACGCGAACGAAGGCGCGGGCAGTCGCTAATAATCGATAAAAGACAGCCAGCGATATAGCTATCATGGCTAGATCCATGCTAGCGACAAGATACGATATTTATAAAACAGTTTATCGACGTGACAAGTTTATCGTAGAAGGATCCAGATTTAAAAATTTGGCACCTTGCCTCCTTGCTCCACCCATGCCTTCGAAGGGACAGAGCCTAGGTTCACGGTCTTTTTAGGAATTACTATAGACGCTAAATTGCAATGGGGTCCCCACGGTAAAAAATTGTCTAGTAGACTCAGTTCAGCTGATTATGCTTTTAAAAAAATTACACTATTAACTGATGTAGACACAGCTAGAATAGTTTATTTTAGTTATTTCCATAGCGTTATGTCATACTGCTATGGGGATGTTCTGCAGATCTTAATTCTATTTTCATACTGCCAAAAAGGGCAATACGAGCGATCTACAGCTTAGCTCCCAGAGTTTCCCTTTGACAGAAGTTTAAAGATATAAACATTCTAACTGTTGTCTCTCAGTTTATCTATGAAAATCTAATGTAGTTCAAGAAAAACAGAAACAGTTTTAAAAAAAGGAGTGATGCTCATTCCATCAACACGCGGAATAAGCACAAGCTATCCGTACATGTAACGCGTCTCCTCAGAATAAGTCATTATTTTATGAGACAACGTATACGATTCTATAATAGACTTCCCAATGTTATCCGAGATTTGCTTATTACTCGTAATAAGTTTGAATTACTATTAAAACTAAACTCTGTCAAAAAGGTTACTACAAAATTTCGGATTACTTGGAGGATAAAACAGCTTGGGACTGATCACTCCAGGATCTACCTACTCGTGTATTACCATGTCAAAGTGTAGCGTCTCTTGCCCTACTGATACCATTATTATGGTCTCTTTTGTAAGGCAACACACTGGATCTAAAAATAAACGAACATTTGTTATATACATTAAGAAATTGGCGACACAAAAAAAAAAAAAAAGGCAAGCCCGCGGAGTTTCTTGCCGGATCTTCTCAGGGGTGTGAGTGTGTGAAGGATTACCAAGAATGACTTAACCAATGCTCTTATTATATTAAATAAATCACCAAGTCACCTGTAAGAGCCTGATTCCATTGTAACTAAACTCTTTTTTACTGTTGACGCACGACTATCAACCATCTAGCTGTTCCGACTGAGTCATGATGGCAGTTTTGTTGACAAATCGACAAATTATAAAGTATTACATAATGTACTATTACATAATTATATTATTGAACTTGCAAGAGGTTTTATAGTACATTATAATGAATAATAATTTGACGTTCATGTGCGTCTTTGTTGTTTTTGATGCCTAAATTGAAATTAATGATTTTGACTTTATATTATGGTGCCTACGTTTCGTTTCATAATTATATAAAAGTTGCCTTTGATGTCTATCATCATGAATTTGGTTAAACCATAATATACACATAAAACAAGTACAATTTGAAAAAATTAATACTGACTTCCATTCTATTCAGTTATTGGACTGTAACTCGAAAAGTTCTGGACCGAATTCGATGAAATTTGAATGGGACTACGCGAGAAGCACCAGCTTTCAAACGAAAGAATTTTGAGAATCGGTTCACCCTATCGAAAGTTATGAGGTAACAAACATGAAAAATAAAGTTTCACAACGATCTTATCGCTCAGACCGATCTCTTCCAGACAACCGTGTACAGCCTTGCAATTTACGTTTGAAACTTAAGGTGCTGTCGGCTTAGCGCTTGGCTACGTTCGTAAACAAAATTTACTTTCCTTGAAATTAAGCAAGCGCATCTCGTAATAACGTACAAAATTATTAAAAAAATATGTGCACTCTTAAAAAATAAATATCCGTCAATGTATGTGTATTAAAAATTGCTATTTTATGATATGCGTTTCATGACAAATACAATTGTGAATAAAGAGAAAAACTGTTTTAAAGATGAAATTAAGTGATATGTTTGAATTTTTTAATGTACTTTAGAATGTTAAATAAGTTTTTGTCAAATTGTACTTAGGTGTCTTAGAAATGTCATATTACTTTTTGTAATTTTAATTAGATTGCTGCTTATGAGACTGCTTTAAAAACCCTCATTTTATCGACATCGTGACAGTACCTTAAAAAGCTTAGTTGCGGCATTAAACATTAAAAATCCGTTTCGTATTCTTGAAACATCCCTAAATTTGGAAGTATTACAATAATGTTCCCAATTAATACTCATTGGTTTGGCGAATCGTTTCTGATAGTTGCAATACCTACCTCAGACATGTTTAAGAATGTACGATACAATCCAATCCGCTGTCCACGACCACAATCTCGTTCTGTTTGCAAGGGTTGTCACGAACACGGCCGCGGTTAATCTCGCACCAGTCGTCACGCATATTGATGCGCCATCAATCATCCGACCACGTAACCCCATCGCTCATGGCGGTGACACTACAGCGGAGTTAGGGTTCCGAACGCTACGACGGCCGATGGAAACGCCATATGGTTGATTATGCTTGTCAAAAGCTCAATTTATTTTAGATACACTATAGATTTCTACAGAAAATCTTTGTAAATGATGCCACATAAGATTCTATTCTCTAATGGATATTTTAAACTTTATATGAGTATTCACCACATTGCATCCTTTTTTTGGTGTTTAGAAGTTATATTATTATTAAGTTTTTATGATAAGTATATCAATATTTGTAAAATATTGATATACTTATCATAAAAACTTAATTGGTTTTCACTCATTTTCTACCGACTTCCAAAAAGGAGGAGGTACTCAATTCTACTGTTTTTTTATATTTGTTTCCTCATAACTTTCGATATGGTGAACCGATTCTCAAAACTTTTTTTTTGTTTGAAAGCTGGTGTTCCTGTGTGGTCTAAGTAAAATTTCATTGAATTCGGTCCAGTAGTTTTTGAGTATCATTCCAATAACTGAATAGAATGGAAGTTGGTATTAAATATATCAAATTGTACTTGTTTAGTGTGTTGTCGTTTGTTTGTTTGTTTTTTGTTTAAAAGCTGGTGCTTTCCATTCGAATTTCATCAAATTCGGTCCAGTAGTTTTTGAGTGACATTCCAATAACTGAATAGAATGTAAGTCGGTATTAAATATATCAAATCGTACTTGTTTAGTGTGTTGTCGTTTGTTTGTTTGTTTTTTGTTTTAAAGCTGGTGCTTCCCATTCAAATTTTATCAAATTCGGTCCAGTAGTTTTTGAGTAACATTCCAATAACTGAATAGAATGGAAGTCGGTATTAAATATATCAAATTGTACTTGTTTAGTGTGTTGTCGTTTGTTTGTTTGTTTTTTGTTTGAAAGCTGGTGTTCCTGTGTGGTCTAAGTAAAATTTCATTGAATTCGGTCCAGTAGTTTTTGAGTAACATTCCAATAACTGAATAGAATGGAAGTCGGTATTAAATATATCAAATTGTACTTGTTTAGTGATATTAATTTTTTTAATTGTACTTGTTACTGATAAATACAAAATTACTCACGTAATACTTGTCACATAGATCCGACTATAGTTTCGACCACATCCGGTGGACTTTTTGATGTTTAGTGCTAAGCGAGACGTTATTGACGCGGGTGTCCCGAACATTCCTTGAAAAATACTACCGTATGTGGTCGAAACTATAGTCGGACCTATTCGACAAGTATTACGAGAGTTATCCCATATTGCGCAGCAAAATTTATATACTTATCATTAAAGTAATGATCTAGGAAAATAAAGTGATTAATGAAAGAACGACTTAGTAATGATCTTTAAAATTATTAAAAGTGTAAGTTTAACAAAAGTATATCTATATTTAATCCACACTAAATCAAGTTACTTGACTCGTTTTATAACATATAAATATTTATTTAATCATAATTTAGTACCGCGCAGAACTTTGAAGCTTAGTCAAACTGTTACGCTAAACGAGAGGCGCCATTGACTTACGAGTAGTGTAAAAAAACATGGCCTGGCTTGGTACAACAAAAAGATGTATAGATTTGCGGTGAGTATCTAGCCGTTCTAACTCAAATATCTGTTGCCAAATTGCCCGCACTTTCATCTACTATACTAATATTATAAAGAGGAAAGATTTGTATGTGTGTAAGTATGTTTGTAACGAATTGACTCAAAAAGTGCTGGACCGATTTCAAAAATTATTTCACCACTGGAAAGCTACATTCGCCTTGAGTAACAATGGCTATATAAGATTCATCATCATCATCATCATTCATCACCGCGCGGGTGAAACCGCGGAGAGCAGCTAGTCCCTAATAAATTATTTCTTCTATCCGGAATGAGACCATTAACCTATACCACTTTCATTAAGGACTCTTACATTTGGTTTCGAAAGTAAATTTAATTTTTATTCTTCATTGAATCTCATTTCAATTAAGTCTTCGTTATATTTTCGCTTCGTTGAATACAATTCCACCAATTCAATGAAATATGTACTTAGGCTTGTTTTGTTCAAAAATTGCTCAACCGAGTTGAAAACACATTGACATTTTATCACGGAACCCCTTTATCAACGCTTCGTGAAATTGTCTCTCACTCTGTAACATTTTTTGCTCGTACATTTCGTGTCGTGTCATTGTTATTTGTACGCGACATTAATGCTAGATTCAATTGTTTGGGCAGCGTTTGCCCGACTGATGAATCTAAATTATACCAACATAATCATATGTCATAACGTGTCATATGAGATGTCTTGTCTCTAAAACAGATCTAAGCGGGAGGCAAAAATTAAATCCACCAATAAATATCGCTTACTATAGGGTGACTATCACATGTTTTTTGCTTGAAATTACCGGCACCCAGCTAAATTTATAATTTTATTTTATTTACTTACTGTAAAAAATAATTATCCGTCAATGTATGTGTATTAAAAATTGCTATTTTATGGTAAGTATGTGTTTCATGACAAACACAATAGTGAATAAAGAGAAAAACTGTTTAAAAGTGTAATTAAGTGATGTGTTTGAATTTTTTTTATGTACTCCACTATGTTAAAATATGTTTTTCATTCCGTCAATTTGTACTTAGAAGACTTAAAATGTCATTCATATTAGTTAGATACCTTTGATATAAACAGGTGTAAATGTTAAACTAATGTAATGACTCAAAGTAAATCCTCTATCATGCGTTTAAAATATTGTGTATATTAGGTATTAAATTTATACTCCCCGGAAAAGGCTAATAACTATATTTTTTATATCTAGCCACGCTGTCTGTCAATAATGTACAATTCCGAATTCACACAAATCTGATTATTGCGGGTATTAATGTATACTAGGCCTTACGGCGTCATTATATAGATTTCTCGTCAAAAGTGAAGTTCTGATATGTAACTGTACACTATTAGATATTATCCAATAGTTGCAAAAGTAACTATTTTGGTTACCGAAGTCTACCTATTCGTATATAATATTATCGTTGGTATAAGATAAAACCAATAAATGCCTAAATATACATAGGTACTCCACATTGTTCTTGATAAATTATATTTTGTGTACATACCTTGTAACATAACCTAATACGAGTATTGTCTCTTCTTAATAGTATTCTCTTCAATCCCATTTCTCCACGCTTCCTTAAGGAGCGTTTCGAATTCTTGCACACTTCTCATGTGTTATCATTACGGTCATCAGAGAATCTTAAGCTAAAAACGCCTGTACGTAGAACCAGTTCTTATAGTTCTCCTCATTTGCAGTTAAAGTCGTCCGTTTATGGAATTCTCTACCACTAGAAAATCAGCGTGCTACGTCACTTCAAACTTTCAAAGATCAGGTTAAAAAATTATATCTTTCACTCTAACTCTTACTCACTAATTGTATAATAATATATGTATCATGATTTTGTATTTCTAATCGTTTATTTAGATATTATTTTTATATGCCTTTCAAATTTTTATTTGTGTTTATATGTAATAAACACTTCCTAGACTATTTGAGTACTATCAAGAAGCTTTAGTGTTGATTTTTATATATTTTATTTGTATTTGTATAATTACGTATACCTACATTATAAAAGTATGCTGTTTATTCCATCAAAGGTCATGGATCATCATGCGGCCAGACACAATAGAAATTGCATTGTTATAATACAACGGCTCTTGAAGGGTTATGTATTTGTTTTAGTTTATTTAATATAACATTTATGTATTTACGAGTATATTGTGTTTACTATTTTGTATTGTTACCGTCCATCTGTTATTTGATATTCCTCCGCGAATGGGTTGTCTGGAAGAGATCGCTCTGAGCGATAAGACCGCCCATTGTTTCACCTAGTTTTAAGCATTGTTTTTTATTATATTATCTAATATTAAGTATAAATATGGTGTATCAATAAAGTGTTATCTATCTAAGCACTGTGAGTAGACATTTTATTTAAAAATGAACCGTTTGCCACGCGCAAGTTTCGATATTGGGACTCTGGGGCTCCGTGGCTAAGTTATACAGGTTGTACCTACTTACGTGCAACATCACTACATCCTATACAACGTATATATCCTATAGATATGTAACATTGTGTAAAAGAACACAAATCATCCGCGTTCTAATAAATTAAAGTAATAAGGTATTATGAGGATTTATCTTTCAACACGACTGAACAACTATAGTCCTCAGAACTTATAACGAACGTTTTCTTAAACCGTTCGCTTCTGAAAGTAATCTGTACTTCTTTAATAATAAAGAAACATATAAAATGGTTCAATGAAAATGTAGTTATTCTACGCAAAATTATCTACAACATTTTATCCTTCACCTGCAAGCTACAAGTTTATTAAATTCGTTCTTTGTTCAACATTTTCATGAACTTCATTCTTTTAATAATGAAAACGTTCTGTACTGGATTTTACCCCCAGGGGGTATGTTTTCTGTTTCACAACGTCATAGACAGATAACAAAGTTATACTAACGGTATAAAACGAACTATTAGGCAATAGCAGATACCGCGAGGAGAAATAAAAGTTTGCGTAAAATTAGACGAAATTGAAAATTTTACATTATTTCGTAAGAATTGTGTCTACTTTATGTATTTTAATGTTAAAAATTCTTATTTTATTATATATTTTATTGCATTTGCCTACGACTTCATTTGTGTAGGGTATTTTCTTCTAGATATGAATTATCATTGCAACAATTTATATATGTTGCAATATGTTCATGACAAATGGCCGCCACCAAAAATGATATTTGACAAAAGTTGAAATCAACTCCAGAAAATTTCAGAGTTTGTCCATGTGACTTATTAATAGTCATCGCGAAACAAACCTTCATTGGTTCTTTTTAATTGCGGTATCTTTAATCCAAATTGAAGGTAATTTAGCATCAATTGTATACGTGGCACGAAGACTGCTTCTCCTCAGCTAATATATTGGCTTCAATAACATGAAATATCTTAATACATCTTAGTACACCATTACCCACCAAAAAAAGCACTCTCCAAATTTTAAGTCTTTACGACCAGCGGTTTAGGTTGTGCGTTGTCTGTCAGTCAGTTAGTCACTCACCAATCAGGACTTAGATTCTTATATACTATATTGATATTTTCATGCAAATTTCAAATTTCATAGGTAAAGACCTATTATATTGTGTGGTGATGTGATACGGAATCCTCGGTATACGAGTCAGACACGCATTTGTCTGGTTACTTTCCGTTAGTGTCAAAAATATTTTACTGTGATCAACGACATAGTTGTCTAATAACAATTACTTTCGTTTTATAAAAAACAGCCTGCCAAATAGATAGGAACGCTCACGTTCTGAATTCTTGCCTTTAAGGTCAGTGTAATTTGAATCTTAGAAGCTCGATTTAATGACCAAATTGTTTATTTCAGCAGTTACTTACACGCTTCTGATAGATTTCTAATCAAATCGAGATCAATAGAAGTGTAATTCGAGGGTAATGTTCCGTTGATATCCGGTCGGCCGCAATTACGCAGATTGTTGGTAAAAAAGGCGTTCGATAATTTACTTCTAACTTATTTTATACATTGACAATCCCTTCGTTCGTTTTTCACAAGTTAATTAAAATGATCAATGAACTCTGTTTTTATTTTCTGACCCCGTGATTAAATTTTGTTGCTGGAACAAACAACAGTAAAAAAAGTGAAAGGATTTTTAAAATTCCTAGACAGTTATGTCATGTGTCTTGTTTTGGTTTTCAATGCCGCAACGTCTGTTGACGATATTCGTATACATGAAAATAGAGGGAATAACTATTTTTTGATCACACCATCAGTTTTATTGTATACATGTTATTATGGAAGGTGGACACTTAGACCTCTCTGAAATCCAGAGAACCTTGTGGTAAGGTATAATAGTTTCTGCATATACGAGTAGTAAGATATGAATAATGTCCACATAATTCACGGCATACTCGTAGTTGTTATTTTATTTAAGTTTTCGATAGTTAAGCACTATTGCAAGGGCCATGATCACGGATAAACTCAGGAATTGCGGGTGGGTAAATGTTTACGAGCTGATAAAGGGTCTCTCTTCCGAAGTACAAAAACCTGTGCAAAAGTTTTTGGGTAAAAATGTTTACATACATCTTTATACAGAAGCTTCGATGAGTAACGTTTCAATAATCTATCTATCACCTGTAGTGTTTACCCTATTCAGAAATAGATATTTGACACTATTTGTACGGACGATAATATGTCAAATTTCGATCTAGAAACTAGAAAATAGATGGAAAGATTAATAATACCGGCTTTATCTGTAATAGTCAGATTTGTTCCTGAATTTGACATTGGAATTAATTATTCAGTGAGTTTTCATAGTCAGTCTGATAACGCGAACGGTAATTGTTTATATTCGCGGTTTAATATTCTAAATGTATTATGATACTAGCTGGTCTGCGCAGGATTAGTACTTCCAGTAGCTTATTATCTTCTCCAAGGGCACATCTATAGTTATACCAAAAACAAAAAAATTACATGGTCAAACGGTATTGCTTTAATAGTATTATATGAGTAAATTTAAATACTCAGTATATCAATCAGTAAACATTAATAATAAAATACAGGACTTACATACATACACATGAAATTAACCACGATGGAAAAAACTGTCATTACCCACCCTTGACGGTCGCCGAGCACGTCTAGTATATCGAGCTGTCAAATTGACTTGGCTTTTGACTAAGGTATCAGAAACTGACACAAACTTTGACAGAACTGTCATCATTACAATCTTGACGTAGGCAGAGATCTTATTATTTTCATCGGCGTGGTGATGGATGATGTTGATAATGATGAAAAGTATCCTATATGTTAATCCAGCGTTTCATTTACCTCCATACTACATACTCCAGTTTTTTTTTATATTTTGACATTTATCTTTTAATAATTGACATTCATTTAATTTATTTATTTTCTGACATAAACTTTTATTGTAATTTGTATTTTATATTGACATCTGATTTTGATTTTGATTAACTAATTAATTTGATTGTCTAAATATTATTTATTGTTAATTTAAGCCGTATTAGTCATAATTACTATCAATACATTAAATATAAATAAATATATTTATTTATTTATATTTAATCAAATTAGCACCGTTACAATGACCTACACTAACGCTATTAAATTTTGTAGGTATTCCTGCTAAATTTCATTAAAATTGCCCCCACCGTTTGAGCGTGAAAGAGTAACAAAGATTCACACATCCACACATCCATACTCACAAACTTTCGCGTTTATATTATTAGTAGGATACATACTTATTCTATTACAGTGGTTAGTTTTTTTTTTATCACAGACACTTCGTAGGGGTTTCAATACACACATAATTTATATTCTCTCACTCCGTGTTCCAGGGAATATTTTCTTAAGCTTTGTAAACAGTCTTAGAACATCTTTAATGGGAACTTACTAATAAAATTCTGTGGTAGAACAAAATTTAAGATTTGTGGATTTCAAAGGCAAATTAATAACGAATTATATTCCCAATTCAACGGTGCTAAATCTAGCAAACCACTGAAATTGTAAGTGTCAAACGTTTCTGTGACAGCGCACAAGTCACGTCCATTTACTGGCAGTTAGTCACAGACGTTCGAATTTAAATAATAAATGCACAGTACGTCCACGATGACCGATAAAGAGGTCGACCACATACAAAATATGAGGTAATGCTTCAATGCCGCCGCTTTAGTAGTCAATGCTTTATACCTGATGCGAACAGGTACCAAAAAGGTATCTTTTGTATTAGCATCTATTTTTAAACGACGTTGTTTATCAAAGAGTCTTAAATCGTGTGCATCATTTTATATCTTCCACTAGGTTTCTTCTCGCGTCGTTATCAAATCCTCATCTTAGATTTTTCTATATTAATCATATAATGTCTTTATTGAATGTTGGTCTATCTTAAACATAAATTATGCCAGTATATATCAGTGTTATTATGTATCTTAACAAAAAGTTATTTTTAAAATACGAATCACTTTTCCATTCCACTTCTGGCGTGCTTCATACACGCCTGAGACTATAATAATATTCACATACTTACGCAATCACTTTAAATTATATTATTGTACACTAGAGTATGCGTGCGTACGCGTGGAACCAAATCATCGTGATCCCTCGGGAATTACCCGTTTAATCGTGATAAATATTGGCCTATAAGTTTTTAAATTGACATGGTCACTAATGCAAGAATTAACTTTGGAAACAGGATATTAACCATGTATTGTATTTATTATTAACGTGATTTATTTATACGAGAACCTGGAGTCCAATATTTGCAAAAACCAAAGAAATTCCGAAAAAAGCTCGCGAGCAGATACCGTGAGTTACGTGTGTCGAGACCCAGATCGAGTTCATTGGTAAAAAAAACGGAATGCAAGAAACATGAAAGGCAGAGGGTAGACCGTTTCGTCTGCTCATAAGAACACCTACCCGCAGATACTGCAGTTTACTTGTGAACGTGGCGCATGCAACTTTGCTGAAATATCGAGAGCTCATTAAATAAATACAATACATTGTAATTATCCCGTTTCTAAAGTTAATGATTCTAATGTTAGTCTATGTGTTAATCCTTTTTTTTGACGTAGAGTAATCCTTTATGGATACCAGCGGCCCCGGGGGGAGCATGGTGGTTATGTGGGAGTCTCTGCCAGCATGGCAGCATACCCACCAAACCTCTGCGGTGTTCCGTCACTGCCTCTTTTATCGCGAACGCAGGAAAGCTTTCGCACACGGCCGCGAACCCGCCGCGGCTGTCCGTTGCCAAACCCTTCTCTCTTGCAGCACGCCATAACACTTGGCGTGCCGTAACCGCCTCAAGGGACCAAACCCGCAAAGGCCAGACCCCCGAGTCTGGGCGCCCTAGGTCCCCCTACGATGGGTCAGGTGAGTAGCCCCGCCGCCTGCTACTTCGGCCGCAGAGGATAGGGACAGCAGCGCCTATCAATACCGACAGTTCTCTTCCCCTGCGGCCTCACCACGTCCACCATCTAACGGTGGCAGCCCCGTCAAAGCCGCGGAAGGCAGGGAGAGTGGCTCACCGTAATACCGGCACTCCTCTCCCGCCGCAGCCTCCAACTCTCAGCTGCGGTGCCGCCCATATGACACTGCAGCCCGCCTCAGTTGCAGTGGCGCCCATGCACTAACTTGGAGGGCAAAGCCCATGAGCGGTCCCACCTCGGGCCCGCCGGCTGTCTCCTATCACTGGCGGGCCTATTGGTTCCTCTTAGCTTCACCGTGGTGACCCAAGCCACGGCTTCTAAGCTGCCCCGCTACGGCAAGGCGGAAACCCTCGGGGGAACCTATGTGTTAATCCTGGGTACAATCATCTCCACTCTAAAGAACACCGACGAAAGCGTACCTGGCTAGCGCGTTTTTAGATGAAAAATATATGAAAATGTGTGTGTTTTAACTATTTAAATTATTAATTTTACACCATTGTACCTAAATGGTTATACGATTTAAAGCCACGTTAAAAAGATGTCATATACATTACTTTCTTTAAAGTTGTATTAGTCTCAGAGATTTCGAACGCAGCCATAACTTCTACTCGTACGTTTCAGAATACAATTGAGAGAGGGCCAGTTCCATTATCGTGATAATTTCCATTATATATATTATATATATTTATATATACTTAAAAATACTAAAATAAATACTATATATTACTTTATTACGTTTTATTTGAACTCTGTCCTTATATGTGGTTTGTGTGTAGTACCTATTTTAGAAAAATAGGAAAGCTTTTTGTAAAACTTAACGTCAAATTCAAATGTCATTACCACCAAGGTAGGAATGACATCGTACCTATATACATGGTCAATAATCGACGTATTGATAATTGTTGAGTGACAAGACTGGCAAGTCGCCTGCCTGATGGTAAGCGTCACGCCTGCCAACTACAGTGGCCGTTTGTTAAAAATACTGCGCGAACTTAATTCGTTCCCCCAGAGTAACACTTTCGACAAAGCTCTTCCCTTTGACTAAAATTGACGTAAATGTACGTGCAATTCATTTATAAATCTTTTATTTTTATTATCACGGTATATGAAGGATTAAATAGTAGCTGCTTTGTCAGATATGAATATCTGACGGTGGTAAGCTACGGTACAGTAGGTGAATATTATTTTATTGATTAATTAAAGAGACACCATCTGTGTCAAACTAAGCGAGATAGGTACCTTAATAACCTTTTCTTAAAAATTGTGTATAGTGTTGCCATAACACCTCTAAAAAGCATCCAGAAAGTGAACTTTACCGGAGACTTATTCACAACTGTCCAGTAAGAAGCGAGATTTTAAATTTGGAAACTAAATTACATGCATACATTACATACTTACTTACTGGACAGTAGTTCATCCTCTTTAGATCTCCTTAAAAAACATAGTATCAGACACAGACTACATTTAGCCATTACAACATGGTTATAGGAGGCTCCAAATATATATCTATCTCATAATTATTATTATTTTTTCGAATGGCCATGACGCGGCTTGCGTATTGTGCCAATTTCAGTGTAAATCTTCTATGCAGTACTTTTATCTTCTTTATAATACTGTTCTTCTTCATTATTGTTTAGTCCTTTTACTTAAAGTTTTGATTTATTATATGATAATCTTTGTTGTTTGCGATATAAAAACGGAATCTCATAAATTATGAGATAGATATATTTTTGGAGCCATTTTATAATCTGTGACACTTAACGCGACGCAGAAAAAGTATGCACGATGCGTTTTGTACTTAGTAATGTTTTAGAAGTATAGTGTGGGATTATATGTTTGTATTTAATAATTTCAGTTTGTAAATCATGTTGGATCAAAGCTTTCCGTTCTAAAATTAACATGGAGATTCAAAAACAATAATTTACATTTTAAACTAAAACGCATTAATGTAATGTAAAAATAGAACAATATTCAAAACTAAGCGCAAACTTTTTAGTAAAAAAAATGACTGGTGGGATTTCACATTCAATTGTGACAATTATTGTGTTTTAATTTACCGCGTGAACATAGATAATCCCTAAAAATTAGTTCAAGCGAATCTGATTCGGAAATAGATTTAAAAGCTGAGGCTGAATTATCACAAAACAATTTACTTCCTCCAAAATTCAAGGAGCGATATATGAAAACTTATGAAAAATGTATGTAGTGGAAGGCAGAAAAACAAAACAACAGTTGGTCTAAAATACCATTTTTGAGAAAAGAATTATATAAGCCTGAACCAGTAAGAAAGCTATCCTGGCCTCGTATATAACCAGTTAACTCATACTTGGCCAAGAAGGTTTATTAACTGGATTCTGCAGTAATGTTCTAATAATAAAAAAGTGCATTTAATTATTAAATGTGGTTGCTCAAATAAAAATATAAATGTGAACGTTTTTATCTAACTAAGATGTATCAAAACCACCCAAGCCTTCCTTACACAGACTTAATAAAAGTCAAGTCCAGGTCCAAGGGATTTTTGCCAGTGTTCTTTCATCCAAATTATCAGTCGTTCTTGCGTGATTACGAAACAAAGATTGAAAACATAAATTTCACATATTATTTTAAACCCGACGATTTGAAATCTGTATAAAAGAGGCAAAATATGAGTCAACATGAGAACCTTTCGTTTTGTTAATGACGATCAGAGGCCGTAGCATAATCAATTTGCAATAACGTATTCGTATCGTAAGCGTCAACGCGTCACGTAAACTATAAGTTATCTGTGTCACATTTGGCCTAGATAAATGACAATTGTACTGTTTCACGTGAACGATATGTTTCATTATACTTACGCATTGATTTGTGCAAGGCCCACATATATCTGAACAGCAAATTACTCGTTTAAGTTTGTTATACAAGGCTCCGAATGAGATTGTAGATCATACAAACACGATATTAAAACATAATTTCTCAACAGACAAACCGATTTCGTACAAATTAACCTACAACTCTTCACGTACCTAGGTTTTACCAAGACCTCTTAGCAACATTTGAAATCGATACTGTCCTATCGATCGCGTCGTAGTTCAAACCAATTATGTTCGTTTACCTCTGTCCATTGACCACCTTCGTTCATAATTCAATACTGAGGCTTCTATTGCACGGAGGCTCTAATGACGGGTCAACGACCGCCCTTGATGAGGACTTAACAGAAATGTTCTTGATTGCCCTCTAAATTGATAGTTTAAGTCACGCGCAACATTTCAATATGGATTCATTTATTATCGTGGTTACTTAAATATATCTTTAAGCATTAGGGGTCAGGTAATTGGCGTGATAAATGGTCAGATATACTTAAATGCGACAGCTCAATACAAAAATAAGTGATTTACGGATACCTCTCAATTTGTAGCGCAAACTTTACAAATCGCAATAGAATTAACTCGTATCGGATTCTGAACGCGTGTTCAAACTAAATTTGTTTTTTCGTTTTGATTCTATACAATTTGTACACATGTTTTAAACAGAACCGTATCAAAAAACAATCGCATATAACTTGAAGGTTTTTGATATGTCCGTTAATTTATTTATAGATATTTATAATAAAATCTAAACTATTATACCTACTATACAATACAACAATAATACAATATTATCAAGAGAAAAGATTTGTATGTAAGTATGTTTGTATCGAATTGGCTCAAAAAGTACTGGACCGATTTCAAAAACTCTTTCACCATTGGAAAGCTACATTGACCCTGAGTAACATAGGCTATATAAGATTCTTCATCATCATCATCGTCCATCAATCTAGTATAGAATACGAGTATAGCTTTATACCTTATCAAAATGATATTTTTCGTGTAACGATTTGTAAATAGTGTTCGTATTTGGCATTCCAATTTGAGAAACGTTCGATACGAAATCCAATGATACTCGTACGCATGTAATCGAATTGTTGTCTAACGGCCGGTTTCTATAATCAATCCATCCACAGTTTTTCTTGCTACGGATAGAAATTTGACATAACGTCCTTACAAATACTGTCAATTATCTATTTCTAGTTGGGGGTTATTGGAACGTCGTAAATTTATCTATACAAGTGATTGCAATCGGGTGTCATTTTCAGTCCGATCGGATTCAATGGGGTCGTAAAGCACGAATTGGTCTGTGCGTGAACGAATAAAAAGGGTTTACGGTATGGGCAACTATAATGACATAGTTACTCATATATAATACAGTAAAATTGTCTGTGAAATTAAAAGATTGTGAATGATACGTAGACGGCTCACAGAGTAGAGTGAAAGAAACAGGCGTACTGCGTTGACCCTAAAAAGCATTCGCTCCTTTACGGGGAGTAAAAGAAGTACTTGGCCTGATAAAAATAGCGATCTCGAATAGAAGTTTATAGTAATAATTAAAATATTACCTATTTCTCTCTTCTATAACTGACGCATTCATAGTATGTTTTAATTTTACATCATTTTAACTAATGTGTTTTCCTTCCCTTTGGTCTGTTACGCCTATTGAGATTTTACTGTAAATACCTACAAGCACAGTTTCCTAGGAAAGACTATGTTCTCTTACTAGACTCTTCTTTATTAGTCTTAAACTAGGGGCAATTGTCTTAGTTTAAACAATTTTCTAGCTTAGCATATTCTTCTTAAATCTAAAGGTTATATATACTATCGGAGGTTGGATATCATCATGCCGATTTTAAACATAGAAGCCGCTGCCAAATAGAGCGAGGTGGCACTACAGCTACTCCCTCAGGTCTCTCAACCAGAATTAGTCCCTTCGGTCTGTTCCTCTTTTTCCGACTAGTCAGCACGAAAATTTGCGTAAGTAATCGTATCGTTGACGTATACAAACTTTAAGATATCTGAGCCACAATTTTTACTAGATAAGTAATAATATAGTTCACAACAAAGTTTACGATTAAGTTATGCTTACGCAAATTTTCCTGCTAGGATCACTGTTGTCATGCAGCTTTAGTTGCCTATTTGGCATGAATATAAGTAATCGTTTCGACCCCGACATCTAAACGGGATGAGGTCATAGATGCAGTTTTACGAGCAGTCGCACGTCTGGGTGCAATTTTGTGCGCAGGCGCAATTGGCGCGACAGACGGTGCGTCGGATGTCACAATTGTCGTGTCTCCCGCTTGTGTCGACCCACAGCGCTGTGATTACGATGAAGTGGATTATTTGTGATCCTCAAATGCAATGTTTTTTTGTCGGGATAGTTTTAGGTCACCTTTTAGGATCTAAGTTTTGAAAGCAAAAGCAGGGTAATTTTTCAGATTGCAAATTCAAATTTAAACGAAGACTTCATTCAAAAATTAGTTATAATATTTATTTAGGATTAATACTATATTACTAGCGCGCTGTGGTTTCGCCCGTATGATAACTGAAACCTGGTGATAGATGTAGTCTAAGTAACTCCTTATAACATCACATATTTGTCAATAAAAGACCCGTTAAAATCGGTTAAGCCATTTCAACCAAGTTCATATATTTATAGGTATATATTTTCGAAACAATTTATCTCTACTAAAACTTTTAGTAGAGATAAATTGTTTGATGAAATGACTTTAGAATAATGAATGATGAATTTAATGAGAGTCATATTTTAACCTTTACCTTAGTGACTTTTAGTCTAAAAGTCACTAAAGTAAAGGTTAAAATATGACTCTCATTAGTTAAACGTATCATGGAAACGTCATCCATTAGCGAACTCGAAATGTATAATTTCATGAACGATCAACCTGATTGATGAAAGATTTACAAAAAAACATAAAGAATCGCAGGATAAAGTATACTTTCGGATGATCGTTAATTTAAATATTGTTTTCGTGCTTATATTTACAAAATCCGGTGCTGTTCCAAATAAGCTATACGCTTAGTCAATATATTTCAAAATGCAAAGACGCTAATAGTGTTTAAATATCAGTTTATAGTAGTATTAAAAATAATAAAATACCAAAGCAAGAAAGATAAATAAACAACATAACTATACACAATAAACATAGACACGAGCATAATTTTATAAGGACGAACACAAAGAGATTGATGTACCTTCCTACTAGAAGTGTGCGCCGATACCTCTCTGAACGGCGGCGGCGACCGATGTTTAATTTGCCGGCGGCGGCGGCGTCAACGGCGTGATCAGCGTGGATAGTCAAATATTGAAATGACATTACTTTATTCATTATAAAGGCTCTTCTACAGGATCATCAGCTGTAACACCCGGAATGGAAAACTTCTGTGACATCGCTAGAGGCAAGCCCGACGAAGAAGTAGAGGTAGTAGGAGTCGACTCAGGTTCATCGTTCTTTCCGCCCTGATAGACATCAGATTCTCTGATTGGCTCTCGAGCATATTCACATAAAAATAAAACTCTTGTTAAATTGTTTTATTTTAATTTGTTAATTGCATAGACTCCTCCTTGAAATCGATAAACAAGCAACGCAGCCGCGATAGTAACCTTAATCATGTGAAATCTGTGATCTAACTTTGCTAACATAGTTCTTTTCATGCGACCCATTTTACGAAGTTTGTTTTCTTCAACGTGTTTTAGAGCTCCTTCTATTTTTCATTCACATCTGAATACACGTGCTACATTCATGGTGATTGATTTGGACGCACTTATTATATTAACAGCACAAGTTTTATTAAATCCCCAAGAAGTTTTCACTCATTATATTCTATCTATAAGTCAGATTTATTTAATTTGACCAGGAGTCTTTTGTAACATTTTTGTTAATTTGGTTACATTCTGACATTACAAGAATGCTGTGCCAGCTAGGCGGAGTAGCGGTTGTTTTATGTTACGCGTAACTTATTTACTTCATCTTTATCATTAATTTCTTCATTAATGGGACTTATCTCGTTAATATTAATCATTTCTCCAGCAACATCAACACCGGACAGTATGCGTTCCTGTTCTTTATCTGCGTCTTTTTGAAGTTCAAGAAGTTTAAATCGAAGACTCTTCACAATTTCCTCAAGTATCAATATTATGTATTTCCTGTGTACTGTTTATACCATCTACCTAGTACTACAAGATTGTGCAACGAACAAGGCATAAATGTGAGTCCATACATATTGTATAAAACAAGAACACATAATCCTTTAGGATGTATCTCGAAATAATATCCAACATTGATTAATGTTAACAAAGTGCTCTAACCCTGTCAAAGTTACCGAAGATGACTGTACGTACTTTACAGAAATTCAAAGTAAGTAATCCAAAACCTTTCAAGTTATTATTAGCATAATTAAATGATCATCGTGTAGGGGCTGTTTCTCTTTAGTGACTACCCATAACCCTAAAATTACGGGCTATTATTAGATGTTTATGCCTACTCGTTTACTGCCTATTTTTCTTGGAAAAAGAAGCTCGTTTGAGTAACTTACTAGAGTAATCTATGTATGCTCCTCTCTTTATCCTGTCACGCAGGTTTTGCTACTCCTTCTATAAATAGCAACTTTAGCTATCCTCATAAACAACTTAACTACTAAATAGTTCAAAGAAAAATCATCACAAAATGCGTAGTCATAAAGTGTCTTTTACAAATATCGCCCGTAGCGCTTAAGATGGTTTGTAATGGTGTGCTACGTTTACAGTGGCCCAGTCGCAACTGGAAGGAATGAATTTCGTAGACTGCTTGCACTTTCAATATGAGTTGGTTTATGCGATCATTATTAGCACTGAAAATAACTCCGGCTAACTAAACCATAAAACATGTTTGGCTTAACAAATATCAAAGAGTTTCTTGGAGAAGCAAACGATCTATAAATGAGACGTGAATAATGCCCTGCTTTTTTCATATGTACCTTTTGAAGCTTCATACAAATACGGGGTAAACAAATAGCGAAAACAAATTATGATTATCGCAAAAAGTTCAAACACATTCAGTTTGAGTTTTTACTGTTCAGACCTATAGAACCTGACAAGGTTGGTTTAGATTATTTTATGTGTGAATAGCATTGCCAATCGAGCAACTTTATGCGTATCGGCGTAAGTATCGAGTAAAGATATGTAATAATAGTAATAGTGAACCGGCCAAGTGCGAGTCGGACTCACACACGACGGGTTCCATACTATAAAACGAGCAAAAATAACACGTTTGTTGTATGGCAGGCCCCGTAAATATTTATTTTATTCTATTTTTAATATTAGATTCAGCTTTGGAATTTCTTTTAAGTCGAAATGGTTTAAATATGTTACGAAAACAAAATTTTTTTTAGATTTATGACGTGATATTTTTAGGGTGTAATTTTTTATAAACCAAAATGTTTTAGAAGGAAATAGATTAGGCATCCGCAGTGTTAAAAAGCATGTTTGTTAGAAAGAGGACTTCACGGCTTGGAAAAAAAATCGATTATTTTCGTGTATAGTAAAAGCCGACTAAGGCACAAGATCGTAATAGACTCGCCTCCTATTACGACGGCAACAGGCCCGCGCGCTAATCTATGAGACCAATAAAACATAACTCGCAAAATGTGAGTGTTTATACCTATACCGACGCCTTCGAAGATGAAAAACGTGATATTATGTACTTTTCATGAACGAGAGTTTGTTGACGTAGGGACCATTGCATTGTATCTAGTGCCTGATATTTAGTGAAGGTCAATGAAGCAAGTGAAACTATAGGCGAATGAACTTTGGTGTCGCGGAGAGCCGAGTGAAGTTGCAGTAACACAATTTTTTGGACTCTTAAATTCTAGTCACATAAACAATAAAACTGTCTAAATATGAATCCATGCACAGTATGTTGAAACCATTTAGTAAATTTTTGTCATCTAGTTAAATATCGCAAAAGTACTTGTAGTGAACTTCATCGAACCTGACGAAAGAATACCTTATTAGTTTTTACACACGCAATGTCACATTATATCTCATAAAACAACCTAAAGCATAAACTTCGTAATCGTATCAAAAGAAAGGCTTGCATTACATCCCTTTATCTTTAAAGTTGACTATAATTTAATTTCAACCGATATTAAAAGAAATATTTAGTGACATATCCGCTGGAAATTTCCGCAAAGTAACGCTTGAATCAATAAATTTTTCAACCCTCTGGTCAACTATAATTCCAATCCTCATATATTTTCTAAAACCGAGCTATTTTAAAAGTAAACAGTTTCACAGATAAGTGTCTGTTATACTTTTTTACAAGACCATACTAAAGAGAATGCAGTCTTTTTAAGTTAGAACAATACACGCTTAGTATACAAGTACCTACTTGCATGAAAACTTTAATATGTAGACAAGTACTTTTATTAAGACTTTTATTAAAAAAAATAAAGAACGTTACCAACATTCTTTATTTTTTACACTGCAATAAATTTTTCCGATATTCACTTTTAATTGATAAAATCGTTTTCAAATTGCTCTAATAAAATGCCGTTCTTTGCTGTTATTGTCTCACAGTAAGTGTCAACATACAAAACTATAATAAAAGACTTTGCTGCTTTTACTTAGCTATCTTGTTTTTATTGTCTTACACTTGATGTGAAAAATAGAGTAATCTTCTCGGATAAAACTGTTTTTAACAAATTTCAATCTTTTACTGCACTTAGGATTATAATCTTATATCGTTTCAATATGTAATGTAAATTTCTTTAAAGTCTATTTGGTGCATCATCAACTTTTGATCAATGAATTAGAAACAAAACAAAACCTTTAAAGAAATGACAACCAAAGATTAATTCCCAATTTCTCCAAATAATTTTATCTAGTTCCAACTTAAGCGATACTCACACTTCCATTCGCACAATCACCAATACAACCAAAAAACAATACGACATAATTCAAACATCATTATATCAAGATTGTATCATAATTTCATCTAGAAAGATATTATTTCTTCGTAGACTTTCATCGATTTTTCTCTTAACATCAATCAAAAACGAAACCCCTATATTTGCCAGAAATTTCTAGGAACCAAATCCTTTTGTTGACTAACTAAGTAGCAAAGACCAGACGCTAACAGAATATAATTTTCAGTCAAGTCCATTTCTGAGAATTTTATTTCGTAATATTTTTTATGAGAAAACGTGCTGGGTTCCTTCTTGTAAATTGCTTGACTTGCTTTCAAAATATGTGTATATAACGAATAACATTTCATCATTATTTACAATATTATGTATGATGATGTGATAAAATAACCTAGAACTATTGGGGCTAGTGTTCAGTTTAAATGCTTAGGTATATTAAAGAAATTATAAGGGAAGAAAAGGCGTACACGGTTAAGAAATTGCATACCCGAAATAATGTACATACCTATAGTTACAGTTCGCAAACAATACAATCTTGGACTCAATATCTTGGTCACAATAAAACGGGAATTCATAACTATATTTTGCTTCGCCATGTGACTGTGTGTTTCTCTAAATTATATTAATCATGTATCCAGTCTCATCTTACACAATTAAAATCACCCGTACAACAAATAAGCATAAGGAATAATTAAAACATAATTATGTCAAGATTACATGATCTTCGATTTTCCTAACTCACAAGAAGAATAAGTATACACGTAAGAATACATGTAATGCGTATGTGTTATTATTAGGAACTTTTTAGAGTTACATGTAACTAGGCTATTATGTTTGGTAACAACAATTTTACGTATTGTAAAGGAAAACACCTTGAAAGTTCACAAACTTGACCATTAGCGCAATACTTGAAATTATGAGAATACGCAACACAAAAGGCGTGCTCCTTTGTTATTGAAACACCTTGACATCAAAGGAAAACCTGTAACTTACAAGCCCTTACAAATATCAAAACTCATTGTGCTAACTCCTAATATCCTTGTTACAAATCAAACATATTTTACTTATTGTATAAGTCTGTTTCAGTTTACCTCCATTGAAATCAACACCTTGATCTGAATAGGTTTCGGACATTTGTTAGGCTTGTATTTTTAATAGAGTATTTCTGTCTAGTATCGGTTGTCACTTTTATTTGTGTTTTTTGGCGTAGCGCCACGCCATTTAGGCATATGTCAATTATGCGAGCAGCGTTACTATGTGTACGTAACCCATTAATTTAAGGCACCAAATCAACATCTACCATGTCTACATGTATTATAAAGCCAAATTATTTATTTTTGAAGTCCCATCCGGTGACGCTGCCGGTAGATGCAAAGAACAATTATACCGTTAAAAAACATTTTTTTTATCGCTGCGGGTTCGATCTCCACCTCGGGTTTGAGCTTTCGGTAACATCGTGATAAAGTCCGCATTATAGTGGTAGGGCACTTCTGCTGTCCGCCTGGCTAGTTACCACTCTCAAGTTTGAAAATCTGTCTGTATTTACCTAACAGTGTATACCGGCATATATGTATACGGCAGCTGTCCTTAAAAGCCAGTCGCTATTCTAGGTCTAGTGTGACGCCACCTTCGACTGCAAAATCACTAACCATCGAGTGAGAACACTATATAGCGTATCGAGTGTAAAAAAGTTCGTAGTCTGGTACCTACTTTTAAATATCCGCTACTCACTCTAGAGATTAGGACCCAACAGTATGATATACAGAAGCTTGCTTTAAAGCCACTCATCTTTCTAGGTCTATTGCGCTGCTACTTTGGATCACATCACCATGAAGTAAGATGAATCTTAGCTCCTTTCCAAATTAAAAAAAAAATGTTGACCATTTGTTATATATTGCGCGTCTGTAGTTCCCGTTAGGTTCTCGGTTAAAAGAAATCCTTAAAACTGGCTGCATTCCACCTCTTGTTTTATTTGTCTATCCAATATTACGTCAGCCCGGGTCGTTAGCCCAGCTCGGTTCGTTTTTACATCGAATCAGGTCAAAAATGTGGGTTGAACTCGGCTATATCGGCCGTTTGTTCACCTCTCTAGGTCGCGTTCTTATATTCTGATATTCTTATACATTCTGACTTAATGTTCTTCTTCGGGTGGTGCTGGCGAAATTTGTCACATCTAGTTGTCATGGGATGTTATAGACATAGACTATTACAAACAGTTATTTATCCCTTCAAGAGTGTCATTATAAATGTCATTATAACAATGAAATTACAATTGTATCTGGCCGTGTGACCTTTGATGGATTAAAAAACAAGGTTTATGTGTGGATCATTTTCATTTGTTTATTTCATGTTTTTACCTGAATACAAAACCTGGAATCGGTCCACAATTCGCCCTTAGTGCGCTAGTAGAAGATATGGGTATATATTAATATCATTAATCTGTGGTATGTGCTATATTTTTACCCCGCGACCAAAAATAACTTATTGTCAGTAACAGTTGTTATAGTAACTAATGTATCCAGTGCTGTCTAGTCCCTATCATACACTTACAAACTTTATTGCTGTAATTATAATTCAAACATGTTGATTGCAGCGCCTTTCGTAAGTTTAAATTAGTACTACGATAATTAGTAACTTTTAATTCCATCATTAATAATCGTTGTAGTCTTAGATAGGAGCCGTAGAATAAAAAAAACAGGAAGTAACCCATAAGTAAGTGTTAGTTACCATGAAGATGTGACTTTGCTGCGAGAAGGGCCGGGAACACTGGTATCTCTGAGAAAAATAGGAGATACTGAAGCGGATGAGAGTAGAAATAAAAAGTGCTTGTGCGGGTTTGTTTTCTACGTATAGCGCAAACAGAGAGAAACTCTAGAAGAAAAAAACCGGTGAGTAGGTAATTTAAAATATTTAGATAATGAGGTAATTAGATCACCTAATAGATAATTAGGTGAAATTAAGTAGTGTTTGATTTTTTTAATGTACTCTAGTTTGTTAAAATACGTCCGTCAATATGTACTTAGAAGTCTGAGAAATGTCATATAATTTTTTTTGTATTTCTTATTAAATCGCTGTATATGAGATAATTTTATCATTATAGATTGACAGCATTTTAATAGTCTACCTACAATTTGAAAAATTTAATACCGACTTCCATTCTATTCACTTATATATAATGTGTCTTAAAAACTACTGGACCGAATTTGATGAAATTTAAATGGGACTGCACGGGTAGCACCAGCTTTCAAACAAAAATAATTTTAATAATCGGTTCACCCAGTCGAAAGTTATGAGGTAACAAACATAAAAAAAAGAAAAAAATATATATAAAAAAACATACAGTCGTAACGTTAGTACAATCGGTGCTAGGTGCATTAAAATAGTCAAATGATACCCCGTACAAGAGTCAATAAATAATTGGTTGATGTTTTTAACATGTTATTGTATGTATTGTCAAAATATAGTTTAGTAGTTGCGATAATTTATCAGCGATTGATTATTTGACAATGCGTCAATCTCGCACTAAGTGGACATTGGACAAGCTTATTTTATTTTCTTTCATATAAATTGAATTAAACAATATTATAGTAAAAATACAGATTTCAACAAGTTTAACTAAAGTGTAAAAGTTTAAGTAAAGTAGGCAATGCTTTTGCATTCCGAATACAAATCTAAACTTAGATACATATAAGTCTGAAATCATGAGAAATTCAGTACCTACTTAAACTTAAGGACACCACAAAATACTTAGTTACCATTAGCTATACATATATACAGCCCTGCAGGGAAACCACTTTAAATCCCTATTATATATGTATTTATTTTGTTTATAAAAACAAAAACTACATTAACAGATTTATCGACAAGCATACCTACCTAATGCGGGAATCAACCAAAGAAAAAATTTTTTAATAAACTCTTGTCGATACAATCATCGTTAAGGATACAATTTCTCCAATTAATATTACCTACCTAATTCTTACACTCGTCTGCCTTCCAAGATATCCATGAAATCGAATATATTACTAAGACACAAGGGCTTTAATCAACATTACATAGACATACATAGAACAGAAGCCGTAGCACAAATAATTTGCTATAAAGTGTTCGTATCGTAAGCGTCAACGTGTCACGCTTCGAATACAAACTATGAGTTATCTATGTCACAGTAGCCCTAGATAAATGACAGTTTGTCATGTGTGACGTGAGCGTTACGTTACCTTAGACTTACGCAGTTATTCGTGTAGGCCCTCAGGTCACTTTAAACTAGTAATAGGCACGTTACAAATATTTTATAACTCTCAATAACACATTCATTGAAGTACAAGCTTACTAATTTATCTCTATGTATCTTCATAAAGGCTTTGATAAAAAATCGTTTACTTGGTAATAACACTATGCACATTTCCTTCTTAGAAGGGGCGCTCTGACAGAGGTAGGCGAGACTTTTAAATGGCTACCACGCGTATGTAGGTTCTATACTAATGTATGGAATTCTCGTTTGGGGAAATTCTACGGAAAAAGAAACCGCATTCAAGCCGCAAAAAAGTGTATTCGAGGAATTTGTCGACTAAAATCAACATACTTAAGTAAGCAGTACTTCATGTTTTTAAGAGAATATCTGGACTTTTTCCCGCACAGATTATTTATCAAAACATAATTTTACTAACCCCGACGTTTTGATCGAGTTGCATCGACCTTGGTCAAGAGTAGACTCAAGCTAATCAAGGTTAGTCAACATTAGGTTTTCAAAAATAATACCGATAAAGTCCCGACATTCTCTTAAAACATGTATTTGATTCGCAAAAGTTTAAATAATTCTAAGCAGTACTTATTTCCAAAAATTTAAATTACTAACTCTCCTTTCCATACACAAATTAGCTACGCTGGTAAATAATTATTTACAAGATTTTAATACTTTGAAGAGTAGGCAACATCAAAATGTGCTAAGTAATCCAATCAGCAGAAAAGCTAGTGTTATTGTGATGAGGGTAAAATATATAACTAATTACCATCAACTGTTAATAACCCAGATAATAATGTAATTTTTAAATTTAGATTAAATAAGTTTTTGATCGACAAGGCATAATAAAGCATTGACGAGTTTGTTAAAGATAAAATATATTTAACATGAGATAGATATATAAATAAACTATTGTAATAATTGGCATAAGGAATAATAAAATTAATTGCTATTATTATTTACTAGCAGAACTATTATTTCGTAAAACAAGCGTTCATTTCGCACACTTTCAATCGATTTTGTTTTGTTTTGCTTCCGTTTTGTAACAATGAGAGCAACAATGAAGAAGAGTTGAGGTAGAAAATGTTATTATGAACATCACCACAATAAATTGAAGAAAGGTTATACGAAGTGAATTACGAGAGGACTCAGTAATAAACAACTTATTAATTACTTACGATAATAAAGTTTATCAGAATTGCAATATTAAATAGTTCAAGTCTTGCTAGGTAATGATTTCCTTTCATTTTTACGTGTCCTTCTTATTAGAATTGATGATAAAATAAAATTAATGTTAGATTTCATGATATTTTTTTTATTTATGAGATTATATGTCAAGGAGATTTTATACTAAACATCCTATCGATTAGTAGAATAAATTAGCAGGTGTTAGCAATTTTTTGATTTATTAGCCAGATCGACTTCCGGTTTAGGAAAGCTTGTCAAGAAATATATGAATGCGGTTTTGTTTTAATTTAAAAAACTAGCGACTGCCCGCGACTTCGTTCGCGTTCAGCCTCACCATAACCTCCCATCTTTTCTTCTATTTTCTTGCATAAGAACCTTCTTCTGATAATAGTAAACACAACAAAAGAATTAGCGAGATTGTTCCATCCGTTCTCAAGTTATAGCGTGACCAGGAGAAATAGGGGTTAATTTTTTTATATGGGATAGGTTGGCAAACGAGCAAGCGGCTCACCTGATGATAAGTGATACCGTCGTCGCCCACGGACATCCGCAATACCAGAGGTGGTGAGGGCAGGAGGGGGAAGGGGAAGGAGAGGGAGAACGGGGAAGGGGGAATTAGGCCTCTGGAACCTACCACAAACCGACGAAATGTTACTTCAAGCTATGTTACTTCACGTCAGTGTTATTGTGGGAGTGTGGTACTTCTCCGGTCGTGCCAGCCCGTTCGGCTGTGGGGGTTGCAGCGTGGAACTACCATTAAAGACATATATATATATATATAGATATGTATGTATGTCTGCTAAGTAAAATGATATATATTTTACTTAAGAATTTAGTGGTTTCCCTTCAGGACCCATTGATTTTTTCCACCTTGTATAATAATAGTTCCTATATTTGTCCGGGCTGACTGAATGATTCATCAACTCGGAGCCTAAACCACTAGAAACTTAAATTTTTGGCAGTTGATGCCGTTAACGTTACAACACTGAGGAACGATTATTTTTAAATATCTCTCCTAACGGGGTGAATTTACTTTGTTTCTATTGCTACGATTCCTATGGGTCAAGCGAGCGAAGCGGCTGGCGTGTCAGTTAGATAGTAAATATAAAGTTGTAATTAGATATAGATTTTAAGAAAATATGCACATTTTAAAGGTCATCTTTTGAGGATTGTCCGTGGAAAGTACACGTGGAATTATTCAAACTCCGTAAAATCACACCATTTTATACCGCCATCTCCTTATCACCATTGGATAAAGAGGGGGGTTGCATACATTACTTCCACATACGGTTAACGTTTGATTGGACTCATTCGCACCATACCGTTTACTTTTCTACCGACTTCCTTAAAATGAGGAGCTACTCAATTCGACTGTATTTTTTATGTTATCTCATAACTTTCGACTGGATGAACCGATTCTCAAAATTTTTTTTTTTGAAAGCTGGTGCTGCCTGTCTGGTTCCATTTAAATTTCATCAAACTCTATTCAGTAGTTTTCGAGTTACACTCAAATAACTGAATATAATGGAAGTCGTCTCAAGTTTTTCAAATTGTACTTGTAATATTCATTATGCGAATGGTGAGGGAATGCAATACCTTACCAGCGTCTTTGTGGCCTGCCGTGCGATTCTCTAAGGATGTTGCTCTTAGAGAATCGCAACATCCGTGAAACAAATGACGAGATGACAAGAAATGTTGGAAAAACAACCTTATGTACAAGGGTAATATCTCATAAAGAATTTGACATCGTTGGGCTCGTCGACGAATCATTACAGAATCGCAAGGGTGATAACTATCACGTAGGAGTGTTGAAGTCAGGCATTCCTGACTTCAAGATAGACATGTGCTTACAGATTTATCTAAGTTTATTTCTCTAAGAACATGCCTATCTTCGATCACAGCCTCATTTTCAATCAGCCGTGATTGTGGCAAAACTCACAGCTATGCAGAGTAATAAAAAAAAAATACCCATAAAATTACACAGTTACCTATTGTTTTTAAACATATTCTATTTTTCAAGTATTAAAAACTATTATCGCTTGGTTCGTAAAATAATAAATGTTCTAAACATAATATTTGGCTCTCGTTATAAAATTAAGAGCCAAAGGTTAGTTTGTTACTTTGTCGCGTACCGTAATTTGTCATTATTAATTCCACAATGATAAACAACTTAATTAAATTGGCTTTGATGTTAATGCTCACATAAAACATATATGTTTTGTTTCTAAGCATTTTTATAGTGGTATTGGCGTGTGTCTCTGTTCTTCTGTTGTTTTTTTTTACCTAATCCATCTACCATCGTGTAGAAGTGTGAACAATTGTATACTGTTCTTATTTAGCTTTTTATGGTTGCAACTGATAATATGTAAAGTATATCGTGACTGAAACTTATTACTTACAAAACCTATGTTGGAATGAGATGAAAGTATGTCTGTGTGTTTGTTACACTTTCGGGTCAAAACTGAACGCATTGTGCTTAAAATATTAACACCAAGATTAAAATAATAACAATGATAATAAAATATGTTTCCTCATTCAGGAAGCATAGTTCGTTGATACGAGTATCTGTAGTCAGTCAGTACTTGATAACTAATAATATTTTCCTCCTCCTCTGAATGAGTTATCAGACCAAAGAAGATCTTTTTTCCCAATATATCTATATTCTATATATTTACCGCAATAGTTTCTAGATAATGCCTTGGATTGATAAATAGGCTCCTTTTATATCCCTTAAAATTGTAGGCACTTGTAACATATAAAAATAATACATTGAAATTTATAGAGAGAAAAATTCACATCCTCAGACGGGATTCGAACCCGCGTCTTCTGACTCTCCGTGTCAGACGCCATTGACCAACTAGGTACTCTCTATTTGACTAACCGTCTTGCGGGGACGGAGCGACATCTTTTGGACAGTTAACAGTACGATCCAACCGAAAAAAGCATTATTTAGAAATACTTGACCTTTCGCATTGACATCGCCACCCTTGTGATTTTTATAGTATAACTTTTCAAAGAAAAACCGTCTTGCGCGGTTAGTCAAATAGAGAGTTAAAATTCGATGCTCGGATCAGATTCTCGGTGGCCTAGTTGGTCAATGGCGTCTGACACGGAGAGTCAGAAGACGCGGGTTCGAATCCCGTCCGAGGATGTGAATTTTTCTCTCTATAAATTTCAATGTTTGAGATCGCTAAAGCAGGCGTTAGTGCTTTGAAAAGTAATACTATAAAAATAATACACATAGCAGAAGTAAGTTTTAAATTTTCCAGATTGTATTGCAATTATCACTGAATGGAAAAATTAAGAAGTCTAGCATAAAAAGAGGTTAGCATGAAAGTATGCTAGCAATATGAACAATTGTAAAAAAGCTTATTATATATACGTGAAGCTTGCGAGCCTTTTTATGGCGGTACTCATGTACATGACTAGTAATAATCAGATATTAACACATAATAACAATCTCGCACAAATACCTTTTTGATAAATAAAATAAAACGGCATCGAATCCAGACAACTCGTAAATAAGCATCAGTGCCACAGAAATCGAAACAAATATTATATCATTGATAGTCCTACGCAGAGAACGCTTGGAGCAAACAAACAGACATACAAAGAGAAATATAAAGAGACAGACACAGATGTGACAGCCCTCTTATCTATTGAGGCTTACTGTAAATATTTAAATGCTCATAAATGTCCGTCCAGAATAAGATTATTGCCTATCTGGAGAACTGTACTAACTACGTTTATAGCATAGGTACGAGTAATATATTACGTGTAGTATATAGATTCATTTTCCTCTTAAACTTTTTCTATGTCCGGATCATACTGAATATATTTATAGAGTAGATTGCCCTTTAGAGCGTATGGTGTAAAAAGACGTCAAAGCTTTCATTGAAGCGTTGCAGGAAGCAGTAGCTGTTCAATCGCTCGCATACTGACCCAATGATGGACGGGAACGAGTGCGGTCTAAAAAGGAAATCCTACTTGCGCCCGCGCAACCGATATGCGACTCTACGCATTAACAACTACAACTATTAATATGAAAGTGTAATATTTGTGAAGTAGTGGCGCCGGGCTATAGCACATTTCGCTGAATGTTTTCTGTGTGTCTAAGTAAGAGTCAGTCAGTTAGTAGCATAGCATGTGTTCTGGTCATCTAAGCAAAAAATATAAAGCTGAAGTATTGATATGGTAGGTATATAAATGCACTTGTTTAATTTGTCTAGTGGATGGACTGGGTAGTCGCACAATTTTAAGCATCATGAATGAAACCCGAGAAGCCAACGAACTTCCAAGGACCATCCACGGTCCATCGTTATGGGCGGAGACGTGCCAGGGGAAGAGGGCACAGCCCTGACCCCCTCTCCCCGCATACAGCTAGTGTGTGCGAGAAGAAGACCACTGGGCCAGCTCAAGATATTTGCAGTGCCACCTAAAGCTCCAAGCTGAAGTATTCGTAACACCTGTCACGTGTCACCCCAAAACTGAGGATGATTAGATTTGCGTCTCATTCACCCAATAATTTCGTTTTATGCAGAGCTCTAAACCCTAAAATAGTAATGCTTCCGCAGTTGTTTTGCGGCAGAATTTCTGGCACTAACCAAGAAGATTTACCGCCCTAAAGGCCAATGACCACTTAGTTAAACTACTATTACTTAATGCAGTTCAACTTGCAGGATAACATTTTTAGCATAGTTTAATCAGTCATTAATATAGCCTTGCCTCGGGTATTTCTCTCGTCAGAGGAGTGTAGACGACAATTCACTACACCCGCCTACTGCTGGATGGTTGCTGGTAGGTAGATTGTAGGCTGAAAATTCCTTAATAATATAAAAAGTGAACTACACTTAACTTAGAATAAGGTTACTCAGTATTTACAAAAAACACTTCTATATAGCCATACATATATAGTATCATACATAGTATCGGAGGTTGGGCAACACCAGGGCAATCTTCACTCTTGATGAGCCTGATCTGAAAAATGACGAAGCACTGAAGCTGAACCAGTACCTTAAGTTATTGAGCCAAGAGTACCATCTCCATAGCCATTTAATTTTAATAACCTTATTAAAACTATTACGAACGACGAAAATTTAGGCAACAAAATCTTTGGTCTAGCCGCTCTCAATTTATTAAATAATTATACGTTTACCTACAAACAGCATTTAATTTTATTTATTTAAGATAGCTAGATAATACTTTACAACATTAGAATATCGCAAAGCAATAAAAATAAAAGACATCAAGATTTATAATTCAGTTGGTAGATGATATTATTTGCAAATAAATTTATCGTCTCGCGGTTTTGTCCTTGCTTTTCTTTTTATGCATATACGTGTTAATTATAAATTTATATTTTATACATTTGCAAAGTTCAAAGACACCATATCGATCATGTCCGACCGAACCCAAGTCGTAAATATCTAAAAATGAAGGTGTTTAATTCACACCGAAAAAACATTGATCATAAATCATAAGCCCTAAGTAATAATTAAAAGCAATCTTTTAGGTTATCGACTTGGTAGCAAATGTTAGGTTTTACAACAGAAACCTTCATAAAGAGGAGCACTTACTTCAAATACTTAAAACGTATGTGACGTATATAATGAGGTCTTTAAGCGGTCATAGCTCAGGGGTAGTGGGGCGAGATAGTGAATGCTAGCGACCCCATCGCGCCCCACCTTGGCGGAGGACTGCTCACGGGGGGGTTTTAGTGGGTCTGACTGAGCTGAGCCCCACATGCCACCTTCCGTCACCCTCGCGGCGGAAGGGAAGTGGACAGCACTTCCTCC
This sequence comes from Selenia dentaria, assembly GCA_917880725.1. Taxonomy (NCBI): domain Eukaryota; kingdom Metazoa; phylum Arthropoda; class Insecta; order Lepidoptera; family Geometridae; genus Selenia; species Selenia dentaria. Next base: position 18,146,623 of record OU862878.1, read on the forward strand.
CCTCAAAAAAAAAGGTTTGTATGAGTAGGCTTGTCCAGTGACAGCAAATAAATATGCTGCGTAATTCACATTTTTTTAAATACAAATTTACATTTACATCTGTTGAAATAAAGGCATTTTTATTCTACTCATAGCTTCTTGCAAAATCAAACGGTTTTATGTGTTAGTGTATTTCTGTAAATATTTACATAGCGGCAAAATTGTATTTTCCTTCTTCTTCATCTTCCAGTGCCTCTCCAACTAGTCAAGGCTGGCTGTCGTCAGCTCCCCATATTTCACCCAGTCTTTGCCGAGGTTGAATAGCTCCGCGACTTTTCCGATTCCGGTCCATTCTCGGATATTATGCAGCCACGACTTAAGGGTCCAGGCCTCACATCCGTATAGAAATATGGGCCATATATAGCATTGGAGTAGACGAGTGCACAAAGATATTTTGAGGCTGGTGGAAAATACAGTTAGTATTTTCCTGAAAACACTAATTTATTTTTAAAGCATTTAAGTGTTTATTATTATCTCACGTGCCGCTGTTTGCTGCTTGCAATAATTTGAGTGGCATCTCAGTTCAATTAGTCGCCTGTGTAGTTTTTAACCGACTTCAAAAAAGGAGGAGGTCATGTGTTCGTCTGGATGTTTTTTTGTGTATGTTCACCGATTTCTTCCCCATTTATGGACCGATTCTCAAAATTCTTGATAGAGTATGAGTCCGAGGTGGTCCCTATTGAATTTCATCAAATTTGGTCTAGCAGTTTTTGAGATACACTCTCATAACTGAAAAGTGTTTTATCTGTTTTGCAGATATCGGTGAATGACAATCAATCCAAAAGGGTGAAAAAAAAATTCATCATTTTTTTCAGTCATGATTTTTCAAAAGTACCTATTATCACAATATTGTGCGCATGGTACCGACTTCGACAAGTTAATTCACACTTGTTGGTGTCAAAGTCGGTTCTAACTTATGGTAAAAAAAAAATCTTTGTAATATGCGACCTTAACATGTTTAGTTCTAGAGTATATAATACATACGAAGATATGTAGTAGGTACATAGGTAGCTATAACAGTTCAATGTTTTTCCATACATGACGTCACCTGCCGTTCCCAGTGCAAGATCAGCGCTGGATGTTTACAGCTAGCAATATTCTGAGGTGAGGCGGGCTTATGGCAAAAACTAGCTATAAGCAATACCTATTTTTAGTTTCGAGGATTTGATCTGCAACTCGTATACTTTCACAACAAAACAATTCAAACTGCTTAATGTCACAGTATATTTAAAAGCTCCAGAGCTTTAAGCTTTTCTAGAAAAGCTTTCATTATTACTATTTGTCCAACACGCAATCTCTTTACGCGTTATTCAATTCAGTAACTCGTATCTCTCCTTTTTTATTCGGCACTATCACTAAGCTGCTTATCTTATTTGAATACTCTAACAGAGTTTAACTAGTTTCTAAAGGAATTTAACATTTGAATTCAGCAATTGACATTGGGTCGGTTTGTGTAAGCGTGGGAGGGTGCGTAGGCCGAAGCGCCGCATTTTAAGTTTAAATGTTAAAGATAGCTAACTCTGCAACTTGCAGGTGCTAATTACTTAAAACCTACTGATAAAACACACTTTGTAATTTACTTATTGCCTCTACTATTTAGAACGTTATTTATTACTTTATCGAGTTAACAGCAACCTGGAGCGGTTTCTTAGATCCAACGATTAGTTCAAACTATTTGATTAGTATACTCATAAATCCTGTGTAATTAGATAAATATTCAGTAACTATACCTTAAATTATTACATTTTGTATTTGAAATACTTGAAATAAGAGTAATTTAGGTTAGCTAATGTAAAACTACCGGTCTTTTATTGCATAAATACTGAATATTAGTATATCTCAGCAGTGTTTAGCATTATTGACTCGTATTATATACTATATATTTTTACTATATTATACTATATACCTACTCTATAAATATTTTCAAACACCATTTTATATGGAGCTTACTCATCTGAAAAATACAAGAATAAAAATATACCTAACTTACACAAAGCTACTAAAAAACTAACCCTATATTTTGTTTCCACTGGTTCATATAAACTTAGAATTTGGTTTTACTAGACTAGTATATTATTATTTATAATTAATACTTAATTATCACGTTTTATAAAACGTGATAATTACGTGGTAAGGCACTTATATAAGATATGGACAAATTATAAGTGTATACCTTGTCATATTTATTCCCCATACCAAGCCTGTTTAATATGAGTCAGTCCCCCTAAGGTAAAATCGGCGCGTTTATGAAATATCCAAATCGACATCCTGATAGGTCGTTGACTCATTGAATGTTCTAAATTGAGCAGAGGCGCATTATACCTTCGAGAGTTTTATTCGATAACTTTCCATGGAGTCACGACTGGCGCAACGATTACAGGTCAATTTTATGGTAGGTACCGACCTATACTGTCTCTTGTCGTTCCAAAAGTTTCGTTACCTTATCAAAGTCATAGTCAGAATCACTTACGTAATTTGGGTTTTAAGGACATTTTTTATGAGTTATTAGTCATTGTACAAAATAACTGGCCAAGCGCGAGTCGGATTAACACAAGTAGGTAGGTTTCCTACTTCAGCAGCACCGCTTAGTATATTTATTATGTGAATATATTCTTGGATATATTTTCTAACCAATGTTATATATATATATAATACCTAACCTATAGGGTTACCTACTGTTTAGTCGGCATATTCCTGTCAGGAGATTGTAGGAAAGTATTACCGACAAAAATAAACCATATATGTTCCGAAGCAAAAGTAAAAAATTAGCAGTGAGAAAATGTTGTATTTATCATTTAAAATTTATCGATGTAAGGGGTTTGAAAAAATAATATAAAAAATGTATATGTTAAAAACACTGTTTTATTTTTGTTTTCTTTCGATGACATAGCGAAATTTCGTTATCAATAAAGAAACTATGAAAGTATGTCCACACCATGAAATGCCAGACGGAAACATCACAAATTTTAATTAATAAGTTCCAAAAGATTGACTATTTACAAAATGCTAATACATTTGACGTGCAGATTATTTTAAAAACATCTACGTATTTTGCACTACTGAATATCTTAACGAATAATCCTTAGGTTATATCCAACTTGAGAACATATTTATGAAAATTTAAAAAAGCTACATATCTCAGAAGATATATTATTTAAAAGTTAGCGCTGACAGACAGACGCACGACTAAGTGGTGGGGTCACAAATAATGAATCATACAGCACTATATATTTGTAACATTTGGCTTGGACTCTACATGCAGGCCTTCATCGAGGCCAATTACTGACGCGCAATAATCTAAAAATAAGTTTAGAAAAAATATTAATGCGAAACGATAGCTTTAAACGAGAGCGATAGCTTTTAACGAAGTTAAAGCTTGACAAGTGCAATTTGAAAAATTTAATACCGACTTCCATTCTATTACTTTGGTAAAAATCAGTTATTAGAGTGTAACTTAAAAACTACTAAAGCGAATTTGATAAAATTTACATGGGACCACACGGGAAGTCAAACAAAAAAAGAATTTTGGAAATCGGTTCACCCAGTCGAAAGTTATGAGTTAATAAATATAAAAAATACAGTCCAATTGAGTACTTCATCCTTTTTGAAAGTCTGTACAAAATACATTTAGTAGAAACAAATAATATATGATCCCTTTCTTCTTCCTTTTCTAAGCAAATAATATCCAGTTACGAATATTATTCAGCGTTTATGTTAACGCAAAACGAAATGTCCTATTCAAATATAATAAGAACACGCCTTTACACGCAGTCAGACACAGCATACAAATGTGATTTTGCAGCTAAGGCAGAGTTCATATTACGGCAAAAATATATAAAACAAACGTTTTTTTCTTATTTACACAAATAAATATACTTTCTCGAAGGTGTTTCTTGTGCCATGCAATTAATAAGGGCGCAACTATATAGTTTTCTATTAACGCTTAGCTTAGTCACACAATGTTTTTCTTTATATAAAAATCATATTATATATTAAAATATGTTCCTCATGGTCGAACTGAGGTTTTTTAAGCATTCTGCGCCATATATTTTTATGACCTATTCTACTAGTAATATTATATCATAACTGGTCGGTTGGCGCAGTCTGAGCTGTTGGTCCCGAGTTCGATCCCTGTTCATGTCAAACATTTATGTTCATGAACATAAGTCATTAGGTTACTATAGATGCATACAGGCTATGCATAGTATGCAACCTGAACACCTTATGTGGATGTTGTTCTATATTTAAGGTCCTTACATATGAAATTGGCGTTTTTCGTACTGGCCACTTTAATCACGAATTTCTCCTCTTTGGTAAGGAATTCCAAATTCAAATTTGTACAGCTATAGACTCATGTATTTGTGCTTCGATGATCGTCATTCATTTGTTTTTTTTCTTCTGTTTTTTTCTGTTTGCGTCACTCATTTTTCAAAATGGAAAACTTAAAATATCGCATTATTTACGAGTACGAGTTCCGCCGTGGCACTAGTGCTGCGGAAACAACTCGAAGGGTGAATGATGTGTATGGCGGTCGTGTTGCAAAAGAAAACACAGTTCGTTTTTGGTTCCAACGTTTTCGTTCTGGAAATTTCGACCTGCAGAACAAGCCCCGTGGACGGCCTGAGACTCAAGTTGATAATGAAGAGTTGAGAGCTATTGTGGAAGCGGATCCATCGCAAACCACGTCCGAGTTAGCTGCAGGCTTCGATGTTAGTGATAAAACTGTTTTAATTCACTTGAAGCAAATTGGGAAGATTAAAAAGCTTGAAAGGTGGGTACCTCACGAATTGACTGAAGCAAATCGGCAAACGCGCGTCGACTGCTGCGTTACATTACTAAACCGGCACAATAATGAAGGTATTTTAAACCGAATCATTACCTGTAATGAAAAATGGGTTCTTTACGATAATCGGAAGCGCTCAGCGCAATGGTTGGATCCTGGCCAGCCAGCCAAATCCTGCCCCATGCGAAAATTAACCCCAAAAAAGTTACTTGTAAGCGTTTGGTGGACTAGTGCCGGTATTGTTCATTACAGTTTTCTCAAATCTGGCCAGACTATTACGGCTGATGTCTATTGTCAGCAATTGCAAACCATGATGGAAAAGCTAGCGGCTAAACAACCTAGGTCAATCGCTCCACGCCACTGCTGCTTCACGAAAACGCTAGACCACACACTGCGCAACAGACGGCTACTAAATTAGAAGAGCTTCAATTGGAAAGTCTAAGACATCCTCCGTACTCCCCGGACCTTGCTCCAACAGATTACCATTTTTTTCAAAATTTGGATAACTTCTTGCAAGGGAAAAAATTCAACTCCGATGGGGCAGTCCAAATCGCCTTCAAAGATTTTATAGATTCCCGTCCGACTGGTTTTTTTAGTAAAGGGATCAACGAACTACCTATAAGATGGCAAAAGTGCATAGAAAATAATGGTTCATACTTTGATTAATTAAATATATTATATTAAAAAATATTCGACTTTTTGTTCCTCCCATACAAAACGCCAATTTCATATGTAAGGACCTAATATTATTGCATTTTTCTCCAGGAACGGCATATGGGTTTTCATATCAATAATCCATAAGCTTGTCTATATTCATAGGTTGTATGATTTATTTAAGTTTTTTTTATTGACTGTCGACTGTCCTAAAAGTAATGTGTCAGGTTTCCATAGTTGCCTACACACGTAGCCTTGTACAATCATAGCGTACGATATCGTAAGCGCTGTGAGGCAGCACCCTAGCACACCATACAACCGTTTATGTCCCATTGTGTGTGAAGATTTGTTCAGCCAATCAGCCAGCTTTTGCTGCGTCGGCACACCACAAAAGACACAAGTTCAGTTCTATAAAATAGAATTGCGCATTCAATTACACGATCTCATGTAACTCGTTACGGACCACACAGAGCGATATCTTCGCAGAAATCGGCCATGAATAGGCGATACAAAACTTCGTGAAGGTAACGACAACTTTGTCCTGATTATGGTTCAGATAGAATGAAACAGCAAAAGGTATCTATTTGAGTATCAGTTATAGTCGATCAGCAGGCTGACACTATCGAGTTCGAGTTTACATTATAGATAGGCCCGGTTCAACAAACTTAACATAATTCTAGCAATCATTCGATTTTGGTATCGAACTTAAGCCATTCTTATTAACAATCTGTGAACAGACAGATGTTTACGAACAATATAAAAGGTTCTGAAAGTTAATTTCGATTATATCTTTTGAAACGCCTGTGTTTTTGAACGTTTCCAATCGGTACTGAACCAAAATGAGACAGAATCCAACTGATTTCGAGTGAAAATCCATCTCGATTAAATCGATTCCGCCACTTGTAAACCAGGTTTCAAAATATTCAAATGATAAGAAAAGCAACAAATTAAAACTTGTCAAAGATTACTAACATTCCAAAAACCCATCGTAAGTCAAAGAAATATAAGAAAATGTATAAAATTAGATCGAATTTGCATGTTTTTTAATTTATTTTACTTTTACCATACCTTGCCACACCCTTCATCTCTGAAGAGCGTTTATACATTCACTTTTGCCAGTTATGTGTTCGGTCTTATTTTAAAAAGAACGAACGTATCTCCATCTTATTCATCAATTGGCTTTAACTACATCCACGTGGGATATTTAGATATTAATTAGTAGCTTTTTCAAGCTAGTAACAATACGTCGTAATCGTATTTAACTTAACACTGCAACTACTTCCAATTACTGTTATACTAGTACTATAACCATGTTTCTAACTTTACTTAGTCTTCTACAGCGTTTCTTATTGTAGTCTTGCTCTTACTCTATTACTATTTTCGCCGTTAAGGAACCGAGTAGAATGTTCCCTTCGCCATCGGATCGTATGAGACGAGGAAATCCAACAAATGTGGTGGTAGGCCTTTTTTTGCAAGAGGGCATGTTGATTGGTACCACTGCAGGATTAGACGTTCTGCCGCGAAGCAATAGCGCGCAATACTGAGTAAGAATGTGAAACGCACTGTAGAAAGTTAAATAACTGGACAAAAAAGAAACTAAAAGAAAAGAAAAAGAGACTCAATGCCGTGCAAAACAACAGTTCTAAGCTCTGTATGGCACAGCAAATGACATGGGCTAGTGAAGTGCTTAACATCAGACCCAGTTTGCCCATCTTGTCACATAATTGCATAAAAATAGAAAAAAACAGTTTCTTATGGCTCGGGCGCAACTGAAAGTGAAAGTGGTGGAAGCGAAAATAATAAATTGTAAAATTTTGTTGATAAAACGATGCCAAATTTTGCAACAAAATTGGACATACTCGTAGTAAACCCTGACATGAAATGACGCCCGTCAAGCGAACATGTGAAATGATATATTTCCTCGAGCTGTCACTGCTCGAAACTAATCGGACAGCTTCAAGATGTTGGAATTTCACGCATTGCGCTTGTGCATCCTGCCACTGAAGCTTCTACATGAGCTACCTACACATTTTATATTCTTTATTTCCCCTTGCGCGTCACCTTCAGAGCTCTCAACTTTACATGTTTATTTTTATCATGCCAAAAATCGAGTGCGTATTATTCAACTTCTCATTTATGTAAATTACACGATCCTTCACTTAATTTAAATGTATTTTTTAATAAATCAGGGATCTTAACACTCTGCCGTTGTGGAACTGTCAAAACATGGGTGAATCGAATTAGCTGTTTGGCAAAATGTTTGGTTTTATTTGAGCCACTACGAAATGATACAGTTTATTTGTATGTCTGCTTCACTTCCACAATTTTATAATTTACGTAGATGCATTTTTGCGATGGCGTGATCGTATAGTAGCTACATTCGTTTAGACAGCGTTAAAACTCCCAAAAAATTGAGATTGTTGATTTTGTTTGTTTACCAAGATTTACGTTTCTTTGAGTTTCGATGTGTATACGAATGTAGGCAAAGTCTAGGTACAAAATCATGTACACTTTGCGTGTGTTTTTGTGATTTTTCTCGCTATTCGCCTTACGAAGTTTTGCATCCACCGCTTTACTTGAATGTGACTTGGGACAGTGACTGCCGTGCGATTCTGTAAGACCAAACATCGTTGCATCTTTGACAACATCCGTGAAACAAATGAAGAAATGACAAGAAACGTTGGAAAAGCAACCTTATGTACAAGGGCGATAACTCATTAAGTATTAGACATCGGTGAGTTCATCATCAATCATTACAGAATCACACGGCTGACAAACTTGTTAATGTAACTGTGACTTGATTCTGAATATCTAAATAAAAATCTCAATTAATGCAACTATAAATCAATAAGGTATGACTCCAAATTGGTCCCATTTATATTCCATCACAATAGTTTGAAAACTTCTGCGTTATGCTCAATATTATAAAAAGGTGTTGCGTATGTGGATGATATGTTTAGGCGTAGAAGTATTGAAGTCGATTTTTAAAGTAAGTATGGAAAAATTTGGCTTAACAAACCGACAAACAAACAAACACGAAACTGCATTAATAAACATGGTGTTGCTTTTTTAATGTTTTTTCTGTTCTAAACTCCAAGCACAATAGTGAAAACTTTGTAATTGATAATATAATTTCATAAATTTAGGTCTGAGGTAGATTATTGCATTGAAATGAAACTACTTACTTTAAATATGATAAGGAGAAACTTTAAGCGCAATACTTACTTTATTTTATTCAAATCCCGACGTATTGAACATTTTTCCGACGGTAAGATATTAAAAGAATATCAAAGTGATATTAAAATATTAATATCACCTTGATATTCGAAAATCTGGCATACAACAATTTTTTATGTAACCTAACTCGAACCCGGATGGTCCGCCCACCTGTCTGTTGATAGCTCTGACTGTCGAAATCAAGGTCTACAGACCACGCCTAAACAGACTGTCTAAAGAGATTTTTACTAATTGCTCCGAAGAGATTCCTTCCACTTCCCTACCACTGATATGTCCAAATTGTTATGATCATGCCAGTATTAAAACTGCAGTCTCTGAACTAAGTGTCAACTCTAGTTTTATATATTATCCTGATCATGTTGGCAATGGTTCGGGCGCCGGCGGAAGTGGCAAAACGGCAATGGGCAGGCGGCCACCTCTATTGCATATAGACAGGCACGTTCTCTCTCACCGAGAGTAGCAAAAATCTATGGTCCTTATGTTGTTACGGACATATCCTGTGCGAAGCTTCGTTGATATTTCTCAGAACTCAGACTGCCCTAATTAGTGAGTGTAATTGGAAATTGAAGGAACTATTCAAAATTTACTATTAACGAAGTAGATTTCGTGGTATTTAAATAATCAGTTGTTAGTATGATAGATATACGAGTAGCCCGCAGTCCTTATTTCGTGGCAATCGTGTTAAAAATGCTGACACACCTACTGCCTGCTAATTTCCATAATTGTTTTAGGTAAATAACAAGGCAGAATGGTAGAAGCTATAATTTATTATAGTGTTATTTTAGTTTGGTATTCCGATTTCATCTAAGTGTTTTATTCATAATTATCATGCATTACGTTATTTCGTTTAAATGCACACTTGCCTCTCCGCACTAGGATTCCCTGTCCCGTGTGAGGCATAGGCACATACATTGACATATCAAAAACCCAAAACCCGAGAACAAACATGTCTACATATTTGTCCGGCCAAGGATTGAACCTACGACCGCGAGCTTAGGGCAAGATCACTGCCAACTGAGCTTACTGGACTGTTAAATAAACGATAACAACGAATAATATAAACGATGTCAATAAAATTTCTGTACTACAAATACCAACACTATGATGTGAAATAAACCATGGATTTGCACATGTTAATATTAGCAATGTGCAACTGGTAGAGACAGGATGTAGAGATATGGGTACTAACTATGCACTATCGGATAATCGTATATCTTTAACGACGTGGGTCGTTCAACATTGTTATTCCTATCTCGTTTGTGTATGAATCCTTGCATCCTTTGTACATAATTATCTCAGGTATATCAAATAAATTCAGTAAAAAACACACTCTATTCTATACTTTCGTACGCTTAACGTATATGTGTTATGGTTTAATACTGTTTTTACAGTGACATCTATATATATAAAAGCGAAAGGTCACTCACTCACTCACTCACTCATCACGAAATCTTAGAAACTACAAGTGCTAGGAGTTTCAAATTTTGCATGCGGGTTCTTTTTAGGACGTAGGTGCTCACTAAGACGGGATTTTATGAAAATCAAAAGTTTTTTTTTTTTCGGATTGACAGTTTGTATGAAACTTCGTTACTGCGAGTGCTAAAAGTTTGGACCTATGTACTCACTAAGACGGGATTTTGTGAAATTCGACCCCTAAGGGATGTTTTTGGGATTGATAATGAAACCTCCAAGATTAAGCGTACGAAGACACTGGCGGGTCAGCTAGTTCAGAATAAAATACAACATTTCAAAACCTTGCATGGCACTTGCTGCGTTCATCACTCTAAGATATAAAATATTAAATCTCCCCTGTAATTTTACTGGAAACATTTCCCTTCAAAGCATAACATAGTAATTGCACACTACTTAAATGGCGGTTGAATAACTGGTAAAGGTTCCCCAAGTAAACTCTGCAAAGTCCTACCACTACAGAAAAAAACCTGCACTAGACTTTGAAGTCTAAGCCTAGTGTTGCGTATTTTTATTTTTACTAGTTTAAGACTGATGCTGACGTGTTTACTCTAGACTAGAATTACTAATCAATGAAAACGGTCGCTTTGTAGAGCTAGGAGCCCAGTTTTGTTAGGCACTCAATTTCATAAGCTGAAGCGTAAAATTATAAATGAAAGGCAAAACTTAGATATTTACTAAATAATTTGTTAGTATCGTCCGAATACGAATTTCCATTTTACCAAAAGAAAGTATTATATTATTATGATCATTTAAATAAGCATCCATATCCAAGAGCTCGTTGGTTATTAAAGTCACTCACCCTTTACTGACATGTTCTGAAATCCCATATCACCTTACAATATTAATTATCATTCGCCAAACAAGAAGCTTATACAGAGTTTCTTTATCTTTTATCCTATACACTGTACATATGACAGATATATGTTTGCCGTGGTCGATGTTCCGTGACGGCTTGCGGCGATGATGATAGCTTCTTTTTTGTACATCTTTCATTATTTCAATGTCATTCCAAATTATAGCAAATTCAACGTATAAGTCATATTTATAGTCCAATTCATCAACAGCTTTTTACCTGGAAATATCTGCTATACTTGATGTGATAATAGTATTATTATGTAATCACCATGCGTTGTAAGTAGTTCGTAAAATATCCCAGAAAAAATCGCTTTTTGCTGCAAGCGTGAGGCAAAGTGATTCAAATTTCAATTCGAACACCCCTCTTTGTAATTGCATGGCGATGGCGATGAAAAAGTAAATTAGGGGGTGGTGCGTTCAAATATTGATTTTGACCTAGCAATTTAACTTATATGCACAAAATATTGTTTGTTATTTATTGATATCTAAGTTTATTAATTGCCTTTTCAGAGACGAATTAATTAAAATAGATATCAATCACTTTGTTCAGTAATCTACATTAGAATTCTAGACTACTTCGCTAGTTCGTGATTTAAAGATTGCACTCAAACCAAAAACTAACTTTGCTCACTTGTTGAACAAATAACTATTTAACGCGGACTGATATTGATGGACACATTGGAATTGTGCGGATCATTGAAGTAGGATTCATTGTATCAATTCAATTGCACATGGGCGTCATTCGCGTCGCCGTGGCATTTAACGCTAGTAGAATAGGATGAGATGACAGTATCGTGTACGTAAGTATGCTTCAACCTTGAGTCAGTCCGTGCCGTGCCCGCTCGTGCCGTACTCACTACTCGACTATTAGGTATTTCTCCTAGTGACGCCTTCGCCACATACGCCAGCTATTATTAAACGAGTTCATTGGAACATCTATTTGCGCAATTTGTAGAATGTTGCTAAAGAATTCCGATGACCTTACTTTGTTTACAGCGGAGGCTATGGACTCTACCAATTACAGATTCGATCAAAACAAATTTTGATTGATTGCTTTCTAACGATTTGATACATACCTATTGCCACTTTCAAAAAAGTTACACATTTAAGTGATTAAACCAAGTATTGTTTGTCGAGCTGAGCTTTAAGCTTCGATTGTTTTAAAATAGACATTACCTACTTAAATATCTGGTTTTTATGTCGTTATTTTAAAATTTTCCAGCATTGTATTTGCTGTGATACCTACCACCACCCTAAGTTATCGCACAAGTTAAACATGTGTGAATTTCAGTTTAGATGTCTCTAACATCAGCTTGCAAAAGTGTGTGCGTGGCGCATGCGCTGTTTATTTCTATATTTTCTATGTTCTTACAACACATGCCGTCCATTCACCGTTCAGCCCACCAAAATATATCTAATGGTGCAGCATTGTTTAAATTCAGGTAAATAGGTATACCTATCAGTCGGTTGGCCAAGCTCGCATCTTAGATGAACTTGGTGAAATTTTAAAGTCAAATTTGGTATGAATGTTTTAAACATCGGCGGATCTATCGTCCGGCGAGGCGCGGAGAGTTGGTGTAAGCGCGGCGGCAGCGTGTCGGTGTGGTGAGCGGCAGCGGCGCGACGGGCGCAAGTGTGCGCGAGTGCGCGTGTGGTGGTGTGCCGAGGTTCGTCGCGGCGCGCTCGTCAGTCGGCGGCGGCAAGCCACGCGCGTCGTCTCGTACAGCTCTCTCCGTATTACTGCTGCACTAAACGCAGCTTACCTGCCAACGTTCAGGCTTCGCCGGCTCTCACGCTCTCGAGCGTGGAGGTCGCGCCGACCTCGCGCGGTTTCGGTCTTCGGTGGTTTCTCTTCGGTTTCGAGGCGGTCGCGTAACCTGCTCCACTGCAGCGGTAGCCGCGGAACTCTCGACGTGTCTGTGCTGTGCGTACTGTGACTCCAGCGGGCCTTACCCGCCGCGTGCTGTGACAGTGAAATTGTGTCTCGCGGTATCGTGCGGATGTGCAGTGATGGATGACTAGACAGTGTTTGTACCACCGCGCCAACCAAAACTACTCTTCTTCTGTTTTTGTGGCAGTGTACGAGAGTGGGTCATCAAAATTGACCCCAAGCTGTATATAGGTGGGTATCGTTACTGTGTCGGTGAGAGCCGCTGAACGTCTGCTGGCAAAGTAGCCATTGAATATTTATAAAGAGCAAGTTGGAAAGTTGCTTTTGACGAGTTGGCGCGCGCGGCCCCAACAGGACTTGATACCACCGCTGTACGGCACAGCTGATTTCTTGTGTCACAAAAGGTTCTCTCTTAAGTGATTGAGTGTAATGACATCATACATTACATTTTACCAACCTATTTAAGTTGCTGCGATTTGTTTCGAGCCAGATTTGGACAACATGTTTATATATGTTTAGGGTGTCCGGTCTAGCGCAATACCTACTTACAGGAAAGACAATTTACTAAATAGGTTAACAGATATAAGTAAACAGTTAGGTATAATATGTTTCGGCCGATAAGCTTCTGTGTCTGTATCAAGCAAGCAACCTTAAATGCAAAATTTCCAAGTTTATTAGATTAATGGGATGGAGAAAATTTTAACATCAACATTGCATTAAGAGCGTAGTCATAGTACTTTGCGCACCAATAATGAAAATGAATAAAGCGAAAGTAAAGCAGAATGGCAAGATGAACCGAAAAATTCATTTGTATCATAAGGATACTGTTAGAAAATCAGAAGATACAAAAATAAGAAATACAGATAATAAGAATATCTCTAGGAATCCAACATAATCTCGTGCTCTTCCAAATAATTTGAAACTCCGTGACCATTTCAAGCAAGCGGAGCAATCTAACTGAGTATCAATTTGGGGAAACGGTTAGAAGCGGTCTTCCATCAATCAAATCCCTATGCTATTCAAGTTTGGCTGTGGTTCAAAGAGCAGATAAAAACATGCCAACTGAAAAGCAGGACAAGGCCGCGCCCTCAATTCCCCGCGGGAAAACTGTAGATCGTGTAATACCTAACTAATAAACTTTCTATTGAGAGTTCATAGCCTGCAGTAACTCGATATTGCTTTACATGCTTACACCCAGGCAAAAGCGCCAAACATTTGGTTTCAAGAGCACAATCCATTAGAAAGCAAGTGCTTTCAAGTTTTCCCTCATGATAAAATAACACAAACCCAAATCTTACTGAATTTAAAGCTACGAGTGGGACAAAATCTTTTCTTTCAAGTACGGTCAACGATAGATTGTTTTAAATACAATTTATAACACAGAAATGGCGTGTGCCCTATGGGAACCACGCTTGCCTTTGTTAATTGCAATGCCACCTTGAGGTCCACTGCACTGCGGTCATCATCCATTCTAAATCCATCATCATATTGGAGTTTCAAGTTTTGCTTGTATATTACATTAATAATAATAACGTTCACACAATCATACTCCCGAACTTTTCTAATCTGTATCGCGGGAGGCATGAACGCTTACATTAATTCATCCAAGACCCGAGAACAAACGTTTCTGCTCATCACACATAGGTACATTGGCTTGGGTACGGCCTTTGGGACTCGTCGCTTTGAAGGCAAGGTCATTGCCATTTATAGGCTAACGGAGTCATCAAAAATCGCATCAACCCTTATCAGAATAGTCATTACACACAACTTCAATCCAGAGGATTTTTATCTGGTAAGACAGGTTTCCTCATCTCTTACGATTTGAATACAAATAGCGCAGGAAAATTACTTAACTCCGTCCCTCCCATGGATTATGCATTGAATTTTATCCAATGGGACCACAAAGATCTTCAGCAATCGTGAATACAATTTTTAGCCTTGTAGTTGTTGTCTACCTCGGATTTTAGTTTGTCAAGTACATTGCACCTACACTCATTATCACTTGGGAGCCGTCACGAGACGTCAGTGGTTGCTTGTGTCAACAAAGACGCGATTGCAGGTGCCTGTGAGCAAGCGAGGTCGTTCACCCCACCCGCTACCGATATTTGGATATACAACACCCATACACTTATAGAATGTGTTCACTATAACGATAACGGAACGCTCGGCCGGGGACACACGTGGCGGACGGCGCGCAGGAAAAGATAGGGGAACGTGCGGGGTTAGCCCATTGTTATGTTGATTAGCTGCCTAATTCTTAATCAGATTACGACGATGAATCCGTTGATCTTGATGCGATTTTCGATTATCTTTGATGAGACAGTCATCAAAGAAAAAGAAGAAGAAAAAAGAAGAGACATTCCTTTTAAAACTATAATTACAATTTGTTGTAAAGATATGTGTACATTTTTACTGTGTTTTTACTTATAAAATAAGTTACTTATCCAGAACAAAACTGACTCAAAAGATGGTAGGTAGTTAAGATAAATACTACACAACAAGAGTGATAGAAATGCAGAAGATAGTTGTAGCAAAAAATAAGTAAAAGAAAAGAAAATAATGGAGACTCTCAAGCACCTCGAACACCATCTAAATGCTGCAGAAGAAACATTTAGGTTGGTAATGGTGGCAGTAATTGAAGAAAGTATGTCTAATCTACCTCGCCGCAGGGGAGGGAGCCACCAAATCTGGGACATCGCACGTTATTTCGGTACCGAATTGGGGCGGCACCTTAAAACATCGGGGTTTCCAAGCCGTCGTACAGAACGATGAAAACAAATAGTTTGTTATACGAACACCTGAGTGGGCGGTACCATGTGTTGATGAATATTGGACTCTATAACCGTAGGCGAAAGAGCGATGGTGACAAATTAGACATCATGGATTCCGATATTGCTGACGCGCGACGTGTATTAATGAAGCAATGTTAAGGTGTTCAGCGTATTCGATTTATATAGATCAGTAGGTATATACGTACTGCAGAAAAATGTACAAACCTTATTAGTACTAAAAGTTTGTAAACGTCACAAAAACTCCCACCAGATTTATTGTTTCTAAAGCCACTATATGATCTCTATAAAAAGATCTGTCTTTCTATTGAAATCCTTTAGTAGTTGGTATTAGGAGAGATAGAGACATTTTATTATACGAAACCTACAGATTTCTATCAATAACAAAAACAAATACAAGATTAACAATGCTACAGAATATCGTGCTAATTATTATATATTTTCTTGCGGTCTATTTCAAATTGAGTTAGCAGGTTTTTCAAATGTAGTATAAGCAGGATTTAATTTCAATCGCATACAGTTTTTGCGAAGCATTCGTACAATTAATGCAATTATTTATTCAGCGTTCGTACTGGCTGACACCACCATTTATAAATTAGGCCGAGCCTACAATACTTGGAATTGGGCTCAATATATCAAAACACTTCGTAACTTCATATTTTATAAAATGTATGCCCTGCAGCATTAATTTCAGGGTTGAAGTTACTCTGGCTACATTTGCTGAAACATTTATGCCTATTACGTTTGGAGTTTTAGTTTCGGTTGATTCATGAGAAAAGTTTCCACTGGTATGCTAATTGCTGAAACTTCTAATAACGTCATTGTCAGTTGTGCATGGAATGGTAACGATAAATCATAAGCATCAGGGAAATCCATGTCTATTGTGTATACGGCTTTTTTCTCTCAAAAGTCAAACCTTAAATAGGTTATACATAACATGGATATTTTGGATACTCCGGTCGAGATAAAATAAAAAATGTCCCCTCCAGACATATAGAACCATTCTCAAAATACCAAACTTACTGGCTTACTTGCATCAAAATTTGCAAAATGATTAAAAGTTTTACACAGTTACAATTACGTACTACTTTTACAAATAAAATAAAAAATAGAATAGAAGAAAGAAAGACTTGGAAATATTACCCTAAGTTATATAATAATGTAAATGTATATCTCATTTTATATATCCCCTTAGGATGTTTTATCACCTAGGATTATGAGACCATCTCTACTGTCAACTACCAAAAACATTGGCGGTAAAGTATTTGGTACATCTTATATTTTTGATCATTCCTTTTTTGAGAGAAATTTGAAGATACAGCTTGCAGTAAGAAAATGGGCCATAACTTCGAAGTAGCTAACGCACCTACTTCGAACTTCGTACCATGATGTGTAACAAGCACCTTGTTTTAATAATTAAATAAGATAGGTCAAATTAACATATAATTTATAGTAAGCGTAGTCACCGTCGAGCTAGTTATTTAGTTTTGCCCCGAGCTAGGACAAATTATGGTAAGAAAACTGTTACGTTTGAAGGAGCACAATTGTATAATAAGTTAACCTCACGCATAATAAACTTGCACTCATTCAGCGCATTTAAAAAGCACCTCGCTGATTATTTTATATCGGACATTAGCTTTTAGAATAATATTACAAGTGATGTAAAGTGAGATGAGTAAACAAATCAAATGTGTGAAATTGGCTGTAAATATTTATTGGATATGTATTATAAAATATAACTTATTTTATTTTAATGTATTTTTAGAAATGATATGGCGAAGTATAATATTTATAAATAGTTAAGTTCTCAAGTAAGTGACTCTGTATGTGTCTTATTGAGAATAAATGTCTTTAAACCTTAAACCTTAACACTACATCAAGTCTTATTAAAGTCGATTCAATAGCTAAGTTGTGAACTAGTTACATATGTAAATAACACCAGTTAACCAACAGACAAATTGACTTTAATATTTTTAATACTACAGCGGTATTGAAATGGGTACGCATTTCAGATCTAGATACTCTAATTAATGTTTGTGACGCTTATAGGCAAAACTAATCGCAGTGATAACCTATGCTTGTAATTGCGTAATACAATGACGTTATAGGGTTCAACGAGCTATTAGGAATTATAAATAGGATGACTGGTATCTAGGTAATTATGCTTTGCAAACATTCAGGCGCGCTTATCAAATAGGTAGGTAACAATGTTAAATGGCATAAAGTAACCTCTACCGTAGGCTTTGAGAAATTATTACTACGTAGTAATAATAGCTCGATGACCGTTGGCCACTTTATATTGTTGTGGTTGTTATTAGGATTTGAAATTTTGCACATTTGGTTTGATTTTGAACGTCAGTAATATGTTAATAATTGAGTTAATTAAAATGTATCAATTATTTTAAATTTAATAGATTTTACAATGAACTTGGTCCTTTTTCATTCGCGTGAGGCATATTTTGCCTCTTTTTCTTTGTGATCTCTATTATACATTTCTATGTCACAGTTATATTTGATACATTAACTGCGTTCAATGATAAAATAAAAATCACCATGTCATTCACTCCAATTGGTTGTATATATATGCATATATACAACCAATAGGAGTGCAAGAAAAAATTAACGCCTGTTCGACTAGCACAGTTTTAAATATAGATACGTAGTGTGGTTATAAAACTCTACGATTTGGTTCGTAAAAAGTAAACGAGACGAAAATATTCATAGAATCGGACACACTTTCAAATAACGCCGTCTCAGTCCGTCCCTTGCATTCCACAACTCGCTCACCCACAGCAAGCAGACCGGTCTTCGAGCATTGTACCAAATGCACAACCCGGCTGGATTGAGTAGGCTGCGATCCACTCCACACGTAACGTCAGCCATAGCCACTTTTACTTGTTTGGGTTATGCGAAGCGAGGTGCGGGCTCAAGGTGAATCGCCCGGTCAACAGACGCTCAATTCGATCGAATGCCTAGACCAAACACCGCCGCGTGACCTAACTCTAAATAAAGAACTACAACAAAATGTCAGTGGTGACCTCTCCCCTACTCCACTGGTTTTTAACAATAATCGCTTGCGTCAACGTCCTAAGACACAGTTAAATTTATTTCTTTACATTTTTATCCTTCTAAGCTAAGACACTATCAGACCAACCATTAAACAGCTTTTGATCAAGAGAACTTGATTGGACTATAATTCGGAGTAATAACGGTGCGAATGAAACTCACAGATCAATTTTTCATGATTACTGCTAGATCCTAGAACCGGCCGTAATGACACCATAATAAAACCTTGAGGAGGAAAGATGGTAATCTAAAGGTACAAAACAGGCGTGTTATTTGTTGCCGTGGTTTCTGTAATTCTATTTCTTGTTAGAAAACTTCTTGAAATGCGGAAGCATGCGAAAATAATTGACTTTTCCCGTGTTTAAAATAAACCCGCAGCAACGAGCCACTGTTCTAAATAAATATTATAATTAAACCGAATGTGTATGAAAGCGAGGTTAAAATTCTCATTAAACGTCCGTAGTTTTTACCAATCGGTGCCAGGAATTATCAGATTGTACGCAGGCTCAATTCATAAAAAAGCCTTGAAAAACAAGTATACAAGAAGCGCGAGTAGCGTGGGTTTCAAAATCTGTATTCGAGTCATTTGCGTTATATGATAATAACAGTTTTTAAGAGTAACAATAATTAATGTTTATTACTTCATGCTTCTTTTCTAGATTGGTTTTGAGAGGTGATTTGTAAAAGAGCAATTTGCATTTCTATTGATTTCAAACGACAGCAGTGATTCGTGAACACCCCTCGCGTAGCACGTGTCTAGGTCCAAACATAATTATCTGACAAAATACTAAAGGGCATCGCGTTAATACGTCTCTTATGGTATTTCGGGGCTTACTCTTTTAGCCGGTTTAATTCTAACCCTACAATCGATGTCAATGGAGCGAGCACAATGGGGCCGAGCACGGCCGTTGACCGAAATAAAAAATAAACATAAGAGCAGCCGGTTGTTGAGGAATTAGGAACTAGATTATGATTCATGCAGTTAAAAAAAGCTTTGTTGGTTACCTAATCAATTTAGTAGTTTGCATTTAGTACTTATATAATTAACTTGCTACTGCCCGCGACTTTGTCCCTGTGTAATAAGATTATAGCAATCTCGCGGGAACTATCGTCAAATTAGAATAATGAGCCTATGTGTTAATCTATACAGATAAACAAAATTGAAGTGTCTGTAATTGCAAATTAACAGCTTTTCACTAAATGCATATAAAAGTGTATATGGTACCTACTTAGTTTAAAACAAATGTTTGTCTGTCTGTTTGTTCCTGCTAATCGCTGGACCGATTTTAACGAAACTTTCACTGGCAGATTGCTGAGGTTAATAGGAGTAACTTAGGTTTTAGGTAAAAGTTTATATAGAACACTGTCTCTCTGTCTGTTTGTTACCTTGTCACGCCCAAATGACTGAACGGATCGTAATCGAATTTGGCAAGGTTATACTTTTATCCCGGGGCATATTAAACTTTTATATACATATGATACTTTTCATCATCATCATCATCCATCACAACTCGGGTGATGCGGGGCGTAGCGAGCCCAAATTATAAACTATCTTCATTCCAATTTTTTTACACTTGGTAGGCTAGTGTATAACCAGTAGTGTATTATTGGGCGTCCTACTCCACCTTCCGTTTCTGAGGCTCACTCCGTTCGCCTCATCCACTCTCGGTGGAGTAGGACGCCCAATAATACTTCGAGATCGTGCAACATATGAGCTTACCTTGATTAAGATATCATCGAGTGTTTGGTCTGGGCGCTGTTCCACTGCACTACTTCACTACCTATCATCGAGCGAAATTAGTATAAATAACTGTTTCACTGCACTACTTTACTACCTATCGCCGACCGAAATTATTACACTTTAGGTTTAGCTGAAATATCATCACTAGAATGTATAAACTTGACTCTTTCACGTTTCTTCGTGAAGTGACATTGGAATTACGTTATTAAAAGCTATAAAGTAATAAAACTGCTGAGCTGCATAATGTACATTTCTAAGTATTGCACGGGTCGTATTAAAGTAACTACTCACATGTGTGTGCATGTGTGTGTCAAGGTTGTGGGAATACATTTATGATGATTCGAGCATTTTGCGGTCTATATTAAAACATTACTACGTAGCCTTTAAATGAAATCTTTCAATGTCCGAAATATGATTTAATCTATATAAATAAAGTATTATAGGTACATGTAGATAAAACAAAATTGTATTATTAACACAATTTACAACTGGAGAACGGTTGGATAGGTCCTTTATTTATTTGTATGATTCCTGTCCTCATCAAATAGGTACTAAAGACAAAAATAACTATAGTAAAAATGATACAATTTAATTGTAACTTTAACGCGTACGAAGTCGTGGACAAACACTAGTTCATATATTACGCTTAGGTAATTATGTTTTATGAACAAGTACACGGGTATCTATTTCAAAGAAGTTGCGGCGATTATTGGTGGCTTTGAATATACGAAAGTGTTATATTTCATTACTCAAAAAAGTCAATTTGACGGAATCGATGGGAAAGATTTAATTTAAATGGTCGTAACCGACAATAATTACTCACGATTCTTTAAAACAAAGAACTTTAAGTATATTTTCAAAGTAACATAGTTTGCTGAATGGACGATTTCTCTATATAAAAACTCGATCAATTTGGTTTGATAAATTACTTTACTCCTTTGTCTTAACGTGACAACTACGGATCCTGGTTTCTGCCCGCTGCCACCGGCTGGATATACTTGCTGCTACGCGCTTAAAAACTGTTGAAAGCTACAACGAAAATGTAAGTAAGTGCTATCTATCTAAATAATCATGTTTGTGGTTTAATGAATAACAATCCTAATCATTAACTAAGTTATTAACAATACTTAGTGATTGTATCAATCTTTATTAACATTATAAGTGCAATGTTTGGATGTTTAAAAATATATTTGTACAGATTTTAATGAAACATATAGGTTATCTTTTCTCGTGATACCAGGATTAGGTCGCAGACAAAGTTGGTGTTTTATAAATTATTAATCTTTGTGTCTTATTTGCAGGTCTACCTCCGAAAGCGAATATTCTCACAACAGCCGTTCCGTAGTGGTTGAAGCACCGCCGCAAGCAAAGCAGCTGAAGAAAAGGGCGACGAAACGCAAAGTGATCGATTCACAAGCTACGAGTACATCCAACAGTGTCACCGTTTCCAAGCCTCACGAGTCAAAATTAAGGTAATTTACTTACATTTAATTTACTTACATTACTTACATTTCCAGTATTAGATATAGTCCGTTACAATTATACATATAAGTCTTCTACTCCGATTTAAAACACATAACAAATATTAAAGATTCTCTTTTTGTACAAAACTTTTAGTAGGTAATATAGTTATTTCAACGTTAAACCACTAAGGTTAATCATGGGTAAAACATTCAGTAAGGAGATAGTAATTGCTTAAAACGTCTCTGAGGACAAATGAACGATAAACCATGTGTGGAAGTAGCCAATGTCACGCGAAATCCACAACAGGTTGTATTTACGCTGTAATTTGAATTCATATGCAATATGTTAAAGTGGGAACCAAATATCTCAGTTATACGTAAGTTTATTTCATCGAGTATATTCTATTACTTGTGTTAACTTTGAAAATGTTTTGCTTTGTATTACCTACTTTATACGTAAATTAATATTATTTGTGTCCAGTGATGTAGTATACTAATAAATTTCATAGCAAGGTTGTAGGGTGACAACGATTTTTTATGGTAGTTTTGTTGATGTAGTAAATTGTACGTAGAGCTAGCACGTGACCGCGCTTCAACCCGATCTAAATTTAGAACGTAATTAATTTGTAATTTTTGGTTTTAATATTGAACAATAGTACTGTTCACCCTGATCCATGGACACATTACCTAGTACCTTAATTAAATAGTGTAACAAATAAACATTAAAACTTTAAATAAAATATACCTAGGTAATAACTGTCAATTAACTTAGTCCATTTCAATCTATTATTAAACATCTATAGATCTCAACCTTAGGCTCTTTCGCAATAGGTAGTAATTTATTATTTTTATTTACAGAAAAAACTCTGACAATGGAAATAAGCCCACTGATCTCTTCGACCTAGAAGTGGATGTGGAGCGACCCCCTACTACACACAGTGATCTCGGCTCGTCTCTCGTGGCCCGCGTCGATAACGGGAAGGTGAGAAGACAAGCGGTTTTGTCGGGAGAATTTTACGTAGACATCAAAGTTTACGCTAAGAGCGACGTGATCTCCATCCCTCGCGAAGATCGGTGGAGAAAGGCGTTAGTAGCGTTAAAAGTTCAATTAGACCGAGGCTCTGTGCAGTGGAATGCGCTGCAAAAATTCATGCAACGAGCACATGATTTATTTAATAACACAGAGCCTACGTACTTTCGCGATAATATTAATTTTAAATAGATTAGGTAATTTGTTCTTTTTGGGATATTATTAGATCAATTAGATCATCCTTTTTTTTTATTTAATAACACAGAGCCTACGTACTTTAGCGATAATATTGATTTTAATTAGATCATTCTTTTTTATTGTGTAGCACTGTACTTTTATTGAGATACTTAATAAGTTATTCTAAAATGCCTTTCTGTACTATCTGTAATACATCTGTTGAGCGCAAGCACTGGGTAGGTCACTTACGTAGTACTAATCACAAGAATAAAAGTATTTCTTATTTCTGTGATGGTGTTGAATTAATAAATTCTGCATTTCGAAACCGCATTGCGTCCTATAGAATTGTAAATCAATATGAAAACTGTTCTTTGATTTCATTTTTAAATAACATTCATGAAAAGATTAGGTCATTAATAACCTTGTCTCTTAAACAACATATATGCGTGAAAATTAACTTTGAATATTTTGCTTTGTTTTTAATGTTTAAAAATGACTCTCAAGAGATGAAATCCTTCTTTACAAAAAATTATACACTTCATCAAAACTATGAATACGAACCCTTAATATCTCAAGTTAAAAACATTTTAACAAAAAAGATTGAAGAATTTCAGGATCGCGATAGTGGTTGGACATTCTTAAGTAGCTCACACTTAGAAGTAAATATTAACAAATATCAACCTTTGCATGGTTCAGGCTTTATAGAGTTACCGGCTACTATAAAATCTAAAAAAGCTTGTGTAAATATTCGAAATAAGGATGATTATTGCTTTTTATGGTCAGTCGTTGCAGCGTTATACCCAGCCAAAAGTCATCCTGAAAGAGTATCGTCTTACCCTGATTTTCGGGATGTGTTAAATATAGAAGGCATACAATTTCCATTAACTTTCTCAGATATTGCTAAGTTTGAAGTAAATAATCCTGAAATTTGTGTTTATATCTATGGGTTAAAAAAATATACTGTAGTAGGACCGCTTTATAAATCAAATAATTTAAAGAAAAATGTTATTCATTTACTTTATCTAGAAAGCAATGATTTGTCACATTACTGTCTAATTAAAGATTTACCGCGACTTGTTAAAAATCAAATCACAAAACATCACGGTAAATTGCATTTTTGTGATGTGTGTTTAATATTTTTTAATACATACGATGCCCTTGATTCACATAGTTGTGGAGGTGTCGCTACGGAACTACCCCCGAAGGGCTCATTTATACAATTTAAAAATTTTTTGCAGAAAGCAAACTGTACCATTTGTTATATACGCAGACTTTGAAACAATGCTAGAACGATTTCAGTCCTGTGACCCTGATCCGAGTAAATCGCATACGGTAACACGTCAACGACATGTGCCTATCGCTTTTGCTTATCATATTACGTGTGCGCTAGACAAACAATACAATAGGTACGTTTCTTACCGTGGTTTGGATTGCATATCAAAATTTGTAAATTCTATTTATAAAGATGCAAAAAAAATTTACAATATTTTTAAAAAACAAGTTCCTATGATTTACACCGATACTAATGCTCATGACTTTGATAACTCGGTTACTTGTCATATTTGTGAGAATTTATTGTTTGGTGATAAGGTCCGAGACCACTGTCATTTGACCGGTAAATATCGCGGCACGGCTCATAGTTATTGTAACTTGCAATATAAATTGCCTACATTTTTACCAGTGTTTTTTCATAATTTATCAGGTTATGACTGTCACCTTTTCATTAAAGAATTAGGCAAAGCTCCTGGGTCTTTAAAAGTAATACCTAAAACAAAAGAAAACTATATTTCGCTCACAAAGTTCATTCCTATTTCGAAAGAAGAAAGTATAAAGGTTCGCTTTGTAGATTCTTTCAAGTTTTTAGGGACTAGTTTAGAAAAATTAGTTAATACAATGAAAAAACAAGAGTTTAAATTACTCAAATCGTATTTTCCTGATACAAGACAATTTGAGCTCCTTACTCGTAAAGGAGTATATCCGTATGATTATATGTCACAATTGAACCGTTATGAAGATACGTGTTTGCCCAGCAAAACTAATTTTTATAACTCCTTGACAAATGAGCTTATCACTGATGACGACTATGCACACGCGCATTCCATTTGGTTAGAGTTTGATATAAAAAATATGGGTATGTACACAGATTTATATCTTAAAACCGATGTGTTATTGCTCGCAGACGTGTTTGAAAGTTTTAGAAAAACTTGCAAACGGTATTATAATCTTGATCCGGCATTTTACCTGACAGCACCAAGTCTATCGTTCGATGCAATGCTTTTGAAAACAAGCGTTAAATTAGACCTTATTAGCGATGTAGAAATTTTTAGAATGATACAAAAGGGTATTCGCGGAGGTATTTGTATGTGTTTCAAACGACACGTAAAAGCCAATCACAAATATTTAGATACTTACGATCAGACTCGTCAAAATTCATTCATCGTTTATTTAGACTGTAACAATTTATATGGACATAGCATGTGTCAATATTTGCCGTATTCAGATTTTAGATTTATGTCGAGCAATGAAATAGATAATTTACATTTGAACTTGACTGATATTAGTGATAACGTGGAATATGGATATATTCTCGAAGTTGATTTAACATACCCTGAGAATTTACACACTGAACACAATGACTTTCCATTTTGTCCAGAAAAGTGCTTGCCCCCTGGTGGTAAGAATAAAAAACTAATACCAAACTTGTATGATAAATACCACTATGTTATTCATTATACTCATTTAAAAACATGCATACGTCACGGTTTAATATTGAAAAAGATCCATCGCGCTATCGTTTTTAAGCAAAGTAATTTTTGAAAAAAATATATTGATCTTAACACTCATTTACGTCAAAAAGCCGAGTCACAGTTTGAACAAGATTTTTTTAAATTACTAAACAACAGTATTTTTGGTAAAACTCTAGAAAACAATGAGCATAAAATTGATTTAAAGTTAGTAAACAAATGGCATGATTTAAAAAATAAGACCAAGAAATCAACATGTGCTGAAAAACTAATCGCCAGCCCATATTTTCATAGTGCTTCAGTATTTTCAGATGATTTGGTAGCAATACAAATGAAACCTTCGCGTGTTATTCTTAATAAACCGATATACATAGGTTTCGCTGTGTTAGAATTATCAAAGAGTCATATGTACGATTTTCACTATTCTACTATAAAACCATTTTATGGCAATAATGTTGAATTATGCTATACTGACACTGATAGTCTTGTTTATAATGTAAATACGAATGACTTTTACAAAGATATTAAAAATTATTTCCTTAAATATTTTGATACTAGCAATTACAATTCTGATAACAAGTTTGGCCTGCCAATTATTAATAAAAAAGTACCTGGGCTCTTTAAGGATGAAATGGGAGGTAAAATAATTAAAGAATTTGTAGGACTGCGTTCAAAGCTATACTGTATAAAAACTTTAGACAAAACAATAAAGAAAGCAAAGGGAACAAAAAAAAGTGTAACGAAAAATTTACATATGATAGATTATAAAAATGTTTTGTATAATTGTAATGTCATCCGCAAGAAAAATTTACTCTTTAGGTCAATCAAACATGAAATATTTACACAGAGTGTTAATAAAATAGCACTTTCTAGCAATGACGATAAACGTTTGCTATTACCTGATAAAGTATCTACTTTAGCTTGGGGTAATGCATCTATATTAAAGTAATGTATCTATATATTTCTAAATTATTAGTTATAAATTAAATGTTTCTACTGTATACAGAGTAATAAATAGTTATAGAATACTATGTGCTAATGTAACGTAAATATTATTTAAAGATATTAAAAATAGCTGTGTAGTAAAATAAATTGTAAGTTTTATGTGAAAATAAATACATTTGTGTGAATATATAGACTCTTTTATTTTTATCCATTTAAGTAATACCTACCTACCACGTCTATGAATGTACTATACCAAATAGAAGCCAGTCGTACATTCAATAAAAAGGTACCCTGTTATTGTTTTCAGTAATTAACTGGCATTCATGTTCAAACCTGTTGATATTATTGTCTCTCAGTGTTTAACTGGTAGGTACCTATACAAAATATATAGAAAGAAGTTCAAACTTGTCGAAGGATTTACAAGCTTTAACCTGTTGACATACGATGATATTGTTAATCAGTAATTAACTGGTATAAAATAAGGTTATAAAGTTTTTGAAATATATCACTTACAAAGACAAGTTGAAACCTGTTGTATAATTTACAAACCTGTCAAAACATGATATAATTTTTCTCAGTAAGTAACTGCCATACAAAACATATAAAGTTTTGAAATATAATATTAGTCAGGTGTTTCCAACACTCATTGTGCTCGAGAAACAAGTTCAAACTTGTTGGAAGGAAACATCAAATTGTGTCATAAGTTTTATGTTACACTATGCATTCGCCGTACAATAATATTAGTTTATTAATCATTAAGCTGGTGCTTGTTGTGGTGATCACATCGATTTAATAAATCGTAAGTACCTATACATATTTTACGAATCTTATGATTATAGGATTACCTTTTATATGTACAAATAAATAATTTCTATTATTGTTTCAGATTATCAACAATAATGAATGATTCACCTGATATTTTCTCTCAGTATGGTCAAAGATTTCCGAGCCCAAATCCAAGCTGGCATATTCCTGAACCACAAGACGAACCGGTCAATAAAAAATCAAGGACGAGGCGGGAGCCTCAAAAACGGAAGCAACTTAATAGTTACGTGATCAATAATCAAAAGAAAAAAGGCTTAAGACTCCTTCAAATACAAGTGGTAGACCTCAGTGATGATGATAATAATATACTGATCAGTGCGCAATACGTAGTGAGTGAATCAGTGGACAACATTATGGATGAGGCAGAAAGATTAGTGAACAAAATATCGAAAAAACTATGTGAAGACTCTAGTTATGTGTAAATATTAAAGGTGTGTTGGTATAAGAAATGTTACTATTTTAATTTCATTTACTGTAAATAATTAAGAATTTAGATGTAATCAAAATGTTTAAATTTATGCAGTAAGTAGTTAAAGTATATAAGTATTTAATTTCTTGTTATTAAGTTTTATGATAATGAAATATGAACACTGTATGTTTAGTGTATAGGTATGATGATATAATAAATAAAACTGCTATTAGTTATAAATCAATTATGTTTTATTTTTTCTAAACAAATCAAACATATACATGTGATTATCAAAACACCATTTTTTAATACATATAGCATTATTTAATGCACAGTTAATTTTATGATGCACACAGTTAAAGTCAGTTTTATTTTTTAAAAAATTTTTTTTTAATGTTGGAAGATTAGGACATCCCTTTTCACCAATATCAATCACTTCACACTTTGTACACAATTCTTTAATCCACTGTATTTTTTCCAAACCCTTTGTCATTATTTTTTTATTCTCGAGATATAATACTATAACACGTAGAAATTCTCTATAATCTATGTAACCCTCACTCCAGTAAATTCCTCGATTTCTTTCTAACCATCTTACTTGCTTCTTTTCTTCATCAGACAAATAATGAAACGAATATGGTGGTTTTACTAAGAATGTTTGTGTAAGCTCCTGACTTACAATGGCCACTTCCTTCACGATAAAATTATTTTGAATATCTTTAAATCCTTGGAGGTCAACTATGATGGTATCTAAGTTCATGATATCTTCTTTACGATGCTACTTAATGGTTTGTATTCAACAATGCAGTCGTTCAGAATGAGACAATAAGCGGCTGTCTGATCTGGTAGTTCCGAATCACTCTCAATTTCTACTCTTACATCTACAACAGGACCCGTCTTTAGATTCTCTGCTTGTCTAGAGCAATCAACCACAAACAGCGGTGCTAAATCTTTAAACTGTTTCTCACTTAACAACGGTTGTGGACAACGTCCGTAATACGACTGTTGAAATCTGATATATTGCTCATATAATAAAGCAATCCTGTTATTAGCAAAATTCGCGTTAAGACTTTCATATGGAAAATAAGTTGAATTAAGGTACACTTTTACGTCACGAACATTGCAGTGATCGAATTGAGACATGTCAGAACTTGCACTATTTTTCCTATTTGTCTGTAAGCCTATAATGACGTATCTTGGTTTTTCGATTTGAGATGCAGTTTTGATAGACCATGTATGCTTTGTAGTTTTAGGTAAAGCTGGATATTCGTACAGATCCCAATTTCGGTAAATCATCTGAAGCGGTCGATCTTTTTCTAACAGTTTAAGCAAAAAAATTTTTTCCTTGTCTGATACTTTAACATGTGGTACACGCCATATGATTTTGTTGATGTGAATGTCATCCACTACTTCCCCAGGGTTAAGTTTTACAGCGTTTAAATTAGTGTTACTTCGTAACAGTACCAGTTCGTGTCTACTATTTATAACGACTTTTTTAAAATCTTCCGCAAAACCGAGGATATTGCGAAGTGGGATAGAAGCAGAAAAACTTCCTTCGTTAATATTTTTTACACCGTCGATATTCCAACCCCAGGCGTTAGACATCTTTGATTCACTCTCATTCATTGATATTAACGATTTCATGGTTGTAGTTATACCAGCATTTTTTATTTTATCTATCTCTACTCCATTTAGCTCATACCTAATATCTTGAAATAGGTAAAGTAGAGCATTGTTGGTGAATTGGACACTAGTAGCTTTGTCTTTCGGATCCTTTTTGCTGACTATAACGGTTCCTTCCAAATATAAAGTGCTAGCTGACGGTAATATGTACAGGTCCTGTTGGTTGATAGGTATACGTATTTCATCATTTCTATTAAAACTTGTTACGTAGGGTTTGTAAGAATGAAATTCTATGCCTTCTATCGTGGTGTCGTAAGTCGGAGTGGATAAAACGTCTAAGATATTCATTCTAGTAATCCGATTGCTTTCAGGAATGCTTTATTGTCTTTGGTTAATTTTATTTTCTTCTTAGAGCGGGGTCTTGTATGGCGGATAGCTCGAGTAGAACTGATATGTTTTACTTGTTGAGGTACATATTTATTGTAGTCAATCATTTTTTCGTCTGAGATGCAAATACAGCTGCACTTCTTCACCACGTAAATTTATTAAGCGATTCCTTATATCTAATAGCTTAATGTGAATACAGCTTATATTGTTTTGATTTATCGGAAAGTATATTGCGTTCTTCGGTATTTCTATGATCCTGTATCCAGGTGGCACGTTGAGTGCAAATTCGTGAATGATGTGACTTGGTTCGTTGTTTATAAACGACCCACTAACAATATCACATTCAACCCTGATCACGGTCGTAGGTAAAATGTTGACTGGGAACTGTGATACATGCCATTTATTACCTTTTAAAATCTGCTTATTAAATCCTAACAGTCTTCTGAAAGAGCCTTCTTTGTTAAAATCAATGTCTTTTGTACAGAAAATAGTAGTTTTTAACGTATTGTTATTGCACAGTAGTTTTATAGTTGCATCATTTATTTCAGTTTTTAAATAATCATTGATATCTTGCAATTCATAAGTGCCTTCCGGTATTTCAATAACTTCGTTAGAGCCATAATAAAACTTATTATTACTTTTGTCAACATTTGGAATTGAATTAAATGTTGAAAATTGCAATAAGGCACACTCATAAGCACCATCTAGTTGCAATGTATTTGGATAGTATGTAGATAACGTTGACGAATTTCCAGTTATTGACAATGTGAGTGACATTGTGATAATGCTTGAATTCAAAGAAAAACATACATTTTATAATTTTTTATTCCAAAAAGTTAGCAGGTACTCTAAACATAAGTGACCACAATTTACTGTATTGAATCTTTGATATCTTGTGTAGTTATAATAAACATTACAATTCTTAAAATATCGCATTAATTCTGCTGGAGGTTTTAAATCTCCATAGCTATCAAAATATTCACAATACTTGTATAATTTAACATAAGCTACCCAATGAGTTCCTTCGTTCTTAGAATCGTCTAAGTTTACAATAGCGCATTCAATTCTCTTCGGTTTTCTTGGTAACTGATCCTTCATGTAGATCCCTCGGAAATATGGGATGTCTCTTGCATACTTTTGAATATCTACATTAGTCAGAGGACGATCAGGTAGCAAACTTTCTAGTTTTTTGATGATTTTATAAACAATCCTTTACCATTTTTGTACGGTTTAATGTATAAACCCTTGCCCAGCACCGAACCTTCCATAGCCTTATTGTGTCGTTCTGTTTCTCGCAAATTTTGCTGAGCTGCTTTGTAATCGTTTACAGTTTTTGCAATACCAGCAGCACCACCAGCTAAAGCGCCTAAAGCTGATAAACCAGCGAAAATAGGGATTAAAGGCAGGACCCCTCCAGTTTTTGGCAAAGTACTCGCGGTACTCGAATTCGATTAATTTCTGGAAACATTTTTTTAGCTGCTAAATAAGCAACTTTAATCAAAGTTTTACTATTCTTAGGCTTCAATTTTTTTATTTTTGCTCTTATTTTTGAAACCAAGCTTCTGAAGGTTTTAACTCCGGAACCAGACTTCAGTTTTGCTTTCATAACCTTGCTCACTAGCCATGAGCTTAACTTTTCACCTTTTCCCGCATCTTTTGATTTAAGTCTTTGTTTGGCCATGTTGAGTAATTGTAAGTCAGCTTTGTGACGATGGGATAGATCTGTATGATTTGTGTAAGCAATGTCGTGGTGCATGCAAGCTTCATCTAGCTTATTTACACCTCGATCACCTCGTAATAAACGTTTTTGAAGTTTAGTTCCTGGTCCGCAATAATTGTATCCAGGCAAATGAACTTCAAACGGTAGATTATTGATTATGTTATTTACTAGTCCACCACCCTGCATTACTCGAAGTGTAATGATAGGAATGTTACATCAGCATTAGTTATATATCTTAACTCATTATTGCAGCTTTATCAATCCAACTGTTTTCTTCATCGTTTAGACCTAACCATTTGACGAACAGTTTACGTCCTTTTCTTTTTAAAACTTTTTCTATCAAATAAACATTAGGATGATTAGATTTTTGAAGTTCTTGCTCATAAAATGCTCCTACTATATCTTTCTTTCGTTGATCTTCTATGTGGTATGTTACTGGTATGGTTTTATTTATCTTCTTAATAGTAAATAGTTCAGTTGACCAATTAGGGGTGTAACCTTTTTCGAAATTGTGTTTGTATTTACTGATACGAACACAGTCACCAACTTTGAACTTAGGCAGTCGTTTGATGGATATATGTTTGTATGTTTTTTTAATATTTTCTTTTATTACTGATTCATTAGATTTATTCACATCAACCGGTTTACATCTAATAGTTCGATGGATTGTGTTGTTATATGTCTTCAGTATATCTTCTAATGTTGAACCTAACCATTTATAGTTTCCATTCAAACTAAAAGATTTATATAATTTATTTTTAACCGTTTTAATCAGTCGTTCTACGATCGAAGCTTTTTTTGTGGAAAACGATGAGTAATGATTAATGTTGTACGTCTTCATGAGCGTTTGAAACGTGCTATTATAAAACTCTGTCCCCATATCAGTTTGTAAATTAACAGGATGTCGATGAGTGCTAAGCAGTATACGTTCAAATGCCCTACTAACCTCAAATTTATTTTTCGATTTTAATGGCTCTGTCCAGGCGTATTTTGAAAAACAGTCAATCACTACTAAAACGTAATTATGTCCTTTATTATACGTTCTCAAGTTTTGCATGTCCATAAGATCTGCTTGCCACAAGTCGTCAATTCCCTTAAGAATAACACAACGTCGAAGAAAATTTCTTCGTGCTGCTTTGTGTATTTCATTTACAATTTGCTGTTTTGACATTACGGAGTCTTTTTTATTAATTTATTTACATCTGCTTTAGTGTAAAACTTATCTTCCAATTGAATTAAAACCTCAGGTATCTTTGCTTTTAAAGTATCCTGAGCTATCTTGTGTACGTCTAATATGATTCGAGATCGTAATGAACCAATCAGTTTATCAAATTCTCTTATCGTTTTAGTATTCAATCGATCCACATAATCCTTATTAACAGCATCGTCTAATTCTACGGGAGGTTTAATTCCTCCCAATCTAGAATTTTTCAGATTGAAATTTCCATTTTCTGATTTTAGTAATGCGTTTTCGTTAAAGTCAAATATTTCTGATAAACGCATTCTTTTATGAATAAAATGACCGAACTTATCGACATTCATGATTAGGGTGTATTGTAATGAATGGTCAATGATAAAATGAAACATAAAAAAAAATACTTTACTTATTTATTACTTTACTTTCACGTAATTCTTCAATAATAGATATTATTTCGTTGTCTAAACCTGTGTTACCAGCATCTCGAGATGCAATTAATAATTTTAGCCTTTCCACTAATTCGTTCGGATCATCCCAATACACAAAATCTACGTTTTTCTTCCATTTTTTTGTCAGCGGTAGTCCTTTTCCTTTCGATTGGATACCCTGAACTGTATTTCGCAGTTTGAAAAGAGGTTTAATTACTTGCAAATATTTTTGTCCCTTATAACTTTTTATTGGCTTACTTGGATCAAAGCCTCGTCGATGTGCATTTGTTTCGATTAGCATCGATTTATAATGTTGCATATCACTATCTGTAACCAAGTTCAGGTCCACGTCTTTCTTTAACAGCAACTGCTTCAAACCAGGCGTATTACGGTATTTACGTCCTGCCACGATGATGTATTGATCATTGATAGTTATGCGAGCAGAACCTAACATTAGGTTCCCACGTTCTACACTAACACCAAACGGTATGTCTGTTAACGCATCTGAAGATACTGACCAGGATGACGTATCACCTACTGATTTATATGAAATGTCACTGTCGCTATCAGATTCGTATTCGTTTTCATCTTCCTTGCTGCTTTGATAGTCAGGTTCCTTGTGCAAAGTTTTATCAATAAATGGAACTTCGGTCTCTTCATCTTCCATAGCATGCACGAGAGGAGTTTGCTGACTGGCGCTAGCAATTAAATTGAGAGGTTCTGTTACAGGCTTGAAAACCGATTCCAGTGCTTGTTTATTGTTAATCTCATCATCTCTCATTTTTCGTACTTTTTTCTTCACAGCTTCTGCTGCATCAACAATTTGCCTTTTCAATGATTTATCCATATTTTAAAAATAGGTCACAATTGATTAGGGGTTGTCTGACGAATAATATTACCGCACAGGTAACGGTCTTATATATAACTCATGTTCCTAATCAAAGACTACGAAAGTGTCAAATTTATTTCTGTAACAACCTTTATTCTTGGGACAGTCTTTATTAATTACAACATAATTAAAGGGTTCCCTCCATATTTTAGAACACATTTCACGAAATTCAATCCATGTCATGTCTGTATTAACATGTTCATCATATACGTGCCTCATATTTATTTCATCTTGTTTAAAAAGTACGATTACATTCGCGTTGTCTCTTACTAACTGTTTCGGGATTTTAGTGTATGTTTGATTCACATAAATACAATCAATGTTCTTATGTCTCCCCATCGCAAAATAATCACGCATGTTATTTTGATTTTCACATGCAACATCATCAAATATGATAACAGAATACGGTTTTGCGTCTTGAACACTTAATACCTCTTCATTTTCACAATATTTCTGAAATGAAAGGCTTGGTACACGTTGCAAAACTCGTTCTAAAAAAATATACTTCGGTTGATGTAGGGTTTTTGAATAAACATACACATTTTGAAATCTTAAACCATTCTCATGTATTAGAAGACCAATCAGTAAATTAGTTTTTCCACAATTTGATGGTCCACAAATAATGCACCGAACCGAATTAGGCAATAATTCTCCATGACGTAAATCAGACTTTCCAGCCTCAACGCAGATTCTGTTTAAATCTAACGATTGTGATTGTTTTACAAATTTCATGGCCACCGGTTGAAATGGTTTGATTAATAATGAGTAGATTCATTTATTACATTGACATATATAAAATAATATAAATCCGGTTAGGTTTAAAAACTGGAAAAGTGGAATAGGGTTGAATTGTAAATCTTTGTTGATGTAGTGAAGTAGTGCAGTGGAACAGCGCCCAGACCAAACAATCGATGATATCTTAATCAAGGTAAGCTCATATGTTGCACGATCTCGAAGTATTATTGGGCGTCCTACTCCACCGAGAGTGGATGAGGCGAACGGAGTGAGCCTCAGAAACGGAAGGTGGAGTAGGACGCCCAATAATACACTACTATGACCTCTATTTCACTTGACCGTCAGTGATGATGCGGTCGAAGATAATCACACTTGATCTAGAATAGCGACTGGTAACCAAGGACAGCTGCCGGAACACGCTGTTAGGTGCTTAGCGTCAGACTTTGAAACTTGAGGGTGGTAGCTGGCCAGGCTAGCCAGGCGGACACCAGACATGCCCATGCTGTGGATTTCATCACGATGTTACCTTCAAGCTCAAGCCTGAGGGAGAAATCGATCTCGTGGCCATCTCCTCGACGGCTGTTCCTTGTTACTCCTGAACTTTTTCACTATCGCTCTAATCTCAATTCTGCTTTTTAAGCTCACTTTAATATTGTCATAAAAACTTCCGTGGGAACTCATAATTAAATGGTAAAACCAGCAAACACTCACATCTATCATCTAGTCGTTATTACTCCGACGGTGTTTGGGCAGTACTGATCTGATGCCCATCCTCATGGAGAGCGTGGTCTAGCAGCGAGGGACGTTACTCGCGCGTCAGTTTAATATGACTTAAGCTTGGAGCGTATGATAAATTGTACGTTAATACATTCAATGTTTTATATTCTAGAGTTAGTTACCCATTTAATAGGAATCACTCGTTTTATTGGAAAGATTTTAGTCGAGTTTGCACGAAATACTTAAAGACTTTTATTGAATTTTCTCCGTCTACAGGACAAGTTACCAATAATTAAGTACAACAGTATGTACATTGTAACAATGCTTTTTAAACATAGCATAGATAAGATAGATATATAGAAAACACTTTATTAGATACCACATTAATCACTTAATATTAAAAAGAAAAAATCTTAAACCTAGGTGTAACCATGGGAGGGCTTATCACTCAGATCGATCTCTTCCAGACAACCCATTAGCACAGCATAGACTACGGTCTTACTATAAACCGTGGACATAGGCACATTTCTTATACGAAATTTTGTTAAACCATAGTTTAAACTCGGGACTTTCCTTAGTCCACTTTTTTTAAAACAGTAAGCTTAAATAAAACTTACCACCTAAATCATGCATGTCAAAAATCGCGCGACTCTTGTCTTTTATTGTAACGAGATGATTCGAGATAAGAATGTAAGAACGAATATGACCGTGCTCGACTTTGGCGGGTGCCGCAACCGCAACCGTGCCCTCAAAGAACGACTCCAAGATTGAATTAAAATATACATTTGTCAATACTAAAGTTGACATTCGTTACAGAGAAGCCGGTTTAATTAAATACAATGTTATGAAATGTTCAATATCCGATTAGTAAAGCCGGTTTGAGGCTTGGCGACACTTATGTACTTAATATCAACTATTGCCTAGTGAAACTTAATTTCAGTAGCAATAAATATTTTCTAATGGTATATATATAAATGTGAGTGAGTGTGAGTTTATTTATAACTGAATATTGAATTTTGTACAAGTGGATACATTTTATTAGATCAATGTATGTTATGTTAATGAAGTATTTAATATGAGTGAATATCTATAGCATTAGTATAGTGCAATAACATCAGATACCGCATTTCCATTCGTAAAATAAAAGAGGTGAAAGTGATGTTTTGGAGAAAGAAGTTGTCAAGTATATTCCAATACAATTATAATAATAAATATACGGACCATGAGTTTGTAGATTGAATATAAAAAAATATAAGTGAGTAAGTTAACTCACGATAAAACTACTGAACTGATTTTACTGAAATTACTGACAAAGTTTGGTCGTTATGGTGTTAATCTGGAGTAATACATAGGTTATTTTTCTGATGGCAATATTAGAGTTTCTCTGTGAGATGGTAAAACTTATAATACTATTTTAGCTTATTGAATACGAAAGTTTGTGAGTGAAGATGCTTGTGTATGTTTTTCTACCGCCTTCCAAAAAAAGGAGTACTCAATTCGACTGTATTTTTTTATGTTTGTTACCTCATAACTTTTGACTTGGTAAACCGATTCTCAAAATTATTTTTTGTTTGAAAGCAGGTGCTTCCCGTGTGGTCCCATTTAAATTTCATTACATTTGGTCCAGTAGTTACACTCCAATAACTGAATAGAATGGAAGTCGGTATTAAATATTTTAAATTGTACTTGTTACTATTCTGCTTCATGCTGAAACGGCTCAATGGATTTAAATAGTTTTTGAATTAAATTTTAATGGAAATCTAATAGTTTACAGCCAGGATTAACATATAGGCAATTTAATTCCGATTCAAGGAGTATTTCTCGAGAACTTAGATTCAGATTCAGATTCA
This sequence comes from Selenia dentaria, assembly GCA_917880725.1. NCBI lineage: Eukaryota > Metazoa > Arthropoda > Insecta > Lepidoptera > Geometridae > Selenia > Selenia dentaria. The sequence continues at coordinate 18,184,291 of OU862878.1, forward strand.
GATTCATTTATTGGTATTCATCTATACACGTCAGTTATTTAGTACATAAACTATGTACTCGTAGCAATACAGAGTGTAACTTACAATTAACCATGTAAGTATGTATTCAATAATTCATATAAAATTATTAAAATTAAACAGCTATATGTAGTCAATAATTAATATAAAATTAAATAATTAAAATAAATATAAGTAAATTAAATCAATAGTTAATTAAAAATAAACACATTCATTTAAATTTCATAGATATGCCTATGACAATAACAAAGTACAATAACATAAATTGTCAAAAACATATTTAATGTGAAATTTTCTTTAAAAATTCAGCATAGCTGTAGAAGGTATGACTGATAAGCCAGCGCTTTAGTCTTGATTTAAAAATATTTAAATTGGATGCCGCGGTAACGTTCTCAGGAAGCCTGTTGTATACCTCCGGACCCATAACGTTAGTCAATCGATTCGACTTCACTAGCGATCGAGGTATAGCAGCTAGCTTTCCTCTCCGTCGTGTTGGGTAGTTGTGACAATCACCAACATTATCAAATATCACCATATTTACACGTACATATACAGCCACTTGAAAAATTACTATCGAGGGTAGCGTTAATATTTTTAGGGATTCGAAGTGAGTTCTCACGGACGTTTCTCGAGACACTCGTGCTATTGCTCGAACAGCCCGCTTCTGGAGTCGGAAGGCGCGGATTGCATCTGCACCCCGGCCCCAGAGCTCTGCTCCATACATCAATAGCGAGTGTATGGTGGCAAAATAACAGGACCGCACCACCGTCATGGGCAAGAATCTGGACAATCTTTTGAGAGCGAAGCATGCTCCGCCTAATTTCTCACACAGTTTATTGATGTGTGGTTCCCACGTGAGGGCGCTATCCAATTCAAATCCCAGGAAGGTTGTACAGGTCAACTGTTCGATTTGTCTGCCATCCAAAAGGACGTTTAACTTGTCTCTCAGGCGACCCGACAGATCAAAATGTATAAAATGGGTCTTTTTTAGGTTCAACACCAAACCGTTAGCACTAAACCACTTCATGAGTTGAGATGCAACGATGTTCAATTTTTGTTCTAAACTTTCGGCTGAGGATGCAGTCACCACTGCCGCAACATCGTCCGCGTACATCATCACTTCCGCTTCAGTGATTGCACCTGGCAGGTCGTTAAGTAATAATGAAAATAGTATATTAGAGACCGATGATCCCTGAACAACGCCCATTGACGTAGTCATAGGATCAGACCGCTGTTTCCCACTATCACCTGCTACGATTTGGTATCTCTGAGACAGAAGATCAGTAAATAGAGACAGAGCTTTGTTTTGTATACCGTAGTGGCGCATTTTTAGCGCAAGAATACTATGATCCGCTACATCAAATGCTTTCGAGAGGTCACAGCAGAGCACTGCTACATGCTGCTTCCTCTCGCGAGCATTCACGATGCGGCGAACCACTTCACGCGGCAAGGATGTTGTCGACCGACCTTCGCGGTATGCGTATTGTCTGTCGGACAACGCTTGCATACCCCGTAAATATGCCACAAGGCGGGAACTTAATCCGTTTTCAAATACTTTTGCCAATATGGGTATTATAGACACCGGCCTGTATCCGTCAATATCATGTTTTTTCCTTTTCCTTTAAATATAGGAGACACTTTATTAATTTTTAGTGCCGCAGGATACTTTCCGTCATGTATAAGCCGATTAAATAGATTAGCTAAGACTGGAGATATGGGTTTAACAATCACTTGCAACAGTTCCGTGGATATACCGTAAAAATCTTTAGTCGGTTTCGCCGGGATGCGCTTCGTAATTATGCAATATATTTCTTCGGCGGTGAATCTTTGTAGACGCAGTGAACAATGTGCAGGGGCGCATGCTTGAATTAGCGCACGTCGTACCCGGCAAGGGTCAGCCCTCGGTGCGCCACACGCAGCCGCGGCACCTACAAATAGCACGTTCATTGCGTTCACGGCATCCTTTTTCGTGGTGAAGGGTTTACCATCAGACTTCCTGACGACGTCCGTAAAGTCAAGGTCACAGGCATTCTGCTTTCCTCTTTGTTTATTTACGATACTCCACATGGATTTAGATGGATTTTTACTATGAGCAATCATATTTGAATAATAATTCGCCTTTTCAGTTGTCAATAATTGATCATATTTAACATTTAATTCATAAATAATTTTCTTTAAATTGTCACTATCGGGGATTTTTTGATTGAATTCTATAATGTCAAATAATAATAATTTTAGATATTTAATATCGTCAGTCACCCACGAGTGACTATTTTTCCTAGTGATACGTCTTAGAGGAAAACAGGCGTCCAACTTATTAGAGATTATATTAATTACAGACCTCGTCAAGACGTCAGATGCAGCGCGTGAGTTCAGCTCGTCCCAGTCGATGTTCTCTATAGAAAGCAGAAAGTTTTCTTTATTCATTTGAGAATAATTTCTACTGACTACAGTCTTAGGCCTGGGATCTTTTCCCTGCCTTATGATCTCACCACGAATCGCAAGGTGGTCACTTAAATTGGTGGTCAAAGGCACAACGGTAATAAAATCAGTTGAAAGGTTGCTGTAAAGATGGTCAAGGCTTGTGGCACTGTGTGACGTTACGCGAGTAGGGAAATTCACAAAGTTGACTAGGCCATGTACAGCCAACATATCGGACAGCCTTTTTATGTCACTATCTATGTCTCCTAGGCAATTTACATTAAAATCGCCTACTATTATGCACTGCAAGTCTAGATCGCTGATCTTATCAATCAGACCTTCAAAATAGGGCAAGAACTCATTCGTTTTAACGAGGTTAGTTCGATATACGCAAATAATAGTTAAGTGGTAGTCAATAAGGTCTACAGCGGATATCTCACAGAACAACTCACTCGCAAGTTTCGTAATTTCTAAGTTTTCGACAAATTTAATACCGTCTTTTACAAATAAACAAGAGCCGCCATGCACGACATTTTTCCTACAAAAACTCGATCCGAGTTTGAATCCATTTAAATTTATACATTTTATTTTTGATTCTACTAACCAATGCTCGGTAAACGCGAGCACATCACAATTTAAGGTGTCACTTAACAACACTTCTACCTTTTGTGTCTTTTTGTCAATCGATGCTATGTTTTGATGGCATACCACTATGCGTTGTTCATTATCGGGCGGAGGCGCACTGCGCAATGGCCGGTCGCTCTCAGACTGACGAGGCGGCGGCGATCGACACGCTTGTCCCACGTGACTCAGTGCTAGGCGATCGCAGGCCCCGTTCAACGCGGGGCCTACGCTGAAACCACTCTGAGATCATCACTCGTGGCGGCCATGCTGTTGGAGTATTTATTTTAGGATACGTACTCTCAGGACATCCAATGATGAATGCTGCGTGTCTTGCTGATTTTATGTTACGTTTCTCTATTATATATTCATCCGAATTCACTACTTTATTGAGGTACTTACGGACGTTTTCAACAGTCGTATCTGGCTTGAATGACCAGGCCGTCATCCATTTCATGCGCTCGACAGTTTTCAAATCTGCGTCTTCTAGGCCTGCCCCAGCAACAGCAACAATTTTGCGCTTCGGGTACTTTTTATAACCCACTGTCTGCCATCCTTCATCTTTCTCCGCTAGAAGCTTGTTTTGACTAGCTTCTAGAGGTTTGTCATTTAATTCTCCTTTCGGCTTTAACCGATTGGTGTCGTTACTTAAAACATTCACAGTAGCGCCTGTTATAGTGGTGGTCGTATTTACCGCCTCAGTTCGGGTGAGCTCGGGAGTCTTCGGTGCTCCCGCGTTGTGAGCCGCCGCGATTTGCGAGCTCTGATTTGTCTTCTTCTTAGCCGGGGCCGCGCTATTCGTCGCTACAGCGGTTACTTGTGCGGCGAGTCGTACTTGACGAATCGGTCGCTGTGTAGGTTTTCCTGACGTCTTTGAAACGTCTGGTGTCATTGGCCGTTGTGCGGCGATCAGCTGACCGCTACCTTCAACAGCTGTTTTTAAATCAAATATCAGCTGACTCTGGTTTGCGATTCTTCCATTCTGTTCTTCAATTATCCGTCTTTGATCTGTGATTTCGGACTTCAAACCGTCAATTTTATCACTCAATAACTTGTATACGTCACTAATAATACTTTCTATTGATTTTTTAGCCATGTTTCTAATTAAAAAACTAATAAATACGGGAGCAACTGTGTACCGTGCGGCAGTGTTGCCAAGCCTCTTAAGCCAAGCCTTAAGAAGAAGAGAAGTTAAGGCGTGTCCTATAGCAAATGCTGCGCGTAACCTGATGTTTAGAACCTATCTTCGGGTTATTTCAAGGAGATTAAACCAGATATTAAATATAATAAAAATATTTTAAATTAAATTAAATTACAGTCTCGAAAAACGAAAGAAATTGGGGAAAATCACTGATTTCTTGCATCTCCGCACACGAACTACTTACAACTTATTTTGAAAGTTGGTGTACATTAATAAATAAACCGATAAAAATATTTATCGTGCGCATATAGTTTTCTAAAGACCTATTAAAACATTTGAAATGTTTTTAAACGCATATTCAAAAACCGATGAGAATTTTCGGCAAAAAGCCGTGTGCAGAGGTCACACGGCTGTCGGCAGTCGCCCCTCGAACTGTGGTGCGAGAGTAGCCTCTTACCTAACACCCAGAACCAGATTCCAAAGGAAACCAAAGCTTAATTTGCTCTGGGATGCGCCTTAACCATACCCCATGTAAATGAATTAGCAGGCAAATACTAGTGCAATATAATGCAAACATTTTTTACATATAAGTATGAGTTTGGGAAAAAAATCTCTGCAGGAAATTCTCTGCATGTTATGATAGTCCTTTTGCCTCTACCGGCATTCACAGTGTCACCGGACGGAGTACGGCCGTGCGATTCTGTAATGGTTCTTCGACGAGCTCATCAACGAGCTCACCGATGTCAAATACTTTCTGAGATATTGCCCTTGTACATAAGGTTGTTTTTCCAACGTTTCTTTTCATCGTGTCATTTGTTTCACGAATGTTGTCAAAGATGCAACGATGTTTACTCTTAGAGAATCGCACGGCTGATCATCTTGACAGATGTTAGACCTTTTTATTTTGAGCGTTGATCTAAAACTTAACAGTTGAGATTGCTTCACAATTGGATTGACAACAGTCACCGGCCCGTCCTATTTGAGCAGCGAACCGACAACTGGCAGATGTGAAAACCGGCCAAGGCGACCGCTGACCAATGCGACCTGATTTTCTACGACACTCCAATTTATATTCTGGCAACACTAAAAAGAAAAAATATTTCTGTTAATTAAAGTCAACGTGACTAAATCTTTTGATAATGATATTTAGATGACATAGGTCAATTAAAATGAAAGTTATTTTTGTATGCTTTTGATGTTTGTTTGGACAAAGGGAGATAAACATCTGTAAATTATTAAAATATATTGCTTGTGTGATAATACGATAAAGAGTTTTGTATTGTGCCTACTTTTTATATTTATTTATATTTTTAGCCCATTATTGTCGGAACGATCATGGTTGTACAGAAAGCTTACATGCTGATCCTTGTGTTGCCATTCTCTCTGTCTGCATTCTGTAGAATGCATGAAGATATTAAGATGAAATTAATGTCAAATAACTGAGTCTACAGTCCTTTGCAGCATGAAAAATCATGTTTCTTAAATAAATAAGTAGGTATAACCATTTCACCTCATATTTTGACTCGCCAATAAATCCAAACATATAATGGACTTCCCGATATACAAAAATTAATTTTTGGCAAGAAGCAAAGTTTAAAACATAAACCATTGGGTAGAATTAGAATTAATTTAGAAGGCTACTGGGAATTATAGATGTGCGATACCACTCCATCCATGATGAAAATTACTTCTCCACATGAACATTTTAAAATAAACTCTACCTGCCCTTTTTGAAATCTTATGCAATATAACTAATATCATTTTAATATGAAAACTAACGTGGTTTTTACTAAATTTGATATGAGAAACGGGAATCACTCACGTAAATAGGGAAGTCTCGCTTATGTGTGCTGTGCGTTAACAGGCGAGACGCAGCGGCGAGCGTTCTGCACACTCCTTGAAAAAGTCCACCAGATGTGGTTGAAACTGTGGTCGGAAATATCCGACTATGATGATAAATAAATGATGATCTGACTGACGTGAGTGATTCCCGTTTTTTCATATTAAAAACCTCTCTAATTAGCGTCAATAATATCAGAGTCATTAGTAACGTTGCGCCTGTCAAAGGAGTAACTAATGAATATAAGTACATTCATTAGTTACGTTTCAATAGTTCGTTCGGTAAGCCCAATTTTCGATCAAAATCACGTAGGTATTCTAATAAAAAAAAAAAAGACACGTGTACCGGGTGTTTTCCTTTTCCTTTGATAAATGACAGTGTTTCTCAACTTTGTGTCTTTTCTGTTATTGACCGAGCGAGCAGAGAGTCTCTGCTTGAACTGGCCAAATTGACTTCCATCGGTCCGTATTTTGGACAAGCTGCTCAGAGCTTGTCTGCCTCAAGCAATTTGACGAGGCGCCTACTAAAACTATGGAATTAAATTCAACAACTTGACTCCAAAGATTTTACGAAAAAAGACAAATAAATATAATCATAATCACACAGACTATAGATCATAGAAACATTCAATGATATTACTATGAAGGAAGTGCCATAACATCTACAAAAATAAAATAAAATAAATTAAATAGAAGTTCTATATATACATACAGGCAATGTCAAAATATGCTTATTACTAAATAGGTACATATGAAAGACCACCAACTTACTTAAAATAAAAACAATGTTATAATAATTAATCGTCTGTTTGTTCCGACTAATCTTTGAAATATATTTCTGATGACTTTTTATAGAACATTTAGGTAGCTCTACACGTAGTATAGTATACCAGTTACTATGACTATGATGTACATTATTATTATGTAATATCGTGCTAGCGTGACACAACGTATTAAACATTGCTGTAAGTACGCTAAAGCGGCGGAAACATACGTTTCATAGTTTTTTACCTAACAAGTTACCAAACGCAAAAAAGCGCATGGCTCTCTTGAGAACACCACGAAGTTGTGATCACTGTATTTATATGTATGAAATTTAGATAATATCCATACTTCCTAACTGATATTATAAATGTGAATGTGAGTTTGTTTGTCAAAGCTTTTACGCATAAACGGCTGAACGGATCGCGATTAAATTTGGCAAGAAGATAAATTATATCCCAGGAAATATATATATATATATATATATATATATATATATATATATTTCATCATCATCACCCGTCATTACGCGGGTGAAACTGCGGGGCGCAGCTACTGTTTGTATATAATCAAAATAGGACTGACGTCATTGGTATTAGTATATACGAGATTTAATAGTTCAAATGTTAATTTGAGAGTGTAATGAATACAAGTACAATTTCAAAAAAATTAAACCGACCTCCATTCTATTCAGTTATCGGAGTGTAACTCAAAAACTACTAAACCGAATTTGATGAAATTTAAATAAGACCACACGGGAAGCACCAGCATTCAAACAAAAAAAGAATTTTGAGAATCGGTTCTTCCAGTCAAAAGTTATGAGGTAACAAACATAAAAAAATACTGTCGAATTGAGTACCTCCTCCTTTTTGGAAGTCGGTAGAAAATTGCTAGATTCTAAGAACTTTTTACGGTTTTTTAGTATTACTTAAAAGGCACTGTAGCAAGTTATATTAATGAGTAAAAAAGTATTATAACACGTCTCGGAGTGATGAGCGTAGTACAGTGCTAAATGAGGCTCCTACTTAGACTAGTAATTTGTTTATAAGTGGCACTGAAACTCATCACTCATCATGCAGGTGTGGTGCTTACCCCTTATCATCACACGACCTACCCACGTCGTCACTTATAAAAAGTGTAAAATTGTGTAACTATGCAACGAAAACTTATATAGACAAACAAAGAGCAGGAAGGTAGGCGCCATAAAGGCAGGGGTTGTGCGAGTAGGAAGCTATTGATCAGAAGCAGTGGGGGGTGCGCGGAAGTGCGGAGTGCGGGGGCTGTACAGGGCATCAGAGGCGCGGCCAGTCGTTTGGGCGGGCGGTGCGTGCCGCGTGCGTTTCACCCGGGTTCAAGGGCAAGGTCTTTTCCCATTCAACTCCGAGCACGTGCCCCAAAGTAAATATAGTACTCCAACCGTTACGCCATCGCAGCCGGCATACGGCCGCCAAATGTTCCTTGATCTCGTTGAATTCCGGTAAAAATGCTTTTCCGGTCCGGTCGTGACGAAACAATGAGATAATGGGAGACTTACAACTGCTCTAAAAGTCGTGATCACGTAGAGCCGCGTCATATTTACGGTCACCTAAACGCTTCACAGATTCAGACATACGTATATTGTCAAACTTTGTTACATACATTGTTTACCCTCTAACAAAGATTGCGAAGCGCTCGCAGCTTGATTTGGCGATCTTAACCGATCAACGAGTTAAGTAATGCTTGCTGCGGTCAGGAGCTGGATGGGTGACCGCTAGTGGCATTATTCAACTGAGCGCTTCCGTGCTTTGAAGGACACTGTAAGCCGTCGGTCCCTGTTGTTTGTCATAGACAACAGTCGTTAAGCTAGTCCAAGGCCTTCATGCGGCCTTAAAACTTCGACATGGGTTGGCCACTAGCCTATCCACCAAGCCGCACTAGGCCCGCGTGGTGGAGTATGGCCCATCTACTCTGTCTGAAATGAAGGCTCGAGTCCCAGTACTGGGAACTAAATGGGCTGATTACGAACAAAGATTACGTGCTTGAAACAATATTGTGATTAAAAGTGGCCAAAATTAATTGTAAACGCTGTTGAATTACCAAAATAAATTAATAAATTAATATATTTTGTAGTGGTAGGACTTTTGCAGAGTTCACCTAGGGAAGTACCACACCTTTGCCAGTTATTCAACCGTGCAGCAGTAGTTCCTGAGTTATATTGCAGGGCAATGTTTCCAGCGAAATTACACGGCAAGAGATTTAACATCTTACATCTTATGGTGAGCAGTGCAGTCCATTGCCACGCAGGGTTTTGAACTTTTGTATAGTTCAAAATTCTGAATGGCACTCAACTATCACGGGTAAGCGTGACGCTTAACATCAGGCGAGCAACTTGCTCGTCTCGTCACTGATTGACATAAATCAATATATATTGTGTATGTATTTTAGTAAACTCCGACCAATTCTAAAGCTAATTCTAATTTACACCGTGCATTAGATATTTTAAGGCTTACATTTCTATATCGTAAACCAGCATCTGCTATATCCAGAGTATTTCAAAAAACGCTGTGAAGCTCTTACCCGGCAAGCGCGAGCAAGGTTTGACAACCTTCTGTACCAACCCCCAGCACGGAAGGATTTGTACAGAAGGAATGTTTATAATATGTGCATAGTAATATACCTATAATAAAATACCAAATGACATTAAAATATTAAATGGCAATAACTTTAGACGAAAATTAACTAGTTATATGCTGGACAAGAGTTTTTATAGTGTTAAGGAGTTTAGAGACTCAAAATTGTAATGATTTGTTAATAATTTGATTTTAATGCTATTTATTTCTTTATTTTGACATTTATCTATTTTAATTACAATACCATATTTCTTTTTCTAACTTGATATTTACTTTAATATTATATACAATCTTAATTTTTTTAAGTTCAAGAATTCGCACGTCTGCTTGCAGATTGAGTACAATTTGCCACATTTATATTATTTAAGACCTTTATGACTGTATTCTGGCGAATAAATGATTTGATTTGATTTGATTTGATATAAATTACACATCAATCGTCTAAAATTCATTTAAACCATGATACCAAGAATTCCTATTACAAACAATAAACTGTGTTAGGGTAAACAAACATTCGCGTAAGTAGTATTCCCGATATCAGCGCAATATATTCTCGGCCACAATCACCCTAACTAACGTCGGTATGTCACATAAAACCAGCTAGATATTATGCTGGTGAAGGAAAAATATTAAATGGGAAACCTGAATACCACCCATGGTCACGGTATGTCCAGTCCCTCCACAGCTCTGACACGCTATTTACATCAAGTAGACAGGGTTGCCTACAGTTAGTAGGTACTCTAGTCTAAATATATATATATCCTTAATTTTGAGCGTTGGTAGCAAATCTAAAGTATATTATAGTATTATATATTATAGTAAATGTACAGAGTAACCAACCTTTTACCTGACCCTATCTAAAACTCTGAATGAAAAGAAATATAACCATAGATGTTTGTCACAACACTCGCAACAGAGTCAGTAATATATTTGTAGGAAAGATGTACATGCGAAATCATAATGTTATAATAGGCATAGATAATACAATTTTTGTGTGTAGGCAGCTCTGAATTATGTCTAAAGACGAAGTATAGAATGGTGTAGATCTAGCACGTACTTGTTTACCTTACAAGTTAAATTTACAAACTCTACCGCTGCTCTCTTCAAACCGGTCGACAATTTGTCTCAGCAATAAACGAAGTAACGCTTCTGTGATTCCGTACAAAAAATTTAAATCGCGATTTACTGCATTCGTTCCGCTGAACCGTATTAATTGAGGCCAGTGTACGATCAAACGGCTTTTGTAAACCTTGACTTATCCGAAAGTATCATAGCTTAATTGTTTTTTATTCTGTTAAACGCATACAGCCGTTCTCTAATGATTCGTCGACGAGCTCGCACCTTCCGTGCGATTCTCTAAGAGCAAACATTGTTGCATCTTTGACAACATCCGTGAAACAAATGACGAGATGACAATAAATGTTGGAAAAACAACCTTATGTACAAGGGCGATATCTCATAAAGTATTTGACATCGGTGAGCTCGTCGACGAGCGCATCGACGAATCATTAGAGAATCGCACGGCATGGTAATTAATAAGTACGAAAAGATCACACAGATGGAAATGAAGATATAGAAGTAAAGAATATTTGAAAATAAAACCGAAACATGGAGATTATCTCATGCAAGCTAGAACGATCCGTACCAACGCTTAATACCAACACACGCTTCGAAATAAAAGCAAAAGCTTCGCAGAATTTATAACCATACAGCAAGCAACCGGCGTTCAAAGCACCCCTTGTACGTGTTCTCCTATAAACATAAACATGGAAAACGCACAAAAGCCTCTCGGGCGTCGCGTCGCGTCGTTGTCAGATAAAGTTGTAGCGTTTCTTTTGCGAGGCGGTCTAGGTGGAACGCAGTGGGAGAGAACGAGATGGAAAACACACGCCGATCGTTAGCCCTGATCTTCAGCGCGCCACAAACACAGAGCCCGACCGAGAGCGAAATTGCAGAGAGAATGCACCTAGCTGTGTTATTACCACGACTGCTCAATCTAGGAACGGCCTTCGTCCGCCGTCACGACAGGGAACTATCGACTTAAAGCTGAAGCCATTGGGTTTGGATTTATTCGTCGCTGCAGTGAACCTGGATATTTTCTTCGTGCAAGCAATTGTGGACGTTGTCGTTGCGACATAAGTTCCGTTCGGCATGGCGCAACGCAGGAACGCAGCAGGCTTGTATATTTAGCCCGCATTGCATGCGGTCGCTGTAGTGGGTGTATTAGGTCGCTCGCACGCACTGCTGAACTAGTCGGAGGGCTTCCTATTATCGATTTATGTTATTGTGCAGGACACAGTGCGACAACGGGCTCGATGAAAGGTTTCATGAAGTTTTTCTTCATTTCCGCCGCGCCACGCTCGATTTCTCTTTTGCATAAATGTTTAAGCGAGTTTCAAGAACATTATGAGTCACCTGCCACATTGTTCCGATCATGTTATGAACTCTATCGCTTACTTATCAAGCTTGCGCAGGTGACAATAATAAAGAAAAACTATTCTTAGCTTACGTGTCCACTCCGTGTATTATTGAGGAATCATGAATAACAAACGATGACCAAAACTATAAATCTATTTATTCTGAAGTTTGATAGATAAAGAACCCGTTTTACAAGTATAAGCGTCCGTTAGTTTAATGTCGTATGTCGTAACGGGCATTTATAATACTGGCCCTCAATGACTCTGTCCATTGTAAATTAAGATCATAAACGTAACAACATTAATCCAAACAGCGTCTTTTATACCAAATGCATACAATACCTACACTACAATCTAATAATCTACACAATTACTTCTAAGTGTATAAAGAAATAACATATAATTATAATTTAATATTTTAATATACAAATAAAATGTATTATAATTTATTATTTTCAATTACCAAGAAAGAAGGCAAAATAACATATAGGTATATATAATCGTAAGAAGAAGTTATGTTCTATAATAAATTTAGAAGTTTTGATTAACGTAGCCTGAGGGATTAATACTACACGTGCCCAAAAGGTTCGATCTAACTTTAGCAATATCATACTAGAGTCTAGACTCTCTAGACCCGCTGAACAGTGTTTAATTAACAATCTAGCAAGGATGATTGATCTGCTCATAACGTAGCAAATTGTTTACAGATAGACGCATCTAAAAGTTCTACAGCCTTTGAAGCTGGAACGTCACTGAAGATCCTTAGGTTGCGCTGTTACGTACAATTCAAAATTTTACACATATACATACATAATAAATGTTAACAGTTGTAACTATGTATTTACAAACACCAATACTCGTCAAACCAAATACTCGTACAATTCAAACAGATATACTTTCATGGTACATGGTGGTCTGGGTTTTTTTTTAAATTTTGCTATGTAGTTTATTAGTTACTTTAATTTACACTGTCTCTCACGGTGTAGAATATTTTTCTTGCATCGGGGTTCGGATCGTAAGAACCGTACGCCTCTTACGGAATAAGCCGTCTTGGATGGTGCCATTGCAGTACGAGTACTATCGCAAAACTGTAGTGCGCACTATCCCGGTACAGCTTGACTTTTTCCATAGGCTTCACTTTACCCATTGAATTCAGAATAACTTTTTACGTACTTACAACTCATAGCATATTATGCCTTAATCCTGGGTATTAACAATCTCCACTTAATTTTTTATCCATATACGGACCGTTTCGATATACTAGATATATCTGCCCTGTTCCACGTAAGGGAAATATTTAAAAAAATCCCTTTACTTACATTGAAGTGATAAATTGATAACAAATCGATAATTTGTGTAGTACGTAGGAAATATCATAAAATTTCATCAAATTCTTAATTTTCGAAAAGTTCAACTATTTCAACAAAACCATTTCACTAATCTCTTATCAGGTTTATAAACGTATTCGTACATAACATAGTATACATGTATTACATATACAATTTTTCATTTTATATTTTACTGCATTCGTGACCGAGCTAGTTAAAGCTGTGCATACATTTTTCGAGCTATAGGCACAAAATCTATAGGCCTATGTTTTTCAATTAGGTGAAGCCTCTATCGAAAGGCTTTAGAGCTAAGGGCTTCGAGAAGGGAGAAGGGGGTGGCAGGGCTGTGGTTACAACCACATGCGACGATACCTCCGTGAGTGGCGACTATAACATAACATAATAGCTTTGCAACCACATTTTCGTTATGAAGGCTTGCGTGAGTATGATTGATGTTTTATGATGCATTATGCCATCTTTAATTATATAGTTATTTAGGATTATTTTTCTACAGTATACATGATTAATTGGATTAGGTTTGACCACTATGTCACAAGATAGTAAGTGGTTTGTGAATGTTTACATGGTTCACCACAACTGGCAACAATTTGAATGGCAGGACTAGACTTGATTGTCTCAGTAGAAAGAAACCAAAACAAAAACATCGACCAAGAATACCGTAGATACACGAAACTTTACATGTGTGTGTGTATGTGTGATTGGGCTTTTTTTAGATTAAACGGGACATTGCTTTTCGTAAAAGAGAGTTGGCGTAAAATTCTGGACTACCAGGGTTACAATGTTTATTATTGGAAACTTAGTAGTTCAAGAAGTAAGAATGAGCAGCATCATTATTTTAGTGGCTGGGCCTCAAGGACCGGAGTACACTTTTAGAAGCTTAACAAATAACATTGTTTTCTAATATTGACGTTGGTAGCTAGCCAGGCGGTCACTAGAAAGTGACCGACCATCATGCTGTTGACTTCCTCACAATATCACCTTTAGCAAAAGCTTAAGACTGAGGTAGGACCGAACTTACGATCACCTATTCAAAGGCCAGCCCAGACAACCCCTATGTTGTCACAGACATCTTAAGCCATCTCAGCCATAAAATTGGCTTCATTCATCATATATCCTAATATATAATTGGGAACAATAGCAGTATATATAATATATCCTACGCCTTACAAAGATTGTTACTTCATTAGTACCAAAGGGTTCTACACCGTAGGTAAGGCGTAACTGTAAGTTTTCACGTCCTACGAAAAATACTACAATTACTAGAAATAGGCCTAGGTATTAAATATAAAGATACAATAAAACATAATGAACACTCTCTTTACAATTTTAACCTTCTTTATGTCTCAACATTAAACGTGTATAACTACATTTTACGCAATGATGATTTAGATAATTCTAGACTGGATCCTGGACTTGAATTTATTATTCTGTCACGATTTCTCGGACTCGGAAAATAATTGCAAGAATTTTCTGAATTCATTGTATTTGAAAGGAAATGGGCGTCTTGATTCTCACAGTGCAATGTCACTGGAATAATGATGTTGTGTGTTCTCCGTGTTTCCCTTCTTTTTTTATGCCAGTATTTTTTAAAGCCACGTCATATGCGTTTCTTTTATACTTGACTCTGCAAATTATTATTTTTAGTGCATGTGTGAAAGCACATCCACTAAAAATAACATTGTTTATAATTTATAAATTTTTTGCTAATATCTGTTATGCATTTATTTATTTTAATTGAAAAAGGTGTCATTGGTTTATACATCACACTATTGGTATAAGTATATGATGTGTAGTCGATACGGTAGCTGTAAGCAGCGATGTCAGATTTTATGCCTAGACCAATAGGTTTGCAGTAATTTATGTATTTAACATGAATACATCAAAACCTTTGGAATTAAAAATATATAAGCAATTGTACTTGTATGTTTTCCAGTCTATACTAATACTCGTATTATAAAGAGGAAAGATTTGTATGTAAGTATGTTTGTAACGAATCAGCTCGAAAAGTACTGGACCGATGTCAAAAATTCTTTCACCACTGGAAAGTTACATTCACCCTGAGTAACATAGGCTATAAAGGATTCATCATCATCATCATCATCATCCATCACCACACGGGTGAAACCGCGGACAGCAGCTAGTAATAAAGGAGTAATATTATTAAATTATAAAATTTATATAAATTAAAAATAATATTAAAGGAGTAATACTGAAAAGTTTTTCAGTATTTATATCATAAAAAAGAGAAATAATTCCCCAATACGAACTAAACCGAAGAGTTCAACTTCAACCCAGCTTGAGAATGCAGGATTTTTATGCAACCAAGTGTGAAAGACGTAGTCAAGTTGCGCGTCTGATGTTAAGCACTACACTCGCCCATGACAGTAGCCTAGCAACGCAGCATAGGGCTTAGTTAGTGTAGTTTTAATTATTATTATTATTATTTTGGTGGTTGTTTCTATAAAAGTTAAAAAAACATAATTTGCTCTCATACTCGTAAGTAAGATTTAAATGTAGAATTAAGATAACCTAATGGAGTAAACTAGCTCTCACAAACACAGGGAATCCTACTGTGAGAGCTAGGGCTGCATGTATGTCTTATGTCCATTATGTCTTTTATGTTTTAAAATTATATTTATTTAAGATAATATAAGCATGAGTTTTTTAGTCACGAAAATAAATATATTATTAGTATTATTAGTTTTGATTGATACTCACCAAAGACATTGACCTTACTTTGACATAATAAACTGCCGTGCGATTCTCTAAGAGCAAAATCGTTGCATCTTTGACAACATCCGTGAAAAAAATGAAGAGATGACAAGAAACGTTGGAAAAGCAATCTTATGTACATGGGCGCAGTAATTGACATCGGTGAACTCGTCGTCGGTGAATGATTCGTCGACGAATCATTACAGAATCGCACGGCTGAACCGCCAACTGCGTTTTACTGTGAAATCAAGAAGCTCAAGCTCAAGATCCTTACAATTTTGTACAACGTCGGGCTATTTGGTCCTACAAAAATCTTTAATTATAAATATTATGCTGTATAAAGAATTTCTGTTGACATTTAATTTGCCTTGAAACGGAGGAAAAGGTTGATATTTTATTAAAAATTCACTAATGAAAGTGCTTTGTTTTGACGGCATTTTATTAATAGGCTTCCGCAAACTCTTTTCTATAACAAAATTAAAGTACTAACAAGAAGAAAAATAAATTATTTTAACCGTTTTTCATGTGCTAACATAGCGGTTACTTGTGGTAATTATAAAAAATATTAAAAAATAAACCACGAATAAAACAAGGTCCCACCTATCCGTAATTAAGAATTCTACCTATGGTTCATAATGACTTAGTACTAAAGCAAATCAGCCAACTTGTTCGATTCCCTAGTGGATGAAAAAATAGTGTAAAATATTTTATTCACATTATGTAGTTAAATATTCCTTGTGAATGCAAAAGTTTGTGAGAGAATGAGTTCATGTACGAGTATATTGGTTCCTTATGCATGCTGAAACGGCTGAATTAATTTAAGTGAAATCTGGAATAGAGATAGATATCTTATTATGGTTACACACTAATATTATTAATCTGTCCGCATCAGGACAAAAAATACTCGTAACAATAGATTTATGAATGAAACTTGCCTCGAATGAGGCTTGCTGATTCGGACAGATTAAATATAGTAGGCATACTAATCTACTTGGAATATTGCTGTACTCTTTCGGGCTAAAACTATTGTAAAAATGGCTGTGGTAGGAGCCAAAGGTTTGAAGTTGGTATTTAATATATTTGAGTTTTAATCATAATAGATCGGGTATATGATTCCCGATTAATATTATATCGAACAAGAAATCTAGATTAACTATTCATTGCCAGCCTTCCAGTTTCAATGGCTACAAGCCTAGGGCAATCCATATGCAGTATCTATCATCATCAATAAAGGCGTGTTTGTGTATAATTTTTTTTCCTATTCTATGTCATTTCTTTAAGGTAAATTGATACAGTTGAAAATGAATACTAGATGGATTTTTTAATGTACAACAAGTACGAGTAGGTATCAATAATCAAGTATGTAGAGTTTTTTTTTATTTAAGAGTGTCGATGATTTCAATATCTAGTTAACTACGATACGAGGTTTTCTACTAAAGAACTCAGATCTATGGGTTGGTCTGCGTTAAGAGTTATACGTATAAAAGTAATACCTAGTTAATTATTATATTTTTCATTGTTAACCTTTTTACATATACACTTACACCGTTTTTGTTTAATACAAGTAGATGGTATTTTTATTGTTAATGTCGGTTCGGAGATTAGCCTGTACAAACAGACAGACGAACAGAGAAACAAAATAATTGAAAAAAAATCTAAATAACTTCGATTTCACTCCTTACATCCCCCTGACTCGGTTTTTAGCATTTTTTTTTCATTGTACAGTAATTAGACCTCTACAGTTTTATTATATGTTATTAATTATTATATTTTATTTTATTAATATATAGATTATGAGTAACAAGTTCATGCCGTTTTGTACAAGGAAAAGTCATTACCTTCGACAACTAAAAATACATATTCTCTCGCACTATAAACAGGTTGTTCGACGAAACGCAATGCTAATGATACCTAGTCAATGCTCGAGTTATACGTGGTCAGGACTGCGTTTCCCCCTTTCTCCCCTGCTTGCGATGCAAGCTAGGGTTACCAGAACGCTTATAGTTCGGTAAGCTGTTTGAAAGCCTACAAAAACCCTACTACCTACCTACAAACTTGTGAAATAAAGACGTGGCATCGATATCACAATTAGCTGATAATGCAATTTTTATCATTTTCCTTGTCAAACTGTGGGTGGCTTGCTTATAATTTAAAACACTTAGGGCTGCCTAGACGAGTGCGAAGACTATATTTTTAGTCCTGACAAATGGTGATATTTTGTTGAGTAATGATCTTAAATCAGAATAAGTATAAAGAAAGGGATCGCATTACGATCCTTTCCTTTTTGTATACAAGGTTATTGCGACACCCATTATAGTAGGCAGAACGTACAGAAAAATCTATCTTTTTTTTTTTAGGAAGGACATAGAGCTTTTTGCCACTACGGGCATTAAAAGCGACAGAAAAATCAATCATCTCCGTTTCTTAATATTTACTATAAATGTTAAAAGAAAAATGCCTATGGCAAAGATGCAGTGAGCGCCGCCCTCCTTCGCTTAACAAATTTATTACACAATATTATATTATATTCTGTTAGTACATACAGGCGTGTGCCATATATCGTAAAGTTACGACGAAGTGATAAGTTGGTATTAAGGTTGTTATTCACTAAATGACTTAGTTCTTTAGGAACGTGAAACAGAACATGCCTTGGAAGATGTAGGTGTTTACATCTCTGCCAATATATTCTGGAATATATAAGAGTATGACGGTATGTAACTATACATAAATTACCTAAACACCCATTCTGGTACGACACCCTCAATGACCTAAAATAATGTAGTAATAAAATTAAGAGAGATCAAAACAAAATAAAAAAATAAAGGAAACAAGCAGATATTTTAGTAATCATCATCATACTTTAGTCATCATCATCATAATATTATATTAAAATTATGCGAACCTAAGGTTTAACGATAATATTAAAATACGTGGAGGCTAGAGTAAAAAATGAAAAAAAATATCCTGACAAGCCTCACCCTAGCGTTCATAAATATAGATCACCTAGGTCCCAAGGGCGGCTGTTCGAATCGCGTACACGGTCTGAAGCACGCAGCTTGAGGTAGGTTATGGATACATACTGTAAATAGGGATGGAAACAACACGCTTTTACCGCGCAGCAGGTGTCGATATTATAGATACTAATGACGATTCACTTTCATATGAGTAAAGTGTTTAATAACTAAAGATCTTATGATATTTGTATTCGCGTAATGTCATTGTTCTAGAAATAGTGACAATCATAGGAGAGTCGCGCGTGACATAATACTATTATCCTTCGTATTAAACTTAGTTCATTTTACTTGTAAATGACCTTTTTTTGTATACTAGCTGCCCTCCGCGGTTTCACCTGTGCGGTGATGGATGATGTTGATGATGATGATGAATCTTATATAGCCTATGTTAGTCAAGGTGAATGTAGCTTTCCAATGGTAAAATAATTTTTGAAATCGGACTAGTATTTTTTGAGCCAATTCGTCACAAACATACAAATCTTTCCTCTTTATAATATAAGTATAGGTTAGTATATTAATGTCAATTAAACTTTATTTTAATGATGTATCAATATGTGTATCTATATACTACGATAAGTATAAAACAAAACTTCCTTAGCCTCTGCATGCCTGACTAAAGTCAGAAAATAATCACAAAATTGATCACAGAGTGCCTAACAATAACAAAATGTGTACATACCTAATTGAATATATTGATGGATAAACTTGTAATCAAATGTATTAAACTGAATTATATGGGTATTTTACTGGTACAAACTCTTAAACGATATCTGATATCAGACCTTAATGTATTAATGCATACCGACTCAGGTTTCGTTCTAGTTTTTCATAAATCGCTACTGCAGGCGTACAAATACATTAGGAAAAAGGAAAATAGTTCTACACAAATTAAATCTTTAATATTATTAATTGATATTTTAGTAATCCATTGTCGACATATTACTAATGTTAAATACATCTCTAGTCGAATATGACTGGAAGCGTTCCAGTACATGCGCGGTGTGGGTAAATGTGTTATTGATTTGTTTCCCACACAGATTTTCACATACATAGTATATAGATATAATATTATTATATGTTTATTATGTAGATATGTGGATTTGATATTGTATTTGTATTTACATATTAATGAAATACATTATCTGATTAGTTACTTCAAAATTTGTATATACATATTTGTAATGCGTAATGTAGTTAAGTTACACATACTGAAAATGATAACGAGAAAAACATACATTAAGACACACATTTCCTCATTCAGTGATAAATAAATGGAAATAACATATCTGTTACATTATTTATGGGTACTAAAGCTACCTTTTATAAATTTCAAAACAATGCATCTACCATCTGGTTTTTATTTCCACGGAATTATACATTAAGTAGATTTAGTGCCCAATTACCATTTCAATGTTCACACCCTTCACAATGCGAAACACACGAAAAATTAAACAGGCTTTCATTATTACTTCCCCACAACAGGTTACAAAAGAGCATTCAGTGTTTGGTGATACATCATTAAAATCTAGGTTTCGCTGCGGTGGCAGCCCTACCTTGGTATATAAGGGGAATAGGGAGAGTATATAAGGGAGCGTGGCGTGCGTGTGCCTTGTTATGCGCAATTCTCAATGCGCTATAGAGAGGTGCGTATTAGTTTGGCCGGCCGCCGTCGCCGGACAGTCGTACATACATCCGATCCTGCATTTAAATACGAATTATAAATAAGAGAAAAGGGCACGAATTTAGAAGAAGATATTGCTTCCTATATATTTTATTTTTATTTAATATTTACCTATTAGATTTCAAATGCTTTATCGGATGACATATTCAACGTTCGATAGAAGTAGACGTTCTCGCCATGCCTGGTAGGTTTATTAAAACTAATTAATTGAACATGATTAACGTACTGTTGTATTTTTTCAACATACTTGCTTAGCTATTAACCGAAATTTTTTACATTTTATTGATAAGACTAATGTTACAGGAAACCGATACTTTTCCTGAAACAAACATGCTGTTTGTTTTAGTGCTGTTTGAAACAGCACTAGTTAAGTAGAAGCCGGCATATCCTAGTACCTGGCCGGATAGACACATCTCGAAGATTTGTTGAATATCCACCTCTATTCTACACTGCACGCAATCTATGCACAGTCAGTATGCACTTACACTGAAGCAGTTAAATAGCAGTGTGCGTCAGTCTGGAGAGTACGGTCACTCGGGCACAAATGAGTGGGTGAATATTTCAGTGACATAGGTCAGGAATAATGCCGATGTAGATAGTGGCTTTTATTTCGAGCGAGTTAACCATTCTCGGTTCGAGAGTCGAGGACGTACTTTTTGTCCGGCATGACATTGTTTAATTTGTATCGCTTGAAAATAGTGTTGTCGTTGCTCGTGACGTCCGGTTTGACATCGTTTCGGTGAGACTTCAAAGATACTTTTGTCTCAGATGTTGTGTTTATTAAATATAAATGATGCGTTTGCTTATGACTGCATCTCGCGCCAGTCGGCAAGGTAGAGTATATGGCAGTATATGCTCTATATACTTGAGAAGTAACTTACACAAAACTAATGCACATCACTTACTATATCGGGTTCAAAGCACTTGCCAAACACGTAATCTTAGTTTTAGCAATAGCATCTGATATTCTTGATGTTAAGGGTGATCAGTGCCGTCGCAACTCGAATCTCTGAGGTGAGAACAGAGTTAAACTAAAAAAAAATACACACAAGTGCTTAACAAGTTATTTACAGTGAAACGATATGGTCAAAATATTGTAAGCGACCGTCTCTGCCATGCCTTCATGTACATTGGCATCGTCAGGTCCACATGTGTTTAGCTGCCAGTTATATCTAGGTAACTGTACAGTGAGCAATACTTTTATTTACAATTTATCGTAGTAATTCACAACCTATCATCTCGGAAACCACTTGACCAATTATGCTCATATTCGAAATTCCTCTATAAAGTCAGGTACCTAATGTGTGTACCAAATTTTATCAAAATCGGTCGGTAAATAGCGCCGCAGAAAACATCCCCCCCTTTTTAGGAAAAGTACCAATTCATAATATCCGACGACAAAAAATTATGTTAAATAGTACAACATGCATACCAAGCTTCGTTAAGATTGGTGGTAAAATGCGACCTGTACAGGAAGACCAACGAACAACCTGACATGTAATATACGGACAGATGAAAGTCAACGCTTCGCTCGCTCGGTCGGATAATGTAGAGATATTTCGCGAAGATTGTTATTCTGTAGATAAGTTCCAATGTAAGTATATTTTTACACAGTTAGTGTGTATTGTCAAGTCTTACAATCGAGTTCGAGGGCCATTGGTATCCGCAGTAAAAGAGTGAGAAAGAGGGTAGACCGTTTTGTCTGCTCTTAAAACTTCGAACTTTTTTCACATTCACCCGCATATTCAGTCTACCCGTGAACATGGTGCATGTAACTGCGCCGAAATATCGGGAACTCCAAAACCCGCCTAATCGTGGTGTACATCCCGTGAGTACTAATTATAATGTAAGTATATTTTGTTTATAGGCAATAAAAGTGACATATATGAGGCAACACTATTGGAAGAACAATTAATCAGCAATCCAAAATCCAATAGTATTGAGAATGAAGGTAGATTGGCTCCAAATTCGGTTATGAACGCAGTGCAGTATATATCTCTAATAACATTCAATCATACTTCTATAAAACATTTTTCGAACCGCTTGTATGTAACCGAAATGTAGCTATTTCTTTCTGTATTTTACTTTTAATCTTGACTTTGGCTTACAGGCAGTCGTTGACACGATATATGGTTAACAACGGTAAACAGAAAGTTTTGTTTCTTATCATCATCATTAGCCCTCATCAGCCTACTGCAGGTCATAGGCTCTTCTAGTGTACGCCACAGATGTCAGTTTATTCTGTGTCATGTCTCCACCTTGCCCCAGAAAGTTTTTAGACTACGTTCGAAACACTTCGTGGTATCCACTCAATAACTCCTCGCTTATTATCATAAAATCACCCTATTACAAAGACAATAGAATGCTTATAACATATATTCCGCTGTTGCTAGGCTCCGATGCCAAGCAAAGGTTAATCACATACGACTTAAGCTACACTTCACGATTACGAGTGTGTCACGAAATTTTGACGTTTCCCATCTCTTGTACTATTTCCTACTCGAATAACTTTTGTAATTAACGTACCTACGTAAAGAGGCCGCGAACTTACAATTACATTGAAATTATACGATTGTGTGCGTGTAAACCTGTCCAACCGATGTTGTAAACTTTACTGGCAACGTTTTGTGAGTATTGGTATGTTATGTGGATGTGTGAAGTGTAAGGCATACATAATAAATTTGCATTCTGTCGATGTAGACACCGCAGTATGGAGGCCCAAGATTCAAACGAATACTCGACCAGTATGTCACTTTTTGGGCGTTATAGCATGTCTGATGGTAACGAATATCTTGCTCATGATGTTTGCTG
Source organism: Selenia dentaria (assembly GCA_917880725.1). Classification (NCBI taxonomy): domain Eukaryota; kingdom Metazoa; phylum Arthropoda; class Insecta; order Lepidoptera; family Geometridae; genus Selenia; species Selenia dentaria. The sequence goes on from OU862878.1 coordinate 18,207,686, forward strand.
TGACTCTGTACGGTACATGAATCTTGTTTCCCAGCCTTTTCCCTTACTAAAGCATGTAAGTATTATAATATACCTGTTGTAGATTCAGGCGCAGGGTTTGAAATAAAAGAAGATCTTGATCACTTGTTCACTTTGTTTTCGGTTCCTTTTCCAGTTCACGTAACGTCTCGATCGCACTACACAACTTTGGTTTAACTATTTATTTCTCAAAATCAGTACTTTATTTACCTATGCCTAAATTAACATAAATTATTTACTAATATTTGCAAACATTGATGTGCTTCTCAACAGTGCCTATTTAACAAATTTGCTAGGCGCAGCCATTGTAGATACTGGAGTTTCCTCAAGCCTCCTCTAACATAGCAATGATTGCATGCTTCTGCTTGGAGCCAAAAGATATGACATTGTTAGAACACCTATCAACATGGACTCTTGCTAAAAAGAAGCTGAGTACAAAAACCTATATAAGTATTAATGTGTATTGAAGGTACTTGTGTTGTAGATTGTTAGACTAGCAATTTATGTCATTCTAATAATAGCATTCATAATGGCTTGTTAAGCTAATAAACGATCTGTCGCAGAACCTTCATTCATTGTTCCAGCCATTTAACCATCCATTCGAAATGATGAACGCTCTGATACGTAATATGAATACTAGTCCTTTTGAATTAATTAAAATCACATTGTTCCAAAATGGATCACAAATGAATTTCAATCTTCATTCGTACAATTTGAAAGATAATGGATTACACACAATTAAATGAATATAATTAGCTTAAATATCAAGTTAGCGTTGATTTAAATATCAATTTCAATCAGTGACGAGTGTATTGGTAACTATCTTATAAGGTTTAAAACCACTGAGAAGAAAAGGGTATGGATGTATTTAAACTATTATTTTTTTAGTTTGAAAATGCCATGGGTTCGGTTCCACTAACCAAATTGCAATCGGCCTTAGCTGAACGGTGACTTCTAAACGTTTTATTCTGCTGTTGAAAAACAGTTCTGCTATTTAAAAACAGTCCTGTTGCAGTTACGTTTCTGTTCACGCTAGAGATTGATCAAAACTTTGTACTCGATAGATAATAAACGCGACGCTAATTCATATTTGTAACGTAGCGTTTAGTGTATATTTAAAGTAGTAGTGTTTAAGTTGAGGTTACGTTACAATTTGCCTGTAGAAACAGTAGAATGGCTTCTTGGGTAATGATCGAACAACACGAGTCGAACAAGTCGAACTGCAGATGCAGCGGGATAAGATTATTGAACATTTTGAAATAGTAGAGTCGGCCTCCAAAAAACCTGACTGAAACGAGTACTATAATAAGTTGCACTTGAGTTTATATATGAATAAACCATACCTTTCTGCGGTAACCCCTTGGATTGGTGACCATCAGCGGTATTTTTACTATGTTGAAAATACCTAACGTCTTTGGAGGGCACGGTTGATCCAGGTTTTTGTTTTAGGACAATAGGCGTTAAACCACCTTACAGTATTCGGGTGGTCTGGAAATCTCTGACAATACGGCAGCCCGTTAACTTATTTATCAAACCGCATTGGCCCACGTGATGTATCATGGCTTATACTCTTCTCCCAGAGAGGTCTTACTCTCCGTGTCTCAGCAAGGAGACCATTATATATATTTAAATAGATTTTGTCATATCGAGGTCCCTGTAAATAGGAATCGATCCTATAATCAATATCCCGCCGCCGTGCAGCCCACACGTTATTTCAGTATCAAATTCTCTTAAGACATTTAACCGTGAAACAAAAACAAACAGACAGAAAGAACCATTTCGCATTCAATAGCGAATAGATCAGAGGAGATAATAGGATAAGAAGAAATATTCTTTCAAAAATAGAAGATCAAAAGTAGATTTTTTTGTGTACTTGCTTTGTACAAAACATTAAGCACTATTTTCCAAAATCAACGCTAAAGGACCTTACTACGAGTATGTATTATTTACCAGCGTTTGTCGTAGTGTAAGTTATGTAAAAGTATTAGTATAATAAGACTGGAGAGTAATTCCAGAGGATTCACTGTTAGGCAACACATACGTAATTACAAAAGCAGATATAATTGTGGCAATACATTACTGGGTACTACAGCTCGCAGATCTCGGATGTTGCTAATTGAAATGCCAGTTTATGAAAATCTCAGCATGACATTTACTCGTATTATGAATACAATTGAGCTTATGAGAGGTCACGCTTAATTGGTGACAACCACGAGTTTGCAACCGGTGCGCAACTGACAACGTGTCATTTACCTCTCGACCTTCGTAATGCTTCCCACTTGGCCACAGAGTGTGTGCCAGTTTGTACGCTCATGCTTTTGTCACTGATGACGTCAAATAGTTGTAGATACGCGGAAGTTCAACTAAATATAAAAGGCGTTAGTCTCTACCAGCAGGCCTATTTATGTATCTCAGTTGTTAACAAATGTTGAATGAAATCTTTGAAAAATGGAGGCTCGATGTCAGTTTTAACAACTCCAGTAAGCAAAAATGTTAGTAAGACTGTGATGACTGGAGCTGACAGAAGTGACATAGAGCCGCCATTTCCTTAGATTGCAATCAACGTTTGTTATCAACTGTGTTACATAATAGCCTACTGATAACGTTTCGCCATGCAGGCTTTTTGTCATTTGTCCAAATAATTTTCCGTTATATGATTAATGAAGGATATATTTTATAATACATACCGAGAGTACCTAAATTAATACTTCGTTGTCCGAATATGAAATTTCAACTCATAGTACTTCTAAAATATAGACTAAAAATAGTCCTAATGTGTGTACCAATTTTTCTCATAATCGGTCGGTAAATAGCGCCGCCGCACATTTCTCCCCTTTTTAGGAAAAGTAAACCAATATAACCGACAAAAATATATGAAATAGTAATAAGTTTCGTCAAGATTGGATGACAAATCCGACCTGTACAGGAAGACCAGACAGAAGAAAATCAATTTGGCCAGTTTAAGCAGAGTCGCTTCGCTCGCTCGGTCAAATACAGATAGACACCAACTTCAATTGAGAAGATGGTAGCCGAATTAATTAAACGTCAAAGCTAGCACTATATGAGTACTACAAGACTGCGCACGCCTTAAGCGAGTGCTTATTAGGAGTTTTCACAATTCTATTATAAACAACTGTCATCTAGTCTCATATAGAGACCATACTCTTTGGTAGTCTCTCTGTGGCGGGCAAACAGATATTTTATAGCAAGTTCTCGCTACGATCTTTGACTCGAGAGACTCGTATAGTTGACGTATACAGCACAAACTATATATATTTATCTAGTACAACTGTGGCACAAATAACTCATAGTTTGTACTGAGTACGTCAACGTTACGATTACGTTACACTTACGCAAAGTAGAATGTCCAAAGGCAGGTTCCCTTTGTGTCCGATCAAAATATTGTCCTAAAATAGTTTTATATTTTTTTCTATTCATTTGTCGATCACAACGTATTTTTCTTCACCCCAGCATTATAATTGATTACTTAGGAGTACTATTTTGATAAATTATTTATATCCCGAGATTTCGATACTACCAACCACAGATGCAAAAACGTGCACTACAAACAGGCACAACACTAGAGTAAATTGTAATAAATTGGGCATTCTCCTTTACGTGCTAGGCCCAGAGTGTGTTCGAAACGTCGGGCGGGATTAAAATACTATAAAATAATATGTTTTTTTTTTAATTTATGCCATGAATATGACAAAAAAATGTGTAACTAAACTTATTAACAAAATCCTGAAATAACGTTCAACTTTTAGCTTACTTTACCAGCCTCATTTGTTATGCTATATCCGTCTGGTATAAAAATGTGTAAGTCCCTACTCAGTTAGTAGTCATCACTTTGTTATAAGAATATTTGAGTAAACCTTTGTAGGGACAAAGGTTTACTCAAATATTCTTATAACAAAGTTTCTTATAAAAAGTTTCAACGTGTAACTTTACCTTAGCATAATTTAAGAGGCTTTAATCCTCGTTCCTCGTTCCTCGTTTTAGCTCAAGCGATGACGCCAAAAAAAACTTATTGGTAAAAAATGTGCACAGATTGTTCAAATCATACGAATATGCTCACGTAGGTACGCTCTGTTTTGAATATAGAATTTTATGTAATTGGGGTATGATTATTGGTAATATATAATATATCAATATTTTTGTTACAGATTACAACGCCGCCCCGCTGTTCGCCTCGGAAAACGCCTCCAGCGGTATGAACAGTTTTATTTTCTTGATACTTCTGCATCTCTCTTTCATTTTTTTAAATAGTTGGTTATCAAAAATAGTTTCAACGTCATCGTACCAAGGGGAAGTATTATTTATTGTATAGCGTAGGTAACGGTAACATTACCAAAACATTAGGTCGCGGATGAATGTTGCGGAAATTATCCGGGAACTTTCAATAATGCTCGAAATTTCGAGTTGAGTTCTGATGTTAAATTAATCTTACCTGTACGTAACATAATGTATATACGGATTAAATTAAAATACAATATGAATTTTATCTCGATATATACTTGCTTTTTATTATCTTTTGCGGCAATGTGAATTGTCCCTGCTTTCCAATTGCATTTCTTTTGTTATTGAATTCTTAATTAACTCCAATATAACTGGCAACATTTTAAGAAGTTGCTGCATTCAACTCGAATGCTTCTTGCAAAGCTATTAATCAGTGCTCTTGTCATAATGCTTTCACGATTTAATTTATGTTCGAAGATTAATCTTAGGAGTCGTGAAACACCCCGAGCAGATTTGATACTTTATTACTAAACTTCTCATTGCACGCTTCATATACAAAACGAGCCTAATCGTGATCATGGCCGACGGAACGTTATCGAAACGTAGTGGAAAAGAGGTCAATCAAAATGATACATCAATAAGCAAATAAACTCATTAGGAAATTATAACATTCTTATGAGAATTATATAAAGCCGTTTACAGGTGCTGCACGAAAATGAAACTTTAAATTAGAGAATACGTACTAGAGTTATATTTTTTGTTTTTATAGTAATGTAAGTATATTTTTCCAAAAAGCTTATACTTTTAAGCATTAAGTTTATAAACTAAACGAGATGTTCACCATATCATGCATATGCTATTTTGAGCTCTCCTAAAAGTGTCGAAATATTCGCGACTCGTACTTTAGGATGTAACCACACTGTAAGTACCGTGAGTTACGTATGTCGAGACCGAAATCGAATTGCTAGTGAATTTTGTTTCAGAGGTAAATAGTATCGAACGCGTAAGAATCGTGAAAGGAAAAGGATATACTGTTTCGTCGGATTGTACAAACCTACCCTTAGTTACTTTAGTTTACTAGTGAACATTAAATTGTGCCGAAATATTTTTAATCAAAACAAATACACTACATTGTAAATATCCCATTTAATATAGTCATAAGTTTAATTCTTGTAAGTGACCATTCAAACTTTTATAAGATACTTTATTTAGTACTTATACGAGTAATGAACAGAATGAGTAGAAACCAACACGATTTAGTTATATCGAGTTGCTTAGGAATTGTATGTCCGCCTTCCAGCTCCATCGTCAAATACTAGGTTCCCGGTACTGATATATTGTATAATTACGAAGTTAAACACTATTCTAGAATTCCGCACAATTGGCTGCCTGTAATTGCTTGAAAGATGATTTACAAATATCAAGCCAGAAAAATAGGTACACAAACGAAGCAAGTTTATTCAAAGCTTGTAAAGAATACTAGGTGATTTACAAAAGCCAGACATTAGCTCTAGATATATTGCATTGTGCGCTCATGTTGATCTCGTTCGTTTCCTTGACCCGAGTGACCCATTTCATTCAGGTCAAGAACTAACGGCTTCCAATTTGACACACTTACATTTTACAAACGTTGTCTTTCTATTGGGAAGCAATTGTTTGCATTGGCATTCAAAAGTTGGTAAACTTTAAATTTTGTGCCGCAAGTGATACATATGCACAAAATGTAAGTATATGTGTTAGATAAGGTTACAGATCTAAGCAACATGCGTTTTTATTTACCGTAACAACTACTTGCATTTTTATTTAAGAGATATTTTTTTTTTGTATTGAAAAGTATGAAATCCCTCAATGGTTACTGGTTACCGCTAATCGACACTTGACGTGTGATAAGATAAGAAATATACTTTTAGGGTTCCGTACGTAAAAGGTAAAACGGTACTCTATTACTGACTCCGCTGTCCGTCTGTCAACAGGCTATATCTCATGGACCGTGATAGACACAGGTGACATTTTCACAGATGATGTATTTATGTTGCCGCTATAACAACAAATACTAAACAACCGGCCATGTCAGACGATAATTATATATTCAAAACCCTTCGTGCGCGAGTCCGACTCGCACTTGGCCGATTTTACTATTAATATGCATAAATAAAAACAAACTTTTAGTGAGGTCGTTTACAATTTTAGTGTGGCTTATTTAAAGCAAAAGCTATGCAACAAAACAGTCAAACTGACGTTATAAATTCAAAAAATAAAAAAGTAATATCTAAAATTTAGGTGGACAACTCAGTAAAAAATAATAATAATAATAAGTATCCATGCATAAATAACCGAATAAGTGTTGTACTCACGCGCCGAGAGTTCCGTACTACTTACGCCACGCAAAGTATTTTAATTATTTGTACCCTAAGTAAAATACGTAGGTGCGTCGGTTTGAAAACCTTTGTAGAACCCGGCTAGTAAAATAAAAAAGTAAGTATGATTGAATATAATTTAAGAGATACACAATACATTTGTAATCACTCTATGTATCAAGTATCCAGTATCTATGAATGTGTAAACGTAAACGTTATCCAAACCAATAGAGCATTTTCAAAAAAAAAAGGCTAGTTAGTCGACAGATAGAGGACTTACTTATATTTATCCAGAATAAATTGTATATCTACAACAGTGAACAATCAATACAAAAATAATATTAACGCCATTTAAACCCATTTACAAGTGAATGCATGCTTGAATTTCGGATGACTTTGAAGTTTGACGTGTGCTTAATTTGGATGAGTGATTGTTTTATTGTTTATTTGCATTCGCTTTACTCATTTTTAACAAGGCGCTTATCAGGTGACCGTATAAATAATTGAAACCACATACGTACTTACTTTACGTTGTACATTATAATTCTCGCATTAGTTTTTATAGCTCATTTCACAACTGAAATCTTTGCGAGACAAGACAAGATGCGAGCGGGTGCGATAAGGGCAGCGATTGCAGCGATACTTCCAATACTAGGCTATAGGTTGTTAACCCACTAAGATATCGCTTATCACGCGCCGACGCGACCAGCCTACATACTTCCGCGCGATGTCAGCACAGTCGGATAGTACACATGTACATACATTACCAACTCTAGCACACTCACATAAAGTCTAAAGTACCAAAACTATTCAGTCACAGTAGAGCATGTGTTCCGAATGTGCTGGATAATGCGAGTTGAAATTTGGTCAAGACATACTTACTCGTAATAGTTAAATATACCTGTGTGTTTGTTTAATTGTGTCAATTAAGTGTTCGAGATAGGTATGACCGTAATGTGTATCTACTATTAGCTGTTATTTTGTGACCGTATAAGCAGTGTTGTTAATAGTTATTACCGCAATGGTGTTCTATTCTATTCATGATTTTTCTGTTTTTTTTCTGAACGTAATATCCATGGCACTTGGGTTATAGGAGTAGTTAGACATAGCTTACGTGCCGAAGTATGAGACAGGGTACTTTTCGACATCATTATAATTAATTAGTAACTACCGATAAAACCACGGGTTGTAGCTATAGTAGCTTATAATTAAAAGATGGATGTATTCCAATTAGTAGTTTTATTTGAAACAATCAAAGTCCAAGTAGATAGGAACAGATATAAGGTAGGTTGAATTATCCTTTTGATAAGTATGAAAAAGCATAAAACTCATATTTATAGACAAAATTATTCATATTACCAGTAATCTAACAGGAAAATGCTCTATCTACGCAGTCGACAGAGCTGAGGCATTGTAAAGTGATTGATAGGAGTTATTTACTTATGCAAAATGTGCAGTCGGTGGCAGAATTTGATGTACTTAGGATTATAAACAATTAAGTTTTGCTGTAAAAATAGTTACTTCAGCAAAACCACAGAACCCACAATAATTTATAAAGTCCTGTAAAATTTTGAAAATTTATATTGATGTCAATATGCTGATTCAAAGATAAAGAATCTTTTTTTAAGGTTTGCATTTTCAGTAGGCGTAAGAAATCAAATTAATATAAAATTTTAAAATGCATGAAAAAACATTCACTTTATCAGCTAAACACTAATTTTCAACCGACGTCCAAAAATGAGGAGGTACTCAAATCGACTGTATTATTTTTTAAGATTCTTACCTCATAACTTTCGACTGGGTGAACCGAATCTCAAAATTACTTTATTGTTTGAAAGATGGTGCTCCCCGTGTAGTCCCATTAAAATTTTACTGAATGCGGTACAATATTTTTTGAATAACTCTAACACTCCAATAACTGAATAGAATGGAGTCGGTTTCAAATTTTTCAATTTGTATTTGTTTTAATAATGTAATCATACTCATATATGAGATTTATGTTATATAAATGTTATTAATAAAGCATCATCGGATTGTTTCCTGCAGTTATGGGCAGAAAAGTTTGTGTGTGTAACCTAAAAAATAACTTACGTACCGTTTATGTTTATTTCAAATATTTCAAGTCGCACACACAGAACCAATCCGTTGCAAAGCTATATTTGAAATACACGCAGCTAACGAAATTACAACTTCCGCTAAATTTTGAAGTCGTTTAAAGCTAAATACATCGTATACACCAAAAGCGTCGTGCAGACCAAACTACAAAGTAAAAGTTCTTAAGACTACAAAATGAATTAGAAATTTTAAAAAATACTTTTTTAATCTTTTCAAGGGTGATACTCGTAACTTAGAAATTGTGAGAGTCGGTTGCCGATCAGGATACAAGTTGCATCAGGTCCTACCTCGAGCTGGAAATTTCAGTGAAAGCAATATCGTCGTAAGGGGAAATGGTGGTAGAGATATTACTAGAGCCCATTTGAAGAGCTAGTCGGAATTATAGATGCTTACTACCAGCGACCGAATCAAACTAGCCTACAAAACTTCCGGTTGGTAGCTAGCCTATCATTATAATAAATATCTCTATCATATTCAGAACATTTATCTAGCACTGAAGCTAACTGTACCTTTTGATTAATTGTACATTGAAAAGAGAAAGGCTTATTACAACGTTATTGGTTACCTATTGAGTATTGATTGTGTGCTGTACAAGGCGTAATGGAAAAACACACTGAGACCCACATAATAAGACAATGATATAATAATAGAAGAACTTTCTCCGTCGTATAGGTTTTATAATAAAGAGAAGTTTTATAGTAGACAAGCTGCGCCACGCTTTGTGATGGATGATGATGACGTATCCTATTTTCTTGGGATATCTATTTCCTTTACAAATTTAATTACAATCCGCAGGGCTATTAAGTATCTCAGTTGCTAATAAATGTAGATTGAATTCTAAATAATGGCGGCTAAATGTCATTTTTGTTAGCTGCAGTCATCAATTTACTAACATTTTGAGTTCCCAAAAGTGACATAGAGCCGCCATCAAGATTTCAATAAATATTTGTAAGCAACTGAGATACATAATAGCCCTGCCGTTCAGCCATTATGCGTGAAAGAGTAACAAACAAACGAACTCACTTTCGCACCTACAATATTACAATTATTATTAATTTATTTTATAGGATATTTTTTTGTTTAAGTATTTTATTATTTGAGTTAGTTAAACTATCGCGAGCTGTGTCCATAATTATTCTTTAAGAACCGGCTAGGAGTCACATGATGTTTACTGGGTAATTTCCTCCGACTAGTTTCGAATAATTTGATGTTATTTGTCTGGGGATCTATTTTATAATATGTATTATTACTGCTACGAGTATATTATTATTATAACACTCAGACTGTCACACAAAACACTTGAGGTAGTGTACATAAATATAATCATCGATAAGATGTTAGTGAATCGAATAATACAGAGTGTTTGGTAGAGGGACCGACATACCGAGGGGGATACTAGGGACATATAACCCAAATAAGCCAACCCAATACCAAGCCAAATATCCCAGACCCCCCATTATTTTTAACTTTTTTTTGTGAATTTTCCCTTTTTCTCCGAAATCGTACCTATTTACCACCATAACATTTGTAAAATCTGTTTTAGACAGGATGTTTTTAGTTGAATTTGGTCTCCATACACCTACCGGCCAAGCAAAGCAAAATTGGATACCTATATTTCGGAGAAAAAGAGAAAATTCACAAAAAAAAGTTTAAAAAAATTGGGGGGTCTGGGATTTTTTTTGGCCAACTTGTATTCTCCAAGTGGGCCCCCGAACACGCTCATTTGGTATGTCGGTCCCTCTACCAAACACCCTATACAGGCTGACTGGTTGAACACTTTACATATTGATATATAGTGCTCAGTACTCGATTCTCGTTCTAATTAAGAAAATAAAATAGGTACCTAATATTTACCTAATTTAACTTTAATTGTCTACTCAAAACGATAAACATGGTCACACGCGGCGCGCGTGTAGTAATAAAATTTACGGGCGGGCGGCGCGGCCCTTTGGGTCATTAACCCCGTTCGGACGCAGCTTGATTCCTTTGAACGCGGCGCGGCGCTTTGGGTCATTAACCCCGTTCGGACGGTGTCCATAATTTTCGAGTTATAGCACATTCATAGAATGAAGGTTTCCTCTGTAGTTTAACGGTATTTTTTTAATTTTATTTTTTTAAACGTTTCATGTGACCATGAATTATCATGTCCTTGTTTATATAAAGTGTTCAACCAGTCAGTCTGTATATGCTCAGGTTTTCTGATATAAATTGTTTATTTTTGTGCTTTGAAAAGAATGCATACATTTATTTTATTTTTAATTTGTGGCTGGGTTATAGGTCATCATGATATATCATTATAATAAAAAAATAATAGCATTTCTATTCATTATAAACTCATTCAGATAAATAAACATCAACATTTTCCTTGGTACATTCGTTGTTCCTGTGACAAACTATATCTCTAGGTAAGCGCACCTATTGCCATCTTATCCCTTATCCGATGCTTACGGCACCCGTTTGGGAGGATATTTTAAGCTGTAAGCTTATGAGGTTATTTATAAAACATGTTTTTAATTTCTTATCCCCTGCTGAAATCTCAAACATTATTAGATTTTATGATGATGACCTCATATTTCCCCACGCGTTGTTCACTTATAATTTCACAGGAACCCTTTAGGAAATAAATTTTTCAATACAATTCGTCTCAGGGGCCGTTTTATTTATTCTTTTTATTCCGTAGGGCGTCCGCTGCTAAAAATGGGCCTCAATTTTCTAAAGAACTGTTTAGAAGCGGCCTGCACCGAACGTCGTCCTCCGACCTATATCAGTTTCTTATCTATATCAGTTTTTTATTTATTTTTATTTAGACATTTTATACAAACGTTAATTAAGCCCTCTTCTGTCACATTTTCTTCGAAGATTCTGTCTACGCTGGTAATTAATCTGCTAAACGAAACCATCCAACCGGTTCTAGCGGATGTTACAGCCTCGTTATCAGCATTGCTGAACTCTGCAAATAATATAAACCTAGATTCGTCGTATTCTAGTTATTCTGGATTCTATTTAATAAAACGAAAGTAATTCTTGCTCTGGCGAATACAGCACTAATTGGCACTTTCTTCTGAGAAAATGTTTTAATTACATTGTTATTGTTAGTTTTATTTATCTTTTCTATGAATCTGAGTTGATATAATAAATATAGGTATAGGTACTAAAACCTACGAAGAAATAATGTCAGGAAGCATAACTCACAACGAATTCTTCACAAAAAGTGGTCCTTTAAAACCAAAACGACGTATGATTCCAAATACGAATTACTTCCGAGGTTACAAACAGACATGTTCGGTGATTCGTTTAAATTTCAGAAGGAAAGCAGGGATTGGTCCACGCGCGTGCTGCAACATCTACTATGACAGCTGAGTCATAGCAGCGTGAACGATGTTATTGATTTAGCACGACGTTTATTGGGTCATTTTTAAGGTTACGTAAGGGTAAGTTACTCTTTCTGATACTAAAACTACCTAATCGTAGGTTCTGTTTTCCGCAAAAGGGAAGTGCTGAAGCTCATAACATAGATCAAAGAAATATAAAAATCATAATCAGCCCATTTTGTTCCCACTGTTGAGACTCGAGCCTTCGTCTCAGAGAGAGGAGTTGGGCCATAATCCCCCACGCAGGTCCAGTGCAGCTTGGTGGATAGGTTAGTGGCCAATCTCATGTCATAGGTTTCAGGCAGCCCGAAGGCCTTCGACATAACCTAACGACTATTATCCTAAGACAAACAACCGGTACCGACAGCTTAACGTGCCCTCCGAAGCACGAAAGCGCTTAGTTGAATAATGCCACTAGCGGTCACCCATACATGTCCTGACCACATCAAGTATTGCTTAACTTGTTGATCGGTTAAGATCGCCAAGTCAAGCTCCGCTGCGAGCGCTTCGATATACAAATGTGCAGACAAAATACCTTATGATACGAATCTAACAACTTAATGTTCGTATTAAATAAATAAATAAATATTCCACAACTATCACACAACGCCATCTAGTCCCAAGCTAAGCAGAGCTTGTGTTATGGGTACTAGACAACTATTAGTAATGAACTGTAAATAAAATAAAGTAAAACACGTTTGACATTTACATTACATAGTGGATATATACAATGTAACTATAGATACGATTTATAGATGTATTTACTTTATTTAATTACTAGTCCTAGCAACTGACTGCGTCATTCATCAATGCAGAGCCTTGTTCAACTGACATTTTCTGTTTTAAAACGCATTGTGAAATATGTCAGATAAGACAAAAGAAAGCCTAGCAATGAAAAACTGCCGTGCGATTCTCTAAGAGCAAACATCTTTGCATCTTTGACAACATCAACAGTGAAACAAATGAAGAGATGACAAGAAACGTTGGTAAAGCAACCTTATGTGCAAGGGCGAAGTATTTGACAATCATTACAGAATCGCACGGCAGTTCATTTCGAATATTGTTTCCTCGCTAGACCACGCTCTCCATGAGGATGGGCATCAGTGCTGGCCGAACACCGGTCGGAGTATAACGACTAGATGATAGACGTGAGTGTTTGCCGGTTTTACCACTTAACTATGAGTTCTCACTGAAGTTTTTATGACAATATTGTTTTCGTTTTAAATCAGACATTTTCTTTTCTTCTTTTTCAATACGTTTATCAAGTCTACATAAAAACCATTACATTGTTGTGTACATGTAGAAAAATAAATTAATATGTATTTATTTATTCGTTTGGTAAATCTGTAATTAAGTGTTCAGTTTATTTCAAAGTAATAAGGTATTACTTTGAAATAAGATGAGCGTAAATTAAACTACATTTCATATCAAGGTTTTCAAAGTTACCAACGAGGCGTGAAGAGTCTCAGTAGGTCGCCGGAGCGTTGCTAACCCTCTTTGCAACCCAAATATACACAGACGGAGATCGTGGGAAGTATGTTTACTTTATTATAAAAGCTTTTAGTACCTAGTGATCAATAAGATCAGCCAGGATGTAAAAGTATAGCTTAAACGAAATCGCTTTAATAATAATATCCTAAATCAGCTTCTGATATAAACATCGACATGTATCAATTATTTGTGTATTCTGACTTCAGTATTGATAATTTTACTTTTGATTCCTTCGTGATTATAAACTACTGAGCAAGTAAGTGAGCGATTTAAAGGAGATATAAAAAAATTTGCTCTCGTGTGAAACATACAATTTTTCACCTCTGTCAGCGAGAAAAGATTTATATACGAGTATGTACTCGGTGACCTTGTTTTCTATAATTCCATAAAATATGACAATAACGCAGTCTGCTATAAACTTGCTCTCTCTCTACTCTTTTGTAGTAAGACATTTTTTTTTTTTTGCTGAACGCATTCATTTTTCGTAATATACTTAGTAGGCACCATAAAACTAGTTACTTCAAACCACACAACACTGAAAAAAAAAATATTCTTGCCATTTCATTTCTAAGGCTGCGTTCGGAAACTGCATTGCTTATGACATTTATATGAAACCCAAACCTGATTTTTTTTAAAGTAAGCGATATTAGTATCTATTATTGTTTACAAGTATTTATTTTAAATAATACGTCTGTGAAAAGGAAATGATACAATTAATAACATTAAATATCAATAAATACCATACAACATTTTGTGCCTATGAGTTAAATTGCTCAAAATCAGCATATGAGCGCACCACTGTCTAGTTTTTTTCATCGCTATGTAATTCCAAAAGGTGTGTTCGAAATTTGAACATTATAGCTGTGCTGAACAGAGAACAGGTGACGGTGCTAGGCAATGCCTTGCCTAGCACCGTCACCTGTTCTCTGTTCTTCTTCTAAGCTTCATGCGGTTACTACTTGGACGGTTGACCACTAGTCTACTATTCGTTATATAAGGTCATTGTTAATTAGTGCACAATATTGAACGGAGTGGTTTAGAATCAGTAACTGAAAGTGAAAGAAAATAAATACATATCACTTAATTTTTTATAAACCTATATTCACCGCTCCGTAAAAGAACCGTAGTGTTATCGATTCCAAATCACCCAATTCAATATTTCGCACTTACTAATAAAGGCCTTATATCACTGTGCCATGCCACTAGTGGCATTCAGCCATTAAGCCAACGCACGGAGCGTTGGCCTCGGTGCTGTTTGTTGTTTTATGAGAATAGTTGGCATGTCATGTTAGAGGTCTTCGTGCTTTCTGCAAATTCCAATGGCAGGCCACTAACATATGAGTAAATACTGACATCCTACACTAGACCCGCGGCGGAGTGAAAACTTCAGGAGCCGATTATGGTTCCCCCTCAAAATATAAATACATTATCATATGAACGTCTATATTGCCAGATATACAGTTCATATAAACATGTATAGGTAATTATACGTAGTAAATAAAAAAACAATTACTTATGATTACACGAAACTTTTGACCTATGTAAATCACTCCCGATAATTATAATTTAAACACGAACGCAGACAATAAAGGTTATTGTCATACATAAGTAAAGTCAATGTGTTTATTGTGCGTTGTTTGAATCAGCAAGCAATATTGCATACGTAAAATTTTCAAGTGGCAATCCCTTGTATACGCACCTTTTTAAATGTTCGCGGCTGTTTAATGGTAACACTAGCTCTGGGTTATTTCTAATGCCTGTAAAAGTATTAGTTATGCCATGTGGAACTTCCTTTCATGTAGTTTACCACCTAATTAGTTCTCCTTACAATTACGTATTAAGTGAGTCGTTTCAGTGTAGGTATGTTCTACTCTTGTAAGCTTATTTTACTCTTTATTATTACTCCGTTGGTGGTCTAGGATAAGTCAGGGACCAGGAATCAGTAAATCTTTGGTGTTTTCTCTATACAAAGAATTATATAAAAGAGTGACGAATTAAAGCTAAAATATGTACAAATTATATTCCCAGACGCAACTTATGAATGATATATTGTTTGTGAGACCGGATGTCGATACGGCACTGAATGTATGTTAAACTAAATCGAAAACAATATGCAAAGTGACTTCTTCGTCCCTTCATCACAGCTTCATCTATAACCCTTACGTATTCAATCATTCTCAAATCAATTTGACTTTGAAAATGACTGTCCAGGTGTTCCATGGATTATACACAAATGTAACACGTACCTACTTGAACAAGAGTACTAACTGTTATGTACATTTATATTGGACTCCAATTAGATACATTTTTACAGTAAGATTTTTTCTTCTAAGTATTTATTTTTATTCCAACCTTTCACCGATCGTTTCGTTCGTATGTTAAGTTTGTTATTCCGGTCCAAAATCCGCAATCCAAGAAATATCTATATATTACTACCTAACTCACATTTAAAGTTAATAAAAAACCCTAGGGTGTGTCTATATTTAAAAAAAATAAAAAACAAAATTTAATTGTGGCTGCTTGATAATTATTCATCATCCTTTGAATAATTTAATGACACTTAAAGCTTCCTAAATAATTATGAATAAATACTCAATCTAAGTCAACATAATGTTTATATTTTAATTCAATTCAATAATTTTTCCTTGACATTTTATCCTTTCACTTTAAGATCATACCTATAGATGATGCCAAATAACACACAGGTTAGCTTTAAACTGAAATACATTATAATAGCCCTGAAATACATAGTAGGGCTATTATGTATTTCAGTTGATCAGTTGAAATCCAAAAAATTGCAATTCTGTCACTTTCGTCAGCTCTAGCCAACAACTTACTTTATGTTTTGCTTACTGGAGTTGTCAAAACTGAGGTAGAGGCGCCATTTTTCAAGATTTCATTAAACATTTGTTAGCAACTGATATACATAGTAACCCTTCCGTTCCTCTTTTCTACCTCTTAACATTGTCCGATTTCAGTGATTTTTTTTTTCATTGAATCATGACATTGTTTACTATGCCCGTACGTTTAGATTTTTTCAGTATTTCGAAGTACTATAAATTTCCTTTTTAGAACTTAAAAAAAACTGAAAAAATCAAGACGTACGGGCGTAGTAAACAATGTCATGATTCCATGAAAAAAAAATCACTGAAATCGGTCAATGTTAAGAGGTAGAAAAGAGTTTTCTCTTTTAGCATGGAAAGTACTAGCTATGCAATCCTCTTAACCCTTCAAGAGTCGATGTCATTATAACAATGAAATTTCTATTGTGTCTGGCCGTGTGACCTTTGATGGACTAAGGTGCCCTAATGTCATAGTAATTTTAGCGCAATGGGCGCAGAAGTATAAACTAGTGTAGATAATATAAGTGTAGTGGGAATCGCCTTCTAGATGCACGAAAACCAATTCACTGTATTCTTTGTTACTAGCATGCACGTTATTTATTGTAATGGATTCCTTTGACGCGTATGGAAGTGCGTCAATATCCTTAAGCCGGTGCATTTATGATGAGAATTGAATGTGTTGCTTTCAGATGGTGTGTACGAATTATGATGATGTTACTATTCTATGGACTTTAATTATATGCATGGTTTTGACGTTATAGTTATAGATAGAAGGATTTTTTTAATAGCTTTCATGCACGTCTCTCAGTTTTAGCTGCTTTAGTAACGA
Organism: Selenia dentaria; assembly: GCA_917880725.1. NCBI lineage: Eukaryota > Metazoa > Arthropoda > Insecta > Lepidoptera > Geometridae > Selenia > Selenia dentaria. The sequence continues at coordinate 18,224,949 of OU862878.1, forward strand.
TCATGTTTTAAATATACCTAGAGCTCGATAAGTTATTTGTTATACAATACGCGTATGATATATAATCATTATATAGTAATATATAATTCAATATTCACTATATTGTTAAGATACTCATGGAAAACTTGAGTTAATGTCAGTTTAGTGGTTTCTATGTTATAATAAGTACCTGAGTATAGGTGTTATGGTTCTTGGAATAATATTACGTTAATGAAGGATAATGAAGGAACAATGAAATGAATACGATCAGAAAATAAGGGACGAAGTAACTTGTTATGAACAAAATTAATTATTATGTTGTATAAGATTTTAAATTACTAATGCCTGCTTAATGAAATGTAACTTACTAGGCTACCGGGATGTCAGTCCGACGATCAAATCTATCTTAGGTTCTTTTAACCGTCTTAAGAGGACGAAGCGCCATCTATTGAATGGCCTGAAAAGCTTCATCCGACCAAAAGCAGAGTTTTAAGGGTCCGTACTTAAATACTCGTACGGTAGGGTAAAACGGGGCCCTTTTACTAAAACTCCGCTGCCCGTCCCTCTGTCTGTATGTCTGTCCGTCTGTCACCAGGCTGTATCTCATGACCCGTGATAGTTAGACAGTTAAAATTTTCATAGATGATGTATTTCTGTTGCCGCTATAACAACAAATACTAGAAAACAGAATAAAATAAATATTTAAGGCATAAAATAAATATTTAACTCATACAACGATCGTGATTTTTTTCCCTCGTTTTCATATAGTTAATGGTAGGGAACCCTTCGTGCGCGAGTCCGACTCGAACTTGGCTGGATTTTTAAAAACATTTGACTGGTGCCTCGGTGACCTAGCTGCCATGGCGTCTGACACGGTAACTCAGAACCGCGAGGTCGAATCTCTTCCAAAGACCTTATTATGCTCACTAAAATTGCAAAGTTATGTTAAACTTCATAAACAACAAAACATAAAGCAATTGAAGTATTGAATTCGCTTAACGTTCATTTCAATTGCCAATTGACAGAACTATAGGTAATTTCTTGAAACTATAGATTTGTCCGTTGGACCTTTCTCGAATTGACCTCTTCAATTAAGTTAACAAGACAAGGCCTGCATTTTATGAACGAACCAATAGTCACTGTGCTATAACCGGAAAATAATTTTCGTATATAAGACTGGCATTACGGATTGTTTAGGCCATAGACCCTCTCAAAAGCTATGTTTATGTGTGTATCAATCTTACCAATGCAAATGTATGTCCCATTCTTCAAAGTACTTAGATTGCGCGGCCCCGAGTAAGTAAAACATCACGATAAATAGGCGATAAAAGTGGGAAGAGGCAGTGGGAGGGGGCGGAGGACGCTTACCGGCCATTATTACGAGGGTGCCGGCAGATCGGTCGGGGTTGGCAGTTTTTAAATTTCATTATTTTCTGTTGCGTAAGTACCTATACTACCCTACGAAAAAATAATGTCAGGTAGCATAACTCAGAACAAATTCCACACAAAAAGTGGTCCTTCAAACCAAAACGACGTATGATTCCAAATACGAATTACTTCCGAGGTTACAAATAGACATGTTCGGTGATTGGATTTAATTGCAGAAGGAAAGCAGGGATTGGTCCACGCGCGTGCTGCAACGTCTACTATGGCAGCTGAGTCATAGCGGCGTGAACGACGTTATTGATTTAGCACGACTATAGCAGTTACTCTTCCTCATATTATTTCTTTGTAGACGCTACCAACAAAACGTAGATGCGGTGTGCACTTGTTTTGTGGCGATGTTGACATCCCTACACGGGCCTCGCGCCAAACTTGCGTGAATCAACGCTAGTAGGGAAGACGTTCTACTTATAGATGTTTACTTATTTTGCTTCAGTCTTCCTGTCCGTAGCTGTCATTGCGAAAGTGCTTGGCGAGGCCGTGCCATACGTTTTCTCGGCCAAAATCTCATCGTCGGCAAAACCTCTTAAAATAATAGCATTCGTGGGTGTATTGTGTTCCGGTAAATTGGGTACGCACTACCAAAACCTGTGTCCTTTGTTTACATGAAATACGCCTTTGTTACTGTTAAAAGTCTCCTTTTCATCGTGCCGCCTACGACAGTGCCAGCCGACGTACCGACGTTTCCATCAGGTGCCTCTCTCGTAATGACCCTTTTCCCTCGTTTGTACATGTCATGGTCGCCTAAAAGTGCGATTGACCCTTTGCCTCCCAGTGACGTAAATATACGTCAGTTTCAGTTAGAAAGGAGTAATTCCCTTTTTCGCTTTTGTGTCTGATTAATGTATGTCAATAATGATAGTTGCCATGCAAGTCATTCATGTCATATCAGCCGTGCGATTCTGTAATAATTCGTCGATGCGCTCGTCGACGAGCTCACCGATGTCAAGTACTTTATGTGTTATCGCCCTTGTAAGGTAATAAGGTTGTTTTTCCAACGTTTCTTGTCATCTCGTCGTTTATTTCACGGATGTTGTCAAAGATGCAACGATGTTTGCTCTTAGAGAATCGCACGGCAGTAACAGTTGCTATGATGTTCCTTAAAGCGAGAAGAAGTGAACCCAACTTTTGTTTATAAAATGATAAACCATAATAACAACCTAAATATATATATTTTGCATAACAAAGAAAATCAAGATAATTCATATTGAATGGAAATGGAACAAATATAGTTTAATGATCGTTTTGTCGGTGCTGCCCACATCCGGACTGAGTTTTTGTAGAACTATATCAATTCTGTGGTTTCGGTTCGACTTTTTTTCCTAAATCAGATACAAGGTAATCTGCGTTATATATATATGCGTATCGATTATCGACTGAAAGTTTATAAGTATCATCATTAACCTATGTTTTGTATTCTTTCAGACAGTGCTGGCGGCTAACAGCACCTCTATTCCCTACTAGACAGGGGTTCACCCTTGTCTTTGTCTAGCGCTGTATGCGCCCTTGTTGTCCCTCGTTTGAGTGCTGCGTGCACTCACCAACAGTCCGGTGTCCCTTTTAAAGCCCGTAGTGGCAAAAAGCTCAATATACATACTTCCTAAAAAAAAAGGTTCGGCAGTTTTGACCATCATGACTTTTCAATGCACTTAGAACAAAGTTCGCATGGTAATTCGATTAATTCAGCCATTTACATAGGTACATATCCCTACTTCTGCGTAAAATAAATCTAGGATATCGATAACTAGGATCTAGAATTTAGGTCCAATAGCTACATTATTAAATATTAAAATTAAATTCTAGATTTAATTAATGGTAATGATAATTTATATATATGTGATGAATCGAATTTGAAAACACCGAAGTTGTCAAGATCTTGGTACAAAATACTCAGAAGTTTAGCAGACAGAAATTAATATAAAATTTAATAAGTTTCCCTTTATTAATATTTGAGTCTGAGAAACTTTATTTATGCAAATTCTGTTCAAAGGTTCTAATGAGAATCGACGCTACAATACTGTGAAATATTTCGTAATAAAATTAATGAAAGTTATTACATTCTGTATAATAATTTATATTTATTTCGAATATTACTAATTTGCTGAGTATTATTAGGCTCAGGAAATATTTTAATAGGTTGGTTAGGTCATATTCGGTTAGTTACCAGACCGTGGTAGGTACCTATATTTAGGAACTACTTAAGTATATTTATTTTAATATAAGTAGTTCCAAACCCACGAGGAGTTGGTTTGCTGTGGAGCTGATTGTACCCATACGTATTATAGATACTATGTGTGGATACAATCTAGATAATCTTTACTGGGGCATTATCCGCTATGACATCTCATACAAGTAACGCGGCGCGCTATGATTTCTTCAAGGAATGACAGTGAAATCAATGCAAATTTGCGATCATTCCTTGAAGATATCGTAAGGCGCCGCGTTATTTGTTGAATGGTCATAGCGAATAAGGCCCCTGGGAAGTATAATAATGTATTTTGTAATATTTGGTTCAGTATATAATATGGGTAATTACACACGAATCGTTTGATTTTGGACAAGCGAATGGTATGAATAGTTGGTTTTATATACTACTGTATTGGTCAAAGACATTGAAACTAAACAGTATGTACAGTATTTTTATGGGGTAGGTTGGCAAACGAGCAAGCGGATCACCTGATGGTAAGTGATACCATCCCCCACGAACATCCGCAATACCAGAGGTCTCAAGGATGCGTTGCTGACCTTTGACGAAGGCATAGAAGGGGTGAGGTTGGATAAGGGAGGGGGAGGGGGAATGAGAGGGAGAACTGGGGAGGGGGGAATTGGGCCTCCAGAACCTCCCACAAACCGACTGATACGCAATAGCATGCTATGTTACTTCACGTCGGTTTTAGTGGGAGTGTGGTACTTCCCCGGTCGTGCCGGCCCATTCGGCTGTGGGGTTACAGCTTGGCACTGCCACCGAAAAAATACGGGATTGCTCACGTTATAATTATCGGACAGATCTGACTATAGTTTCGTGCGTACTAAGCGAGACGTCAATATACATATACGAGATCCCGTTTCAGTGCAATAAGTCATCATTGATCGAAGGTGTTGTAAAATTATAGTGAATAAACACTTACTTTGTTTTTTTTTGCTCTTTCCGCCAATATTCGTTGGAGGCACCAATGCGTGTAGAGAACAAATTGCTTCTACTGAATGAGATTGTACGATCGGTATGCTTCAGTAGGTATTTACGAGTTTTCTATGAAAGTGATCCTTCTGTACAAAGTACTATTATATTATATTCTGTGGTATCACTTAGAAACGAGTATTTTGCAGACACCAAAAAAAGACAGAGTATCCTTTCGAGATCGTAGCCATGACAATGATGGCCGCCCATTACCAAAAACCATTTATCAGTGCCTTTCTTTCAACCCTTTTCCACCTACGTGTTTCACGTTTGAGATTGACAAATTTGTCACCTGACGTGACCTTTCATCTTTGTCAACGCCATGAGCACTTTATCCATTTCGTGAATAGAGACACATTCCGTTGCTTAGGCCCTTAGACAAAAATACAAGGAGCAGTTTTGAAAAAAATATCGGAAAATGGACATTCCCCGGAAAAAAAAATGTTTTTTTTGACAAATTTAGTATTTTGTATTGCCAACGAGATGTTAATATACAGCTTTTATACGGTGTATGTTTGACAACTTGTGGTCACAATACAAAATACTAAAGAGTGTAAAAATTGCATATTTAATACGGTAGCACATTTTTCGAAATATAATTATATAAAAAAGTTTTTATTTTTTCTACCGGATGCACAGCACATGCATTAAACATGGCAAAACTAAGTGGCAATAACGAATATAGCAAAGTCTCCAGTTTAAATAGAGATGACGAACTTAAGATTTAATTTTAGGGGTCTCCATGCAAGTATCTTCGTAGCTCAGGTTATCGCCTTCAATAAGTAAGACGATATTTTGTTTTTCTCCTCTAATAAGGGCGTTTTCGTAAATAGTATGAAATATGAAACTGCTTTATTATCTTATACTGATATATCTATTAAGTTTTCGATTAAGTTCATTTGCACAATTCTGTAATTATTATCAGAGGCCGTAGCAAAAACAATTTGCGAAAGAGTATTCGTATCGTCAACGCGTCTCGCTTCAGCTTACTAACTATGGGTTATCTGTGTCACAGTTGCTTTATATTTATATGTATTATAAATGACAGTTTGTACTGTTTCACGTGTACAATACGTTACATTACACTTACGCAGTTATCCGTGCTAGGCACACACATAAATTACATATGTAAATTAAATTTATAGTCTAATGGATATTAATGGGCCATTGGGCACTAGGAACTGTCCTGCCAAGCTGTGCATTTCATCACGACATTACCTTCACCGAAAGTTCAGTCCCAGATAGGAATTGATCCAAAAGCTATCAGGTTAGCGGCCGACCCATTTTACCCTGGGCTATCTTCGCGTTAACTGCCTACTGTTTCAAAGTTATAATAATAAAAAATAAAATTTATTTCATCACTTATGTAGACAATGATTTCTCATAAACATTGAAAACATGTTATGGTCTTAAAAATAACTATATAACATATTATCTTTGTTTGAGGTCCTGTCCCTGTACTAGATAAAATTCTCTTTGGATCTTCGGATTGGGATCTTCCCAGTTAATGAGTCACAAAGCTTATTTCTTTGTAGTTACTGAATGGCCAGGTAAAAAACAAAATTTGTGCACGAAAAATAAAAAATTAAACTGTTAAATAATAACCATTAACACAAATATTACTAGAGTCGTAAAACGGGTTTTAATAAGTAAATTATATATGTGTGTATATTAATATATAAATTAATGCGTGTGCAAGGGTGTGTGTGTTGTTTGTAATGTGTTTGTGTCAGTTGTGAGACAGAGTATTATTATTATTATTATATTATTATTATTCGATTTAACGATAAGTTTTCACGCCTACGCTTGGAAAAAAATGGCCATAAATAATTTTCATTATAGTGATGGCGATACGTCGATAGGCAACACTGTCTGGAAAGTAATGGCCAATCAATCCACAAACTATGGCTTGTGTTCCAGAAAGACGGTAAGTTATTAATCTCGACTTGGGCGGCGGTTTGACAGTAAAGGATTGGCCACACTGGATGCGGTCTGCGGTCAGGTCAAATTGAACGCAACCCGCATGTATGAACAACATTGTCGGTCTCTGTATATTTTGTATTTCTATACAAAGGTATGCGATCTGACCGTACCGGGCTCGCGGAAGGAATTGAAGGACGTATACGGGCAGGACGGATTGCTGACCGGTTTCCCTGCTCGGACCGCTGACCGATTGCCTGACCGACAATGTTGTTCATACATAATGCAGGCTGCGTTCAATTTGACCGCAACAAAATTTTGAATTCTGGAGTACCGGCCTTAAATATAAAAGGCTTTCGCCTCAAATAATTGAGGTGCGATTTTCGATTAATAATAAGTGAGTGTGAAGTCCGCTCGGAATCTTGAATAACAAGAATACAGGGGCCTACTATAGTTAACTATAAAACTGTACATATGAATAATTTCTACACAAACGATCACGCCTTTACATCCCTCAAGGGTACGGTAAGGGTGTAAACATCCGCATTTAGAATAGTATATAATGTGAAATCTGTCACCATAGTTATTATTCTTCTCATAAAAGAACAGAGTCATCTTATCCCTTTCTATATATCTATTCTATATTTCTATCTGTTTGGGAAGATATGGATCAGACAATACTTTGTATGGTACAACACGTATTTAAGTAGGTAGCACTAATTATAACCACAGCAAGTCCTCTATCGCATGTACAAATATAATAAACACCTATATAAATGTTTTTCATTAAATATTTCGATTATCTATTTGGTTTGTTTCGTAATATGTTTTGTAAACAGAGAATGGGGCATTTTCCTCTGTATATTTGTTCTTAAAACCAGCTAGTTAGTCGCCAATGGCGATTTACAGCAAATAGTTTACCTCTAACCACCAGTAGGCCTAGCACGAATGCGTATGTGTAACATAACGTGTTGCACACGTGAAACAGTACAAACTGTTATTTATCTATGACAGCTGTGACATAGATAACTCATATAGTTTGTACGGCGAAGCGTGACGTATTAACGCTTTCGATACGAATACTTATTTGTTAATTGTTTATAAGCTTTCATCAAATTCGGTCAAACAGTTTTTGAGTAACACGTACTGAGTTGACGGTGAATGACAATCAATTCTTTAAGTAGCAAGGGCCACTAAAAATGGTGAAAACATTTTTTTTTACAAAAAATACTTTTTGGTTGTTTTTGGTATTTTTTGCAATTATCTTATGATACAGTTACTTTGATTTTACTCAAATAGACTTACACAGTCATGTACCGTTTTGCTCATATGACTTCCGAGGCTCTTCGAGTTCCTATAGAGCCTCCATTGCAGTCTCTATGTCCATGAAGGACATGAATGCTTTGAAATCCATCTAAATTAGAACCTTGTCCGAAATTAAAACTTACTTATCGTGAAATGATAGTAGGCTCCTCTCTGGGAGGAAAATCTGAACCTGCCCGACTACTTCTTGGTAAGTATCGATGATTCACGCAGAAAGTTCTCGTGTTTTTTTGGACTCCTTAATTAATTGGTGATCGGTCAACATCCTCTTTGTAAACGGTATCAAAATTCCTTATCTCAATTAATTATTAATTATTACAATACCTTATAAACTAAAACTGCAGGTGTTCACTTGTTTTGTTTTATAAACTGAATCGATGACATTTTAACAGATGGCTGTTATAAAAACTGGCTTCTTTCAATATAAGACTTTAATACAGTTGCAAATAATTGTCGCTATTTGAGCACCGGAATTTTGCTATATTTTTTACATACTTTAATTAATGCACCATTATTAATGCTTTACACACTCATACCCCCATACTAGGCTTCCATGTGTCGTAGGAGGTATGGGCAAACACAATTACACATCATAACAATCCAAGACCAGACATTTGACTCGGCCAGGGATCAAACCTGCTACCGCTCGCTTTGTAGATAGCATCACTGCCAACTCGGTCAACGGGGTCGTCATCACAAATATTAGAAGTTGCCTAGTCGTTATAAACTGTTCAGCTAGACTAGCATGCCTTGCAGCTGTCACTACTTGGTTGATAAGTGACTGAGTGTGGCTTTTTCTGGACAGGACTTCCATGTGTCAGATGTCACGTAAAGCCAGGGTGTGGTCTTAAGAAAACCGTTTAGTCAATGTTGGAGACATACGGGTAGTCTGAAACTAGCATTAATATAATATATCAATAGCAATCCGATCGCTTGCTGGATCGCATCAATGGAAAAGCATTATTCCCAACACTGGGAAAACTATTATTATATTACTGTCATTGAATTTTTTATGTTATACTGTTATTATTTTCATTTTTATATTTCGATGAACGCATGCAATCATGAAAAAGCATGACTCATTGTCACGTTACGCCTAAGCCACCTCGCTCGCTTTGTAGACAGCGTCACTGCCAACGGGTCATCACAAATATTAGGAGTTCTTGGTTTTAAACTGTTCAGCTAGACACATCAGACTTTCATACCTTGCAGCTGTGGTCCCTAACGTTCGGCTTGCTTTATGACGTTATCACATAAAATTATCGTGCGTAAACCGACTTTACAGACAACCATTTTTTATATTAACTTCATTAACGAATTGGCAATAATGGTAAATACCAAATATACACGTTATATTTAAATTAATCCATACTTACTTTAAAGAAATTCCATATGTGAAATTTTCTAAGAGCATTGTTTAAATTGGGGACTATAATTAGTCCACGTTTTATAATAATTAAAGAGGCCAGTATTTTTACAGATATGAGATTGCTAAAACCTATAAATAAAAATAAAAATAGAGTTACAAAGTAGAGATAGAGCGTGTTTAATTTTTCTTCTCTCTACTTCTTATAATTCTTTTAATTGGTTCTTATTACATACAGGCTGAAAGTAAGTTAATAGATTTATGAGTTATATAACTAACTTTGTATACAAAAACTACACAAAACATTGATAAATGGTTGTTGCTTTGCTAACTAACAACCCCAAAGCAAACGGGGTAACACCTCCCGTGGTGCTCAAAAATACCCTTTTTCGTATAAATAATCCAAAAAACAACGACGGAAATGGTTAACGACCCGAAAAATAAGAAAAGCGTGCCATCCATTGCCGTTTTATCACGCAGTAGCCAGACGCAGCCAAATCAAAAGTTTTAATGATGTGAATCCTTATCGGAGAGAGCTCGCACCGGGCGTCTGAAACGTATCGATTGTCCCGATGTAGGTCACAGGCTTGCGGGTCAAGGGTCACGGGTAGGTCACCTCGTCAACGTAAATAGTCTGAAGATTCCCGCCCGCCCCCGGCCTCCCGCGCCTTATACCCCTCTTCTAAGGAGTCTGTGCCTCCAGCCATGCCCTTTCTGAATACCTCGTAAAGGCGCTGTAAAAATACTTTGTTGAACGCAACGCCCGCCATTTTGCACGAGTCGAATGGACGCAGCAAGAATGTTAGAATATTTATTATCCGTAAACCTGGTAAACTTAGCGTCTATTTTAGAAAAACTAAAGGTTATTAAAACGTTAGCCTCACGTTACCAACATCATAAAACTTAAAATTATATTGATTTTAGAAACTAACTCGACGATCATGTACGATTCGCATTAATTATTGGATAGAATGCATAAAATTTGGCGCCAGTCAGAATTAGTAACAGGGTTATATTTTCATCACAGCCCGCTTAACCCAACACTTATGCACATTTTTAATATGAGAAACGGGAATCACAACAAAAAAGTTAGATCTTTCTACTATAGTTCCGACCACATCCGGTGTTCTTTTTCAAGGAGAGTGAAGAAAGCTATGATTGATACTCGTATATACATACCATTTAGACATACTATGGACTCTATATCGTATGTTTGTGTTTTTTCCCATAAGTAATAATCACTACATACCTATAATAAAACTGTAGAGGTCGAATTTCTGTACAATGTAAAAATGCTAAAAACCGAGTCAGGGGTAAGGTGTGAAATCGATTTTTATTTTCCAAATTGTTTGTTTCTCTGTCTGTCTGTACGGGCTAATCTCCGAAACGACTGGACCGATTTGAATGAAATTTTGTATGGTGGAAGCTTATATCCCTGGACAACATAAAGGATACTAATCCTGGTAAATTAAGGAGTTCCCGTGGGATAGTTAAAAACGGTAACTTCTCATATTCCGCGAGACCACGCGAGCGAAGCCGCTGGCGGGTCAGCTAGTTTATAATGTAAACATGTTTGACTATTTGATATTGATCACTTGTTTCGTGTCATTGATATTCAATGTACAACTCAAAGGATTCCTGAATATAACTTTTAATTGTGTACATTATATATTCTTGCTATTATTCCGAACACGGCTTTGAATAATGAACGGAAGCATGGTGATCCAGCTAATCCAGCATTATTTACTGAAGCGCTACAAATGTCGCGAACGGGCACATAATACTAATCCCTCGAACAACACTGCGAAGCTACGATGTACATGGAAGTAGAATTAACGATCGCGTTTAACATTAAAGTCTGTTTATTGTAGACATAAACTTAAATTACCGCGTTCCCTTTTCTCAATCGATCTTGTAAATTGCATAATTTCTCTTTAATAACGTTTAGCCTACAGCATACAGATCCTAAATAAGATCAATGTACGAGTAATTTGTATTTATGAACCTCATTAGTGTTAATATTTTGTAGTATTTTGCCGTTGAAATTTTTGGCAGTAATGATCTAATACTCGTACTTCAAACTCTTAAAACACCATCGTAGCGAGATACGTCGATGTACTGAATTGAACTATTGGAGATTTCTATAGTAGTGCATGGTTGTTCGCCGGTAAACAGTCATAGCAAATATATTATTGAAACTATAGTAAATATATATTTCAGAAAAAATATAATGATAAGAGTAACAGGTATATATATTATGTGAGAATCATAACACAAAAATTGGTCCGCCTCTTCTTTTCTAATTTCCGTACAATAATATAACATCTTCCGTTTAAGCAAAGAAATAAACTTTAACTTGAATTGGGAAAGAATATGAAAGCACAGGTTTTCTATTCTAAAAGTTCTTCAGACTAGAGGATTTCGATTTCCTTCACAACTGTTTTCAGCGTTTGGAAACGGTATCCAATTTCCTTTGCAACTTGTTTACAGTTTCATGGTTTTAACGAGTTCACATACGTTTGAAACGTTTTATATACTTAGAATAATCCATATCGGTATTATGTATTGCCACCGCTCTCGATATTCTTTTTATTGTGATAATAACAAGTTGATCGATTCACGGTTTCGGTTGTGTGGCCTACATGACGCGGAGTCCAGTATGTAAAGTTAATAATAATTACATTGTGAATAAAGAACAGACTATCACGAGAAAATCCTCGAAGGAATTATGCAAAAGCGGTGAGCGTAAATATTTGGGTTTTGTAGGCACTGTACCTATATAAATATAAAACTAGAGTATCGAAAGTGTCATTTTATCTTCATATAATAACTAATATCCCTTGCATGAGTCCCACTGACACGTGCTACAGTCAAGTTAGCAAAAACAAATGATAGTTACTACTATTCAAGCTATATACGAAATGGGTCCCCGTGAATCTTTGAGAGATTTATTTTTAGGTATCAATATATTAACTATTGATACCCAAAAATAAATCTCTCAAAGTCGCACAACGAGCTATGGAGAGGGCTATGCTCGGGGTTTCTCTACGTTATCGAATCAGAAATGAGGAGATCCGTAGAAGAACGAAGATCACCGACATAGCCCAGAAGATTAGCCAGTTGAAGTGGCAGTGGGCAGGGCACATAGCACGCAGAACAGATGGCCGATGGGGCCGAAAGGTTCTGGAGTGGAGACCACGGACCGGCAAGCGCAGCGTAGGTCGTCCACCGACACGGTGGACAGACGACCTGAGGAAGGTCGCAGGACGACGTTGGATGCAGGCCGCTTCCAACCGGTCCTTTTGGAAAATCATGGGGGAGGCCTATGTTCAGCAGTGGACGTCCTACGGCTGAGATGATGATGATGATGATGATGATATTAACTTTGCCTTCCTTATCATCATCTCAGCCGTAGGACGTCCACTACTGAACATACGCCTCCCCCATGATTTTCCAAAAGGACCGGTTGGAAGCGGCCTGCATCCAACGTCGTCCTGCGACCTTCCTCAGGTCGTCTGTCCACCGTGTCGGTGGACGACCTACGCTGCGCTTGCCGGTCCGTAGTCTCCACTCCAGAACCTTTCGGCCCCATCGGCCATCTGTTCTGCGTGCTATGTGTCCTGCCCACTGCCACTACAACTGGCTAATCTTCGGAGCTATGTCGGTGACTTTCGTTCTTCTACGGATCTCCTCATATCTGATTCGATCACGTAGAGAAACCCCGAGCATAACCCTCTCCATAGCTCGTTGTGCGACTTTGAGCTTATCTATGAGGCCCATAGTAAGAGACCACGTTTCAGTGCCATAAGTCATCATCAGCCTTCCTTATATGTATTGATTTATGAAAATATAATGAATGTTCGTAATAAATTACCTAAATATAAGTTCAATCGTGATCACCACCCTTTAAATACTAGAAATACAAATATGATAGCCGTACTTAGTTTGAGACTTGCGAAGACTAATAAGTCATTCCTAGGAAATTATGTGCGTTTTTACAATAAAATCCCAAAACACATAACTGAGCTCACAGAGAGCAAATTCAAGTTGACTGTAAAAAATGTTTTAATAAAAAAAGCTTATTATAAAGTCCGACATTATATTGAAGATAAAGATGCTTGGAATACTCCACTTCTGGCAAGCTGTCACTCTGCCACCCATAAAATGTAATATTTGTTGTACCTAAGTAGAAACATTGTAAACATCTATATAAAAAGAATGGCCCCGAGTTTCTTGCCGCTTCTTCTCGGTAGGCTCTATATATTTTGCATCGCTGCGGTAGAGTCTTTAAAGTCCATTATATTGAAAAAATTACGTTCAAAAGTGCATCTTTGATGCCTAAATTGAATAAATGATTTTGACTTTGGCTTTGACTTTGCTCAATAAAAACATTTTATAATAACACCTACCTATCTACGTGAAAATCACAGTAAGAAGGTAAATGGTTCTATTTTATGAATAGTACATTTATTGATTGGCAATAAGTACCTTAAATGTAAGACGTCAAAATAGCTTCCTCGGCTATCTTTTCAGAATTCGCATGTTCCGTGGCCCGTGCGGCCCATACTATATCCTCCAACAAGGATGTCGTAAAAGCAAATGGATGGCAATAGACTCGCCCCATATAACATGAGATAGTTCTTATCTTCTGTGATGAACGAACGAATATTCTACGAATATTACTGGCGAAATATGGATGTTTACACATCTCTGTTGATCCTTTTAGGTGTGCAAAAAAACATAAATAATATTATCAATATTTGTTGTAAACACATTGAAAATGAATGATAATTTTTAAAACCAAAATAGGATACCTTTCCAGTCGAGTCTCGTTCCTGTTACTCCATAAATCAACGAACGCGATTTGACAACGTGACTTACATCAAATTCATGACGCTGTTACAATGTTATCATATTCCTACGCAAAGAAGCAATCGAGCAGTTATTATATAACTGAACTCCCACTTTGACTTTCTAGCTGTGGAGTATGGAGTGTAGGGACACGGATGGCGCGGGGCGGAGAGTCGACATTCTGTATGTAGTATTTCATTCATTCTGTGACCGAGATAAGTGCTTTCGAAGAAAGTCATAAATACAAGTTGCGTCAGCGTTAGACGGTTCAGTGCGATCATCTGACAGCAACGGAAACAAGAAAGTAAATATAAATCTTATGTTCCTTCCGTTAAGCAACGCTTTGTTTGCTTTACTCGGGGTGCATGCTTCATGCTTCCATCTGGTGATTGGATCTCGCCACCACTATTTATGCTGAACGTCTGAACGTATACATTTCATCGTGTACCCTTCTGTTTTGCAAAACAGAAACCATTTCCCTAATTGAATTTGTGTTGTTTTTGCTCTGGTAGAAAATTGGCTTTGTGCATTTAACGCGAGGCGAGCGTGAGAGAGTGCATAACTTGTTTACATAACTGGTGTAAATTTACTTGCTGCTTCGTATTTATAAAATTGATAAAGATGTCTGTAGTAATTGGTAGTTGCAGCACAGCCAACAACATGCAGGTTATTTATCTTTTTATGTCTTTATACTAAGGGATTGATGAAAGCAGTTAGCAAATAGACGTTCATGTAGTAGTCAAAGCTATGTTCAGCAGTTAACTTCTTCCGACTGTAATGGACCTTTCTTGCAATTATATCACAAATAGAATGAAAAACTAATGCAAAGTAATTATATTTTGGATATGAATCAATCAACCTTTTCAAAAACAAATTAAAATATTGTAGATATAATAGTGGCATAGCTATGATCTCACAGTACTTACAAATTGAGAGTGTTTGTAATTGAGAGTTGAGCGAGATCATAGCTATGCGATGGAAAGTAGGTATTGAAACTTACGGGTCTTTTTGCAGTTCGGGACATGACGAAAATCCAATTTGCTAGGCACAAAAACAGAGTCCGAAATAATTCGCAAAGATAAATCGATATAGTCGCAGCCGTTGGAATCCAAATATTTGCCGTGACAATTCTGCATTTTTTCAGGAAAATTTACAGATATGATCACACAAATCATCATCATCATCATCATCTCAGCCGTAGGACGTCCACTGCTGAACATAAGCCATGATTTTCCAAAAGGACCCGTTGGAAGCGGCCTGCATCCAACGTCGTCCTGCGACCTTCCTCAGGTCGTCTGTCCACCGTGTCGGTGGACGACCTACGCTGCGCTTGCCGGTCCGTGGTCTCCACTCCAGAACATTTCGGCCCCATCGGCCATCTGTTCTGCGTGCTATGTGCCCTGCCCACTGCCACTTCAACTGGCTAATCTTCTGGGCTATGTCGGTGACTTTCGTTCTTCTACGGATCTCCTCATTTCTGATTCGATCACGTAGAGAAACCCCGAGCATAGCCCTCTCCATAGCTCGTTGTGCGACATTGAGCTTATCTATGAGGCCCATAGTAAGAGACCACGTTTCAGTGCCATAAGTCATCACTGGTAACACACATTGGTCGTACACACACTGGTATCACACACACAAATAGCTATCATCAAAATCAATACACATTGATATAGTTTCTTTCATCTCTATGGTTTACCACCACCACTACACCTGTGTGGTCCAGTTTACACCAATCTTAATATTAAAACTCTGCATAATTGTAATTAATGTAACATGCACACAAAACTGATAGGGAACCTTAATATCAAATCTGAGCAATGTGGGTTATTTCAAACACTTGAAAGTACTTTACATCCTGCAGGGTTGCCAAACACAAATACTTTGAGTTGGATATCTTGCAATCTTACTTTGATGCAATAAAGCTAAACCATACAATTTAACCAATAAGTATATGTTTACACTAGTGTTGCTATATTATAATAAATAACATGTACAAGCACTACAATAGTTTGCGCGTGGGGATGAGGTTTAAGGGCAACATTTTAAATGAAGCTTATTTAACGACAATAACCCTGAGTGGCTCCAACTAAGAAGATATCTATATAATCTCTTTCTTTAGCTTTAAATAAACGATAAGAAATAAGTTTGTCTTTTTTCTAGAGATGTAACATGAATCTACAAAGGGCGTTGCTATGCCTGAATACAATATAATGATAATTCTTTGCGGATGAATGAGAATGCGGTAGTTTTACTGCAGTGGGGGAAGTTTATATCCTATGTCCGCAATAGTAGGCTTAGCCCACGCAAAAACAGAAAGGGTATAGTGTAAAAACAAGTTGCGTGATAAGTAGAAGCATTTCCGTTATTAACGGGATAGTAACTATGAATATTTTGTTCGAGTTTTCGACATCCTGTAACTTGTTAATAATTCAAATATTTCCAATGTTTGATATGATAGAACTAATATTTTGCTTGACAGTCGTTAAAAGTTTAATAATTTATTCATGCTATCCGCACATTGAAATATATATTCATTTTATAACCTGAAAATTTAAGAAAATATCTTTGTAGAGAATCTAAACCGAGTTTTTTACGTGTCTTGTCAATTTATACTTGAATATATTATTACATTTATTTTACAGAAATATAGTATTTCAAAACGAAACAATTCAAATCTTCAATCGTCTACGATTCAGTACTATATTACAATTGCACGTTAAAATTATTATTATCAGATATATAAACGAACATCATAATTTACGAGTAATTTTGGCTTATTGTTTTTATGACATACGTGATACCGACATTTTTAAAGTTCTGGGATTTGTTCGAATATCCAATATACAAATGTATTGTAAGCGATTATGCATCAATGCCTATAAACTCCTTTCCTCACCATATATTCGCTTACGCCTCAATTTTGTATCTTACCTTCCTTGTATCCTCCAAGCTATAAGAATACCCATCATACTTCCCTGTGGTTGAAGCCGAAGCGTTTGCAGCACAATTCCCCAGCACCGTTAGTTTATTTCTTTGCAAACAAAAGCTTCCACATAGAACAATGGACGTCCAGACAGCTACAAGCTCACACTGTTACATCCAGGGATGTTTATTCACGTGTCTACAGTATCGCAAGTCTACATCTGGGCAATGAGCGCGACGTACAACAGTGATGAAGATTTTTCACACTCTATATGTCCTTGCCAGCGTCACAAGTAGGAGTAAAAATTATAATTATTCTAAACGCACATCTAAAGCTTTATAATATTTTTTATATATTCAAAGCAAAAATCCAGCCATGCTTTTTTATTTGTACAATGGATCTAATGAGATTATAGAGGTTTCAATGTATAAATTAGTAAAAAGTTCTTCGTATGGTTTAATAATAAATATACGTCTGATTACTTACACATTAGTTGATTTGTCGAATCTTTCGAAGGTGCATACAGTCTCACTTATATTTTTGAATCGTTTATAGAGTACCACGTATTTAATCTTTGCTGTTGTACCAGCTCTAATCTTTTTTACGCTTCTTTGTTTATGTTTAAAACATTCCAATCTTATGTGCGGTTGAAATCTGTACGGTAGAATGGGCGCAGTCGGCCTGCTGAAACGAGGGCGCCAGATCGATACCAGACTTGCAGACACAACAAGTACGGCCGTTTGCTATACCCATAGCTACTGCCTCGCCCGTGACTGCAAATAGGCAGGTTGTAGGCTCGCTTGCAGTCAAGTTAGACGCGAGTAAAATTAGTAACACAAGACAGGAGTTTAATGGATCGATACTTCTTTATATACAATAAATACCCTCCCTTACTACAGTCATAGCTTATGTTTCCACTATGACTGCAAATAGATAGGTCGTTCTAGCTTCACTTCCAGTCAAACTAGTTGCAAATATACGACTTAAGATACGGTGCTGACAGCAATGGATAGACTTTTAGGCCGGTATTCCATATGACGCTCTCTTGTGAATTTTTACTTGGATGGAGATTTGCCAGCTAATGCCATACATAATTTACGTTAACGTTTTATTTAAGCAGATAATAGGAGTTTATATATGATAGCCGATTTACGAATTTACGAAATTAAACCTTCATAGTGTCCGATTTCAAAATGATATTCTTCTTTTTTCGTACGAAAACTATAACATTCTTAATTTAAAAATGGATGCATTTGATTGTTTGACTATCAATTGTTTTTACTTAGGGTTTTAAACGTGACAATGGTAACAGCGAAATTGAGAGTAATTTTCGAATAGGAGTTCTGACGTAGGCAGCAGGAACTGCTTAAAATGTCAATGCGTACCGTGCGTTTTTGGTTTGACCTGTGATTTTTTAATTATATGATTACGGAGAAGATTACGGTCACTGATTTCTGCCATGATTATTGATTCCCCGTGACTGCAAGTATACTGGTTCGTTAAGCCCCACTTGCAGTCGAATGAGAGCTGTAAGCCTATCACGAATAAGTGCGTAAGTGTAACTTACGTGTCTTTTACGTGAGACAGTACAAACTGTCATTTATCTAGAGCAACTGTGACACAGCTTACTGATAGTTTGTAACCGCATTGATGCTTACGATACGAATACTTTTTACGCAAATTGTTCCTGCTACGGCGACGTAATGGACGATGCAACGTCCAGGACGTTACACTAACATCAATATATCTTTGGGTGTGTTGTTGATAGTCAAAAAGTCTATGATATTTAAATGTTACTCCATTAAAAGTATTCAGTCTGAGTTCGATTAAATTATACAATTTACTCTTTAAGGTTCATAGGTCCGTAAACTAGAAATAAAAGTGAATATTGATTTGAATTCAAAACTAAATCAATTTTGTATGGCAATTACTACCAAATCACAATTAAAGTAATGATTCACTATAGAGCGTCTTATGGTATAATAACCTTAGGGCTTCGGGGCGTACTCATTAATTAAATTAATTCTAGATTGTCAAATTCAGCCTTAGTAGAGTGGCAGTTACAGATGCTAATGTTTTAAATTAGTACAGAACGTAATCAAAGTATCACTATAGCTGTGATACTATATATATATATATATATATATATATTCGATGAGGATGTATACATATTCTACTAATATTAAAAATGTTAAAGTTGGATGGATGGATGCATGGATTTTTGTTGCTCTTTCACGCTCAAACAGCTAGGCCAATTTTGATGAAAGTTGGTATGAAGGAAGATGAGGCTTTGGATTGATACATAGGATAGGTACTTTTCATCGTCATCATCATCATCCAACACCACGCGGGTAAAACCGCGGATTGCAGCTAGTATATATATATATATATATATATATAGTGTGGTCGAGACTTTATCAGCTTATATATCCTTTGAAAAAAAAAACATAAACAAATGACTTGTTACATATTTAAAAATTATATAATTTGTTAATAACTAAAAAGAGTAATTCGTTGTTTCAGATCATTCGTTGTGCTTGCATGTACAGAATACGGAATAATTGCTGTATACCAAGCACAATATATAAGCACAATAGAATAAGTCGAGGAGCACGAAAGTAAAATGTCTTAATTAAACAAACCGAAAGCCATACTAACACACTGAACGAAATCCAATTCTGAATACTAGAGCGAATACCGTCCAATGTATTCACGTTAAAGTTCGAAATACTTTCCTCGAACGCGGAACAAATCCACTGAAATGTTTCATTGTTATAAATAACAAAGAGTTGATGGAAATATGTTGAAACACCTATGCAAACAAGTAATTTGTGAAAAGCAAAGGCCTTTAGTACATTAACCTCAGCTCAAGGATATACGTTACTTACGTCATTGTATACATCATGATGCATGATTTTGTACTCAATAACTAAATACACCTATATACGATACATGATTGTTGGAATTACAGTCAATAAAACTTAAACTATTGTGTTATTTGATCTAATCTATATTCAAAAAGATAGGCAGTTGAAATTCGATGCTTGGACCCGACCTCGGTGGCCTAGTTGGTCAATGACGTCTGACACGGAGAGTCAGAAGACGCGGGTTCGAATCCCGTCCGAGGATGTGAATTTTTCTCTCTATGAATTTCAATATATTCAAAAACTTGACGGTAATGTACAGCTATGCAAAATTATCTATTTTTCTGTCTCGGAAATGGAAAACCTACATAAATGTTGAACTGTGTCAAGCCAAAGTAGTTCATTGTTATTTTGCAAAATTTACGATCCACCAAATAGTCTTCTTCTGTCATTATTTATTAGCTTACGAAAATGGTGGATTCTCACTGAATGGATATATTTATATAAAACCATTTTTATTGAGCTTTTATTTTTTGCTCTTGACGTAGAAATATATTCGGTTTCGAAACTTTTTCAGTTTGCTTCATATTAACGAAATACTTATGAACTATTTTTATTTAGAAATTACTCCTAAGTTATCATTTTATCTTTTTAAAACCAAGCTTAGCATGAGTAGTCTGTTTCAAAGACATTTAGAAGCCTTAGGTTCTTTTTCAGTAACGCATCTGCACTAATATACATATAATTATAAATTATAATGTTTAAGTTACATAAAGTCTAAGTTGGTTAAAATTATAAAGAGGTAGAGTTTGTTTTTGTGTTTCTATATATAGAAGGGTCTATCTCCAGAGCTACTGAGTTGATATTGGTTTTTTTCACTGGATAATAAGAGGCTACAATATCCCTCAGCGCTACGCTGCCACGGCTGCGCTCGCCTTATGTTTAGTATCACTCAATTCCGTACCGGCTGAGAGAGTTTTGATGAAATTTCGTAATTTTTCTAAGGTAGGAGTAGATAGATAGTTATGCTTTTCATCCTGTTACCACGCATGCGAAGTCGCGACTAGAAGTGGCTCATCAAAATACTGTTATTTATTTACTATTATTAATGTACTTACTACTACTTATTGCATTTAAAGTATACCAGGATGCACAATAAGTCTTAATCTGTCCTCATCAGGACAAAAAATAACAATAGATTTATGAATGAAACTTGCCTCGAATAAGGCTTGCTGATTCGGACAGATTTAAAGTACATATAATAGGCCGCAAAGAAAACAAGTCAACAAAAATGCGATGTGTATTAGGAAAGGTATACATGGTTAGGTACATATGTATGTAAAAAGGAATAGAATAAGTTAAAAATATATGTAACTTTGTGTAGTGTTACTTGAGCCGGTATACTTTTTTCTACATTTGATTTAATCATACTATTTAGATACACCCACCAAGGTTGCTTAGTTCCACATTAGGTAAGTATAGCGTTCAAATTCTTTCCATTGCTGTACGCCTCTCGTATCATTACTTATCTTAATGTAATCCGAGCAGTCTTATTCACGCTTGGCGTCACTGTTAATTCTGCGTCGGTTTTATTTGAAGTGGTCAATAATATACATAAACAGTAGGTTTCTAGTGTAGTAGAGGAGTCGACTCTAGTACAGCTCATTCAGATGCGATCTGCATCTTGCCGTGGCGTCACAACGTCGACTCTTTCTTGAATATATTACTCTTGAAATAAGAGCACAGTTTGTTTTTATTGGAGCATTGCGCTTTGTAATGTTTGCGTCAGTGCAATCCATTGCGAGAATTTAGATTCTTTGTTTCCAAGACCGGAATATAAAGCATTTTTACGATCAGATGTCGATTGCCTGAATGGAGCTATAACATACAAAAGAGTCAAACAGTAGAGTTTAAGTATGTGTATAGTTAAATAGGAAGATTTACTGCTTCATCTTTAAAAATATTGCTTACATTTTGCACCCCACGGCTCCTACCTCGCGAACGCCTAACCCTCGCAGAAGAGTTTTTTCAGGTAAAAAAATATCCCATATGTAATTTCAAGCTATACAGATAAAATACAGATCAAATAAATTAAAATACGACTAGCTGTTTCAGTGCAGTAAGAAACACATGTTTTTGCATTTAACATATAATATATGAACAAATCCGATATTCTGTCATCAAACAGCATGGAAGCCAATTAATAATCTCCATTCAAGTTATCATTGGTTTAGTCATAGTTTTGAAATTAAACTATCATTGGTGGAAGCATATACTTACTAGTTTTGAGGAAAAGCCTGTGAAATTATTAGGTAGAGAACCAATGCATGTAAACGAAGTATGTTAGCGCACCAAAACTTGCTAAATTTAATATTTTTTTCTTCTTCCTCTTCTTCTTCTTCTTCTCGGGGTGCCATTTTCTAATGAAGGTAGGCGATAATCAGTGCAATTTGAACCCTCGACACAGCAGCTCTGAACAATGAATATTTTCTTAGGGTTCCGTAATAAAAGGGTAAAACGGAACCCTGTCAATAAGACTCCGCTGTCCGTCCGTCTATATGTATGTATTTCCGTTTGTCACCAGGCTGTATCTTGATGAACCGTGATAGTAAGACAGTTGAAATTTTCATAGATGATGTATTTCAGTTGCCGCTATAACAACAAATACTAAATAACAGAATAAAATAATATTTAAAAGCAAATAGGTAGCGCTTGAAATATTCACATAATATTAGTTATATATTCACTTTCAAAATATATAATTAAATTAAATAAAACCAATATTTAAAAAGGCTCCCATACAATAAACGTATTTTTTTTCAATATTTTTCTCGGTTGTTATCCTTCGTATACCGCGATAATTAAAACAAAAGATTAATGAATGAAACTGACGTATATTTACATCTCTGGGACGCAAAGGGTTAATAACGATAACAGGAAGAAACTTGATATATTTTATGGATACGGACGGAACCCTCCGTGCGCGAGTCCGCTTCGCTCTTAGCCGCTTTTTATCATTATTCTCATAATTTTCAGTGCTTATCACAACCTTGACAGGAATGAGTAACAAGTGACTTGACATTTAAGATAAACGAGAATTAGGCCTTTGGAATATTTTACAAAGAATGTGTTTTGTTGGTTTAGTACTGTTGTTTGTACTAAACCCACAAAAACACATTGGATTATCTACGTGGTACTGAAATATTATGGGGAGATGAGATGCACAATTTGCAGCAAAAAATATATTTTTATTAAATATTTGGAAAACGACGTAGAATATTTTTTAATGAATATAAATCTGCTAAGATTTACTACATTTAACGACTTATCCTTTGATCCTAAGAATTATATACTGCTTTATAAAATAACTTCCAGATGTGCGGGCGAAGGTGTTCAAATAATAATAGATAATCAGCTTCAATGCTGCATCACTAAGTACTTATAATAAAATACGCTGAGGCGTAGGTAGAGCTGTCATATATTTCGCATTAAATTGTTAATTAAATTTCTCGATAAATAACTCGGATGTAGTGGGCGTTAATTTATGACCACCATAAAAAGATACACAAAGGATCATCCAGATAAGTCCCTAGCAATTACCTCCTGCCGCAGATTTAATTCACACGAATAATGTTTATATGCTCGTGATTTTTATATGACTTTTTTCTGATCGATGCAAATGCCGACTTATAATGTCATTGACTCGGACGTGAGCAGTTTTCGCAAGTAGCTTCATTTCGAAACGAAAAACATCATTGATGCCTTCAAAGCTATCATTTCGCAGCCCACGGCAAAACATGCCTATTTCATCATACTTATTAGCATAATTACTATATTGAAGATTTTAATTTAACTAACAAAGTAATAAGGACAAGAACGTATACTCGTAGATCAAAGTAATTGATAAAGCTACTCAATAAGGTCAGGAGCGTAATAAATGATAGCGGACAATAAAAGGATGTGATCAATCTTAGCTAAACCAATAGCAGTCATTCCAGTTAAAATATTTTGTTAACGTTGGCGTTATCCTTGAAGTATAAATCATTTTACAATGCTCTAATAGCTTTATGATTATAAAATATTATAACATTTACATAATAGGTGAAGCATCACAAAGAGCTGCGAAGTAACAATAAATAGAAGCTATAAGACGTGAAAGGAAATTTAGTATTTGAATGCGAGTAAGATACTCGTAGCAAAGTTGCTTACCGGTTTCGGAAGACAGTTGGATCGTAAAAATCTATTGAATATAATTTAAGAATTCGATATTACACATACGAATAGACTGGAACATGAAATACGAATAAAACTATTATGCAAACTATTGCCAACAGTCTAACTTGAACGTTCGAACAATGAACAATTTGAAACTTCACTTTATTTGAGAAGTTTTAGAGCTTCGACGCTGGTGGTGGAAAATTCAGGGTCTTTCAAACCGATAAAGTCATTTCATTTCCTTTTGTTCGTTTTATTAAAATATCCATTTGAAGAAACTGTATAGCTAAATTACTTTAGATATTTATTATGAATAAGTTTTATCTTAATACATATCTACACTTTAAAACCGGCTAGGACTCGCGTAATATTTACCGGAAATATTCTCCGACCAGTTTCGAACTTATTTGAAGTTCTTCTTCTGGGAGTCACTCTTGTGCACAGCGGCGAGCGCGGGCCACAGCACGTACCAGAAGAAGAACTTCAAATAAGTTCAAAACTGGTCGGAGAATATTTCCGGTAAATATTACGCGAGTCCTAGCCGGTTTTAAAGCGTAATTATGAAAATAACTCGCGATAGCTTTCTATCTCAAATTAATACATGTCTTCAAAAGGGCCAACGTTAATGAACAATATAAAGTTACCTCTATTCATGTTCAGAGAAAGCAACATGGCACATGAAAATGATGAGCCTATTGAGATGCTTCAGTGTCAGAACCTGCTATTACAATCTATATTTAGTTATTCTCTTACCTTTTCTTATGATATAGGAATACCTATTTGTAGCTCTGATTATCAAAAGCGATAGACAGTATTTTATTTCGAAACTCTTACAGACTGTTGCTGCTGTTGATTAGGTATCAGTACGGTACATGGTATTGGTAGATAATGGTGCTCTTTTTGGATTTTATTATTTACTCGTTACACTCGTAACTTGAACAGAAATTTCTGTTTTCCGAAATCGTTCCTTTATAGTCCGTAACATATTGGTAAATCTCGTAAGTCAGCCAATTGTTTTTTTTGATCGCGTGAGCAAATGTACATCACGAAAGGGCGGTCCGAGTTTGCCCTTCGTCCTTGCTATACGGCCTCGCTCCCAGTTTCACCTCGGTTTTTTCAATGCATTTTAAACATACTGTCACAATAGCGTAGTTGTTGTTGCAATCGGACCCATTGTTCGGGCTTATTCATGTGTCGATGGCGGAAACATGCTTCAGTATGAATTGTATCTGTTTCATTGTAGCTGAATGAGCTTCTATATTATACAGATTTTAACTTCAAAATCATGGAACGAAACATATTAAGTCGCTGACGGTATTTAGTTGTCATGATCTCATACCTAACATAATTGTTTAATGCTGTGTTTTGTTTTGTACGTCATAGGATCCAAATTAAGGCGCATAAATTAACTAAATGTTGACCGATGCAATTACCGTTCCTTGCTACTAAGTGGCTGGTACGCTTTAAGCAGCATGCCTGAATGTACAAAATTAGGCACATTATTAATAAATAACTATTAAACTATGATATATTTTTTTACATATGGCTATACGTAAGTTTACTTATTATGACTTTATTTTCGGTAATGTTTTGTGGTCTTGTGTAATGTAGCGAAATGCTTACAATTGAAAACTTGGGCAGATTTGGAGAGGTTATGTAATTTTTATTTCTTTACATAAAATCCAAAAGATTTGAAAATCATGCCACTAACCGCACATGTAACATTACAAAAAATTTTTTTTTCAATAAAACATTTTTAAATTTAAATGTTTGCCATCAGGCGCTCTAAAGGTCCTTACGTTCTTCACAGATTTCTTCAGCACTTGCATTTGGAACAAAAATATCAAGTGGGTTATAAATAAATGGACAAACAATACGATAAGAGTAATTCTAGAGAAGCCTTACATAAAGATGGTATCTTCTTTGGAAATAAGTAACAGAAAATGAAAGCATGAGTAAATAGGTACGTATTATATAGCAGCACGTGATTTCAAGTCGTTAACATAATTATGTAGAGTTTATGGAAATTGCACAGCACACGTATTCTAGTGAACCCTACTACCGACCTTTATAACCTTGTGTATGCACCTATGTATTCATGTTGAAGTTTCTATTTTCCAACTTCTTCCAAAAAAAAGGAGCACGTACTCAATTCGACTGCTTTTTTCTATTTGTTACCTCATAACTTTCGACTGGGTCGACCGATTCTCAAAACTCGTTCTTTGTTTGAAAGCTTTCCGTGTGGTCCCATTTAAATTACATCAAAATCAGTCTAGTAATTTTTGAGTAACACTCCAATAACTGAATAGAATGGAAGTCAGTTTAAAATTTTTCAAACTGTACTTGTATACTATCAAGTAACGTGATGGGAAAGTCGTGCGTCTTTTGGTAACAACCACGCCTGTTCTTGATCCTTCCAGTACCAACCTGAACTTAAAGCTGACATTCGTGTAACAAATATACGCACATAATTTTAAGAATAAGAATTCTGTATTTGTCTTTACCTTTATATGTGGACTCGCGTGGTTGTACATTCGCCAGTCCTCGAGTTATTTAAGTAGATATGTTTAGTCGCATTAACTGAAATGTTTAATTCAAGTACTCAACTCATACTCACATAAATAAGTCTGTTATTAAGTAATCTGTAGATCACATTCTAATAAAGCGAAAGAAGGATCTTGTTCACTTTGCCTACACTCAATTACAATTTTGGTGTTATACACTCTACATAATATCTACTATCCATGTATTGACTACTTTAATGACTGAGATCTCTTAATTGACCGAGCGAGTGCGAAGCACAAGTGAAGCGTCTCTGCAATAGCTCGGGCAAAAATACTTTCGTTTGCCCGGATGCCCGGCTGTTCTTCTCTACGGTTCGCATCTCTCAACCGATTCTCATGAAATATTGTATGCATAATTATATACATAGTGTTTTTGTAAACTCAGTTCTTGATTTTTTTTGATTTTAAGTTTTAACGGTTTCGTTTTAAGGTGAGTATTTATTCAGTTTAAGCTATGCAAAGTCATTCTCGCGAGGTCTCTGGCTCTCAGAGCCACTAGTTTGGATCACGTGATCACTTTAGGGCCTGGTGCTAAAAATATGATCAGCATCCGGACTAGGTGGTATAGTCCTCTAGTGCAAAAGAACGTCATGGTTTGTACCATCCCAGTGTCAGATATTCTGCTGTGAAGCATTACCGTCTTGTATGTGTGTGAAGGGCACTGTAGCAGGTGAAATTACTGGGCTTACGAATCTACGAAACCAATGTCTCAGGGTGGCGAATGCCTTGTAGTCCTTCGCAAAATATCTGTGTAGCAATGCAACTGTTATAGGCCAAGTTAGCGCTTACCGTAAGGCTAACGTAAGACTTTCATCACATCCGTTTTTATTACGCGTGCAAAACTTATGCGCGATCACTTAAAGGAAACCAACCCCCGCGAATAGCATTACTTGCGACTGCCCGCGTTTTCGTTCGTGTAGTAAGCTCGGCCCTCGGCCTCGTCATAACCTCTCGTCTATTTTTATTTTTATCAATGTGAAAAAATCTACGAAGTATTACAAAACATTTTAAAAAAAGATGAATGAAATCGTTAAAGCCGTTCTCAAGTTATAGCGTGACCAGGAAAATTGGGGATTCATTTTTATATTATAAGATTACGAGATCAGCTGAAACGGTTTGACATAACACAATCTATTGTTACACGAATTAATTCAGCAAGTCCAAGTTTTCCCCCATTCCTTTTTCTTTTGCAACTTTTTCGTCGTATTTTGAGGTAAAATGGCTTTATTGGCCCTTAACTTCGTCCACACCTCAACCATTCTTACTCCACAAACAAAGCAATTTATCTGGAATAACTAACTTTACGTAACTCAATCTACGTTTATATTTGAAAGAATAATATTTGAGTAACTTGCCATAAGATTTCCGTGTTCCTTCTCATTTTACTGAAGGATTTCATTGATTCTGCAATATTAAATTTAACTTACATACTTACATTAAGTGGCTCTGGGTGACATTGAAGCGTCATGGACAGGCATGACGCTAACCATCATGCTGGAACGTCTGACTGATTTGCGCTCAGCTATGTGATCTGTTAAAAATTATGACGTTCTTCGGCTTCGCCCGTATATAAGTCCTAAGAGGTTCGCAGTGCGTTGACAACACCCTTGGTGTTGCAAACGTCTATAGGCGACGGTGACCACTTTCCATCAGGTGGGCCGCCTGCCTGTCTGCCTACTTAAAACCTAAAAAATAAAAAATCTAAAAACACATTATATTGATTTCAAAAATTCTATAGTTTGCTGTTTAGCAAAACTTTAAGCTAAGCTAGCAATTTTAGTGAGAAAATTTATATCCTCAGACGAGATCCCATCCAAGCATTTGTCCAGAACCTATCTTATACAGACTTCATTAGTTTCATTTAAAAGCCTTCACGGTACAGGGAAGTACTGCGTAAAAAATAAAATTACCTACTCACATACCTTTGAAAATAATATCTTAGTGACATGTGATATAGGATTTCTGTGCGGAAGGACTTAATTATTTTCGCATTTTTACTGTTTTGTTTTTCGAATTAGTATGTACTATCTATAGGACAAATTATTTGTGATTCTGTTAGACTAGTGACACTCTCCTCCAAACGCTGATTAATCGCTCACTAACTACCTTGTGTGAAATTGTAGAGTACTGGGAATTACGTATTACCGCCTTCATTGTGAGGTCCTTTTGAAAACTCTGTTGGTGTAGTTACGTTTCATATACTTGTTATTTTTGTTTAATTCGACGACGAGAAGACAAGTTGCTCGCCAAAGCATATAGAAACCGGTTTCTATAATAAATGAATTGCCGCCCGATTCTGTTTCGCCCGCCCGAGGTGCGTCAAGTGCCTAGGGGATCACGGGACAGCCCAGTGTTCTCGCACTAGGGACTCATCAGACCCGCCTAGTTGTGTCCTCTGCGGCACACAGGGACATACCGCCAACTACCGCGGTTGCCCTAAGGCACCCCGCGCACCCAGTGGGCCGGCTAGGAGGCCTATTCCCCCTCCTCGCCCGGTCACTACCCGCTCACAAGGGAACGGCCCTAAGCCTAACCTTACACCCGCACCGCGGGCAACACCTGTTGTTCCCGCGCCCGCGCCCGCACGCAACGCTTGGTCCAAGCCCTTGAGCATGGTACAAGCAAGCGCCCCCCTCACCCCCGCCCGCCCGCAGGCCTCTGCCAGCGCGCCGGCTCCTAAGCCCAAACCGCCGCTCTCTAGGCCTCCAATGGCTGGGCTCATGGACGCCCCAGGTCAATCTGACCTGGCGGCCGACATAGCCCTTGTCATGGACTACGCGATGGTCATAGACGTGGACGAAGTACGTGCATTCGCGCACAAACTTCGTACTGCCACAAACGACCAAGACCGCTTGCGAGCCACGCTCACACACGCGGGTCTAATCAGCGCAGTGAGGCGCTACGCCCTCCCCAGCGTTTCTTAGGTATCATCCAATATGGATAGTACACCGAAACGAATTAAGCCCCACTCAGTCACCGTAGCGACTTTCAACGCTGACGGCCTCTCTAGTCAAAAGGACGAAGTTCACGAATTTTGTAAGACCCATCAGGTCGATATCCTATGCGTGCAGGAGACCTTTCTGAAACCAGGTACAGCGAACCCTAGGTTTGCAAATTACCGTTTGGTTCGTAATGATAGAGTGGCCACCCCAAAAGGTGGCACTCTCATCTATTACAAAAGAGCTCTGCACTGTATCCCAATTGTTACTCCACCACTTATAATACTAGAAGCCTCTGTTTGCTTTCTAGCGATGTCAGGTCATCAACCTGTCATCATAGCCTCATGTTACCTCCCCTCTGGTAAAGAACTACTACAGACAGACTTGGAAGCCCTCTTCTCTCTAGGAAGCTCCGTCCTTCTGATCGGTGACTTCAACAGTAAACATGTCATATGGAACTGTACTAGTAACAATAGTAATGGTAAAATCCTTGAAGGCTTGGTCAGCCACTTAAACTTTGATATTCTCTCCCCTCTGGAGCCCACAAGATATCCCTATGTTGACAACCAACGACCAGACATACTTGACATAGCACTTCTCAAGAACGTCACCCTCCGGTTGCGCTCTATAGAAGTGTTACACGAACTGACTTCAGACCACCGCCCTGTATTGTTGAAATTAGGCCCCGACCCGACGGACATAACCCCTATCACTAGGACGGTAGTGAACTGGAAGCAACTGGGGGAATCCCTCCAAGCTATCAGTTCACCCGCTCTCGATAGAATCCCCGATGACATACAGACAGTAGAAGACGTGTCAATTGCGATCGAGGCTCTCAGTGACCACCTCCGCACCGCAGTAGGTGAATCCTCAAAGCAGGTCCAAGTGGCGGATGGTCGCCGCTTTGAACTGCCCGAGGGTGCGAGGAGGTTACTGACAGCTAAGAACGCCGCCACTAGGGCGTATGACTCGATGCCAACCCCAGAGAACAAAGCCACCATGCGCTATTTACAGCGTGCTGTAAGGAAACGCATGAGTGAGCTGCGTGATCAAAGGTGGGACGACAAACTGTCAGAGATTGAGCCAACTCACCAGGCATACTGGCAGTTGGCTCGAACTCTGAAATCTGACGGACAACAGACAATGCCTCCACTCATTAGGCCACCTCCCCTCTCCATAGCGTTCCTTGACGAAGACAAAGCCGAGTGTTTAGCTGATAGCCTTGAGGCTCAGTGTACTCTAAATGTAGATCACGTCGACCAGAAACACCTCGATTCGGTGGAATCTGAAGTCGAACGTAAAAGCTCTATGTCCATCTCTGACCTCCCACTCCTCCCACCGGTAAAATCATCCGAGGTTGTGTCTCTGATCAAGAGCCTCAAGACCCGTAAATCCCCTGGTGCTGATGGTATCAGCAACAAGGTGATTAAACACTTCTCAGTCCCACTAGTCCATCTCTTAGTTAGCAGCTTCAATGCGGCTATGAGCAACTGCTCCTTCCCAGACACTTGGAAGCATGCCATTGTCATTGGTATTCACAAACCAGGCAAACCGGCAGCCGAGCCCTCCAGCTACCGTCCCATAA
The DNA here is from genome assembly GCA_917880725.1 of Selenia dentaria. Lineage (NCBI taxonomy): Eukaryota > Metazoa > Arthropoda > Insecta > Lepidoptera > Geometridae > Selenia > Selenia dentaria. The sequence goes on from OU862878.1 coordinate 18,256,102, forward strand.
GTCTCCTCAGCTCTCTGGGGAAGATTTACGAGCGGCTCATTGTGAACCGACTCTGGTCCCACGTTAGGTCCAATAACCTCCTTCCCGATGAGCAATTTGGTTTTAGAGCCAAACACTCTTGCGTCCAACAAGTGCACCGCGTAACGGAGCACATCCTAGGCGGTTTCAATAAGAAACCAAAGCCCCAAGGGACCATAGCTGTCTTCCTCGACGTAGCGAAAGCGTTCGACAAAGTCTGGCACAACGGCTTGATATTCAAGCTGTACCAACTGGGTGTGCCAGACCGTCTTGTACTCATCTTACAAGACTTTCTCAGGGATCGAACGTTTAGCTATCGCACCGAGGGAACGCTCTCCTCCCCGCATCCCATTCACGCAGGTGTCCCTCAGGGCTCTGTACTCTCACCCATTCTCTTCTCGCTGTACACCAGCGACATCCCACGATCTGAACCTAATGTTCAGATCGCTCAGTTTGCGGATGATACTGCAATCTACTCTACTGGCTGGTTCAAGGTCAGGCAGAGATGCGCCATCCAACGAGCCATCACCGTAATCGGTGCATGGTTTCGTAAATGGCGGATTGCAGTAAATCCTAGCAAAAGTGCAGCAGTGTACTTCACTGAGACCCGGCGGAATCTCATGCCGTCACCCATAGTCCTATTCGGCGAACCCATCCCTTGGGCTAAATCTGCCAAATACCTGGGCGTCACCCTTGATCGCCATCTCACTTTCGCGAAACACATACAGATCGTTCGCAATAGGGCGGCCTTCATTATGGGTCGTCTTAATCCCCTCATAGGCAAAAACAGTAAAATGTCTCTTAGAAATAAGACGACTCTTTACAAACTTTGCATCCGCCCAATCATGAATTACGCATCTGTAGCGTTCGCCCATGCTCAGAAACACGACCTCCACAAACTTCAAGTGATTCAGAATCGCTTTATGCGCAGGGCAGTGGGCGCTCCGTGGTACTTGCGGAACGCCGAACTGCACTGCGATTTCACCCTCCCCTCTATTACGCAGTATATGAAAGACTGCTCCCGCCGCCACTTCGACAAAGCTCCCCACCACTCGAATCCCCTCGTGGTCGAAGCGGCGAACTACTCCACTGACATAACCGATCCCCACTTCCTTCCCCCCCGTCGCCGTCCAAGGCATATTTTGGGTGACCCGGACGACCCCATCGCAGCCGTTACTTCGGCAGCTTTAGCGTCGTCCCAAGGGAACCCCGGTAATGGTTGTAGACCCGACCAGGGCTGTGATCCCGATCGCATTGTAGGCTCCGGCCGAGATCTTCTTCGCAGCCCCAGTCGCAGTCGAGGTAATTCACACACACACGATTGTAGTCCCAGCCACAGTGCGGGTGGGAGTATACACCGCGGCCCCGGTCGCGATGTATCCTCCGGCCCAGCAAATGGCTGCGGACGAGGTAACACTGGTTTTCAATGTAGTCCCAGCCACCATGGCTGTGGGCGAGGTATTACACTTTCTTATTGTAGCCCCACCCAAAGTACAGTCATGAGTGCACAACGCGACGATCCTGGTCGCGGTGTGGACCCATGTCGCGGAAATGGGAGGAGGCGAGGTACACAAGGTTATGATTTAGTGGTAAACACAGTCAAACACCGAGCTCGCCGGCGAGCTCGAGGCAAAAGTTATGTCTTGGTTAGATTCTCTCCAAATAGTCGTAGAGTTAAAATTCATAGGGCCCACTTTCAACGGTACACTTATGTACCGGGGCGATTCTCTCCTACTCCCCTCTCTCCTGGCGACGGCCCAAGCCGAGGTCCGTACCCTAGTGGTGCCCTTGAGCAAGTCGCCTACTCCTCTCCTTGCGGCGAAGCGTCTTCAACGCTCGCCTTAGGCGGTGCGCCCTCTGCGCCCGCATCTGGCTGAGTGCCATCTGCGCTCGCCAACCGTCCGGTGACGCTGTAAATGCCGGTAGAGGCAAACAGCATTAGTCCGTTCTAAAAAAAAAAAAAAAAAAAAAAAATGAATAATCCAAATAATGAATACTCCACCATTTCATAAGGCGAATATTGCCGTAATTACGATGATTTTCGCCGCAAATTAAGCGTCGTAAACGTAAGGTGATTTTAACAGTATAGACTGCATATTTAACCGGAGTAGGGTCTATTCGTAAAGTGCCTTACTGTGCGTTACATTCAACAGTTTGTATCTGTTAAATCTAATAAACAGTTTGTACGTTTTCGCTTAAGAAATCAAAAATAAACGTAAGCCTTACAAACTCACCTCACGTAATTACAATTCAGCCGTGTACGTTAATTAATAATGAATTCACCTTAGCTCAGAATTTGATTTTTCTCAGTGTGTAGAGTTATGACAAGAGATACTCAATGTTGCTACTGTGGCGTGCACGTGTTTCAAACTACTTTTATAATTTCAGCTACCAAACATACTACAAACAAAGAAATGCTAACTGATTAGATATCCTTTATTTATCACTCAGACTGATATCTTACAGAAAACGAAGCACAACAGTCGAGAAACTACAAGGATGGTAGGTAGTTGTTTTTATGTAGAACATAGTACATACATAACTACAATGCTTAGCTTGTGTTGTCTGACGTTCAACTGCATCACAACCAGTATAAAATTGCAATCAGCTCATCAGCTATAGTCAAACTCTAACTAATCAAAACTGTCAAACATATTTTTCATTTAGGCCATCAATGCGCCAGTAGACAATCAAGCCAACTGGCCAGACGACAACCCATTTAATCGTTTAACACACTGTCACTACTGATTTCGTAATAGTCAAAGCTGTCAAGTTTAATCAGTATGCCTGGTTCACTTCATAAATAAATCATGCCCATGTTTGTTATGTCTCAGAGAAGCTTACACTGGTTAAGCAATTTTATGAAGTAATGGTGCCACGCCATTCACGATTTGATGTATCGGCACTTCACATATGGCTTTGTTATTATCATCTTGAGGAGTCATCTGGCTCAAATGGAACACAAAATTACATTATTTCGTTACCCTTTGTACTTTGTTTTCAAGTAATAATAAATTTGCATCTACGACTTGTTAAGCTATTGCATAGCTTCTATCGCGGGCCTTGAGCGTGGAGACCGAATCCGGAAATTCCGTAACGAAAATAACCTAACACCCCCCACTCCGACTCCATCTATCGATGAATAGCACAACTTTTAATGACTTTTTGAAATATCACGCTTGTCTCTTTAGTTCAGCAACTCGCCTCTAGATGGCATTGGTTAAATAATTATAATTGCATAAGTTGATTTCGCATCTATCGATGAATAGCAGAACTTTTAATGACTTTTTGAAATATCACGCTTGTCTCTTTAGTTCAGCAATTCGCCTCTAGATGGCATTGGTTAAATAATTATAATTGCATAAGTTGATAAAAACAGCTATGCAATAGCTTTACCGCGGCAGTCGCCGAGTGCCACACGTCTTTTCTTGTATTTTTTTATATTATTAAGCGACATTACAAGCATGAGACCCACCTGGGGCCTTACTCCCACCAGTTAAAGTAATCTTGTTAAAACCTTACCATTAAATTTGGTACTACCACGTCAATATAGCAAGCTTAAAATAATATTGGATTGCGATAGACGTTTTGATGGCGTAGTATCAAATAGTTCACTCAATAGTTCACTCAACTAAGTTTCATAGTTCCAATGTCAAAGTTTTGAAATTCCGTACTCTCATCTTTTAAAGTAGTCATATTGCATATCACTTATATTGCTTACCATTAAATTTGGTTGACCGTTTTGTGTCGGTGGGAGTACGATAGTAAGTATGATTATTCTAAGCTAATTACAAAACGCTCCTGATTTATGATGGTTTCTTAAAAGGTGGGAGTAAGTGTTAAGTGGTAACCTCTGTCTAGAACAGATGCATGTCGTCATAGCTGATGAACTGTACTGCGTCCATAAACCTGACATATTAAGTTGTTGAATCTTATGTGCCTGTAATTTCGCCGGCACCCATACCAATCAAACCATAGAACACAGTTTGAAAACAAACAAACATTACTGCATATAAGAACCTACGGCACGGCACTGAAATAGGTCGGCAGTGCTACCCTGGACGAACTCACTCACAAAGAGTTCTGCTGCACTGTATTACCTTGAGAATAGGTAACATCTCCTCTATTCTCACGGTATTACTTCAGAATATTTATCAATAAAATCATAAAAACACATTATAATCCGTTTAAATATTCCAGTTGTAACCAGTTCTTTCCATCAACAAGTATTCATCGAAATAATGTGAAACAGATATGATGCACAAACCTGAAAAAACATGTTTTTTACATAATTTCCATAACACACTAATTTAATTTAATTTTTAATGATGCTATACTTCACGTTCTCTGTGTTATTGTGTGTGTTCGATCGACTAGGTAGTAATTGTATTTTTTTTTGCAATTCAGCACTTGAATCTGAATTTGTTCTGTACAAAGCTTACATCCATAATAATATTATCAAACGTTTGTAACTCCGTCACGCTAACTATCACTCTGTCTTTTTGTATGTTATTAGCACGCCTTAACGGCTGAACGGGTCGTAATGAAATTTGGCAAGGATATATAGATTATATACCGGAGAAGGACACATGATACTCATCATCATCATCCATCACCACGCGGCGGGTGAAACCGCGGGGCGCAGCTAGTTTTTATATATAAAATTATGTGCTCTCACTACATGCACGTCTTTCCTAGTATATATTTTGGTCTATGTGCACGTCTACACTAAACTTACAACAAATTATTACCGACATATTATATTGTTAGGTAGATAATCATAGACTAGAAAAATAAGGTTATTTCTTTTAATGGTACTATTACCATTAAAAGAAAGAAGGCTAGTATTATTAAAAACTTCATAATAGCCTCTTACTTCAAAGTACCTTGGATAAATGTCTTAGCAAAGAAAGATCCTTGGTCTTAAACATTCTTAAATAGCATATTCTTTCTCTACAAAGACAAAAACGAATCACTTCTCAAGTGTGTCTCAAGCTCCTTAAAGACAGCGGTGTACTATGAAGCTAGCGCAATGCGGCGATAAACTAGATACGTGATTTCAGCTCCAATCCTCGCTAGTCCCGTCCTCCCAATCTGAAGGTCTCGTATTCCAGAATTGCAGTAAACAGACGCGTTGTCATCTGGAGGGAATATCCAAGGATTTTACATTCGCAGCGACTCTAGGATCGCCTTTATCGCGTCTTTGAAGCACTCTCCAACGAGTATGGATGGTACGAATATACGGTATATCTATAGCAAGTATAGGTATTGGCATTTTGTTACGTATTTGATATGAGTGTTCAGTTTCTCATTGTATTTTCGATTACAACAGATAACTTAGCAGGTTTGTGGTTTATTTAGTGTATATCAGACTGCCGACAAGAAGATGTTTATGCTAGATTATGTCGGACTACGGCTTGGTGGATTTTGCCAAATGCAGGTTTCATTAGATTTGCCATTGGTGCGATTGACATACTCTAGACAGAATATATGTACATAGATAAATACTATGTATATTGGATATGTAAACTGTCAGCAAATTTATGTGGTAACTGTAAACTGCTACCATAGATTATTACTTTATAATACTGGACTGCTACAATATAAACAAAAAAGGTAATAAAAAATACAGAAACTCTGTCTGTAATAATTGAATCGACTATTGAGTTATCATGAGATATATTGCAAATAAGAAATAGGAAATAAAGAACAGGATCTAAGATTCGTCGTTTATTTTTCAACTAAAATATATTTATTTTCACGTTTGCCGTGTTTGGGTCGCTAATTGCTAACAATTGGATTTTTTACAAGTTCTTCGACCATATGTGCAGTATTAAATTAATGTTCTTAATTTATGGTAATTGCATACTATGATAAAAACGGTGTAGGGTTAAAGGTACATGCTTGAATATATTTGTTTTTCGTCATTAGCTCGACGGTGTCTTTATTGGTAAAGAGCAAAAATGTATCCGATGTATAATTTTAATTTGGTCACAACTCTTTTTTATTTTGTATTTTAATTTGTGTTTTCTCCCTAATGAGGTTAAAATTGTGTGATGAAGAGAGCAAGTGATTCGTTAGTAGTGCCGTTTATAATGGCACGCTACGCTTATTATTCTCTCTGTACCTTACCAAGCTCATGCTTTAGATACAGCATATTTTGCTGGCTTAGGATCAAATTCAGCTCGATAAAAAGCAATCTTTGCTTGAAAATAACTGGTAGATTTTTTTTTCATGTCCGCAGAAAAAAATGCAGCCTAACATTCAGTGTGACCGTCCCCTCACCCACTATAATCACTCATATATCTAGTTCCCCCCAAGAAGGTCGTGCACTAACTGTTGGTCTACTTTACTAATAAAGTTTGGGTACCAGTTCGTAAAACAATAAAAAACTTGAGAATCTGTTGAAACGCCGAAAGCTGGAGCCAGAGTTCTACTCTCCAGCCTCAGTCATACTGGAGTCATTTTATCTGCATTTTTCTTTGTAGAGTGCTCCTTAGTCCTAAGCGGTCATTTTAATGGGATTATTACTAAATATTTTTATTTTAATACCGTTTTAATAAGATATGCTCATGAATCTGAATCAAGTGGCATAAAAATGTAACTTATATAATAGTGAGTTAAAGCTCACGTCATACTACCTCTTCATATTGCTAACTGTTTCTAATGGAATTAATTGCATAAAGTGATGCACAAACATGGTGGGATACCCGTGGGAACTATAACAATTTGCTGGCAATCACCTTAGCGAACAGCAGCACGCTCAACTCAATAATGCATGAACGCAGTCAGACGTCCGCTGCGCCCAACGCTCTAATTACGGTAAGTAACACAAACGGTTTATTCCCACCTCAGGGCACGGTTATCGAACCCGCACAAAACTATGCCTACGAATTATAAACAAGGCCATTAGTCCACCGGAATGACGCAACGAGCGCTGCCGAGGCGGTGACCTCGCGTATATCACCGTTCGCGGGGTCACGCTACTCGTAAATCCTATTTCCGTGTCATCGACGGAGTCCAGAGCTTTGCATTTAGATTGTGAACATGAGACAAACGGTGGCGCGCCAAGCGGGCTGCACTACATCACCGGCGACGATATCTCCATTCCGGAGTGCGGAACGTCCTCGAGTCCCGACATCCTCATGCAGCGGTAATGCGCTTTATGCGACAAATATCCACCGACCACATCGAAGTAAGGATACTTTATACGCGCGTTCTGCACGAACCACTGAACCACAGAGGATTTATTTCACTGAATATTTCCTACAATACTACTATACGGGATCGCACATAAATCAGACGATTGCAATCTCGGACTCGCGTTGAATATTTCTAGAAAGGAAAATACCGAACAAGCTGGTACTTACATTCTTTCGATTTCTGTTGGCGTATTTTATTCTAAGGTTATCGTAATGAATCGTAAAAGTTTATTGCTATGGTCGTAAAAGCGAATTCTCTATTGGTCTGTCTGAAGGTGGATGGTTGGACGCGAGAACAAGTCGTTAGGACGTGTGCAATGGACAATGCGGCATCGCCGACATACCGCAATTGCGACGCTCTGCCCAATGTTGACGCTCGTGGACAATAAAACGGGATGATTGCGGTTCCATGGGCTATTCGCAAGAAATAAGGTCGCGTCGCATTTGTACAAAAGCTAAATATTTTTTGCGTATTAATATATAAAATTTAACGTGCTCTTAATCATGTAATATATAAGTCATAAACACATATTGAAGTTTTTAATCTAACATGGTAACTAATGCTAGAATTAAATTTAGAAACAGGATATTTACCATGTATTATGTACTATGTACTTATTATCATCATCATCTCAGCTGAACATAATTATGGGGGAATTGGAAAATCATGGGGGAGAATCCCCCCTAATATTCCAAAAGGATCGGTTGGAAGCGGCTTGCATTCAACATACGACCTACGCTTTGCTTTCCGGTTCGTGGTCTCCACTCCAGAACCTTCGGGCCCCATCGGCCATCTGTTCTGCGTGCTATGCGCCCTGCCCACTGCCACTTTAACTGGCTAATCTTCTGGGCTATGTCGGTGACTTTAGTCTTTCTACGAATCTCCTCATTTCTGATTCGATCACGTAGAGTGTGATGAATGTAGTATGTACTAACCTAGCTCTAGTTACATATAAAATCAAAAGTGTATTAATTGTTTAAATAGAATAAATCGGACTTTCATCAAGTTGTATCATTTGTTCTCGCCCCATAAGAGAAACCCCGAGCATAGCCCTCTCCAGAGCTCATTGTGCGACTTTGAGCTTACTTATGAGGCCCATAGTAAGGTACCACGTTCGAGTGCCATAAGTCATCGCTGGTAACACACATTGGTTGAAGACTCTTGTACTTATTATGAGCTCTCGGTATTTCGGAACACTTGCATGCGTCATGTTCACGAGTAAACTGCGCGTTTTTAGAAATAACTTTCGGCACAGTTCACTCAGTGAACGTGGTGCATGCAACTGTGCCAAAATATCGGGTGCTCATAATAAATACATGGTAAATATCCCGTTGCTCAAGTAAATTATTGCAGTACATATTACGTATCTTCTTAACAAAAAGAACAGTTTGTATAGAGAAGACTGCGGCAATATTCTTCTTCTTTAAGTGCCTCTCCATTACTGAAGGTTGGCAGTCAGCTTCTTAAATTTTTCCTTGTCAATCGCCAATTTGAACAATTGCTCCACGGTCTTAATCCCTGTCCATCCTCCCTGATATTACGAAGCCAAGACATCTTTCGTCTACCCGATTTACACTTCCCGGGTACATTTCCCATCATGATGGTCTGCAGGAGAGAATACCGACCACGCCGTAGAACATGTCCGAGGTAGGCGATCATTCTCTGCTTGATAGTCCAGATCAGTTCGACATTCTTTCCCATTCGCGGCAATATTAAAATGAACTAAATGTATGATAGAACTACAAGAACTATCACACTCGGGACCTACTTAATACCAGCAAACGCATTGATGAAGGGAAAGTGGTATATCAAGACGACAAACCGCAATATAAACTGGATTTAGTAACAGCTTAGAGCTCGACTCTAATAGAAATTATCATTTTTATATCTAGGTTTCCTATAGATCGTTAAAGCAACTTATAGAACTAATAATGATCCAGTAAAAAATATTCAATGCTATAAAGAGATCATGTATCACCAAGCTAACGATTAATCAATTTGAGTCATAAATATATAAATGAAATAACTGATATTTTTTCAAAGTTACATAAAAACATCGAGTTAGATATCAAACAACTAACAGTGTTGTGTGTCCCATCAGAGTTGTTAGTTATAATAACTAACAAAGACAAAGATTATTTTCTTGTTGATGTGTTGATGTATTATTACTACAAGCATGGCAGCGTTGGTGAGAGGCGTACGTGTGCGTGAGAAGGCTCACGGAGGCAGAGAAAGTTGTTGACATTGACAGACAGCGAAGGCGGTGTGGGAGGTTCGTCACATAGTGCCTTCGTAGAACTTACTGGAATCCGGATATATTTTACGTTGTATGCGGCTCATGGTTTCCATTACCATGCTATTCTCATCTTCTTTTATTTATGTACAAAAAATACATATTATTTTTAGGTAAAAGGCAGTTAAACAGAAATAGGATAGTACTACACAAAATATTAATCAAACATAATCAAAAATCGATGACTTTAATATTTTATATATATAATAAAAGTCCAGTAAGTCATTCAAGTGATACAATAAAGTTACACAATGAAAGTTTCGTTGATTTCACTGACAAAAAAATTGTTCGAGGGACAACCGAAATTTAAGTATGATTTTTTTTTTTAAATGCCAATAGACCAATACTCATTTTAAAGCTGATTTTAGCATTGAGACATTATCTCAAAAATATTCCAAACTAGGTCTAATGTGTGATAATCCAAATATTAGAACCAGGATAGCATATTATTGGTTTTATGAAGTTATAACGGTTGCCACCTCTTATTCGTTCATAATTGGAGTATATTATTATAAGTAGCAATGGGCGCATAACCTAATCAAGAATATAACAACTATTTTTCTTATCTAGGACTACAACCGTTTCCAATAACTTTGAATGATCAACTGTGATAGAAATGACTTTTATGTGAAGATGACAAGTATGATGTCAGTGTTATGTGCCACCTATTAGAGAGTTAAAGTAGTGTAACGGTCTCTCTAAATGTTTGTTCTGCGACATTGGGTCTGTATCGGTGGAAGTGGGTTGGTGCAAGCGCGCGCGCAAGTGGGTGAGCGTGTCGAGGTCGTGACGTCACTCGCTTTCTCTGCGCCCGCGCTGTTGTGCAACCGTGGCAAGCCGGCTGCATAGGGATGAGCTGCATTGAAACTTGGCTGCTAGTCGATTAGGTGTAGTTGATTGAGTAGAAAAGTCACTACTGTTCGAAAGGAACATGGAAACAATAACTGTTCTGTATACACGCTATTTATTCCCCATTCCTTTGTCTCGATTATACTAATTGGGGGCTTATATACCAAATTATTATTTAATTTTAATATTTTATCAGCTGTATTTGAAAGGAAATTAAATATTACAAATAATATACAATTTAAAATTGTGCAAATGGTACTATAACTTATTTGAAAAATCAAAGTGATATGAAGTTCGTGGCAGACTAGAGCATGAGCTAGATTCATATAAACTAATTATGTGGTGTCCTTTTTCGATTTCAAAAACATTGATATGCATTTAACTTTGGTGACCCCAATTATGATGTTTCCTAAGCAAAGTTTTCGTTTTCATTGCTGACCAGGTGGAGCCAAGATCGGCGCAGGATAGCCAGCCACTCAGCCACTTCAGCCACTCGATGAAGAGAGCCGAAGACCGGGCTCACTGGCGCGCCTTGGGAGCCTATATCCAACTGTGGGCTAACACGGGCTGATGATGCAACAGTTCACTATATACGAGATAGTTGAAAGTTAGTCCTATTTTATTTATTTTTATACCAATAAGTTTATGTTCTCTTGTGCGTAAATATATTTTTTTGGCGTGGATAAATAAGGTGCGGATTTAGTTTTTAATTTTAACGCATAAAAGTCACGAAAAGTAAGAAAGTATTTTTTGTTTGTTATTACGGATAAAACATTTGAAAATTTATAATACATGTGTCGAATAAACAAAGTAAAATATTATTCAGTTAATGATTCATTTACTTCGAAACTTCGCGGTTCAGGATCATACAGTATGCCTTTAAATTGTGTTGTGCCACTTTCCTATTCTTCAGCTGTAGGTAGAGTCGGTGATAAAGAGGATATGGTTGGTTCTTGTCTTAAATCTACACTATAGTAGATTACCACTGGTGTAAGCTCAAGTTGAAAAATCTGTCACTGAACACATTTAATGCTAATGGTGTATACCAGCAGCTCTTCTTCAAAATATATAATTAATTGTCATATGTCGTCTGTGCAATTTTCTTAAATAGTGGCAAAACACTAGCATATATTCGTCATAAAAACCTATTTCTTGAAACTCACGTATATTCTCTATAAACAGTGCAATTGTAATAAAAGCATGAGAAATAAACCTGCAAAAAGTAGCTTTTCTGTGTTAGGTTAGTGTTAGGTTTCGGGGCAATCTTGCTTTTATGATGTCTTAAAATGTTTAAACAAACGTCGATGCAATCAGTACCAAAGCGAGCACATCACTATTTCTATTTGAGTTACATGCTCATTGCACTCTGCCCTCATCTTGATGTGAGTGATGAAAGAAAAACACAAGTCGTACTTTCATGAACACGAGGTCATATAGTTCACAGTTTTGTGTGGATCGGATTACTAGACGTTGACAGTAAGAAAATGGTTTGGGGCACTGGTTTTGTTCCCCAGATTCTAACCGTTTCATATCGGTAGTTAGTTATTTTTAATTTTGGAACGCGGTGATAGAGCGATTTAAAAGTATTTGAATAATAAAAATTTTTGTGGTCGTACTTGATTAATAAATTTAACGGTTAATTGCGAAAAAAAACCTTCGAATAATGCTATAAAATTAGAATGAAGTGTTTTTAGGATGGAAGATGTTTTAGGCATAAATACAATCAAAATAATAATAATATTTACAATTATAATGTATATACATCGATTACCTACTTAGACTTACGTACATCACACCTATTCTATTTTATATAAGTTATTAATTTTATAAGTTGTCATGTAATTACATGAAGTGAAACTTTTGATCAATTTGTGAAAACGGTTTGGTGGTTTCCGGTGAAATTACAGGCACGAGATAACAACTTATATCTCAGGGAGATGGGCGCAGTGCAGCCGTGCGATTCTCTAAGAGCAAACATCGTTGCATCTTTGACAACATCCGTGAAACAAATTACGAGATGACCAGAAACGTTGGAAAAACAACCTTATATACAAGGCCGATATCTCATAAAGTATTTGACATCGGTGATCTCGTCGACGGTCGCATCGACGAATCATTAGAGAATCGCAAATGTTCGTCATTTGTTACAGGCTTATTTGTTATAAGTTCTTACTTAACACCAGGTGGGCGTTGTTTTTGTTCCTTAACCTCCTGACATTAAAAAAAGAGTAGAAATAATTCCTTATAATATACCTATTCTATACATTGTTTTAAAATTTAACTTACTTAGTTATCGAGCAACTTGTTACTGAATAATATACGTAAAATAAAATTTTAAACAACTTACTAGCCTCAAGCTTGTATCTGTGTAAATAACTGGCCAAGTGCGACTTGGACTCGTGCACGGAGGGTTCCATACGTTAAGAAAGCATGTAACAATATTGCTGTTACTAAAGACAATCGACGTTAACGGACAAGCTTCGCTGTTCGATCTCTAGGCATGATTATTGCACCAACTGCAAATGATAAGTTTGTTAAAGTAAAATCGCTTTTTTGTTACATTGGACTACATTTACGGTTTTCAGCTTTTTGTACTGTACGAAATTGCTTCTTCCCATTTTTGATTCTAGGTCGACGGGATATATACGTTTTTATTCCCTTGTGAATTCGCAAAATATGCGAAAATGTTAAATAAATATATATTTATAACGGTCTTTTGATCGCAACTTAGAAGTTTGATTATTGCACAGCAGAAAGAGACCGTACACCAAAGTATTTCAAATACATTTCAGCTTGACCACTGCGTTTTTGAGAAAAAATGGTCTTGATAGACAGACAGACGGGACAACAAAGTAAACCTATCAGGGTTCCTTTTTCCTTTTGAGGTACGGAACCCTAAAAAAAGCTGAGAAGCATAACTAGCTCGAAGTGTATATTTTCTAGTAATATATTAGGTACTATGTTCTGCAATACATAAATTCACTAGACACATGCAGCGACCGTCTTTAGGACGAAATCGCATGTTTTGCATATTTATATTTTATGTTTAGTCGTAAAATGTTTAAAGTAACAAAGTTTATTGTGTGGATCATAAAACCCTGCAAACAAACATACCACACATGTATCCTGCTGTTGTATATGCTGGTACCGAATGCACATAAGGTGCGGTCACACTTAAAGCGAAACGAACGATGAAAAGGGTATGATGTAACTTTTCCAGAAAACCCAGAAAAAAAAATTCCATAAAATAGGATCCAGTATTCGGAAAACATAGCATGAAGTTCTTTTCTCGATAGAAAAATAACGGTTCTGAAATTTCTGCTTAGCAAGTTTTCTGTATTTGTCATCGTCATTTCAGGTCGTATCAATTCAAAGAATGTATATAAAAAAAAAATTAAAAAAAAAAAATATATAATAAGAATTAAAAAAATTATTTATTAAAAATTAAAAAAATATTTTTTATATTCAACCATCTAATCACTGCATACATCACAACAGATTCCACACCTTGTTTCTGTATTGTTATAGTTTTTATTAACAGATGTTTTGCTTAGCTAAACTTAACTTACTTCCCTAGTTTACTCTTCCTCTCGCTAGGAAACTCTTTAATGCGCATCTCACTACGATAAACGCAACTGATACACTTGAATCATCTTTTTTTTAAATAATAAAACGGGATTAAAGTAAGACTTACGCGTTGTCGATATCACGATCGTCAACTGTTTCAACTTCATCCGGAGGCCTTCTTTAAAATCTGAACCATCTTCTATAACTTGCCAGGACAGCGCCGGTCATTTGGTTGAGTAGATCTTCTACATTACTTCCTCCCCATTTCATATGAAATGGATTTGTTATTCTGTTTGACAGATTTAGTGCGATGTGGACCCCTAGGTGGGGCTACCTTCCATATATCAATTACGTATAATCCTAGGATTAAATTGGCTACGTCTCGCCCGTGTGTCGTGTTTTTATTAGCTAGTATGTTATACTGTCAGACTTTAGATATAAAAGCTATTAGTAGTCCTATTGAAATTTCTATTTACGGTAAATCTACGAGATACTTTATTAAAATTCTCTGAAAGTACTGGATATTTCAAATAGAGCTACGTTATAACTATTGCCAACTTTTGCGTGTTCATTTATTTTTTGGTACAAGTATATTATTTGGTAAAAGCTTTTACAAGAGACAAACTATCTTGGACGAATGTCACTGTCTCGCCTGCGGTTATCCGGGACGTTATTATCCGGGCTAAGATCCCGTATAATCCCTAGTCCTGGTTATACAATAGTTTATGGCCTCTATCGTCTAACATAAGTTACAAGTTACATTATACGGACCTAAATTTTTTGAAAAAGGTCGGAACTTACCAACTAACATTATTTTATGTCCAAACACGGACAAATACGGAGCAATATAAAAATAAATCGACATCGAAAACACGGGGTAAATAGTAGAAGTTCGTAATACGGGTATCTTTAGGCTTTATTATCTTTAGGCAGGGTAAGGATAAAATAACACTTTTAGGCACACTTATATTTTAATTACGAGTCACCCACGTCCGAAGGACGGGGCTCTAGACTGAGTTTGTTTCACGATATTCGGTCCCTAATGAAATTCGAATAACGCTGTTTTTGAATGTTGTCAAGACTTTACTGCGCTTTCCTTACACCATACAAAATTCGGCACTTTTCGAATACCGATGGTCTCGGAAATCCGTGGGTTATACGACTAATCTGCAAGAATCAGTCTTTGTGTGTGCTGCCAGATATTATTATACTGCGTCCAAGAAAAAGTGCGTAGTCTTTTCTGTGTTTAAGTTCGAGGAGCAGAAGAAATTATTGGGCAAATAGGACTTAAAGTTAAAATATCAGGTTAGTCAAAATATTGTTATTGCTTTTGCTACTGTTAAATAGATTAGATTAGTTAGATAGATTTAGATTAGCTCGCGAAGGCTTAAAAAGATCACTCACGCTCTCTGGGAGATAAACGCAGTAAAGTGCAGTATGCACTATAAAACTTAAATCTCTTGGTAATGTAACTGTTATGGGCAGATAATGGCACGCTCATTTTGTTACGTAATTTTATAAGTTATTTTTTTTGCCCACTGATCCCAATTCGGCGATAATTCAACATTAGTGTCCAGTTTCTAATAATAAGCATAAGCGTATACCTACTTTCATGTTATTCATAACATAAAGTATGAGAAAGCACACAAGATATCAAATACTCTTGCAAAATATATATTTAGATATGCTGAATATGAATGATCATTTCGAATGTTCAATGTTCAATATAAGCATAAATGCATAACATAGGTCATATAATTTTAATGGCTTTAATTCATTCGCTTATAATAGTTATTAGACATGCTTGCTTTGTAAAACCTATTATATCGCCAAATATTGTATAGCAAACTTATTTTAAGTTTTCTATTTTTTCTCCCAAAAATAATGCCTGTGCCTGGCAATACGTTTATATTTTACACTGAAGAAAGAGGCTGGGAACTGGTATGTCTTTATAAGCTGATGAGAATCAGGTAATTCAACTTCAAGTTTTTGTAAAGGCCACAAAACAAAACGTTTATTATTTTTTTGGATTAAAATTCCCTTGAGTATGCTACATATTAAACTTATTTTGAAAAGGCAAAACACCTACTATACGAATCGAATAGGTCGACCCGCGTTTCGTGCATATCAGATGTTCATCTTGATAAAAGAACGTGGAAAAAAGAATTTGATTGACACTAGGTTTTGGATGAAAAATTTCCGTTGTATTCAGTCATTAAGTGACTTCTTATTTTAAATACATGAGAATTTAACCTTTATTACTTACGTAAAATAATGTAGAAGAAGTGCTGAACGTGAGGTTTGCCTTGTGTTCTGATCTGATCAAGAAGGTCAAGCAAACTCAGTGTAAGGCGACTGAGCGGAATTAAATACTGTCACCCTGCGCTGTCGGGTATGCTAACAGTAAAAGATACGTCTTACCAGACTTGCGAAAGTGAATGCCTTGCTTGGTACCACCTTATCAGATCCTCTGTCCACCGTGTCAGATACTCTGCCGAAAGCGTTGTGTGTTAAGCTGTGAAAACACTGTACCAAATGACATTACTGGGCGAATGATACTCCAAAGACGAAGATCTTGAGGTGCCGTAGTACAGTTCCACGCCAAAGTACAGTTCTGAGCTCTGGGTGACACTGCAACTGCCATGCAGACGTAGTCCTTACAATCAAGCGCACAACTGCGATGACCTTATAGACTTTTCGTATATATTCCCTTATAGTTCCGTATGTTATGCTGTAAGACCCTTTAGACTCAATGTCCACATTTCATTGTTGCAGAAGTGTGGAGTGCGGGGGGCGGCGGCGGCGGCCCGCCAGCATGCGGTAGCAGCGGCATGGACGGCCTGAAGCATGAGCTGCCTTACCGAGGTCTGCCCAGCCAGGTCGTGAAAGCAGAACCAGGTGTCAGCCATAACGGCCACCCTGTGAATGGACATGCTCGTGAGTGGATGGCGGGAGGCGCAGGCGCCGGTTCGCCGTCACCAGGAGCGCCGGCGCAGCCACAACCTAATGGGTACTCATCGCCTCTTTCGTCGAGCAGCTACGGGCCGTACAGTCCTAATGGAAAAATAGGTCAGTTCTCTTTGTTTATATAGTAATAGTGATGGTCATTTGATAACTTTTACTGAAACCTTCTGGAACCTCTAAACTGTTTACCGTAATTTTAAGGTTAGGTTATAAATATGGGACCATACATTATGAGAAACGATTCAAACTCTGACTAATGCTCTAATCCTGATGTCAAATTACAAACGGGGTGACATGGACCTATCGATTGTTCTTAACCATATCAATTCAAAACAAAAACAAAATTGTTGATTGACTGGGTCAGGTACATTGACTGAAACTAAATGAACCCTCGACATAACTGTTAAAGGTACACACATCTACTAATAAATAATTTAAAGTAGTAAAATAAATGCAAATTTTTAAATGGTCATCAGCACCTACATTACCTGTACACTAGCTGTAAGTTTCCCTAAGATATTAAAATAAAATAAATTAAACTTAAACTTTTACACGGTAAAATCTAGGGATCTTTTTTTTGTGACGTTAAATATAATGAATAAAATAAATAAATAAATACACAACTTTTCATTGAAAGTTTTGATCTAATCTTTTAACATCTGCAGTTTTATACGATTTAAAAGTACGAGTACCTATATAACTTCAGATGTTAAAAGGTTAGAACAACAGAAGTACTACGGAGATACTATGTCTTGCATTACTTTCTATTTTCAACAGTTATTTCGAAAATTCTAGATTACTAGTTATATCTATATTACTTTTAATGAGATATCACGATAAACTAATCCTACAAGCCATCTAACGATAGAAAAATAATGCGGCGGTGAAAATATCCAAAGCAAACAATACGTGACCTCGTTTCTTGAGTATGTGACCGAACATAATTGCGTAACAGCGGGATACAGTACAGAAGAACGGGTAATCTATTAAATGTATGCTCCACAAAGAACTCGACTAGTCCATTTCCTAACAGCCTTCGACATTACTGTTGGCCTCGGAGGAAATGCATGTTAAGGGACATTACCCATTGAAGACTGTTCTTAATGCTGCCACTCTGTTGCAAACAATGTAACTGTACCTACTTTGCAATATTCATCTTGAGTGTTTTTGTATAAAAAATAAACACAAAACAGAGTAAAAGTTTAGGGTAAAAGTGTTGGGCTATTTGTCATAGTATGAATGAAAATAATAAGTAAAACTTTACTTGAAAAATGTCCCAACACTTTTCAGTAAGTAATGTTAATAGTAAGCTGGTTCTCGTCATTTTAGAATAAAATTAAATTAAAGAAATATATAATACGAGCTACTTGAAATACGAGCTACTACTATTCTTTGAAATGTATTTAATAGGTATAATAATTGCGTGAACTAATAAATCAGTACTTACTTAATAAAATGAATTTGAAACTCCCCTTCGCGTTTTTGCTTGTATAGGCACGCTCATGGCATGACTGGCATGAGTCATCAGCAATTGCATACATAATGCGCGCACACCATAAATGTGCGCGCGACATTGATGAGAAGATTTACAAATATCAAAAAGTAACAACAGATGTTTAGCCACAGAATAAATAATAGTTAGCTTAGGAATCAACGCGTGTGCATTAAGTACTATGTGGGTGTCTCATAGCGGCGCGCGGACTATGTTCCATCAATATAAGAAATACACACTCGCCCTCTTTTTAACGAGCGCTTTTTGTCCCCTTCGCTCATACTCAAGCAACAAATACTGATCTCTCTCGCAACTCGTAAACATTCAAAACCTTTTAGTTCTGTCGTCAAGAAGAAACTGCTAAAATTAATTCTTATATGTTTATATAATATAACGTGACCTTTGGCATCTTACCGTTAACTACCCAGACGAAGGACATGAATCAGTGAACAATACTATTTACGTTCTCATTACCATCTTGCGCAGACCAATCGACAGTCATGCCAATTCTTCAACAATGACCACATTCGTCTAAAATTGGAGGAACCGTGAGAGATCCATTTAAACTGGTTGGCTCTTATCAACATTGACGATGATTTTTTTTCGTGTAACGTTATCGTTCATAGCGATAAAGAGGGCAACGACCCGAATTGCGTGATTTAGATATCAGTAGGGCAAACAATTTGGTGTAACAGAAACAGCAGATATGACAAAATAGTTCGACGAAAGTCTACGTGTTTGCATATTTTTACATAATTCCTCGCAGAGTGATGCAATGTTATGTTCATAATTATTTGTTTGCTCGAATTATTTTACCCGTATGCAGATGAACTAGCTCAGTAGACATAATATTAATTTAGCCAGCGATTAAACAGCATTTTAAGTAATAGGATACCAAAATCTTTTTATTTATGTACGCTTTCTGTAATATGGTTTGAATCCCTTAATTAGCATAAAGTGGTTATATCTATTCAGTTTTACGAGTATATTTTAGAGAGTTAGACTGTTTTATGGGTGTCTCAAGAGCTGACTAAGGCACATTAAATAGATCTTCATCATTAGGCACATCTTCTATGATGATATATAAAAGACAACTGACGAAGAGAGTGTCTTAGTACACTGACCACTTCAGGGAAGTAAAAACAAAGACTTATGTATATAAGATTCAATGTAACTGAAAATGACGTCTTTCGGGTCATACGTCATGCGAAAATTAACCCTATTAGCATAGAAGTTCTAAATAAAAGTCCAGTCATATCATCATTGTAAACCGTCAACGCTTGTGACTGAGAACATGGAGGTGATTTTCCATTGCTACCTACATAATGTGGGCATATTTAGCGGCCCAGCGAGCATAGTCTATAACTCACCAGTGTCCCAGCTTACATATTTAGGAAAACATGCCTTGAATATCGAGTTTTGGATAACGTTTGATATTGACCCGTTCGAACCAATGTGACCGGATAGGACCAGATTTTGATTCGATTTCATGCGGCAACAGAATTCTTTGGTTGGTTTGAAACTAACTATAGTATTTAAATTCAACGCATCGAACCAGAACGTCAAATAATTCTAAAAATAATGTTTTATCCCTAGTAGTATTTGTGTCTTCAGCCCTTGAGCTGGTTGAAGCTTCGAGTTTACACTCCTTACTCCTGCTGGATCTCAAGGAGCTACTACCCCTTGGTAACTTTTATACCTGATAACTTTTGAAAGCATAACAAAACATACGTCTAATGAATAATAATAATATAAAACATAAACCTATATTCTGAGATTCTGTGACGAAACGTATATATTTCACGAGATGTGTATCGAAAATATTAAATTGCGTTTTTCGAGTCGTTAAGGTTTTGGCCCAATTATGTCGCACCAAAACAAAACCAAATAGGCCCAATTTTGAGTCAAAATCTAACTCGAATAATTATATTACGTGAGTCGGAGACCTGCTGGTTTGGCGTAAACTTAGTTACGCCGTACATAACAACACAAACAAGCACGCTTTTAAAACCACAAACAACATTGTTTGGAAATCCAATTAATTCTTCTCTTACAACAACTTGGTTAATTACGGTGGGTTGATTACCACTAAAAGATGAAAACAATCAAAGATCCGAGAACAAAAGAAAAACGACTTGTCGGAAGGTACAAGTATTTCATCGACGGTCCGTTGTAAGTGTGAAGGTGATGGTGCATCAAGTGCCTCATCATTATTTTCTCGTTAAGGTTTATCAGGCGCGACCCTGACGAATCTCCACTCAGGTATCTTCATCTTTTCTCTCACGACACGTCTGTTGTAGAAGTATAATGTATGGAAGGTAAGGTAATATAAGTATAGATAATATTTAATTCTGTGCCACGACGTAATATTTATATATATATATATATATATATATAATAGGCGTTTAGGTTTGTGAAAAATATATATATCTTCATCTCAGCCGTAGGACGTCCTCTGCTGAACATAGGCTTCCCTCAAAATTTTCCAAAAGGACCGGTTGGAAGCGGCGTGCATCCAACGTCGTTAGCGACCTTTATCAAGTCGTCTGTCCACCGTATCGGTGGACGACCTACGCTGCGCTTGCCGGTCCGTGGTCTCCATTCCAGAACCTTCTAGCCGGCCCCATCGGCCATCTGTTCTGCGTGCTATATGCCCTGCCCACTGCTACTTTAACTGGCTAATCTTCTGGGCTATGTCGGTGACTTTCGTTCTTCTACGGATCTCCTCATTTCTGATTCGATCACGTAGAGAAACCCCAAGCTTAGCCCTCTCCATAGCTCGTTGTATATATATTATATATTTCATAAACCGGTTAAAGGTACAAAACGCAAGCTTTTTGTTTCCCTGTTATATAACTATGCTGCTATACAAAATAATAATAATAATGACTCCTTAATTCGACAATAGTTCCGTGTAATACATAATATTGAAAGAACCCTGCGTGAAATGATAAACAGTAATTAACAATTGTATACTATTTGTGCACCACCATCCATTTTTCTGCTGTTATTCTTCTCCATTCAAAGGATGTCTGGAAGAGATCGCTTTGAGCGATAAGACCGCCTATTGTTACACTGTTCTATACTGTAAAACAGTATGATTGTTTAATTTTAAGGGGTTTAATATAGAGTATATCTATCTATCTACAATTTGTCTTAGCAGAAATTTAAAAATATTCTGATATTGTGCCATATCTCAAGATTCGGAACGCAATCTCGGTATTTAAAGAATCCTAATTTGATTAATAAAAAAACAGTAAAATGCAGCTGACTCCGTGGGAAGATGACAGAGATCTTGATTTACTTTTTGTTGCAGGTCTTTCAGATCGCTATAAATTCGTTTGAGATTGTTTGAGATTTTATTGGCTCCAATAAAATTAAAACGGGTGTTTTAAAAATAATGTCTACGTGTTTGAGCAATAAAAAGCGAATCAATAAAATCCTGTTTAGAGAGACTTAGCAATATTGATATAACTTTAGCGCGGTTTAGTGTCGTATTAAATATTTTTCGAGAGAGAGGTTCAGAGTCCAGTATTCCACATTTACCTACACAAATCGCCAGTTTTTACTGCCCGTCAATATTCATGTGAGTGCGTTCAAAATTCTCATTACCATCTGAAGGTTAGTTAAGTTTGAAGAATATAGTACGCCTAACAAGATTGATATTTTTACTGTACATTTTAATGCCCCAGTGTAGAACACGAAGCACTTAAACTTGGTGCAGTGGTTGTCCGTGTAGTTAAACCTTATATTTTTCCAGAGAGACCCATTGTTGAGAATGAAATTATTTCTGGTATTGCTCTATGATTATTGCTTGTGGAAGGCGAGGCTATTCCGTGGCCATAAAATAAAGGAAAGGCACTCGTAGAAAATCTAAATGAGGCACTATAAGTGATAGGGCAGCCATAAAACCATCCTTTGTGTATGATTTATATTCAATAAACTTCACGCTACACCTTCATATTTGCGTGAGCGCACATTTGAAATAATACTGAAGAAAAATGATATATACGTGATCTAACGGCTTATCAAGATATAACAGATTGTCTGTAAATAATGGTAGAAAGTCAGTCTTTGTGCTCAATCGCATTAAATTTAAAATTGATTAGACCCGAAATAAACTAAAATCGAAATGGGTGATGTCATCAAACAGGGGCCTCATTCGCTATGACCACTCAAACACATAACCACAATATCTTCGGGGAATGATCGTGAAGTCTATAATATATTACCATCATTCCATGAAGATATAGTGACGCGCCGCGTTACATGTTTGATGGTCATAGCGAATAAGGCCCCAGGGTTGGAATTTTGCAGTTTCTTCCGCGTAACTTTTTTACGCAAAATTGTATTAGCTATGTGTTAAGGCTGCAAAGTGATGTTTGAAACTTGAGCCAGCGATGGATTCTAGGATTGAACCACGAGCGAAGCGAGTGTAAAATGATGAATCCTGAGCGTAGTGAGGGTTTACAAGATATGCAGAATAACTTTGCTTTTCACGTCACTACAGTCATGCAAATCCTAGGTGCAAGAAATACAGTGTAAATAATATCATAATATAGTAAAATAGTGTTAATTTATTTAAAAAATGGTTGTTCGTATAGTTGGTTTATGGGCGATAATTTTACGTGATAACATCCTATGACAAGTCGAACGCTTAGGCCGATCGTGCCTCTATATCGCTTGTTCCGCGCTCTTCGTTACGTGGCAATGAGTCATGCTTGTTCGTGGGTGCAGTCGCCGTTCATCGATTTATATTATAAGACGATATCACGTCAATAAAGACAACCACACTGTAAGGATGAATTTCTGAACAATAGTACAACGAAAGGTTAGATACTTAAAAGTTTGTCACGTTCGAATTTCAAATAGCTTTTCTACCTTAGAATCCTCTAAATGGACTTTTGTGCGCTGTATTCGAACAATAAACGAAGCCTTTCCGGGGCAGTAAAGTGAAAAATGAATTTCTCTACGTATGTTTAACCAATAAAAGTTGTACAGTATAATAGTTGTTGTTATGAAAGCAACTTTTTTTTTCGGTTCCATATCGCACACAACCGTAACCATGAGAATGATGACATGACACTACTTTTTAATGTTAAATTGACGCTTTAACTTACGCGTTAGGTATTTTCGAGTATCTCGACCGGTTTCGTGATCGTCTGGGCCACTTATTCGTAGAACACTTGCGCACCGCGGCTGCGTCCGCGCTAGTACTGCGACTATTATGACACTACTTGGTAATTAATACGTCGCGAATGTGACGAATTGCAAAGTCGTATTCTAATATACCTTACTACGTATTCAAAAAAAATAGTACCCTATGTATAAAATGAAATGTCTTTTGTTGAGAACTGGTAACATTATTAACATTATATTTTGAGGGTTAACTTACTAGTAGCGCGGGCGCCGCGTCCGCGAGTAGGTATACTCTATGAAGTGACGTAGAAGGTCAAGAAGATACTCGACTGTGCCTACCGCGTAAGGTTAAACCGTCAAAAAAATATTTTAAATGTCTAATAATTACGAAAGTTTCAATAATTTTTAACCGACTTCAAAAAAGGAGCAGGTTGTATGTTCGATTGTATGTATTTTTTGTGTATGTTCAACGATTTCGCCCCATTTGCCTATTTGTGGACAAATTCTCAAAATTTTTTTTTTGTTTGGTAGAGTATACTTCCGAGTTAGTCCCATTTAAACTTCATCAAATTGTCAAGCAGTTTCTGAGTCACTCTCCAATAATTTTGAAGATATCATCATTGACTGTGAATGACAATCGATCCCGTAAGTAGTAAGGATCACTAAAAACGGTGAAAAAAAAATGTTTACCAAAAAATTAAATGTGTGAAATAACTTGAATGAACGTCGAAGTCGGAACCATGCGCACAGTATTGTAATAGTGGGTACTTTTGAACTATCATGGTACCGACTTCAATCATTTTGATCCATATACTTGCAACACTAACAAAACAACTCTATAATATTTTTTAAATTGTCTTCTGTATTAGGAAGCAACACAATTTATTTGATGTAATATCAATGGTAACGCATATATTAATAATAATCCTAGTTTGACTATTAATTCAGTATTTATATTAATTGCAACAAATTAACGTAATATATTTCTAGTTTCAGGTATATATACCTATTTTACTGGTCCGTTCAAATATTAGTTTGAAATCGCGACGATATTTAACTCCTATTTATGTTCAAATTTGCAAAGCTATTAAATCTTATGAATAATTTATGGTTCTGGCTTTGACTGAGGCTACATTTTGGTGAAATATAAACGTATTTGTCTGGTGTAGACTGCAAGAGATTTACGACTTATGGTTCTCAATTTTTATGTGACCTCGGGAAGATTTTTTCAAAGTGTTTTGTGACTCGAATTTTTGCGTAGCATTTTTAGTAACACTTCTTAAACTCTGCTGACATTTAAATTAGACGAAGTCGTTGTTTTTATATGGTTAGGTTTGTTTTGTAGCAATAATATTCCAGGGGAAATGATACATTGATCCTTACCTTGGTGTTGAAGATTCGGTGAAGGAACATCAGGAAACCCATATCATTTTTTACATTCGATGAACAAACATTTGACTGCAGTCTCCCCTGATGAAAACTGTAAGTGAAACCTGTAAAAAATCGATCGGGAAACTTTGGGCAGCATGGTGATAGGTAACTGTCTACTACTAACTAGTTATTTTACAATTAAATGTAAGTAATGCCAATTCTCAAACCTTTGATTAACCTAGTGAGCTCCCGACTATGACCAAATTTGCAAACCAGAGTTGCAAAAACCCCGCAAAAAACAAGTGACTGTCGCTTTTTCGTTGATATTACCGATCTGGTATCTTTCAAATGATAATTTGTTATGTAAAAAAAATCCAGGTCCTTTACAGCATCAAAAAAACAAAACATTAGCTGAAATCTATTGTATATTTGAATAGATAACATTTTTAATTGGATCATTATTTGATTTGGCGTAAAGCCGCCTTGGCATACAGGTATGCCAAGGCGGCTTTACGGAATGTTTTTTGGCATACAGGTATGCCAAGGCAGCTTGACAGGTTAAATACACATTAGATTGCGCGCGATCCACATTAGAACATAAAAATATGATTTATCTTCATTAAATCTCAGTAGGTCATCTTAAAATCTAGGAAGTGCTCAATATTTAATGCACCCCCGCCCACGGTATACTCGAGAGTGTTTGAAAGAGATCTAACATCGTAGGCATAGAGTAAATGTAGTACATTTGCCACACGGCACAGGCTAATATAATTCAGACAGATATTAATAACACCGCATTTGTAAACTCCGAATAGAAACAAACATAGAATAGGCCAAAACACTATAAGACACGCTCGCATTGTGACTTCGTGTGCCAAGTTGGCAATGGTGCTATTTCATTGAGTTATTTTATTGCCTTGCATAATGAAAGCTGATAAATAAAGTGATGGCTACACTGGTAAATATATTTTACAACAGCGATTATTGACTAAAAGGCGAATAAGACTAAATTACCAATAACATTATGTTAATCAGAGAAGAAAGAAGATTTAAACTCTGGATGACACTAAATGTTTTTTGGAGCCATGGTTCCCTCAGTCGGAAGACTCGGCTCTTTCTTATATACATTTTAGTATTTAATAGGTTTCACAAAGTTTTGCTGGTAAGCATTGTCTTATTAATTGATTCCGCTTTTATTAATTTAGTATACAAGATGGAATTTTGTAATGCCACCTGAATGAAAAGTACTCTTAATACTGTAGATAGAAAATTTTACTCTAAGAAAACATTCCTTAATTGCAGTTCAATTTGCATGTGTTTATAATGCAGACTCCTTTCTTAGATGCGACATAACTGCGTGAATGAGGTAGTTTAAATATGAAATGTTAGATAATAAAAAAAATAGTAAATACTCGTAGTTAGCTAACCAGTTTTGGTAAATAATTAAATTAATTTAAGATGTCTTGGTTTTCCTTTCATTTAATTGGTCAAGTTTGTTAGAGATCGCATTCTTAAAATTGACCCTAACGATCGATACAATAAAAGTAGAGGGTGTAATTTTACAGATTTTGGCCGGTTCGATTCTCGGGTGCGGCAAGCGATTTTTTAAAAATCTTGGTATGCATTTTTCTTTCTTTTCAAAAATATAGGAATGTTTTCTTTGAGTAAAATTATCTATCTACAGTATTAAGTATACTTTCCCTTCAGGTGGTATTACAAAATTCCACTCTGTATAGGTAGAAGTTTGAAATAGTATTTTAATAACTTTAATACCTACTGATATCCGAATCGACAGGATATGGGGATTTGAGTGTTTACATCTGCTATATTTGCTTTTTGACAGAACATAATATAATCTTATGGCCTACTAAATATTGAAATGTATAGAGAGAAAAATTCACATTCTCGGACGAGATTCGAACCCGCGTCTTCTGACTCTCCGTGTCAGACGCCATTGGCCAACTAGGCCACCGAGGTTCGGGTCCGAGCATCAAATTTTAACTCTCTATCTGACTTTAACCGTCTTACGGGGACGGAGCGACATCTATTGATCAGCCTTGATAGTACTATCCAACCGAAAGAAGCATTATTTAGAAATATGTACTTAAACTTTCGTATTGACATCGCTACCCTTGTAATTTTTATAGTATTACTTTTTAAAGCACTAACGCCTGCTTTAGCGATCAAAAACATTGAAGTTTACAAAGAGAAAAAATCATATATTCATTTAATCATTGGAATACTACTATTCCAAAAGCCACCAAACCTTTCACTCCTTATATATATTGTACATAAACACCCGTAAAACATTATCCCCATTCGGTCATTCAAGTAAACAAAGAACTATGATAATTTAGCGGCATAACATAATTTGGTATAAATTAATCAATGTTTTAAACTATCACGGTTGTTCTCTAAAGTTATATGATTATTAACGGGATATTTACCGTGGTAAGGTTGTGGAATGGATTGTGGAATCACGGGAAGACTCTTCCCGTGAACATGGTGCATGTAACTGCGCCGAATTCTTATTCAGTAATCTGTGGCCGAACTATCGGGAGCTCATTCCACAACCTTACCACGGTAAATATCCCGTTAATAATCATATAACTTTTTAAATTAATCAATGTTTTTTATTTGTGGTGTATATATCACAGATTACTATTTATTTCAATTACAGTCTTACTTGTATATCAAACAACTAAACCCATAATTTAATATGAAACTGTTACCCAGTCTACCCGTGACCGTGACCATGTTCTGTTCACTGAAAAGTGTTCGAAACGTCGAGATAAAATAATATAAAATTATACGTGATTTAACCCGTTTAAAGTTGTTTAACCCTTTGTATATATTGTCAAAACAAAATATTTTTGAATAGAACAGAAAATAAAAAAAAATTAGTGAAACGTACGTAAATTTACGTCTCTGGTAGGCAAGGGTTAATTTCAAAGTTTAAGAATCACGAAAACCTAAGAAATCATTACAATTTTAATTATAAAAGAAATATATGCCCTAGAAACCCCATCATTATGCTCCATTTCGATTCAAGGTTTATACATTTTGAATTCATTTGTATTCTAGCACGTGAACAAATAAATATTATTCCTTTCAAGCACAATAATCATTCTGCTAAATTCAGAATAATTAGTTACAACTATTAAATATAATGGTGTTCTCACGTGAGCTGTCTCATTTTATTTAACAGCACGTTGTGGACCGTCGCTTGCAACGTTACTTTAATTAAGTAACATTGTATTAATTTTATTTATGTAAGTAAAAAGATCTTATACTCGCTCCAACCGTTTCATAACTAAGCTAGATAATCAATTGTCATTGTTAAAACTAACTATGGTAACCGAAATTTAACATTACTTGATTACTTATCTTTTATATATATCAACAAAATATATGTATAAATCAACAATCACAATGAACCATTTCTCTTCATCAATACATGAAACAGATAAAATGATAAAAAAGAAAAAATAAAATGATATAAAAGATAAAATGACTAGGAACGACACGGTGTTACATTTGAACAGTAAAACTATTTTGCCACTTTGTAGCGCGCGCAATTAGAGGTTTTTTTTTTTATATTACACTTCTTTCGATTCATCGGCATGCGTTACAAGTGCTCGGTTGACGATGCCTACGACTAACCTATATTGGAAAAGAACAGCCTGATATCAGATCGAGTCTATAACAAGTATTGATTCCGATATAATCCATATCATCTTCCATCTTCAACAATACTCTGTTTCTTCAATGAATCTTCTCTAACAAACACTGTGTGTCTATGAAGCTTGTAAAACACGTTCCCGTGCGTCGTATTTTCCGAACACACACTCTAATGATCGCCAAATATTGACTAATCGTTAACTCGCTTCCATCATTATCTACCAACACCGCAACGCAAGTCATCCCATCCCAAGCTTCCCCTCCTATTCCGTAATTGCATTGCTTATCTCGGCGGCCAAGGCCGGCTATATTGCCCGCGTGTGAACATGCTCTCGCAATCGCACGAGACTTGTAAAGTTCATGCCAAATTTTCGGATACTTTTTCTACAGTTCGAAGCCGCAGAATATACAGCAGTTAAGTCAGCGAGCGGACAGTTCTGGAAAGCAACTATTGAGTATGATGCGATGTTACAATTGCATATATCGCATCATACTTTTGAGGGATCAGAAAAGTATGGCGCTGACTATACAAGCATATCTCAAGTTGCTCGTCAGTGTGATTACGCCCCTATAAACCTTTTTGGTAGTAAAACGGTTAATTTCGTGCGGGGAATTTCTAGAAATATAGTATTACTTTCTAAAGCACTCGCAGATCGCTAAAGCAGGCTATAGTGCTTTAAAAAGTAATACTATAAACATTACAAGGGCTGCGATGTCAATAAGAAAGTTTAAGTATTTCTAAATAATGCTTCTTTCGGTTGGATGGTACTGTTAAACTGTCCAATAGATGTCGCTCCGTCCCAGCAAGACGGTTAGTCAAATAAAGAGTTAAAATTCGATGCTCGGACCCGAACCTCGGTGGCCTAGTTGGTCAATGGCATCTGACACGGAGAGTCAGAAGGCGCGGGATCGAATCCCGTCCGAGGATACAATTTTTCTCTCTATAAATTTCAATGTTCAAGAAATATGGTTACTTTTGTGTATGTGATGTAAGTAAAATTAGGTTAAAGTGTATGAAGCGCTTGCAGCGGACCTTGCATTATTATATATTATAAACTGATAAAATTTAGGTGAAGCAAACCTAGCTGCGGTCACTTACCTACGTAATTTACCACTAGTGACTTTGTCAACTGCATGATCATCTGTCACGGTCGTGTATAGTGCAGCAGTCATAGGGTGGTATGTAAAGTCAGCAGGGCACGGCACTAGCATATCCGCCAACCCGCACTGGGCCCGCGTTGTGGACTATGGCGTTCTCTGCCTGAGAGCAAGTTTCGTGTCTCAACATAATTGAGTGATTATATAAGCTATGCTATGCTATATGATTTTGTTTGCCATAAGGTTTAAAATACTTCCTTAAAAATAATAAAGGATTTTTTTCATATTTTATAAATTACATATTGTATTAAATACGGCATTTTACTTCCAAACTTCAAAACAAAACAAAACGCAGTCTGTCAAACACAAACGTTTGCTTTTATTATATTGTGGGAAGTGTGACGATCAATTTTGGATATTTAAGGTATAACTAAATAAAGAAAATATCTCAATCAAATGTACATTTTACGAATTGTCCTCCTGGCATAATAGTCCCTTTCATTTCAGAAAAATTAATTAATTTGTAGCTACCTGCAACATTTTTATTGTTTCGCGGCTGTCAATCTGTGATAGTCACATAAAAAGCGAGCTGAATGAATGGCAGTAGGTACCTATATGAAATTTAATCCTACGTAGGTATGAAATGCATGATGCGGACTGACATGTTGGCGTTTTTTGTACAAACACTTCAGCACTTCAATATATCAATAGTCGATACGGCACCGCTGGAGAGACTCAAGCACTGCCCACGTCTCGATCGAATCAAAGGCCTTCTCATAGTCCACAAACGCTAAACAAAGAGGCAAGTTATACTCTTTGGTCTTATGTTTAACTTGCCATAGCGTGTGGATATGGTCTATGGTACTATAGCATTTTCGGAAACCGGCTGCGATATCATGCATACCATGCATGATATGTGCATTGTCAAAATATTTTTTATTTATTTACGGACCGCGTGGTTCAAATCCAATTATTTTGTATATGGGTAACATTTTTGTAACATTTCATTTAACATTATCGCTGTAATAAGCATACTTGATAAGGAATGTATTCCTTAATAAGGTATTGTAAATAAGACAGAGCATTCACTTATTATTTTACATTTTATTCAATAATTTACTAATCACATACTTCGCATTTAATACTATTTCTCTCTGTTCAACAATGTTAAACCACAAGTATAAACTATTCTAATTATTTATTTAAAGTATAACAACATATCCCTTTAAATAAAGATTTTAGTCAACTTGTGCTCAGATTTTATAGTTGTTCCGACATAAATTCGACGCTCAACGTTTCCTAGTGTTCACCTCGGCTAACGACAACAGACTGATATGATG
The DNA here is from genome assembly GCA_917880725.1 of Selenia dentaria. Lineage (NCBI taxonomy): Eukaryota > Metazoa > Arthropoda > Insecta > Lepidoptera > Geometridae > Selenia > Selenia dentaria. The sequence goes on from OU862878.1 coordinate 18,287,117, forward strand.
TGTGGTTATATAGTAAAAGCTCAAAAACGTGGGTTGAGGAACACTCAAACATTTTTGGTGATCTTGTAGCAAAATGATTTGATTGTAGCAAAAAATCCACACAATACTTTTGTTGTGTGAGTTTTAGATGCTAAAATAGAAATGAAACGAACAGAGTGCGCCTGGGAAAGTAAAACCAAACCTTCGCCAATTATTCAACAGTGAAGTAGTAGTGTGCAAACATTACTGTGTTTCATTGACGGAAAATGTTACGAAGTTACTGCTTATTTAACATCTTATATCTCAGGGTGAGCAGTGCATTGCCATGCCGGGTTTGGAACTCTTGAAGTTTCAAAATTCTGTATGGCACTGAACTGTGACAGGCAAGTGTTAACATCAGGCGAGCGGCTTGTCGCCTCGTCGTCAAATTAAACAAAAATAGCAAGTATATAAATTAGTAACTACACCAACCGAGTTTTCAAAAGGACCTCACAATGAAGGCGGTAATACGTAATTCCCAGTACTCTACAATTTCACACAATGTGAGCGAGTTAGCATTCCAATCAAGGCCGTACGCGTGAGAACTCATTGTGCCGCTGTATATAGCCCTATTCTAATGATCTAGTACGTTATAAACAAGCCGTTTGTTGGGCAAAGTGAAATATTGGTCTTGGGAAAACACACAACAGAGAAAATGGAATTTGTACTTATATATGCACTGTGCATTGTAGAAATGACGTTTTCACACTTGTTCTTACGAAAATGAACTATTCCACAAAACAAAAATATACAGATATTCCTTGTTAAGCGAGAAGCATCATTTTTACACTCATATTATTACACGTTTCTGTATAGGGATCTCGAGCTTTGCAGGCATGCTCTCGAACTTTACCATTCTTTTTGTTATTATAATATATTTATGCAAGTAGTTTTTGTTACTATATTTTTATGAACATTAAGTGAATGATTTCATAGATTTTCACGATCAGGAATTTATGTTCATATTGTTTATTTTTTATTCCTGACGTTCCGAACACTCGAGTGATCGTGATCAAGAGTTGACTGACCACGAGAACTGAAGAACGTTGGTACCTAAATGATATCAACATAAATATCTATACTCTATTTACTTAATTTAAAAAAGTTGAAATTCAATATCAATTTACACATTACTAGCTGCTTTCTGCGGTTTCACCCGCGCGGTGATGGATGATGATGATGAATCTTTTATAGCCTATGTTACTCAGGGTGAATGTAGCTTTCCAATGGTGAAAGATTTTTTGAAATCGGTCCAGTACTTTTTGAGCCAATTCGTTACAAACATACATACAAATCTTTCCTCTTTATAATATAATAGTAATATAGTAATAGTATAGGTAGTATAGATTAACTTAAAACTTATAACTTATATTTTATAGATAATTTAGTTAATTTATGCTCCGTGTTCTTATTTTGGGAATAAATCAACTATATTTATATATAGTTTTATAAACAATTAATGATGACGCAACTGGCCAGTTTGTGGATCATTCCCATCTTGGTTGAAATAAATTTCCATCTATAATGAAGCAACTGATACAGGTCTGCATGTCATTACGTAGGTAGGTATATCAAGAAACTGATGAATACAATGGCGGATCATTGTATTGTTTATTTAATAGCAGCGATGCGTGAAATTAGTTACAGTTTAATTCTTGTTGGATATAATCGCTGATTTGCTAGCGTGAAATGAATCAATGTACTATAGAAATTAAATCTAACGCACAACATCGAATGAGCCAAGTTTAGGACCTTTTAATTAGGAAAACTAACATGGCTAATACACATTTTAATATGACAATTGCAATTTTCAAATACCGACTTCCATTCAATTACCTACTTTGGTAAAATCACTTATTGGAGTGTAACTCAAAACTAAAATTTACATGGGATTACACGGGAAACACCAAGCTTTCAAACAAAAAAGAATTTTGGATTTCGGTTCACCCAGTCAAAAGTTATGAGGTAACAAACATTTATGTTTGTTATCGTCGAACGTCGAACAGTCGAATTGAGTACCTCCTCCTCTTTGGAAGTCGGTAGAAAATCGGGAACCACTCACGTAAATAAGGCAGATCTTTCCAATTATAGTTTGGCAACGCACTGCAATCACACAGGCGAGACGTATATCGCAAGCATTCTGCTTCTCCTTGAAAAAGACCACCGGATGTGGTTGAAACTATAGTTGGAAAGCTCCGACATATTTACGTTAGTAATTCCCGTTTTTCATAACAAAAACACTTAACCTTTCTTTTACTGAAAAATATATAAAAAATTAAAAACCACTAATGTAGTTATCATGATATTTCAACTCACTGTTACCTAAAAAAATAAATAAATAGCATTGAAAATATAATGCAAAACGCAACCAACTATAAAGGCTAATTAAAAAGGTAATGCGATAACTACCTATTTGAAACACATAAAAGCTTTTACGGTCACATACGCTATAACAATAACTGAAGTAGGAATAACCTTTTTAAATTGCCCCTAGCTTACAATTGCAGGGTACATTCGAAGTCTCGGAAACTAGGGGTACTTAAGTTTAAGCGTCACGACCGCTACCTGGGGCCTAATGGTGCTAATACCGCGCGTCGGCCAAATTGCACTCAAGATTCCCGATGCACGCCTGCATCAGGACTTCATTCTAATAAATAATTAAGTGTAATGATAACTGCGGAACACAACATTGGAGAATAAAGTGTACTAATGGTACGATTGTCGAAAAACTGAATATGTAGTAGGTATATTATAACCATTGGGTCTACCACGAGTTTATAACATTGACACCCATCGATGCTCGCTATCGTCTACCGCAAAAAAATGTATGAAAAAAAGAACAGTGCCACCTCGCGGTCAATTGTAGAACTAAAATTGACAGCGAGTACGCCAATCACAAGCTTAATAGGTAGAGAGATCGAGTATCGACTGACGATGACATTTACGTTGCCAACTGATGGTAGAGCTACAGGGAGACCTGCAGGGTTATTTTGTATATCAGTTGCAATCAAATGTGGATTGAAATTTTAAAAAATTACAGCTTTATGTCAGTTTTGTCAGCTCCAGTCATCAATTTACTAACATTTTTGCTTACTCGAGTTGTCAAAACCGTGCGATTCTCTAATGATTCGTCGTAGCGCTGGTCGACGAGCTCACCGATGTCAAATACTTTATGAGATATCGCCCTTGTACTTATGGCTGTTTTTCCAACGTTTCTTGTCATCTCGTCATTTGTTTCACGGATGTTGTCAAAGATGCAACGATGTTTGCTCTTAGAGAATCGCACGGCTGACATAAAGCCGACATTTTTCAAGATTTCTATCAACATTTGATTGCAACTGAGATTTTTTTATGAGATAAGTTGGCAAATGAGCAAGTGGCTCACCTGATGGTAAGTGATACCGTCGCCCACGTACATCCGCAATATCAGAGGTCTTGAGGATGCGTTGCCGACCTTTGAGGATGATAGAAAGGAAGAGACAAAAGGGGTGAGGGTGGAGGGGGAGGAGGAAGGAAAGGGAGAATAGAGAAGGGGGAATCGGGCCTCCGGAACCTCCCACAAACGTCGGTGTTATGTGGGAGTGTGGTGCTTCCCCGGTCGTGCCGGCACATTCGGCTGTGGGGTTACAGCGTGACACTACCACCGAAAAAGTGTATATGTATGTATGTGTGTGTGTGTGTGTGTGTGTGTAGATACTTAACCCATTGCGTCCCAGAGACGTAAATATGCGTCAGTTTCATTCATAGAAAATATTATTAATTATTCTAATTATTTTGTTTTAATTATCACGATATAGGAAGGATAATAGACCTTCAGAAATGTTACAAGAATATCTATCGATAGGACAGAAGTGGTTATAAATCATGCAGTAACTTTTGAAATATTTTAGCAATCGTTTTAAATGAGACTAAATTAAGTTTAGTTCATTTTATTTCTTATACAATTACCATTTATTACCAGATTTCGAAAAATGTGCTGAGGTATAGAATATGCAATTTTTTACATATTTTAGTGCTTTGTATTCCCACCGAGCTGTTAATACAGCTATTACACGGTTTGGCATGTTTTACAGCTCGTGGTCGCAATACATTCTTGTTTGTGATGGCAACATTTTGCAGTCCTGTGTAGATGCACCACAAGGAAGCGATTACCTTGAAGCAATGATATAGTTTGTTCTAATTTACTTAGTTTAAATGTATCCCTGCTGTGATATATTTAAACTAAGTATAATAATCACGATGGTAACTATGGTTTGTTGGTGTTGAGTTCGTTCAAATCGCACTCTGTATTACCGACGCACGCCGGCGCAGGAATGTTGCGTCACTGAGACTCTTATATTCTGGTAAATAGTCAAAAGAGTATCGTTGTAAATTGAATGAGCCAATGATAAATGGTTGTGATAAAGTTGTCTGTGGAAATTACTAACAATTTTAAACCTGTCGTTCACTCGATGAAACTCAGGTTCATTCATCAGATCTGGTGATCTGGTGATCACGTTATAGTTCTACCTTGCTGAAAAACTATTGTTAAATTCAAAACATGGATAAACTAGTGATTTTAAAATAAAAACCACGAGACAGTCTGAATATAAATGGTTACGTAAATATCTACTACATTTTTGGTATGATATTTTATCTACTCGTATATATCGTATAGAGACATTTTTAGTAGAATAAAACCACTTTATTGATGTGCATACGCATTTCTCTGCCTAAAGGTAGACGTTACTAACATCGTATTGGACAAAAAAAAAATTACTACAAATGATATATCACGCCCGATCGGTATTGCGGGTCTAATAATCCTGCCCTGACACTTAAAGTATCGCCGCCATTGCATTTGGGATTCCCGAGTTATGGCGACATTGAGGTGACATGGTATTGAAATATTCAGGACGGGTTAAAGTTGGCATACTTTATATAGCACTAGCTGCGCTCCGCGGTTCCATGAGGATGATGATGAGGATGACTCAAATATAGCGTATGTTTCAGGAATAATGTAACTCTAAACTCGTGAAAGAATTGTTTGAATCTGTTAAGTAGTTTTATGTGTTTCCATTACATATAAACAAACATATCTTCCTCCATTATTATTAGAGTAAATAAAGATTAATACCAAGGTACGAATAATGTAGCCTGGATTGTACCGGCGTTACTATTGCATATTTCAAAATGAAAAAGCATTTATTGTGACATAAACTGTAATAGTACGAGATTATGGTAATGTGGACTTCTTTGTAGATATTGTAATGACGTCTTCTATAAAACTGTAGTAAGTCACTTTACTTTATTGTCAATAGCGTATACTAAATGGTCAGTAGTTACCGTAGCGTACACGATATAGACTTTTATTGGTATTTTGACTTTTTCCACGCCTTGGGTTACATTATCGAAGTTTTCGTACGGATCCCTAATTTTGTTTTAAATAGTATATAGCCTATGTTTATCAGGGAAATGTAGGATTCTAATGGCGATAGAAATGTTTCTAATCGATTCAGTAGTTTCGGAGCCTATTCATTTCAAACAAACAAATTTTTTTCTCTTTATAATTAGACTAATATTATATATTAGTGTAGATATAGTACAAATACTAAAAAAGTGAAAATGTCTATGAAATAAAATTTTAAGTTAAATGACTAGGTACCATGTCTACGCTTACAAGAAAATATTTAAGCATGAAACTAACGTAGACGAGTGCCTAAGGCCGCTTTCAGTGCTCGACCGACCGTCAGTGCGTACGTCGGTCGCGCTTGTCATTTGTAAGAAAACTCACAAGTGGTTACAGTGCTCGACCGACCGTACGCATGCGTATACCGTACGATCGGTTGTGCGTATCGTCAGGACCGACGGTACGCGCGGACGGTCGGGCGAGCACTAAAATCGGCCTTAGGCAGCGGCCTAAGGGTTAATACAAAAGTTGGTAGATGTTTTATTTTTATTGAGTTAGACGGTATAGACAGATTATTGGAGAAAAAGAGGGACGTTAATCCGATCCACTTTACTCATGAGTCTAGGGCCGGTGTTCCAGAAAATCGTTCAGTTGCGAATTTCGACTGGAGTGGAGATTTAACAGTAAATACTATACAAAATTTACTCATACCTTGTATTTAAGCTTAATAAAAGATATTACTTTATTTAAATAAAAATTATATAGTAAACTAGCTGCGCTCTGCGATTTTACCCGCGTGGTGAATGATGATGATGATGAATCAAATATATAGCCTATGTTACTCAGGGTGAATGTAGCTTTATAATGGTGAAAGAAATTTTGATATCGGCACAGTAGTTTTTCAGTTTATTTATTACAAACATACAAAAATACAAATTCTTCCTCTATATGATATTAGTGTAGATATAGCTTCAAAAGTAATAAAAATACTTAATATTTAGAAATACATTTCTTTGTCTTATGACCAGTAGGAATAATATTCCTACAAATTCATCGATTGTGAGAAACAGTGTTTTGCAAAGGATGAAGTTTAGTATTTTCTACCGACTTCCAGAAGAAGAAAGAGGTACTCAATCGACTGTATTTTTTTTATGTTTGTTACCTCATAAATTTCGACTGGGTGAACCGATTCTCAAAAATTTTGTTTGTAAGCTGGTGCTTCGCGTGTAGTCCCATTTAAATTTCATCAAATTCGGTCCAGTAGTTTTTGAGTTACACTCCAATAACTGAATAGAATGGAAGTCGGTATAAAAATTTTCAAATTGTACTTGTCTTGCATAGGATTGCAGCTCGGTGGGTTACGATCCTTAGTCGTGACATTGCGTGCTAAGGGTCCGATCGTTAGCTTTCCAGTCGTGAAATTATATGTCATTGTGCCTTTATAGGGGTCTTTATAAGTGAATGTCATATTACTCGCAAACCAACTCGCATATTTGAATACCCGGATGGATAATTCCGTTGAAATTATTGATCGATTCATTTCAAAATGTATTTTTCATTAGACGTATGTTATCTAGAACGTTACCGTTTATGAATTAAAAGTCAAGTAACAAAGATACGCAAAAAATGATTTATGTATAGTCAACGTTTTAAGCTTTTAACATTTTAAACTAAGTATTTTAAAATAGGTAATGTTATAGATAATTTTATTACCTACTTGGGGTTCTTAAATTAAGAATTACATACCTAATTTAAATCAGATGTGTTTTATACAGTGTGTATGAGTAGCTAGTAGCTCGCACATTTTTCTTTGTATATGGTTGCTTATATAACTTGTCTATACTTAGTTACGTCAAGGATTACCTATAACATAGACCTCAGTATCACAACACGACTCAATACTTATGGTTACGCGTTAAATATCAAACACACAGCACAAGTTTAGTTGTAGTTTAGTTTATGCTAAACAAAAATAGTTTAATTTAATTTTGACGATAATAACGACGGTGATAAGTATTTGAGTAAATACCACAGAATGAATAATAGCACTATCAATACGTTGAATAAAAGTGAGCGCTCGGAAGAGCCTGTGGCCGGTCATACAAGTACGTTAGTGCGCCAACGTCATTTGCCCGTTTTGCAACTCAGGAACTAGTGATTGAGCAAACCCATATCGACAATATTTTATCGCTTGAAACGACACTTTTTCCCGGCTTTCTGGGAGCTTCGAGTGGCTAGCAAGGGAATATTGCTCAATTGTGTAATTATGTTTAAGTTACTTTTATACAATAGATGATATTTTATTTATTTATTTATTTATTCTTTAGCACAAAACAAATGTACAAGGAGGACTTAATGCTAAGTAGCATTTTCTACCAGTCATCCTGGAGGTGCAAGAAAAATTGTAGCGGTGCAGTAAAATAATATATTTGTAGAGAGATATTAAAAATATAATAAATACTATAAACATTTGTATAGAACCAATAATGAAATAACAATATATAAAACATATAGAGAGTAACAGCAGTAAAACATTACATTTATCTATAAGATAAATATTTTAAAAACGAGACATATTTAATATACATAACAGACAAAAGGTGGTGAAATTATTAATCAAGTATCGTTTACATTAGTGGGACAGATCAGGAACATGGGATCTGCGGATGAACTTTTCTAATGTAAAATAGGCGAACTTTTCTCTTAAACGCATCCTTTGAGATCGACCTTTTAAGATCCATGGGTAATGAATTCCACAACTTGACGGCAACAACAGAAAAAGAATTATCTAAAAACGACGTACGGTGACGAGGAATAGAGAGTTGTAAGTTGGAGGATGATACGTCCTAATGAAGTTGTCGTTCCACTATGGTTGTACCTCCGACGAATATAAAGGAAACACTATAGTTCTTTGGTGTTTTTAAATCTTGGAGCAGTACTTCTGAAGCTGATGACGATGTTTTATTATACTCAGTGGAAAGTTCACTAAACACAGTTTTTACACTTGCAAGCTATATCGATTCCGATCGCTGAGGGAAGTGGTTGGGTACCTATCTAACGTTTTCAGTTTCATCATTGTCCCCAGCACACGCATTCTAATTCGTTCGTTACGTTTCCGAGAAGATATTGTTTGACTCCGTATTCACACTTTTTTATGCCGAAAGGTAAGTTGTTGAGAATAAAAAGGTGACCTGGTCAAGTATCAATCTAGTTTTTTGCGGGAGTGTTTCAGTTTAGCCATTGTGAATATCGATAGTATGTGACTTTCACAACTCTATTTTGGTTCACTCATCGCTACCACGGCCCACGCCCATTTGAATTGTCATTAAACTGTATTTAAATGCAAACTTAATTTAATGTGTACATAAGATTGCTTTGACATCATTCATAGCCGGGGGTCGAGTCGTTAATAATCCATGGCATATCAAACTTCCTTTAAAATAGATTACACGCTTTTAAAAGCAACCTATGAAAATTGTTATGATAATTTCAATACAGTCGTAGAGAAAGGGAGATACACATACACAAAGAGACGTTTTTCATCGCATCATAACAACAATAAGCGGGTCTATTTAAATTTCTACTGGTACTAATACAGTAATTTACTCAAAACGCGTTATTCATTGTTTTAATTCCTGTGTTTTCAATGCCCGATATTTCTGCACTATTGAAAGCGAAATTAATAAAAGTAATTCGATAAAATAAAACAGAAAATAAATTGTACCAACTAAAATTCGTCTGCAAAAGTGCTACCGTAATATTCAATCGGACATTTATTTCTACCCAGTGTTAAGTAATTATGGGTATAATAAGCCCTTCCTTATTTATTTCTCAACTTTTCTTATTTATTATTAGTATATCCTTGTTTCTTATAATAATTATACTTTTTCTTTGAAATTATTTACATAGATGAAGTTAAAAATAATAACTATTGGTATTTAGATATAAAAAGTCCATGTCTTTGGCAATGTTCATTATATTTTTTTAATACGTAGGTATACTTAAATTCTTATTCTACAATGTTTCCCCAGCTCTTGAAAATTGACCTACCGTACTCGAATTAGCTCTACTCGATAAGGTTGACTTCATACAGTCTTTCACAGTTCAGCATTACCCGCCAACGCGAGCCGTTCGCTCTTGAGGCAGGTCACGGCATGACCTCTTGTCTGGAATTGGGCCACTCCGCAGCCTCCTGCCCTACTTTACGCATCCAGGGATGTAACCCGGTCGCTTGCGTATGAAGAATAGCCTAAGGATCACAGAAGCTTAACCTTTCTGGAAGTTATTGTGTATATTATTAAGTTATTCCGCTTTGTACGACGCCGCACGATTGATTTTTTAAGTGCTCGGAATAGGGTAAATAGTGTGTTAAAAAGTAATGTTATTTTTAAATCTGTTTAGTAATTAGAGGATCTAGCTTATACCACTGCATCTTCCGCGTATGATTGATGACAAACAGAAAAAAAATGCAATGAAGTAAATATAAATAATCCATATCCTTCAAGATTGCTTCTATAAGTAATAAGTAAATTAGTCTGATTGTTGCTATAGTAACTATTCGAAATATTCTTGAATCGATTTTGAATATCCCGTTTTTCTTTTCAAGTAACATAAAACAGATTTATATATTCAGCGAAGTTACTGACAGTTGGAGAAACTAAGTATAGGTCCCTCCCGAGTGTTCCCGCCTTGCCGTGGCGGGGGGGCTCAGTAGCCGTGGCTTGGGTCACCACGGTGAAGCTAAGAGGAACCAATGGGCCTGCCAGTGATAGCCGATAGCTGGCGGGCCCGAGGTGGGACCGCTCCTATGGGCTTTGCCCTGCAAGTCCACACGGGAGCGGTCACTGTAGGTAGCGGTGGTGTATGGGCGCCACTGCAACTGAGGCGGGCTGCGGTGTCGTATGGGCGGCACCGCGGCTGAGAGTTAGGGGCCGCGGCGGGAGAGGAGTGCCGGTGTTACGGTGAGCCGCTCTCCCTGCCTTCCGCGGCCTTGACGGGGCCGCCACCGTTAGATGGCGGACGCGGTGGGGTCGCAGGGAAAGAGGACTGTCGGTATTGAGAGGCGCCGCTGTCCCTATCCTCTGCGGCCGAAGTAGCAGGCGGTGGGGCTACTCACCTGACCCATCGTAGGGGGACTTAGGGCGCCCAGACTCGAGGGAGTCTGGGGTCCATTTGCGGGCTAGGTCCCCCGTGGCGGTTGCCGAACGCCAAGTGTTCTGGCGTGCTGCAAGAGAGAAGGGTCCGGCAACGGACAGCCGCGGCGGGTTCGCGGTCGTGTGCGAAATCTGTCCCGCGTTCCCGCCAAAAGCGGCAGTGATGGAACACCGCAGCGGTTTGGTGGGTATGCTGCCCTTCTGGCAGAGACTCCCACATAACCACCGTGCTCCCCCCGGGGCCGGTGGTGTCCATAGAGGATTACTCTGCGTCAAAAAAAAAAAAACTAAGTATAGGTGTTAATGAATTATTAAATTGTACTTATAAACAGTAACCCTGGCTATACAACTTACAATAACGTTTGTGTATAATAATATTGTCATATCGTAGTATTTAATGAAATAATTTCGACATTATTGCCCAATATTTAGTAAAGTAATATTTATAATAAAATTCTCAGCTAATCTCCGCCAATTTATTAGTTTTAAAGATTCCTTGACATTTTCTAAATTATGTTTAACACGTTTACATGCTAAACGAAAAAAAAAACATCTTGAATAAATATATAAGATTTTAAACCATCTAAATAATAGGTAAGCTAAGTAGGTATAAAACCTAGTATTTACTTAAATATGTACGAGTACATTTACGTATATGACACTTGTTTATATCTCAGTTTAATGTTTTTTGATGCCTCCTATATTTACGGAAAGAGTGGCTGTGCACACTTGCACCCTGTATCATCACCATCATCATTATCAGCTGGAAGACGTCCACTGTTGAACATATGCCTCCTCAATAGAACGTACCCTGTATATCTTAATCATAAATAATGTAAATCATATATTAATAATGTACAAAAATAAATAAATAGATAAACAGTTTCAATTTAAGGAAATGTGTACATATGTAGTTATATGGAAATAAATATTGTATTTTACTTGTATCTCTTACTAAGTGTATTGTAGTAAAAACTGGAAATTTTCCTTCAATACTTGACCTATTTTCCCGCTTCTCTTTAAACATATAAATAAGTAGGTTAAGTAAGAACAATTGAGTTGTAATATTTGAGTTTGTTCATTATTAGGTCAGCGTGCCACCCAGGCAACAGGTTGACCCGGTCATACTGGTACCTGAGTACCGGGCACTGGATTCTGCACAACGGATATTAACTTTTCCACAATGATTTTATTTTTATATCAAGGAAACTCACAATTAAGTGTTACGTACATTAAAATAATAAAGTATATTTTTAACCGGGTCATGACTATTTATATCTAACATCAAATATACCTTCTTGGAAACAATGATAGCTTCACTGTTATTGCTTCAGAAGTTAATAAAGTTTACTTTTGTTTTAATATTGCAATATTAAAGTAAGTATATAACGTAGGTTTGTTGATTTATATAACATGTTCAGACAGTACTATTAATTATTATTATTCGTTTTATTTATTATCGCTACACCCGCGTGGTGATGGATGGTGATGATGATGATGCAAAAGTATATCCTATACGTTATTCCAGCGCTTCATCATGCACACTAAATTTCGTTTAAATCCATTTAGTAGTTTTTGCGTGAACTAGTAACGAAAAACCATACATCCATACATACGAACTTTCGCATTTATAATATTAGTCGGATTGGCGAGTTTCAAAGTCATAGTCATGTTTCCTTATCTTCCTACATTAATATTATAAAGAGGAAAATTTTGTATTTTTGTGTTTCTGTATGTTTGAAATGAATAAACCCAAAAACTACTGTGCAGATTTCAAAAACTGTTTTCACCATTGGAAAGCTACATTCACCCTGAGTAACATAGGCTATATTTGATTCATCATCATCATCATTCATCACCACGCGGGTGAAATAGCGGAGCGCATCTATATATTTAGATAATATAATTTTAGCTAACTTAGTTATAAGGATTCGTCAAAGTACCTACTTCATAAAAAATAACACATTTAGAACTTGTGTAGCTATTAAATAATTACGACTTCAGTAATCATCGATGGATCATTTGTTGTATTCTCTATAAACACACAAGTTATATAAATAGTTACGCTATAAAAGATTAGATAGGATCTACTATTGTTTTGTTTATGAGATTAGTGCAGACTTGAAAGTTGCAAGACTTCGCGACGCCACACAAGTAGCTTCCTGATCGCTACTTTAATAAGCTTCGATCGCTTCATGTCTGCTAGCCTTGTATTTATATCTTTCATTTCCTGTACCGACATATTGTGTAAAGTCATCGACCTTCTTCTTTATCTTTCAACCTTTTTGCATGGCTTCTCAGTTGCTATCCGCCATGATCCTTGTATATACGAAGAACATATTAGAATCATTATAGCTAACCATTCACAACTCCCAGTTACACATGAACCAAACCATAGTCTCGTATATCTATTTTTTGTTCATCTACAAATTTTGAATACTCGTGTCAGTTGTTGCCTTTAAAACAAGTACTTACGTCTTTTTATATAATACTAGCGACTGCCCGCGACTTCGTTCGCGTAGTAGGCTCGGCCTTCAGGCTCGCCATAACCCCCCGTCATTCATGGTTTTTGTTTCACTTTTTCCTGACAATCATTTACACCAAAGAATTATTGAAATGGTTCCATCCGTTCTCAAGTTATAGCGTGACCTTCTTAACGATTTCTGAAGGAAAATTGCTACAAAAAAATTTCCGGGTTTGCCCCTATTTTGAGCTAATTTCACTGGGCTAAAAAATCTCTCACAAAACTTTTAATCGTTACCATTCATGCCCAATCAAATAAGGCCAGTAAATTTATTATGTACTTTTTATAGCTTTGATAATGTTCTTAACTAAAGTATCTACTAGAGCTCTTAAGTACCTAGTATTTGCGTAAGGATGATATCTCGATCGATAGTAAATCGGACTTGGAGGGCAATTGCAACGCGCATACATAAGCATGAGCTGAACACCTCATCCGTATTCAAGGGCAGGCCAGCCGCCTGCATCGTTCCAGAACATTCGTTCAGGTGACGTAATGCGCCAAGGTAGAATATACTGCAATACATGGAATCTGTCCAATAGTATCGGCAAAATCTGAAAACTAGTATATAATAGGTTAAAGTTCCTCGCAAATAAGAATATAAACACAGCCACATCACTTTTGCTCTTCAAAATATATTTATGTAAGCTACTGCACTGCTGATATTATACATGTAAGAAATAAATCCACTAAAATTGGTTATACACAATTTCACATAAATACTTTTCTGAAGGGACCAGCGCAATAAACCTAATGAATATTAACCTCAACATTTCCCAGCCCTGAGATATATAACTGAAAACCCTCTTAATAATATTTTAATATATACACAATAATGAGTACGATATTTTACTGTAATATATCTATATATATATAAAAACTAACCCCTATTTCTCCTGGTCACGCTAATACTTGAGAACGGATGGAACAATCTCGCTAATTCTTTTTTGTTGTGTTAATTAGTGTCAGGAGAAGGTTCTTATGAAATAAAAACTAAGAAAAGGTGAGAGGTTATGGCGAGGCTGACGACCGAGCCTATTACGCGAATAAAATGGCGGGCAGTCGCTAGTTTAAAATAAAAATAAATTAGATTTGATACGCGTACCGACTATGGAAAAACAACGATTCAATTTGAAGGAGCAAAGCTATACAATCAGCCAACAAATGAAGTGAAAGAATGTAATAGTGGCAACGCATATCGGAGTAAACTTTAGCAATACGTAAATAATCTGGATTAAAAAGCAAAACCTCGCCAGAAAATTCAGTGTAAATAGTTATAATTAAGTTAATCCCATTGTAAGTGAACAATAGCTCTTATGAGAAATAAAGTCCTTTCAAGCTGTAATAGTGTTGTTTTAAGACAGCAAAACTTACATTAATTGTACATTGATCTTGCTTTTAATCGCTACAATAACCAACAGTTACTCAAATTCTGTAGGAGTTTATAAAATAATGTTTTATTTAACAACGCATCTATTACAATATTAGTTTAGATACATAGAGTGTTCAGACAGACGCTTGGGTGTGGATGATTTAACCACTGCAGTACGTGGGACAGTCTATTGTTGGGAATTATTTAAGTAGTCATAAAAGACTAAACGACTGTTTAATCGAGGCCGTCGTAAATTAAAGACCAGACCTTGTGACACGTTGAGAATAAGTTTTACAATCATAAACATACCTTCTTGACGTTGAATTTTGGATTCAATAAATATCTTGCGATTTCGTGTGTTGATGCTGTTTAATATTTTAACCACACACATTGCAGTTCCTGGAAAAGTAGGTTGGTTTCTCCGAAATCTATTATATTATTGGCCAAATATGGCGAATCGCGAGTCAACGGGTTTAAGCAATTTTAGGCGTTCTTGATTTATAATTACTACTCACGGGATGTACACCACGATTAGGCAGGATTTGGAGTCCTCGATATTTCGGCGCCGTTACATGTACCATGTTCACGCGTAGACTGAATATGCGGGTGGATGTGAAAAAAGTTCGAAGTTGTTAAGAGCAGACAAAACGGTCTACCCTTGGTATGCTCATGTTATAATTAGAACATTAATAAGTGAGCGTTGGCACCACGCTACCATGGCTAAGTCGAAATTGATCCAGCTTGTGAATCTTGGAAGAGGGGGGAATTGGTTGTTACGCACACAATGAATACAAAAGCTATTCTCACTTCTTACTGTAATTGTTCTTAGTGTATAGTAGTACAATTTGTTTTATTAAATTCCGAGGTGGCATTATACAGTTTACCATTATATACGTTCCTATAGCGGGACACACGGGCCTGTTTATCAACAAGAAAAAAAACGAAAAATTTC
Source organism: Selenia dentaria (assembly GCA_917880725.1). Taxonomy (NCBI): domain Eukaryota; kingdom Metazoa; phylum Arthropoda; class Insecta; order Lepidoptera; family Geometridae; genus Selenia; species Selenia dentaria. The sequence continues at coordinate 18,302,522 of OU862878.1, forward strand.
AGAACCCGTCTACGGAAATAATTCCAATTTGATCAGTCATTAGATTGTGTGACACTTGCGCTGTCAAGACGAATCTAATGCCGTATTGTTTATCAATATCGGCTAAGCCGTTGTGTAGTTATGAGCAGACAAAGGAACGGACATTAATACATACATACATACAAACAGATAAAACCCATGGCCCTTATTTTGGGCTTCAGTGCAGTAGATTCGAAAATAGTTATTAAGGCCATTGCAAAACTGTACCACATGGAGCCAGTATTGCGTGATGGTGGATAGTGACCAACTGTAGTAAAGGAGTTTAAGTAAACTTTTTAATCTCTAGGTCTGATTTGTAATACTAACCGTGCCCAGCGGCTCTGTCCTTGAGGATGACAAAGTCATAAAATATTTTTTCGGAGATAGGTACATTATATTATTACGTAGTTACAATTTTATGTATATTACAATAATTATGTATATGTCTTTCGGAATATTAATACTAGTGTGTTACCTATGGTAAAATGTTATTTATGAATATCTACTCCATGTAGCATGTTTCATGTAGAATAATTGTTCCATGGTAGCTTTAAAAAGAAACTCAATGAACTTATAACATTTAAAAGGTTGATAAGATCAGAGTTTACCCGCCATGTTCTATAATGCATGTAACCACACTGGTTTAATAAAGTTTCATTCAATGATGATTTATTTGAGATGTGATAAAAAGTAGGCTAGTTAATTATTGAAAATCAAAGCATTTGAGATGTAAGAGATGATTTAATAGGGCTTAGGGATGTTATAACTGATTACGATGAAACATTCAAGCAAATACCGGAAAATACAAACATAATACAAATAAGATTCACTTTTTCATCTATCAAACACATTAATCAATTACTATCCCAAATTCACCACGGACAAATGAGTGCCCTGTGTTGAATTCGCCACAATGATACCCAAGAGGTTAATAAGTCACTGAAATGGATTGTTTCATAAATTTATTCAGTCATTTAATTTATAAATCTATATTAACCTCTGGAGTTGTACTTATGGTTGAAAAAAAATCAATTGTTACCAGTAGATGTGTACTTACGTAACGAAACAGACGGTGTCTATAGGTCTTAAAGTATACAAGTTCTGACAAAGTTTTTTTTTAATCTATCAAGTCGCGTAGGACATGTACCTAATGGTATTCACCACACCTGTCCATGATAGTAGCAGCGTCACCCAGCACTAGCTAAGTTTTAAGTGGCACTGCAAGTCGTTGGTTCTCGCTTACGTAAAGTTTCTCTCGCTCTTCAAATCTTAACGCACTACTGTTCTAAGCAGAATATCTGTCACAGCGATGACAACCGCGGTTGACACATGCACGAATTACAGTGCATAATTTCCAATATTCAATTTTCAGTCAATTTTCCACATCTACGATTCGCATACCGAAAGCAGTGGAAAAAAAAAACATGTTCCCCACGGGGATATATAAACGACCAAATACAACCATTGACTGTGACATTAAAATTACATAAAATTATAAAAGCAGTTTATATAGCAAATATCTTTTTACACGCCCAAGTATAATATAATAATACTACGAAATTGTAAATCTCGTTTTGTATCGCAAATGTTATGTTCAATTTGCAAGAACGCGAGGTCTGGAAGGTGTGTTCACGAATATACTTTTACATTTTCGCCACTCGATCATTCCCTTTGTCAAGCGCAACGTCGTTGCTACCTTTCTATACAAGGCGCCGAAGTCCTTGAAAGTTACGATACCTATTGTCCAACACAATACTCCCACAGGAGTTGCTTACTTCTATTCTATTCTGCGAGGGAATCAATTGCAGTGGCGACGACATAATCTCCTTGGGGATGCGTTGAGTCTCGAACCACTCTTGTTCCGCTGGGACTGCATTGTTGTGGACTTGCAAAGTTGTGAACCTTAATATAAACAGTATAAAGTCGAGAGCTGAAATAATTTTAAGATTCACCTACTCATAGTATACGTGCACAATTTAGAATCTTTATTACTAGACATAAAGCTGCAAATTGAATGGAGTTTCGTTGTAGATTTGGAATTTAAAATTTCAGCGTAGTCACAGTAACAAAAGAATATTGTGTTGGTTCACAATTTACGCCATTATGGTCCATACTTTTGTAGTTTGCTAAGAACCTGAGGTGAAAATGTATATCTGTTGGAATATTTAAAACACAAACTTGGGTTTTATTAAATTGTGTATTTATTTTTGTTAACAGGTAAGTTCATCCAACTTTAGCGCGGACCTAAATAAGTTTAACGTAAGTATTTTAACTTAGATTGTAACACTACCAACATTATGCAACAGTTAATCTGATAATTAAAAACAATCGAAAGAAACAAACCTAGCAGTATAAAAATTTTTGGATCAGCACGTACCCAAGAGAGCAAACTGTATGCGGAAAGTTTATCTATAAGGATGTCATGCGATACCTTGACAAAAGTATTTAAACTGGTCACGGGGATGACCAACGCTTCTACATATTTCTCAATGGTCTCGCCCTAGATGTATACAGTGGAATACGCAAGGAAATCCCTATGGACCGGTTTCGGAGAAATCCGTGCCGCTCACTAGGAAGGTTACTGATCTCAACGTACGCCAGGAGCCTCTCATTTAGGATGCGTTCCGTGCCTTTACAGAAAACGGACATAACTTAGTAAGGCAACTGACAAATTCGGCACGACTGTACCTCTTTAGGCACGGACTGCACGTTAACTTCCAGGCTTTCTAAGCTACAAGTCTGTGTGAGAGGCAAAAAAATCGCTACAAACAGGATCCGAGAGAACTCAAGTGCCTAGGCTATCAGTATACTAAGTTGGAATACGATCGGGTCCATTGGCTTTGGTAATAATGTTAAATATTGCGTAGCTGTCTGGTAAATACGAAATAATACGAATATCCAACATACACGTTACGGATCCATCAGCAGTCGCGCTATCAACCGCGCAAATTCTGCAAAATTTCCTTTGGTTCTTCTATTATCATTCTTCTATTACTTTTGTTCTTTCCATTTCTTTTTAGTCATCCATACAGGAGGATATGGCATAATCCGACTCTTAAAAGCTACAGACTCGTACATTTCTGGCTGAGAGCGAAATTACCAGAATGCTAATTGTAATGCTTAGTTTTGTCTTAAGAAACACCCAGTTTTGTCACATATACCTGCATTATAATCTATGATTAGAATGTTATAACCCACATGAGTGATGGTCATGAGTGGACTCAAAGACCAAATGACGAGATATTTCGTACATAAAAGATAAAGGGAGAGAGACTACTTGGTACTTGGTGGGCTGGCTGTTTTCCGCAACCAGGCCCATTTTGCGTAATATCCGATGACTGATCAGTCCAGCCACCCGGTGTCGCCCAGGAAAGCCAGCAGCTCCTTCAGCTTGGCGCAGGCTTCCCACACTGTCCTCAGCGAGCCGAGGTTGGCTGCCCTTTCTACCGCCACGCTCCTGCATTCGATGAGCAGATGCGCAGCCGTTTCTTCCGCCTCCATGCAGCCTCTGCATAGGGGGCTGTCTGTAACACCTAGATTAAACAGGTGTTTGTTTAAGGAGCAATGTCCGGTCATAATTCCGACGATATGTCGTACATTAATTCTTTTGAGAATGAGGAGTTTTCTGGGGAATTTCAGATTTAGAATCGGAAAACCTTCTTCGACTGCCTACAACCCTCGACACTTGCCCAGTAGTCCTGACGTTGGTCTTTAGTTTTATTGCGATCCATGCACGAATTTGACTGAAAGGTAGGGGGATCATTGGTTCTGGTCCTGCATACGTCATTCCGGAACCGGGAGAGAGACTATATATGTACACACTTTCGATGTTGTGCATAGGATACGACTCCGAGAACAATAATTTAATGTACGAAGTACTGAAATTGCTATTATTGCTAAGCGACCACAAGGCAGGGAAATCACGAGAAAGTGTCGCGGTTAACCGAAAGGGGGCCCTCTTATTTAAACTAGGCATCCGTTGATTAGTACTTTCTTCACTTGGAGTCTGATTTGTAAAGTGCATTTTGTGGTATGATGAAACTTTAGAAGAAAGACCTTTCATACATTTTCTTATGAAATATAATTTTTGCTAGCACTAACACCGGCTCGCATAAAAAATTGATTCGAAATCGTTAAGCGCAACCCTGACTGCCGTTTTTTATTATTTTGTTGGTTTACTTTAGATGATGCCCTATAATTGCACCTTGTTTGACCGTTGTCTGTATTGCCGTTTTTACAAAACACCAAAATATTATAAAACAAGCTGGTGCCCGCACTACGTGCGTAGAATTAGTACTTTGAGTAGCTTATTATCTTCTCCAAGGCCATAATATCTATCTTTATACTAAAATGTCATAAAATACGTACACGGTCAGACGCAATTGCTATTATAGTATTATATAAGTAAACTTAAATACTAAGTATATCAATCAGTAAACACTAATAATAAAAGGGTGTTATTTAAATGGTTAGCATAGTATTAGTATTTTTGAAAGAAGAAAAATATTATCTGTCAGCAGAAATAGCTAATTGGTCAGCAACTCATGGCCAGCAAACATTTCAAAATCAATCAGCAATTTATGTCATTCTGGATGGCTGTAATTATTTTTGTACTGCATATTAATTATATAAGCAGCCATAAGCTGTTCATGTTTTATAATATTTGGGTAAGCACTCAGTCGCCGGCCGCTGCCGTTGCACGCTCGCTTCGCTCGCTCAGCTCGCGCGTTGTAGTCACAAGTAACCTAACACTCCTCCTCGCTACGCTCGTCGTCGTACCTATATATGACTTTGCCCTAGACTAGTATAATTACATATGGAACATATAGACATGTTTTCTCTGCTGATCAATCATAAAATCTTGCTGACCAAGTAGTTATTTTGCGGACCGAATGTTTATTATGCAAACTCATGGTATTGTTATGCTGCCTAATAATGATTAAATTTTTGACCATTATCAAAATTATCTGCGGAACAAAGATTGCTGCCTGATTTTTATTATTGCAGACAAAATCTTTGTATGCTGACTAAATCATTTCAATGCTGGTTTGGGTGGGCTCACCAAATTTTATAATTGCTTATCATTTAATTACTTCTCATAATAAAATACAGGACTTACGTGCATACAAATATAAAATTATTCACCATGGAAAACTGTCATTACATTTCATCACCCTTGACGGTCATCGAGCACGTCTAATGTTTTAAGCTGTCAAAATGATAGCGTGCTTTTAAATAAGCTATCAGAAACTGACACAAACTTTGACAGAACTGTCATCATTACGATCTCGATGTAGGCGGAGATCTTATTATTATGTCTACGCGGGCGAAAAAGCGTGGTGATGGATGATGATGATGATGAAAAGTATCCGATGTGTTAATCCAGCGCCTCATCCACCTCTATACCAAATTTCATCAAAATTGCCCTCGTCGTTTGAGCGTGAAGGAGTAACAAAGATCCACACATCCATACATCCATACTCACAAACTTTCGCGTTTATATTATTAGTAGGATAGGATGTAGGATGCGTGTATTGTGCGTGGTACTTACTTCATTTCTACTTTTATTATTTATTAGGATATATCCGATACTCTAATATCAACTATTAATCTACAAAATATAAATATCTTTCAAATAGGGTACAGATAGACAGGTAGACCGACAGACGCATTCCGTGGGGCTAGCAATAGAGTCCGTAACTCTCTTACGGGACCCTAAAAACAAACGAAGGCACTTGGATTATTTCATCTAACGAATTTCAACAAGGTCTGCCGTGCGATTCTCTAAGCGCAAACATCGTTGCATCTAGGATAACATCCGTTAAACAAATGACGAGGTGACAAGAAACGTTGGAAAAACAACCTTGTATACAAGGGCGATATCTCAAAAAGTAGGTATTTGACATCGGTGAGCTCAATCATTAGAGAATCGCACGGCGGTGGGTCTAGCACGAATAACTGCGTAAGTGTAAGGTAACGTGTCTTCACGTGCCACAGTACAAACTGTCATTTATCTAGGGCAATGGTGACACAGATAAATCATAGTTTGTACGCCGAAGAGTGACACGGTGATGCTTTCGATACGAATACTTATTCGCAAATTGTCCTCGCTACGGCCTCTGAAGTATTGCGTACTGTATATTTAGCGTAGTTTATATATATTTACAGTCCTCACTAATTACACTGGCTCATTGTCTGTCTGTAACGCTCCGTCGCGCTGGCAGAGGGCGCGGTATTATAGCAACAATGGTGTACTAACTCTTTATTAATCTGCGACAATGGACGCCGGCGCCCTCTATTGTGAGCTGACCTTTAACCGTCTTTTTATTACGCTGGCTATAGAACTTAAGGCGAATGGGTTCGCTGAAGCAGTGTTATGTGGGTCGATGCAAATATCGGATGAAGCTACGAAGAAATAATGTCAGGAAGCATAACTCAGAACAAATTCCACACAAAAAGTGGTCCTTCAAACCAAAACGACGTTTGATTCCAAATACGAATTACTTCCGAGGTTACAAATAGACATGTTCGGTGATTGGTTTAAATTTCAGAAGGAAAGCAGGGATTGGTGCAGGCGCGTGCTGCAACGTCTACTATGACAGCTGAGTCATAGCGGCGTGAAAATGTTATTGATTTAGCACGACTTTTATTGGGTCATTTTTTTAAGGCGGTTACTCTTCTTGATATTATTTCTTCGAAGGGAAGAAGTTTAATTTAGTTAACGTTCTTATACAAGCGCATGCTAGAGTAGTTGTTATTGGCAGTAAATCGACCAAACATTACAAATTAGTTACATTATTAGTACTTGTTTGTAGGTCTATATTTTCTCTCAAAATGCGTAATGAATACAAATTTAAAAAAGCTATGTTGTGTGGGACGACGCAGCATTTAAATTATATGTAACTTGATACTCTTTTACTCTAGTTGCTCAATTTTGGGACGAAAGGCAGTAGATTTAGTAGGTCAAGAACTAAATTATAAAATTATCAATTTAACAGTTTTGGCCACGATTCCAACCTAACATTCTCTGGGCTTGCAGACCAGATGCTTACTCACAAATTTTATTGCAAGTATTTCTGTTGGTAGGGTTTGAAGGGCACTGTAGAAAGCAAAATAACTGGGGGAATGTGACTCATGAGTGACAAGCGCAAGACAGTGTTACAATCTTTAGTTTACTTCTGTAGGCATAGCACGAAATACTGCGTAAGTGTATAACTTAACGTATCGTTCACGTGAAATAGTACAATCTGCCATTTATCTATAGCAGCTGTGACACAGATAACTAATAGTTTGTACGCCGAAGTGTGACGCGTTGACGCTTACGATAAGAATACTTTTTCGCAAAATGTTTGTGCTATCGGCCTCTTAAGGGCAATTATATCAATTTCAATCAAATGTTGATAGAAATGTAAAAAGAATGGCGGTATGTCGATATGTCAATTTTGACAAATCTAATAAGTTGCTGATTAAAGCTGACAAACTGACATAAAGAGGGCATTTTTTAGATTTCAATTAACATGCGATTGCAACTGAGATACCTACGTAATTGCCCAGCTGTTCTTTGGGTGCCTGCACTGCGCACAATTCTCCCGTTTAGTTACATCATCATAAAAATGTAAATTTTTTTATTTTATTGAAAGAGTGAAGGTGTGAGTGAGTACGGTTGTTACTTATTTACGCTGAACAGCCTAACGGATTTCCATTAAAATGTGTGTTAATCTATCGCCTCATCTACCCCCATTCCGAATTTCATCAAAATTGGTCAAGCCGTTTGTGCGTGCAGAACTAACAAGCATGCAAACGCATTCACAAACTTTCGCTATCATAATATTAGGGTGATATATATATGCTAAGAAGTTACCTAGTTATAGTGTGATAAAAGTCACATACTAAACGTCAAATAGCTAATGCCACACCTTCGAATAAATAAAGTTAATTTTTTTCTATTGAAATTCTCGTGAGCTTGACAAATAATTATTATACTATTATTATTAACCGGCAAAACACTCACGTTAGGGATCGAATACGTCAACCCGGGCTTCGAGCATATAGCAGTCAGATGCTCATCTTCAGGGCGAATGCGCAGCGGCGTCTGCGAGCTACCGGAGGGCACTGTAACCCGGGTCGACGTATTCGACCCCTAACGTTAGTGTTTTGCCGGTTAATAATAATTGTTTAATAATATTAGAGTCTTTCACCAATGTATGTTACCGGTGATGACATAATATGGCACTGAAACGTGATCTCTTACTATGGACCTCATAAGCGAGCTTAAAGTCGCGCAACGAGCTATGGAGAGGGCTATGCTCGAGGTTTCTCTACGTGATCGAAACAGAAAATCTGGAGATCCGTAGACGAACTAATGTCACCGATATAGCCCAGAAGACAAGCCAGTTGAAGTGGCAGTGGGCAGGCCACATAGCACGCAGAACAAATGGCCGATGGGGCCGAAAAGATCTAGAGTGGAGACCACGGACCTGATAAAGGTAGCAGGACGACGTTGGATGCAGGCTGCTTCCAACCGGTCCTTTTGAAAATTTGTGGGGAGGCCTACCTATGTTCAACAGTGGACGTCCTACGACTGAGATGATGATGATGAATATTAATATTTACAAAACACGTGAACGTCAAGATGTGCTCTACATCAGCCGTATAATATTTAATAAGGTCAACTATTATATCAATCACAGGTGTAAGCCTGGGCAGGCCGTAAATCTCATACCGTAATTTCAACGAGGGTCGTTACACTGTCACGCTAAACCGCGATTAGCGTTAATGCTCTTGAATTTGATGGAATTGGCCTCTTTTGACCGTAGATTAACTGACAGTCTGTATCTTGCTTGAGATTGTTGTCGTGTCAGAGACATTAGCAGAAGACTTCGGAGAATGCGATCATTAGACGTTTAGACGTGACACACAAGTTTAGACGCTAAGCTTTAATATCCAAAGTATTTCCAAATGAAAAAGTAAACTAATATAATATATTATATGTGGTCTAAGACCAGTTCATGAAAGAAAAACCAAGAAAAGACGGGAGGTTATGGCGAGACCGAAGGCCGAGTATACTACGCGAACGAAGTCGCGGGCAGTCGCTAGTATATAATAAATATTCATGAATGACGCATTTTCATTAGTTTTAACATTTTAGCCTGTTTTTGATGTAACTTTATGTATTTTCGTAATAAACCACATCTTGGAATTGGCCAGCGGATCTGTTAAATTTGAACATTAAAGAAAAGATTTGATTGACAGACGAAAGTCAATGGGAAAGAAGAGAGAACTGTGGCGGTTGAATTGATGAGACAGCTTTCAAGCTATATTGTAGAGAGGAGATTATTCCTTGAATTGTATTATCGTAAAAGATCAGTTCATTCAAAATCAAAATCAAATCCTATATTCTATATAGGACTACGGAGGCACTTACAAATTGTCATTTTTACATTTATGTTTTCTTTTATCTACAACCGGATCGGAACGCAACCACGACTGAGAAAATCAGGCAAGAAACTCAAATGGATTGTCTTTTTACATTTCCTTTAACTACGCTATTCAGAAAACATAGTCAGATCGGATCTGATCTGAATAATACATCACATACAAATGGCAAATTTGTGAGTGTACAAATTCTGTGATTAACTGTGAACGTCCCATTAGAGACGAAGCAGTATTTATAGAACAATGAATCATAGACCATGAATGAAGCAGATACCCTTATTGTAATGATCCTCTATTTCTTTAATAATTTGGATGATTCCATTTAGGAGTCGTAACGCTCGTAGCACTGTAGCCCGCGACTTTATCCCTGTAGGTAGAATAATGTTAGCGCGATCACTTGCGAACTACCCGTTGAATAAAAATAAAAAGCAGCTATCTCTATACCAATTTTTATCGAAATCCGTTGAGTCGTTTTAGCGTGAAGTAACAAACATCACTCTCACCCTCTGTCATTCTACTAATTAGTAAGTTATTATAATTGTATTACAACTGACTTTATGAGCTGATTATCTTTTTAAATCTTGTCTAAGTTCGTTTAAGCCGTGTCATCGTGAAAAAGTAAAATACAAAACACACTCCTTTACCTACGCAGTCGCTACCAAACTTTTGCATTTGAAATACTCCTGTGATTTTGCTAAGCTTTAATGTGACCTTAGGACCTGATAGTTAAGTTAATATCTTTAATTTAAATTGAAATAATTTACCCCGCTCTAGATGTAGAGTCAAGCAAGTCAAGCAAGCCAAGCACTTAGTAGATTACTGAAGAAAACACTCACGCACTATGTTGTGATTTTGCTAATTAATAGTGTGGCCTTAGGACCTGGTAGGTAAGTTCAAATCTTTAGGCCGTAAATTGAAATAATTTACACTGCTCTAGATGTAGAGTCAAGCAAGCCAGGTAATTAGTAGATCACTGAAGAAACAAGAAAACAGACTAAAAGTTTAACCACACACGCTGTTTTTCTTAATCGCGGAATCGCAGTATATATGCTTCGAAACCTATTGTATTATTAGCCAAATTTGGTCAATGGCGAGTCTATGGGTAACCCGACCACATAATTCTTATGTATGGCCGCACATTAAATGGCATAAAACACGCCCTCGTTTTGAGCTTCTCCGCAGTCGGTTAATTTTTTTTTTTTTTTTTTTAGTAACAATTCTACGTTAATTATATTAGTTTAAAATGCAGTGTTATGACACTCGGACAAGAAATTCTGTTTCCCGAGTATCAGCACCCTCTTGCAAATAGAGTGTAGGTTCCAATACAACATAACTAATAGTAGGTAAGTAATATGTAGGTGCCTACAATATTTTACCAACTAGTATACAAGTAGGTACCTACTACTGCGCTGTGTGTGTAAAGTGTAACCGTTGTAGTCACCAAACTGTGCAGTTGTGCACTTGTTGCAGATACCTAATTATGGTGGAGCGTACGAGCTAGGCGCATCAGAGATAACGCGAGACGTAGGTAGATGTAGGTAGGTATATCTAGCTGTGTTCAGAGAGTAGTAGGTAATACGAGAACACAACTATGCATGGACCAAATCAGTTTATATTATTCTTATAATAGACTTATTTCAGTGTACCTACTTCTTATTGTTTTTGTATGTTTATGTTGTAGGTGTTTATATTATTTCTTTACTCCTTCGAGATCATACAGGATGTGCAATTAAGTATTTGCCTGCTTTGTTTTTAAATTAATATAAAAGAAGAGAGATCTAACATAAATTTTATGGTAAGTCATAGGTTGAGTAGTTATATAGGGTGGTAATAAAAAACAAAAACAATTATGTACCCAGTGACACTCGCGCCATCAAGAACAATCTAAAGACGTGTGATTTATCAGTATTTGCCGTGTGATTCTCTAAGAGCAAACATCGTTGCATCTTTGAGAACATCCGTGAAACAAATTATGAGATGACAAGACACGTTGTAAAAACAACCTTGTGTACAAGGGCGATATCTCATAAAGTATTTGACATCGGTGAGCCCGTCGACGAACGCATCTACGAATCATTAGAGAATCACACGGCGGTTGAGCCGTTGAGTAGTTGCGAATGCACATAGGAACGGTTAAACATACAGGCCAAACACCTAACCTTCCTTTTGTGCATTTACCCTACTTCATGTACACACATCAAAAAGAGTTTGTAATCACTAGCATAAGCCGATATATTTTTTTAATCTGAACTTATTAATAAAAGGTTTTTATTCAATATCACTCCTCCCCTGGCTCAAACACATGCGGTGATCCTCCTAGACATGCTGAGAATCAAGTTATCCAGTATTTCTTGGGGTAACCTGTCCCATTCTTGAATAGCGGCTTCCCTGAGCTCTGGCACTGTCTGAAGACGTGGCTGACGGTTCCAAACAGTTCACTTAAGAGTATCCCACGCGTGCTCTATTGGGTTTAAGTCAGGCGAGCCGGCAGGCTAGTCCAACCTTGTGATATCGTATTCTCGGAGAGCAGCATTGACTCGTTGAGCTCGATGGGCGGGCGGATTATCATCGACCAGTACAATTTAGTTTACTCGGAATGGTCTGCCAATTCCATCAATGGCAACTGCTCTATACATGTCTGCTGTCACTAAGCCTCGATACGAAAAAAGATTTAGATTTTTCAAAGTGATCCCAAAATTTTTTTGATGTGTGTAGAACTATCAAGCGATCAGTAGATTATCAAAGAAGAACTAATACATCCTGAAACAAAATTCGCATTGCTCTACAGTGTAACCACAGCCTATCTGTCATCCAATGAGTAATGGCTTGGTGAGATCACTCCCGATGGATGGTCATAGTAACTGCTGTTTAATCTGTGCCGATGCGGTGCTAATTTGAACCGCATTTAGCCCTGAGTCGTTACACTTTGTTGCCCCGTGTTAGGCCATTTGGCAAAGACTAGAGTATTTTTAACACACGCTATTTTGGGTAGCTAACTCTATATTAAGTAAAGATAAACTACAATTATTTTAAAATATATATTATCACTGAAAATGACTGTCCCATATGGATATATCATATATATGGAGTCAAAGTTATACGAGCTAAACTTTGTTATTATATTTTTATCTATATTAAAAAATCAGCCAAAGCAAATCAGTAGTTTTGTTAAGTGTTACAAACATCTAACCAAAGTTAACATAATATCCTTATATACATATAATCTTACTAATATATCGTGTTAGCGACTGCCCGCGACTTCATTCGCGTTGTGGGCTCGACCTTCGGCTTCGCCATAACCTCTCATATATTCTTGTTAGTTTCAATGTAAGAATCTTCTACGAAGTATGAGAAGACATTTAAAAAAAGTATGAAATCGCTAAAGCCGTTTTCAAGTTATACGTGACCAGGAGAAATAGGGGTTCATTTTTATATAAGTACTAGCGACTGCCCGCGACTTCGTTCCCGTAGTAAGCTCGGCCTTCTGCCTCGCTAGGGGATAGGGGTTATATATATTAAGACGCGCTCGTATCCTGATAATAGTAAAAAGCAGAATGTTTAAACATCTAGTGTAGCGAAACAGATTCATAATATTGTATGAAAAAAAAAACTCAGGTTAGAAAAATATCAGGCAAAGAGTAATAACCGAACAGAATTCGTAAATATTACTCGCTCTCTGCAGAAAAAAATCCTGAATAAGTCCATAAAAATAAACTTTCACGTCCAAACTCTCAGAATTTTCGGCGATAACACTATATTTTTATTTAGGTAATACATAGGCAACATATAATACTAAAGTTTTTTCAATTGTGTTAGTATATATCGAAATATATTAAGAAAACGTACAAATTTAATGCATTTTCGCATCACATCATCTATAACAAGCGATTTTCAACCTTATGTAAAGTATCGTAAATTATTTTAAAATTTGGGTTGGACCGCGCCTTAATAATAATAATATGCCTGCCCAATATATATATATACTGCGCTCACCGGATACAATTACATGAAAATGGCTGTCCCATAAGGATATATTCCGGAGTCAAAAGTAGCGTATGTATTTTACTACTATATTATATTCTTAACTAAGTACCTTTATTAAAGAAACAGCACCGTCAGTAGTTTAATCGAAAAAGTGTTACAATCGTCCAACCAAAGTTTACATATCCTTACACTACAGTACATATGTATAATCTAACTATAGTATCTAACTATAGTAATAGTAATCTAACTAGTAATAGTAATCTAACTATAGTATCGCATTTACTAATATTATAAATGCTAATGGTTGGATCACAAATCAATTGCTACTCAATCACGCAAGAACCGCTGAACGGATTTGGCATGTAGATAGATGATGTGCTGGAACGACACATAAGATACTTTTCATCAACACCATTATCTCCCATCACCAAGCGGATGAAACCGCAGGTCGCCAACTATAACCGAGTCAAATTTGTACATATATTTCTTTTTAAATTATTCAAAATAAAATCGCTTTCCGCGTAGGTATGTCAGTCTGTACATCCGCTAACTCCTAAACGGATTTTGATACTATATGGTTTACGCTAGTTTTATTTAGAGAACGTCGTAGAAGACTGTTTCAATGTAACAATCAAGTAAACATAAAACCGTATTAATTAGAAACTGGTTTAGAAGTAACAAAGACATGACAATAGATACAAAATACATTTTAGTTTATATATAGGTAATAAGTTATAAGTTATCTATTTTTTTTTTGTGAATAAGAAGTACTTTGAGCGCGTTGAAATCTTTTATATTTACTTTGCAGTGTTCCAAGCTTTTAAGGTCCTTAAGCATACCGCCCTGTAAGTTATATATCGCCATCTACAAGTTTCATTTCACAACTCTTATTTAAATTCTTTCGCCGTGCGCGGTTACTGTGGAACAAAATAGTCTGTATGTAGAGACGGTACGCCTCTCTGTCCCATAGCATTCGTTATGGGACTTACCTAGGCACCTAGCCATTATGTATCAAACCATGCTGCGGTCTCTACTTAGATGGGTGACCACCAGTAGAATGTTAGCGCTTCTGTGCTTCGTTGTGCACGCAGTCCTTCACAAGTAGGTACTTAATTATAGATGCGTAAGTAGGTATGTGCTTTGCTTTGTTAAGCAGTTTCCAATCCAATAAAAATATTTCACATAACGTCAGATAGAAATCACCAAAGCTTACGCATTAGAAAAGAAATAACAAACCATATTGCTTACTAACAAAGTGAAAATTAAACAACAAAAACGATGGCACAGAAAACAGATAGGTAGGTATAAAAAACACTTTTCCATTCGCTTTCATCTGACACAGTTAGCGCCAGACGCTACTAGCAACGCCATCTATGCCGTAGCGATGGAACTCGGTCGCTACGTCATGTCGACATTGACCGCTAGGTGGGGTTAGTAGTACACGCCATGAATGACGCGAGCGGTGAACGAACGTTCTTGACTGAGCGCACAAGTTCGTTGTGAGTGTGACACAACAATCATGGAGTTGCTTGCTCGACTACGAGTCGATGAACGCGGTACGCAGCAAACGCGCGTCTTCTTAACAAGAATTATTATTAGAATCAGCTTGAGCTTAGAAGACCCAAAAATGGCTATTTAAATTATTACTGAGTTGTTTATGACATTAAAATTTATATGAGGTATACCTATAAATTACTTTGGTATTTATTTTTATGAAAATGTATTAAATAATTTCAATGACTATAATTAATTAAATACATGACTGACGTACGTGAATATTATTATTGTTCATTGTACATGTAGGTATACCTATGTTAATGATGACATCATAATTAAACTGACCTTTGCTGAGGGATCATTAACCTATTGACGGAAAATAATGGCTTCGAAGGTTTATTTATTGTGCTTCTATATTTTTATTAGTGGAACTATAGGTAATTGTAAGAAATTCATTTAGTTTATTTTAGAATTTCGACGTGCAGACTTTTTTCTTTACTGACACTTTACTCGGTGTGAACACAGTTTCGGAGGTTTGTCATAGATGGCGCTGAAAGTACGATGTTTAATTAAGCTATAAATTTAATTATAAACTTGCAAGAATGTACCGTAAATTTCACTTACATACATAAGTATATACACAAGTAGAACATAAGTTATGTATGACATAAGTCCTTGGTAAAATAAAATTTACGAACAAACATGTTAAGATAGGTAACTTTATACCTAATAAACTAAATCCCTTGGTTTATTCGAAACATCAATCGATATCAAAGAACGTGACTCACGCAAATAAGTTGTTATTTCTTTCTGTGACAATAAATCCAATCAACTTATATATTTCAAATACGATCGGATAGTAAATTTACATTACATTTCAGTATTTGTTCTGGCCTCTAAACAAATTGATTGTAAATACGCGTATTGGATGGCGTCAGGAATCAATTTACGAGTTAGAAGACAACGATCTCATCGTCCGAAATGACATTGGCTAACAACAATAAGAACAGAACGTACCTACGAATGGTACCTACCTACTTTACGTAGGCACTTGGTAATATTTATAGCTGTGCCGTAAACTTAGGCTTTTTATATGCATAGTTACTCGTACCTTACTCGAGGAAAATTCTTTTGGGAATAGACAATAATAGACAATAGACAATTTATTGGTAAATAAAACATTGACAAGTCGGTATAAACAAGGAATAGGAACTACATAAATGATTCTTTGCAAATTTAGAGAGAAAAATACAGATCCTTGGATGATCGTTGAACACGCGTCTCCCGACTTGTGTCTAACGCCATGACCGCTAAGCCATCGAGGCATACCGTCTGAGCATCGAATATTAATTATATTTTATATTATTAGATTTTAGCCGTCGTATGGGGACGGAATGACATCTATTGAACAGCTTTACAGCATTATCCAACCGAGAGAAGAGTTTTTTCATACACTTAACTTTCATATTGAAGTTTGGTCTCGCCACAATTCGTTTACTTACTAGTTTAAACTAAGTTTATTTGACGTATACCTAAATAGTTTTATTTAAACACATACATTATAATCTTGTTATACAGTATAAACAATTATTGTTAATCTATAAATGTATTTAATAAAATCATTGTTGTAAAATTTTGAACTACCTATTACTAACATGATTTTGCTAGTATAGGTACCGCCTGCCAAACAAAACTAGTTATAGGTATAAATACCTATGTCCTTTAAATTAAATAATTTAAATACATTATTAAAGGTTAACATTTTGGTATTTTGAATTAACTTATTGCTTATACTTAATTGTTATTGAAGTAATATATTATTAAATATTTATACGCCGTGGCTATTATGAAAAGCATGATATGTAATGCTACTCGTATGTTACTTAAAGTTTAAGGCTTGTTAATTAGATATGTACACATTTACCGTAAAAATATTTATTTGTCTTGCATATACAAACTATGCTAACAATAAAAATAAAAGAGATATTTTTAAAGGGCAAATGCTAATACTAGACCCTATTCTTATATCTTATTTTAGGGCAGACTTGAGAAGCTTATATAGTTATAGATAATTTCTACAATGCACCTGCCAAATTGCCAAGTCTTTTTACATATAAATAGCACCTTCCCGTCTAAATTGCATCCGGGTATTGTAATTGGTGGTTAATTAATTCAAACACCTGTATATCCACGTTAAATACCTAGTGTTGTACTGAGTCACTACCTAGGTAGGTACTTTTGATGCGTGAACATTTTGAAATCAATACTTACTCAATGGGTAGACCTAGCGTATATATTTCGTAACAATATAGGTATAAGAGTAAACTAAAATGTGAAACCTAATTAGTGATAAAAAATAATTTATGATCAACTTGCTGCACCCCGCGGCTCCACTCGCCAATTCTCGGGATTAAAGTACGAGTAGCTTGTGGTAATCTAGGATACGAATACATTAATTAGCTAACTCCGTTCCATGTTTCAATCGAACCAGGGGCAACGTTTCAACTAATTATCAAATATTGTGTAATAAAAGTTTTTTCACAGTTCTTTATACCAAAACAATTTTACATCAGGATTTTTAATATGTCCTTGGTTGTAACCAAATTCTGAATACGACCACCAAATGTTGTACATCTCCCCTTGTTATAGTAATTTCGTAATAACTAAAAAACGATAAAATTAAAAATAAAAATAAAATCTTAAGAGGATTGCATAGCTATACTTTCCATGCTAAAAGACAAAACTATTTTCTACCTCTTAACATTCTCCAATTTCAGTGTTTTTTTTTCAGTTTTCACGTTTTGGTTTTATCAGTTTTTTTAAATTTTAAAAAAGGAAATTTATAGTACTTTGGACTACTGAAAAAATCAAAACGTACTTGCATAGTAAACAATGTCATGATTCCATGCAAAAAAAATCACTGAAATTGGACAATGTTAAGAGGTAGAAAAGAGTTTTTCATCCCATCTATTCGTAAAAGGACGACTTGGTTCGCCTTTATGTGCACCCAAAGGTGGTGTTTTCTATAAGAAAGTTTTAGCGGGCAGTAATGAGTTTTTAATCCTCTTTATAAGTGCGCCGCAATTATCTTTGCCGCGCACTTTTTGAATTTGGAACATCTTAGTGTTCAGCACCAAAGAAATCGAACGCAAATATTGTTTGAATAAAGACTGGCTGGTACGACGGCCCATAGTCACGCCGCCGGATGAATGAAAAAAAAACAAATTAAAAAAGCGCGAACTACAGCCCGCGTTTTCGTATATTTTCACGGATTGTTAGAAATTCATTGTTTTGTTTTGTTTTGAAAAATGAGTTCTTCAAGTGACAGTGAAAGTATAGAATTAACTCCTGAAAGCATTAGAACTGACGCAAGAAATGTGATGGATAATCTATTACCTGCAAAATCCCGGGAGAAATATATGAAAGCCTATGGTAATTTTATTGAATGGAGAAATGCAAGAAGCGCCAAGAATTTTTCAGAATCTGTGTTTTTGGCCTACTTCCAGTACTTAGCCAAAACTAAACAACCTTCCACTCTTTGGAGTACATACTCAATGCTAAAATCAACAGTCAGTTCTAATAAGGATGTAAAACTGGACACATATTCGAAATTAATAGCGTACCTGAAGAGGATGTCTGATGGATTTAAACCTAAAAAATCCAAAGTGTTCTCAGTCAAAAACGTGGAGACTTTCCTTAATGAGGCACCCGACAAAGTCTTTCTTGCCGTAAAAGTAAGTAGGTAACTATGTTTACGGTGGATTAGTAAAATATAATCATAGTGTATAAAAATGCACATTTTATTGTAACCTGTACTTTGATAGATACTTGTCTTATTCACATTCGGTTTTGTTACAGGTGGCTTTAATTTTCGGATTACATGGAGCTGGTCGTGGCAATGAACTTTTAAAAATAACTGTTGATGATGTCGAAAATCACTCGGATGATTTACTGTTAGTAAAGCTGACCGATACAAAAACCAAAATTGACCGATCCTTCGTAATACGAGGAGAATACAAAACTATTGTACAGAAATACCTGGACCTGCGTCCTGCTGCTATGAAGACCAATCGGTTTTTCATCCGTTATCAAAATGGCAAGTGCTTCAAACAAGTGATGGGAAAAAATAAAATTTCTAACATGCCACAAGAAATTGCTACTTATTTGAAGTTACCAGATATCAAACTGTATACAGGACATTGTTTTCGTCGTACTTCTGCTACCCTTTTGGCAGATACTGGAGCGGACTTAACTGTTCTCAAGCGACATGGAGGATGGAAATCGAGTGCTGTAGCAGAAGGGTATATAGAAGATTCCATTGAGAACAAGGCGAAAACATCTGAACGCATCGTGGAAAACATTAAATTGCAACCTTCAGTTAATCCATCCATACCACTGTCGCCGCGCCTATCTACATCCAAACAACGAGATTCACCGTCACATTTTCCTCAAAATGATCCAGATTCGGACATTTCAAACACGCAGAATATAAAATCTACAACAATCTCTATTCCTAATAAAACTGTAACAATAAATTTTCATAATTGCGAAAATGTCTCAAATGTAAATATAAGTTTTTAGTAGTTTTAATAAAGGATACTATTTAATTTCAATTTAGTTGTTACTCTATGTTTTATTAAATAATAATATTACAATAAAATATGAGGCGCTTTTATTTTCTCATAGTGGGTGATGAAAAGTAGAGTGTATCACTCGGGCGCAAAATATGTTTTTGGCTCGGGCGACGTACTTTGAATCCCTCGCTACGTTCAGGATTCTACTAAAGAATCCCTCGCTACGCTCGGGATTCTACTCTAGATTCCCTCACTTCGCTCTGGATTCAAAAAAGCGCCCTCGCCGTAAAAATATTATTTTGCTCCCTTATGATACAATCTACTATTCTCTTTTAGCATGGAAAGTACTAGCTATGCAATCCTCTTAATGCTTGATTGAGGAGACGGGTGACTGGAATGCTGACGTACTTTGGACAAAAATTTAGCATTACCATCCAGCGTGGCAATGCTGCCAGCATTTAGCCCACTTTTACCCCGACCATGAGGGTTATGGATTTTTTTAACTACTTCTATTTTTAAATTTGTATATCAATGTTATAACTAGCGGTTATATATGTATATTAAGTTATATACTTATAATAAATTATAACTTATATATGTAGTTATAATTTATTATAAGAGGATGTTACATGTTTTTTCTATTCGAGTGTTGAAAATATTTCGTTAGATACTCGTAATACATGCATACGGTAAAAATACGAAAAAAAAACACTATTTCAACAGCGATTCTGGTTCAATGACATCAAACATATCTATGTTAATAATATAACATTTCTCAAATACAGAATAGGTACCTAGATTCTTACTAGGTAGGTGAGCAGTTACGGCATTTCCTTTTATCCGTTTAAAATCACGAAACAAAAGCAGCATTCGGCCATTGTTTTCGGCAGTGGCATAAAAAAATCTGTAGTTTGAAAATTAGAACACATTTACATACTGGTCATTAAACTTTACGCACTGTGGTTCTTCTCAAGATATTGTTAAAGAGTTGTGAGAAAACGACGAAATCCCGCTTTGTCTAAAATAGACAATTAATTCAAAATTATCAGTGTCACTTGTTACTTCATTATACAATAGGTAGAGTCACAAAGGAAAGTATCAAGAAGTTGTAAACTGTTTATTTTCTTAAGAATATGATTCTACCTATTTATGTGCTACCCTTCAGGGGTCCTACTCCCACCTCTTAAAGCAGTCATGTTGCAACCTTACTATCAAATTCGGTACTACAACGTCAATATAGCAAGCTTAAAATAAAAATGGATTACGATAGATGTTTTGATGACGAAGTATCAAATATTTCACTCAATTCGCGTACTTTGACGTGACTTTTGACACTAAGTTTCATTGTTCCAATGTAAAAATTTTGTAGATCCCTAGTCCCATCTCGTAAAGTAGTAATATTGCAACCTTACTATTAAATTTGGTTGACCGTTTTGTGTCGGTGGGAGTACGATAGTAAGTATGATTATTCTAAGCTTATTACAAAACGCTCCTGATTTATGATAGTTTCGTAAAAGGTTGGAGTAGGCCCCCATGTATCAAAGCAATGTTACGGCAGCTTTACGTATACAATACAAAATTATTTATTGACACCATTACGTAAAACCATAATAAGGACTAAAAAAGCGCTACAATAGATTGGACAATTGGCAGCGTTATCGCTATAGTAATCTTTTACACGCAAACTTGCATGGAGACGATTTTTAATATCATTGCGTTGGATAGTACTTATAAAAACAAAACTTAGATCTAGGTTATAAGCGCACACCGAATAAATAATTAAAAATACATCAATTGAAGTAATATAATAAATTTTATTATACTAATACATAATATTAAATTTTATATGAACACAAAAATTTTCAATATACACTTAATAATTATAATTAGAATATAATATTCATTAGTAATTTGATAAATAGTGATTCTTCACCTTATCTTTGAAAGGCAAAATCGACATTTCTTGCTAGAAAAAGTTTTGTGATGTTCGTGAAACGCATCTGAAATAAGTAAGAAGTAGGTAATTCATCAACCGCATTACTAAAACGCTGTAGTCTTGGAATTAATCCCCCATCTCTTCTCGTAGGTGGCGTAGAAGGCGGCTAAGGTTTAGCAAATAGAAGGTAGGCAGCAGCACCTTTTAAGTTAGACATCACAAAAGTGCGCTCTTCCTGATAAGCGTGGCTAGTGTTGGCAAAACTGCCCCATAGGTGAGGGCTATGTTCAGCAGTGGATGCCTTGAGATGATGATGATGATTACTAGAGCGTAACTTAGACAGGAATAAGCTAATCTCTGTACATTTATGTGGAGAAGATGCCAAGGATGTACGTAATAACTTTTGCGTAATAAATAACGAGACACAAATCGCTGATATCCAGATATCCAGCTTGTATGAAAAGTGTGATAATAACACAACACAAACAGTTCTAATTGTATTTTAACTATTTGAACCAATTGAACATAAGTGCAATTAAATTCATTGAAATTATACTAGTCTTCGCCTATATGAATAATATAAATAATAGTGATATAATAAAGAAAGAAGATGCACGAAATCCTGCTGTACCTTAAGGAATACTAAAACTAAATAAATAGCAAACTAGCACTAATAGCATAGTTTCTCGAACAGTATCATGCGTACCAAAGGATAATTAACCGTTGTAAAATCAATAAATCCTAATAACATTGCTAGAGACCGGTAGAGCGTAATTACAGGGCAACTATAAAATACAAGTACGATACCGAAAGGAACGCAAAACGCTACAAAATAGATGCAGTAACATTGATGATATCAATAACCATAATACTATGCCTGATTGACTAAAGGAAGTAGTCACTATAATGGAAATATGTATCCATTATTTAATTAAACTAATTAGCTAGTTCTTATGTCATTATGTTACAAAACAAGCACGAGACCATCAGCGGTAACCTCAGCCTATACCACAGATGAATTTCATGACAGGTATATAAGTTTTTGTTAATTAGTGCACAAATTGAATGAGGTGGTTTGGAATCAGTAACTGGGTAATAATGTGAAAAAAAAATATTATTTTTATTATTCTGATGCCATATTCAGTGCTCCGCAACTAATAAACTAGTAACCGCAAGGGCGGCTTTTTTTAGCCCACTATCTCTCTTATCACTAATAAGTTCATCAATAGCCTTGACATTTTAACCATTTTTGTAATAGATATACCATGTAACCATCCATCCAAAATGTTTCTGTTTTTTCACTACTTTGTGTTTTTTTATACCAAATAGGCCTCTAAGTGTTCTACCCCACTTATACCTTTGTAAAGGACCGGATGAAATCCGAGAAATTTTTGGAATAAAAGAATAATAATAATTAAATTAATTAGTTAATAATTAATGGTTTTAAATAGTTACTCAAAGACTTAGCAACTAAGTATTAGAATAGCAAAAAATGTTTCACTATTTATTATTTTGTTCATTAATAGTAGTTTAATGAAGATATTTTCAATAACGTTTATAACATTTACTTCATTGAAATAAAATCTAAGATTAAGTCACACAACGACAATAGTATACCGCTAGTACAAGTAAAAGTTCCAAGCGTAGGTATAAATAACTTTAAAAATCAACATTGCTGCAATACCGGGTACGTGATGGTTCGGAACCCTTTAAATATCCGAGACGTGCTTGCTCTTTCTTTAACTTTCTCCACACTCTCCGAACTCCACAAAGTTTCTTCGTTACTTTGAAACCATTTACCAAGTAACGTAGAAACTTTGTGGAGTACTTTGTGTATAGGAACGTAAGAGACTCCCAATGACCACACACTCCAATGAATCCTTTGCAGGTGAAGTAGACACGATGTTTGTGTTACGTACACTACGCAACAACTGACCAAAGTTTCTTAATAATCGGGTAACTGGTGCAGGTCTGTGCATTCACAGAAGAAGAACAAAGAAACAGAGTATTCATTTTCGTATAATTACATTCAGATAAATCAAATATCACGGACTTGAGCTACTGCATTAATTGCGGTATTGCGGTTATTAAGTCGATCGCCTAATGAAGCATCCTGCCTGCCTCTGGGCTGAGATCAGTCATTCCAGTAACGATGTGAAATAGCACGTTATATCTGTCTAATAGCATGTTATAAGCTGATATGACAGGTGTATTGTAATCCTGAGAACTGTCTGCTTGTTCAGTTATTCAAGATACTGCTGTTTGACTTTAGCAATGGTTTGTTATGGTGGGAAAAGGAGGATACCATTGAATAGAACAGAAGAGACTAGAATAGTATTTAATTTGGTATCTATCGCAAGTATTGGGCATGGAAAATTTGAAAGTTTATCCATTTTATTCATTTATCATTAATGTATCACAAACAAGAGCTATGCTCGGGGTTTCTCTACGTGATCGAATCAGAAATGAGGAGATCCGTAGAATAACGAAAGTCACTGACATAGCCCAGAAGGTTAACCAGTTAAAATGGCAGTGGGCAGGGAACATAGCATGCAGAACAGATGGCCGATGGGCCGGAAGGTTCTGGAATGGAGACCACGGACCGGCAAGCGCTGCGTAGGTCGTCCACCGATAAGGTGGACTGACGACCTGACAAAGGTAGCAGGACGACGTTGGATGCAGGCCGCTTCCGACCGATCCTTTTGGATATTACTGGGCGAGGCATATGTTCAGCAGTAGGGCGTCCTACGGCTGAGATGATGATGATGATCGTTAATGTGTTTGGAAAGTTTGTGAGTAAGTAAAGATACGTGAATGAGAGCGTGTATTTCTTACTTATTCATGTAATAGCTAAATTATTTGGATGAAAGGTACAGTTGAGATAGGTTGTAACATTGTGATTTTTCATTATCTAGTTGATAATTCGTCATATCCAGCCGTGCGGTTCTCTAAGAGCAAACATCGTTGCATATTTGACAACATCTGTGAAGCAAATGACGAGATGACAAGAAACGTTGGAAAAACAACCTTGTGTACAAGGGCGATATCTCATAAAGTATTTGACATCGGTGAGCTCGTCGACGAATCGTTGGAGAATCGCACGGCTGCATTGTCACCTAGTAGCTTCCAGTGTCTGTATCACACTAGTTACACAGTATCTATTACTCTATTCATACGAGATTCATTCAATCAAAAAGTTATGCAGTCGCGACACACTATGCACACAGAACTATTGAGAAATACTCTTTGCTTGGGAATTCACTGTATGCGATTTCTTATTAGAAGAATACTGAATGAACCTGCCATCTCAATCCTCAATGAGCATATCCCATCTAACCTCCTAAAGCTGCTACAATCAGATGAATATACTTTACAATATTTGATCGTAACTGAAACCCCACACAATGCACTGGCACGTATTCTATGGCACAGGCCAGTTCGCAACTCTCAGAAAATGATCTCATCACATCAATGCAGCCACATTCATTGAGCACATTGTGATTAATGTCACCCTGTCTGTCTTCGCTTATAAATTACACGGTGACGCTATCCGTCGATCTGTAATTGAAGGAATTGCGGCAATTTACAACGCACAAAGCTCTGAATTGAGCAATTAGCAATAAGAATTTACTTGATTAAAAAATAATGGAGCGCAGTGAAATCAATTACGAGTTGTTGGTGTTGGTGGCTGAAACTCAAAAGATTTATCGTTTTTGAATTAATTAACGGTCAGTTTCATACACTCTCTGAAGAGTTTATCATTTAATTATTTATTTATTTTATACTGTCAAGAACTTGATAATACGAACCACACCTGCTTATCACCGTTTCGGCGCAACGTAAATTTACAGATAAGTTTTGCCTATACTTCAATATAATGTGGCAAGATGTTAGTGATACAAATTGTCTATGTAAACGGCGAAACTTACATTTCAAAGGAAGCAACATCGCGCATAAAAAGTCACATTCGTACAGTCTGAACTCGATAAATTGTGAAATTAGACCTTACAATCAAAGCTAAAACCAAATCTAAACACGATAAAAATTTTGAAATGTAAGTAATTATATAGCTATATGATTACGAGAATCTATGACATAAGAAGGCTTTGTATTTACAAAGCTCTTATGTCATACCTATATTCTGATGTACCATGTTCTGATTTAATAGGTACTGAAAATCAATTAATTATTTATATTGTCAAAAGCGTATATCACCTGACTATTAACAACTAAAGCTTTGTTTATATATTCATTTGATTAATCATATACTGAGTGACCCCTAGCATGAACGTGCGTTGTTTTATTTTTGTTTATTCATTTATTTATGTAGCATAGTTCGATGGAAACCAAAATTGTACTTACTTCATAACCATGCCTTCCAGTACTAACAGCACGAAAACGAAAAAACAGTTGAACTTACTTTTCATACGTTAAGGTACATTATTGATCAGCCTGAATACTTTGCAATAGAGAAATTTTATTTTAGTCGTATTTACAATTAGTTTTGTTTTATTTTTAGGTTGTTTGTTTACTGCTTTTTATGTGGCTTTACCTATGTCAATTTTTAAATATTTAACCAGCTACTGAATAAGGTATATGTTATTCATGCGTATTTGTACGATTCATAGGGTCCGCCTGAAGCAATCGATATCAGGGAATTCGGTATGTAAAGTTTTTTTTTGGTATTTTTTTTATATTTTTATTTCGTAGATTAGGTCATTATAAGAAACTGATTTCAATATTTTTGTTTTATATTCAGTAGTTATTTTATAATATTTTTTTGAAAATTTGAATCCTATGACGTCACTTTTTTGCACAAATATGTAGTTGCGTTGAGGAGCCAAGAAAAGCACGCGAGTAAAAAAAAAGAAACTAGAACACTTGACAGTGACACCTACTAATTCGTAAGTCTCTATTCAATCAAAACAAAAGTGCAAAAAAGTGACGTCATTTAGAGGTCAATGAAAGTCGAATTATTTCATCGTTTTTTGTTAAAATAAATGGCATCTTATCGTTTTAAAAGGTCAGAGTAGAAAAATAAGGGTTTGTAACATAAAATCTCGAAATGGTTTCGGAATTGGCATAGGTTAATTTTTTTTAGCATACCGAATTTGTTTTAACCAAGTAACTAATATCAATCAATTTATGTAAGAATCTAATTCCTACCGTGCGACTCTTGACAACATCCGTGAAACAAATGAAGGGATTACAAGACAACGTTATGTACAAGGGCGATATCTCATAAAGTATTTGGCATCGGTGAGCTCGTCGACGAGCGCAACTTCGAATCATTAGAGAATCGCACGCCTGATTGACTGACTGACTGACTGACAACGCACAGCCTAAACCGCTGGTCGTAAAGCCTTGTTTGGAGGGTGTTTTTGTCTTAATGGTAGAGGTGTACCAAGAAAGGTTTTATGGAAATTCAATCCCTAAGTGGGTAAAAATTGGTGAAAACGTTTGTGAAAGTCCATTGTTTTTGAACTTATAGGTGTGAAAATTTGTAATTAGATAATAATTTAAGAAAAAACACATAGAAGTCGCGGGCAAATGCTAGTAGTATATATAAATTAAACATAAGAACTGTCAAGGAGGCGACTATATATTGCACTTCTAATTAATTAAAATAAATTATACATAACTTAGATAATTAAAATTGTTGTACTAATAGATATCCATGTCTGTTGAAAAGGAATATAATAGATGCTAGTGAGTAACGATCGTAGAACTATCATACTTAATACTCCACAATTAACCTTCGTACTTAAGTTTATGACAACTGGAGTGGTCATTATACCTTGGTAGTTCACAGCTTTGTTTCCTCACAGCTATCAGTCGACCTCGGCGGCTTCCGGTACTGGCTCTTTGATCTACCGGCGGTGATGTAAACTGTGCGAAACCAAAGTATAATTGTGGTACATTATACCACAATAACCACATGTATATTAACTACTGAGCGACTCTATAGTTAAGTATCATCCTCAAATAGCATACGCAAGTGTTGTAAAGGAGTAAGGTAGCACGTGTAAATCCAAATGCAAAATAATGGATCGGTTGTAAATACTCAAGCGCCAGAATTAAGCTAAACCTAGTTCTAACCGAAGATTTTTATCCAAAAGTAACATGTCAAAGGCCTTCGGTCAAAAGTAGTTTTGAGCGATTTATACAGTTAAAAATACTTTTGACTAGAGTTTTGACTGCAACATCTACATCTGAATGCAAAACATCGAGTAAATTGACGGTGAATGGTGTAATCGTCAATTTGATGTCAATGAGTATTTTTATCAGCCGTCTGGGACACAAGTCTGGTGTACTTATAGTACTTATACTCCTCTGTTGCAATTTCTGTAAAAAACAATGTCTTCGACGAACAGTATAGGAGAAAGCACCCTCGTACCAAGTTTTCGGCATCGGACATGGCCAAAAACCTAATTTAATTGACATTAGAAGAAAAAGTATGTATCCATCTTCCACCTTCGCTTTCCATCAGGCGAGAGGGGGTCACTTTGATGAACCATTATAAAAAAAAATAAGTACCTACTAGCAACACAGTTTTATATATAAAAATTTCTCGTAGTTCTGTCTGACACATGTTATTTAATATGAAACTGAAAATTATTTATACTTATATACTTACTTATACTTACGTAATTGACTGCACTTATTGATCTAGGTGTCGGGCATGCCCAAATGTTATTGAATAATAAAGTGCAATGATATGTGTATGAATAATATGTGTATATAATATAATTATATAATAATATATAACTCACGAGAATTTTCATACTAAAAATAACTGATTTGCTCGTTATTCTTAATACTCTTTCTTCTGTACAAAATCAAATTAAACAATAGAATTTTCAAACTTTTATTGCGAGTGGCCTCAGTCTAGGAAAAAATAATACAGATAATTGATCAGCCGAGCGGGTTCGTGATCCCAGTATTTTGTGGTCTCAGTCGTCTGACTTGTAAAAAAATCTGTTAATCCCTTGTAACACATAGAAATACAAACAGAAAAAATACGTTAGCAATTTTCTACTATATTGATCGCGTTAATGATGTTTATTGATAACCGGCCTAGTATAACCTAGGCACGCCCCGATTACTTCGAAAAGCCTTTAATTAAATATATAATCAAGCATAAAATTAATGTACTACGTAATCAAGAAACCGGCTCAGTGACAAGCATATAACAATCCATCTTTTTCATTAATTTTTATCATAAAATCCTTAGAAATGATAGTTGCCTTGTATGAGCTGTGTCCGACGATCTAGGCTGTTTCTCGGACTCGCTTGCACTCCATAAAATATCTCGTTAAGTTAAATGTGACGGAACCACTACTTGTGAATATAACAAGAATTCTGTCTGCGTTTTGTGGGAAAATGCACATTAAACGTTTTATGTTGGATATTTAAAATATAAATAACTGAGAGTACGCAATAACTTCCAGTTATAGTGTTCTTTATCCGTTTTACTCTCTCAGTCGTTAGGTAGAAAATTATATAGAGGTATGCATATTTTTGCAATATGTTTTAGTAAGGTACATTTATATTCTTACTAGCTACACGACCCGGTTTTGCCCGGCTGTAATGAGAAAATACGTAGGTACTCAAATAAAAACTTATAGTAAGTATGTATATATAGATTTTTCCGTGAAAAGGTATGTAACAGACTGTGAAAGCTGCATCAAAATCTGTTGCCTAGCATAGGAAGAGTTAAGGAGTTAAGGCGTACGTATTTCCTTGCAGCTATGACCCTGGGTCTTTCAAGCGGGGCATGAAAAAGCATCTGTTAGGTCATCATAGGGTTGGCGATTAGTGCAGCCGTAAGCTGCATGGTCATTGCTTCTTGATTCCATCTCTGCTTTCCATCAGGCGAGATGGAGTCACTTTGATGAACCATTAAAAAAAAGCAATATGCAGACGCGGAAAACGACAGTATTTTTATACTATGTAAGGATTACAACCACATATAAAACTAATATCCTACTGGATTTACTTGCCGGGATAAAATGTAGCTTGCGTTCTGTTCTTAGTCATACTGATTAATTATCCTTTG
Source organism: Selenia dentaria (assembly GCA_917880725.1). Lineage (NCBI taxonomy): Eukaryota > Metazoa > Arthropoda > Insecta > Lepidoptera > Geometridae > Selenia > Selenia dentaria. Next base: position 18,332,025 of record OU862878.1, read on the forward strand.
CTACGCTGAGAAAACAAGCACACACACTTTCTCATTTATTATACTTCTATGATTAGTGTTCAGTACGACAGTTCTTGCTATATGGCTGTAAAGTGTCTATTAAAAGTATGATGGCTTAGGTTTAGTGAAGGTAAGTTGACTCTACGTCAGTCGTTAAATGCTGGAGCTGCCGTGCGATTCTCTAATGATTTGTCGATGCGTTCGTAGACTAGGTCACAATACTACCGATGTCAAATACTTTATGAGATATCGCTCTTGTACATATAAGGTTGTTTTTCCAACGTTTCTTGTCATCTTGTCATTTGTTTCACGGATGTTGTCAAAGATGCAACGATGTTTGCTCTAAGAGAATCACACGGCTGTTGGTGATGGTGGTTACATTACGAGGGAGCCCAGCGGAGCTAGGTCCTCCTCTAGTGCTTGCATGCCTAGTTACCATAATCAATTGGCAAAATCTATCGCCAGGTGTATTACGACAGCTGTTCAAGAGAGCCAGCTGCTGTTCTACGGCTAGTCTGCTACTGTATACCCTCGACCACATCGTGACTGTGCATATAATGGCTTTGTAGGCTTTATCTTACTTAACTTTAAAGTTTAAAGTTTCTTCGCAAAATTATCCCAAAAACATTAATTAAATCTTCTTTAACGATAAGAATAAGACTAAGAATATTTATTGGCTTAAAATGTAGGTTACAATACAGTTGGAACTTAATAACCAACAATTCCATATACATTTTGTCGCATAGCGACGTGCAAATAATACAATTTAATATATTTACTTAAGTGGGTATACAATTATTATTAATGTCAAAATGGAAATTACCACTAATGTCAAAAGTGTAATATCAAAATAGATAATATGATTATAATTATAATTAAAATTGTTTAATTAATCTTTATTACTAGCAATTTTTGAGATTCAGCAGTGGTATGGATATGGATATCCCTTAAAATAAAAAAATAGGCTACATGATAAATTTTAAGAACACTTACCTAATCTTCTGTTTTTTAGGCTTTATCTATAAAAACACTAAAACTAAATCAAATGTTTTTACAGCAGAATTATTTTAAAATTAGGACTCTTTTGACGATATAGTTAAAATCAATTAATCAGAGACATGATACATTTTAAGAATACCTAATCTTCGGATTTTATCAAAATGCTTTATCCGAAAACCATATAGCTAAACCAAAAGATTCTTAAACAGAATTATTACAATTGCTAAATAATAACTCCTTAAATATAATTAAAATCAATTAATCAGAGACATGATACATTTTAAGAATACCTAATCTTCTGATTTTATCAAAATGCTTTATCCGAAAACCATATAGCTAAACCAAAAGATTCTTAAACAGAATTATTACAATTGCTAAATAAAAACTCCTTAAATATAATTAAAATCAATTAATTAGAGACATGATACATTTTAAGAATACCTAATCTTCTGATTTTATCAAAATGCTTTATCCGAAAACCATATAGCTAAACCAAAAGATTATTTAACAGAATTATTACAATTGCTAAATAAAAAATCCTTAAATATAATTAAAATCAATTAATCAGAGACATGATACATTTTAAGAATACCTAATCTTCTGATTTTATCAAAATGCTTTATCCGAAAACCATATAACTAAATCAAAAGTTTCTTTAACAGAATTATTACAATTACTAAATAAAAACTCGTAAAATAAATTTAAAATCAACGAATCAGAGACATAATTAGTTTCAAGAATACCTAATGTTAATTATAAAAGTTTAGATCATTAATTGAGTAATTATCTAATAATAATCTTATTTACATCCAATTCATATGTAATTCGGTATGTAAAGTTTTTTTGGTATTTTTTTTATATTTTTATTTCGTAGATTAGGTCATTATAAGAAACTGATTTCAATATTTTTGTTTTATATTCAGTAGTTATTTTATAATATTTTTTTGAAAATTTGAATCCTATGACGTCACTTTTTTGCACAAATATGTAGTTGCGTTGAGGAGCCAAGAAAAGCACGCGAGTAAAAAAAAAGAAACTAGAATTTACTTTGACACTTGACAGTGACACCTACTAATTCGTAAGTCTCTATTCAATCAAAACAAAAGTGCAAAAAAGTGACGTCATTTAGAGGTCAATGAAAGTCGAATTATTTCATCGTTTTTTGTTAAAATAAATGGCATCTTATCGTTTTAAAAGGTCAGAGTAGAAAAATAAGGGTTTGTAACATAAAATCTCGAAATGGTTTCGGAATTGGCATAGGTTAATTTTTTTTAGCATACCGAATTGGCCACGTTTAGCTTCTGAGAACCATAATGTGGTTTCCGCTTAAACCGGAAACCCAAGCATTAGCTCAGGCATGTCATGTAGCATGTTTTGCATGTTAATTTATATAACTCCGACCAATGTAGATTAAATAGTCAAAATTGTGATATCTAAAAGATTATTTTATGTTTGTGAATAACCTTTCCATTTAAATAAATATATTTCATTAATATGATATTAATTCAAACATATTTAGTGTCAATTCCGCTGGAATAATGCTTATCTCACTGGTCAGTATGCACCGCCTTCCTGTTCGTGAAATTGCATTCACGAAATATATATAATAGCGTAATATATAGTAACTCCTAAATAAACATTTATAATTTGTTGAAAACACACGAATCTCAGTACACCAAAACTCTTTTCTACCAAGGATTTCCTTTCCAAAAAGGAAGAGGTGCTCAATTCTAATGTATTTCTTATGTTTATTAAAAAATATTCTTTTTTAATTAAAAGCTAGTGCTTCCCGTGTGGTCCCATTTAAATTTCATCAAATTCTGTCTTGTAGTTTTAGAGTTACACTCCAATAATTGAATAGAATGGAAGCGCGTATAATTTTTTTCAAATTAAACTTGTTTTTCATCCTTTGGAAATTGTGACTCGACGAGCGATCTGATGAGAGTAGCCAAGGTGTGCTCTCCTACCAGCAGTTTCCTCGTTCGTTCAGAGTTGGAAAGAGAGCTTTCATTTGAAAGCTTCTTCCTTCGAGTTTTTCACAGTTGTTAGGCCAGATATTAGAACTAGAAACGTGAAGGTGTGTGAAGGACTGCTTCCGCGGTACAAGCAGTTAGGTGCTAAGCGAGAGAAATTTCAAAAACAAAGTGAAGTCAAGCATCGATCCGAAGCGTATGTCGCCACGGTACAGATTTTCTTGGGATACTAGTTTCACCGGTAGGATTCGTCCGAATCTTTTTTTAATAATATTTATTTTCGTGACCAAAATTCATTCTTATATCATCTTATACAAATATAATTTAAAAACATAAAAGATAAAAATAACATAAGACATACATGCAGCCCTAGCTCTCACAGTAGGATTCCCTGTGTTTGTGAGAGCTAGTTTACTCCCTTAGGTTATCTTAATTAAAACATTTAATTCTTACATATAAAGAGCAAATGATGTTTTTTTTAAACTTAAAAAAACCACAAAAAATAATAATAATAATAAGTTGTTAATAAGTGAGTAATAATAAGTAATAATTAATAAGTGAGTGGCGACACCGTGGACCCTGATTCTCCCTGGGGCTAAATGAGACCCCTGACCCCCGGCTTGCCTTAATTGGCCGTCTGGGGGTGGAGACGCAAGAGCAAGTAACAAAAAGCTCCAAGGGTGGAAGTGTTAAAGGGCATAACGCCGGTAGTAGCGCTCTAGTGAAACCGCAGCACACCTCTCGACACCCTTTAGCCATCCACACCAAAATGACCCTTATGGGGGGCCCGTTTAGTGGGTGGCAAGTCACCACCTGCCTAAATATTTTAAAATAAGACTGGAATTGGCAGGTGCCGTAGTCTCGTCCATAGCCCACTATATCCCTAATCACTAATAAGTTAATATAAAAGCCTTACCATTTTACACATTTTTGTAATAGACATGTACCATGTTACCCTTCATCCAAAATGTCTGTTTTTATACTATATTGTACATATTTTATACCAAACAGGCCTGTAAGTGTTGGCCACAGCCCCACTTATGCCTTTGCAAAGGACCGGACGTAATCCGTGAAATAAATTGAATAAATAATAATAATAGTACAATAAAAATAATTTACATATATTCCTTCCTCTCTTTTATGACTTTAGTGTGTCTGTATGGGCTTTCGTCTCTTTAAACCCCAATGTCGACTGCGTATCTAATATTTAAGTACACAAAAAATCTAGATAGGTATTAGTTTGATTCTAGTTGTTCCTGATTTCCTGGATACAGGGACCAGTCAGAGACTGGATCTATGTAAATGTATGATCACTAGGCGTTATTTATTTATTCCAATCGAGTAACCATAAATTGACCAAGTAAGAAAACGTTCTCGAAGGTAGCCGGTTTTCGTAATAAAACTCCATATAGCCTCAACTCATTTATCGAAATGTATCAATATTATTTGATTGATGTCGATAACTCTCCGTCTGAACGCTGGCATTTACCAGTTACCGCCATGGGTATATGTCCATAAAATCACGTAACTGGTTTCCAGTTTGGAGCCTTGGCATTTTATAATCATGTTCTACGGCCGAATGCGATAGTCTACAACTCTATAGCTCAACACGTGTATTTGTGGTAAAAAGACTGGATAAAGTGCCGCGATGGCGTTAGTGTTCTGATCAAATGAAAATTAGATGAAAAAATACAGTGGCGATTATTTTAACGCAGGGCAACCTAAATGCACGGATGGTGATGTTAGCGTTTATTCGCACGGGGGAACATTTCATTGCGAGGGAAATTATAGTATTTTTTATTAGAAATGCGGGATTACGCACGTAATTGGATAGGTCCGACTATAGTTTTTACCACATTCGGTGGTCTTTTTTAAGGAGTGTTCGGGACGCCAGCGTCGATGACGTCTCGATCAGCACTGACGTATTACGTGAATATTGCGTAAGTTATCCCGTATTTCTAATTAAAAATGAATGAAAACCACGTTAGTTTTTATAACGAAATTATAGGACTTAACTAGGAATTATTTTTAAATTTTAATTTAAAATACTAACCACCTACAACCATTTTATTAGAAATGTTCATATCTACGAAGAAATAATATCAGAAAGAGTAACTGCCTTAAAAAAATGACCCAATAAAAGTCGTGCTAAATCAATAACTTCGTTCACGCCGCTATGAATCAGCTGTCATAGTAGACGTTGCAGCACGCGCGTGGACCAATCCCTGCTTTCCTTCTGAAATTTAAACCAATCACCGAACATGTCTATTTGTAACCTCGGAAGTAATTCGTATTTGGAATCATACGTCGTTTTGGTTTGAAGGACCACTTTTTGTGTGGAATTTGTTCTGAGTTATGCTTCCTGACATTATTTCTTCGTAGGTTCATATTAATTAGCGGATACTTACTTACCACATCATATAAAGCACAACGATTGCAACAATGCCGAATATCGGAAACCTTTAGAAACTCAAACTGAAAAAAAAATAATTCTATATATGGATTGTGACTATGATAGTTTTAACACTCATATTTACTCGAAGCATGAATATTCGTCGCGTTCAGATCAACGATGCCATTTCCACCATCTTCAAAAACGATATTCGTCACACCCGTTCCTTTTGCTAAAAGATTAAATATCTGCCTAAATAAACTTACTAAACACCATTTTCAGCGTCTGCGAGCGATTTCAAGGACAAACCACTCGGTAAAGTAAACATCGATTGCAAAATTGGACAATTTTGATTGCTTTTTACAGGCGTAGGTACTTATCTTTGAGAGCTTTTGAAATACGATTGGATCGTTACTTCTGTTAGATTTTCTCGGTACATGTCACTTTAGAAATAAGCTCAAAATCATCTTATATATTATACTATATAGTAATTATCACGCAGTAATTAACTAAATTTGTCGTGGAACGAACACTACCTTATTGTATAAGGTAATCATACTCAACTCGGATTTCTGGAATAGAGATTTACAATTCAAAATTAGCTTTTAGTTTTCATAACAAAACATCACACCTTTAAAGTACATCGTGTATATACTGAACACCCACATTTAGTCAGCTGTAGTTTTGCTTCAACACTTGCAGTAAATCCCGTATAGTTTGTATTTAATTTTCTCTACTTATATACTACGTATCGCATGATACATTATGTACTCACATTATATACTTGATCACATGTATACTCTTCACTGGTGTAGACCAGGATTCTTCCTCTACAAAACCCTTCGGGTTAGAAGGTACAAATAGATATTTATAATAATAGATGTTATATAATATCTATATTATGTAGATTTTAAGGTACAATATGTGTTTAACGCCCAAAAATATAATACAATATGTGTTTATACAGTCTTGTCTACGAGCACTGTTTACTTTGTATTGTTTAAAGCAAAATTTAAAAATACACCCTATAAGAGTCTGAAAACTATCGTGAGTATTTACCGGCTGTACTCACCTATGTGCACGACGTCATCTCCAAGCGTGACTCCCTGACGAAGAACGTCTTATACATTCGAAACGTCGTCGGACTTAAACCGACATAATACCAAGTGAGTGCAGCCGGTATCTTTATATTAAACCACCCAATTTGTTTGTTTATTATTTCGCAAATATATTTTACGATACTAAGTAATATTAAATTAGTCTTAAATTAATTAATTAATTAAATTTGTATGTTACTCAAATTGATTATAAGAGTTAGGTGCAAGTATCAAGCCTATAGTTTACCGCCAACTAAACTAAGTTAAGAAGAATTATTTATTTCAACCACCAATAATGATAACATTCTTAAAACTAATAAATTTACATATTATGTAACAGTTTCAGTTATTCTTTTCTTATAAACCCTGGTCTCCACACTAATCCCCTATAGTAGTTCCTTGTGTTGTGGAGATCAGTTCCTCACAAATTGGTTTTAAATCTAGTTGCGTTACAAGTATGTGCTTTAATTTTTTGTTAAGGTTACACATAGAAATTACTTAAATTATTATGTAAAAGTCCGACAGTCTAAACAGTGTAGTCGCAACTTCATGTAACTACGCAGTTGATACATAAAGCAACATTAAAATGATTTTAAAAAACAATACAAAAATAATATAAGAAAGTGGAGGTAGTTTAGCTAAGCTCAAATAGCTGAGCCAGTTTTTCATAGTTACATGTGCGTCCACCTCAAACTACGCCAGCTAAGCTATGTAAAATAGACCATCTAAGTCGAAATAACTTAGTTGTGTAAGCTGATGCGACTATCATTAACGTAGTTATAGCTTATTTCTTGGTGGACCGACGATATATTTCCTAGGTTTGCTCAGCTTAGTTCACAGAGTTTAGTTTTTCCATAGTTTATCCGGCGGTGGACGATCGGTTTCATTGTGTTACGACTAAAGGGCACTGAAATTACTACGCGATTTATACTCAACCGGCTTTATTAATAAACTTGTAGTAAACCCGGAGTAGTTAAAACATCTATCTGTAAATTTTGCGCTTGCAGTAAATGTCACGCGTGAAAGCAAGACAAAGCATGTTACGCCTAATCTATGTTTACGCAACGTTTATTAATAAAGGCCAACGAGTACAGTATCTCGAGGTGACGTACGCAGTGCAGTACCACGTTAAAGTATATATATTACGAGTTAGTTTAAAAAATGTCATATTGTTTTTCTTTAACAAAAACAAACAAAAAATATTTTTGAGAATCGGTTAACCCTATCGAAAGTTATGAGGTAAGAAACATAAGGAAAATAGAATCGAATTGATTACCTCCTCCTTTTTGGAAGTCGGTAGAAAAAGGTGTTTTAACAAATTAGTGAAGGTATGTGAATCTGATATACTCAATGTGCTAGACTGCCGACAAGACAAAGACAGCAACATTATGTCTATAATCTTGATAAAACCCAACAAAACAACGCAAGTTCCATTTAAATTGCTTTGGTAACAATAGGTGTATTATGGTCCCATTACCCAGATTTTTATATAAAAAAATATTATTATCCCTATCATAAATAGGGATAAAAATATTATTTTATATAAACTATTTATTATACTATATATTATATTTATATAGACTATATATATATAGTCACAAAGTCAAGTCACTGGTGTCTACCAGTTTAATCTATACCAATTATAACATTTAATATCGTAAATGTGAAAGTTTGTATCTTTGTATGTTTGTTACCTACTTAGTCATGCGAAAACCGCTAAACAAAATTGTATGAATTTGGAGACGTTTGTATCCCAGATTAAAACATAGAATTTTTATAAATACAATTCAACGGACACATCCCGAGAAATGGACACAAAAATTTACTTGTACTTACTTATATTTAAATAAACTCCAAAAATGTAGATCTGTTATTTTCCCCGACAGACTGAGGGCTCAAACAATACAACAATAACAATTATAATACCTACTACTAATGTCTCCTCGTCAAAGTCAAAAGCTTAATAGCTTTTGATTTTGACGAGGCTTAAGACATAAAGCTTATTCTAATGTTCTATCAGTTGATTTTTCAGTAACGTTGATTATAGAAGGTAAGTGAATTTTTTTATTATAGAGGTATATTTATTATAAAAAACATTTTCTTCTTTTCAGGTAAGCAACAAAACCACTAAGGAGAGAACTCAAATTGCTTTGAACAAAACTGCAGTCGGCAAAGCAGGTAGGTTTCGTAACAGCCATAATCTCAGTCATAGATTATAAAATAGCTACAGTGGGTTAAAAGCGCTTTGAGTGCGGGAGAAAGCGACCTGCAGCGTGGTCGTCGACCCCAGCTAAATTCGGCCAAGGTCTGCGGCGCGACATCGGTTCCCGTGTCATCTGCAGTCGAGTCACATCCATACACCGAAATAGATAGAATTGTAGTTTTTGAAATTGGCTATCAGAAGTGCATTTACTACCGATAGACACTTTTTAGGAAACAATAGAAGCGTATCATGGTTCCCTAATTAATTTTAGGTTTTGTTTGCATTGATTTTAGATCTACAGGAATAGGATACGTTTTCAATTAGCTTACTTTTACCTACAGCGATCATGTCTAAATATTTTCATAAACATTTTACGACTGTTTTCACCTCCCGTCGGGCAGATGTACGGGCTATTTCGAGTCGATCAGATCATCAGGAAACAAAAGTTCAGATGTGAACTTTATCGCCGGGCGGGAAAGTTATAAAACATCGACTCCATTCCGACATCGAACATCGAACTTGCGTTTAAAATCGGCCAAGGTCTCGCCGTGCGCTGACCTTTCGATGTGGTTACGAAAAATCGAATCGAGCATTCGAGATGCTCATCCGATAGTGATATAAAAATGATGTATAAAGAAATGTGAGAAGCCAATTAAGATTGCGTGTCGTCACATTCCCGTGCGCTGCAATAAAAGGTCCAAGACCAACATCAAAAGTAAAACGAGTGGAGTCCGTCGAACCGCGTCTAAATCCAGCCAAGGTCTCAGTCAGCTGAAGGGCGCCTCGCTCGACCGCCTCGCTGGTCGTTAGCACCGATCGGGCCGCCGCGGCCGCCGCCGCCGCCGCCTTGACTCGACACCCGCGATAACAAAGGGTTGGCTTGCTTGAAATACCTACGGTTCTGACTCACGTAGCTCGGCGTAAACAACCATACCACGGAGCTCTGCGATTCAAAAAAGAAGCGTAAAGGAATCTGACATGTTTTATCGAACCACCTGAAGGGAAAAACGAATCGAGTAGAGATAATACATAAAACACAAAGTGTGTAGTTCTCAAAGGTGGAAACCACACAAAATTTGTTGAAAGAAAGTGAACGAACAATGCAGATCTGAATATAATGGGTTGTATATGTACTAAGAGACGTCTAGACACGGTTTTGCCTGAGTGAACTGAGGTGGGTGCGGGAGAACTTGCGGTGAGACTCCTGCTGCGTTCTCACCACGGTGAGCGCAGTTAATAAATTATATTTCTTTTGCTTTTTAATCAAGGTACGAAGCCTGCGAAGCCATTAGAAAAAGAAGCACTGAGTTGAAACGCAAGTAGTCATAAAATAACCGACAATCTGACCGTAAAACAAACAACACGATTAAATTAATGAAAGGAAAAAAAATATAATACATGGGCTTCTAATTAATGACCAAAGATCCTACAATAAAGGAATTCTGAATATAATTTATTAACAAACAATTTTGAATATAACGCGTCAATGAATCCTTAAGGATAGAACTCGTTATAACTATAATTAACCGTGACAAATCAACGGAAACAAATCATAATATTTTGCACACAGCAAACTTAAATTATTAGCATATTTTACATAACAATACGACATTGCAGCGCAATAACCTCTCGACCTGCCGCAAGGTTTATTCGCATGGATGATAAGCGTTTACGGGTTTCCTTGTCAAAATTCAACAGTTTGTTTTCCGCTGTCTGCACATTCCCGGTTCGTAATGACCTACATGTTCCCCCAGCACTTAGGGCTTGCAGTGCCCCTGTACGCGACCTACCGCAAGTCGACCTGGCTTGCGTACTTTGAGGCGAAAATAAACCGGGACTCTGTTGTCCTCATATGCCCACATCCGCACGCCTCACATTGATTCCTTTCTAATTATAGTGAAGCTTTTATATTCGTATTAAATGTTATCACTGTTAATGTGATAGTATTTTAATATATTAATGTATTGGCTTAAAATATAAGTAAAACATTTGAAAGCCTTTTTAACTGACTTTGTAAAATATTTATTTCACCTACAATTGAACCGCAGTCAACACGACGACTACGACTTATTGAAAAAAACCATACTAAAATAATGTCAAAATAGTACGTAGTATTTTGACATTATTTCAGTATGGCTTTTTTCAATAAGTTGTATATTTTATTCTGAATATAACTTATGGTATCTATCCAAACAGGATTTATCATTTTAATATGTAATGTATTATTATGTATAATAAACAGTTTTGATCTTCATATCGTTTAATCACTTTTAAATCGCCATATTTACTTTTTGTCTCTAATTGCTCAAAGCCAGTCCTTGTTCATAACTGTTCGCCTAATCGATAAGTCTACGGAAGTATTAGACGCAAGTCCGTACTTCTATTATTGATTGGATTCGAGTGCATAGCTTGTGGTATCGCCGCATTGTGTGAAGGATCGATTCCGCCGCGTCTGTCGCCCCTGCTTCTATTTTTACCGCTTCATTGCCTACTCCCCTCGCTGCCTGCTTCCTGCCTTCTATTAAACTATCTGTATGTTAATTAACAACGGCCTCGCTCGGACTGGCCCTGTTTATTTTTCTATTAGCTCGTTCCTACGAATCGTTCGCTGTTTAAGGCAATGCTATTTGAAATGTATACTCGCTGTGCACTACAGCTGCATTCACTTTGATGTTTTTCTTTTTGTTCACATACCTACTCGTCAATGCCATGTTGGAAAGTTATTTGTCATACATAAAACATACGTGTTTTATTTTTCGACCTTCAACTATATCTAATTAGACGTCTCTGCACGACATCAAACCTCACACCCTCGATATTGTGTCGTTTCTTACATATGTAGGTTGTGATAACGTTGTCTCTTTCTATAGGGGCATCTGGCTTACATATAAACCTGCGTCTGTTTATGTTAGTCTATGAGTAAGTGGGCATGTGTGCGTGTTGCAGGGGTGCGGGCGCGACCATGTGTGCGTTAGCTTGTCTACAGCTGTTGTGGGTTTGTGAAGCCACAGTATCGACTTCTCTAAATTTATGCTTCCTCATGACCCATGTTCATATCCCCGCCGTAGAAAAACATGAATCTTGTGTCTCGGCTGTTTAATATTCCATTCAGGACAACGACTACAGAAAGAAATATGTATTCAAGTAGCGGCAAAGAAATTCTAAATTGTCTTTGAATGTCTTTCTTTGCTGTCACTAACGTTACCTGGCCGAAAGTTATTCACGACATCATCTGAAACGACAACGCTTAACCAAGTCAAGTTCTGACTCTAGTATTGTTTTGTTGTGCTCATTACAAGAATATAATGATGTCATTATTCACGGCTCTTTTGTCACGGCGGAATAAAGACATGTACCGGTACGAGTACGTGCGATTCCTTAATAACCCGTCTTTGGATTGCTTGTGTTGGTACACCACAATAGTCAAACAGCTGGCGAGAGGTCAACGACACCACGGAGCTAGTGCAAATTGTATAGTTACACATCGAGAAAGCAAAAAATAACATTCATTTTGCCGTCGGATCCGCATGCGAGTTCCGATTCTCAGAAAGATGCAGCGCATCAAAACCACGAATGTGTAGACAATTTTGGTATCTTTTATCCTTGTTCTGACGTTCTTATGTTGACTGTTGTTTACCACGATGCTTGGTAAATCGATAAAAACAAGCAAGCGACGCTTGATGATTAATTGAATACACAAGGTGTTAAATTATAGCTTTTCAGCTTTGTTTAACCATTGAGCTCAATGTCGACCTTACTAGCAGGCGAAACTTTCGCGTTATTGCAGGCACAATGGATAAGGGCCATGTTGTATGACGTCATCGACTAAAAACCCTGGGGTCGTTGCACGGGCCCCTCTACCTGCATTTTTTATTGCATCCCCTATGACGCTAGCGGATTCCACACAAGGGACAACACTGTTTATTTCATCTACATTGGGCTAGTTTTAACTCTTCCTTGTAGTTTTTGTTGGTAAACATTACCCAAATATTTGGAATAATTTAAATAACCATTGTGATGACAACACTTTAACCTGATTTCAACCACCAACTGTGTTAATAATTACTTTATACGATTCACATATTTGGTACAATTCTTTTGATCTACCATTGTGTGTTTATATAAATTTAGCACAAAGACATGAAATGAAATTATTGTTGGCACGAAGTTGTAACAAGTCACATTTGGCGAAAATACTGAATTGAAATGAAAAAAAAAATCGTCATAAAACCTCACCGCCATTTCTTTGTTTACTCAAACCTCGTTATTTTTTATAGACTTTCATACGCATAAAAAATAAATTGCTTTATTTTTACTGTTGACGTCATACAAAAAACGTTTGTCATGGTCCTTCTTGTATTTCACTCTTCAAAGTTAAACTCCAATTCAATAGCATAATATGAAAATGTACCTACATAACAATACTTGTTGTATAAAATGCTAATTCAAAACAATACACATATGAATTACAGTATTTCTGCCAGATTATGTGAAAGAAAATGAAAGTCATTTATAAGTTTCTGTTATCTTTTAAAATCGATCTTATGCTTACACTTTCGCTTTTCGGTAATTTCTTTGCCGCTATCTTTTACCACCTGTTTTTACGTGCTTTTTTATTCAAGCCAAAGTCATACTCGCACAGGATGTGCGTTCCGCTTGGATCTCATTTATTTTGACACAGGATACGCGTATTCAGTGCATTCCACGTGGATCCTGTTTGTAAGCACGGAATTAAAAAAAACGTTGTTGTAACATATTTTACGTAACGCAATCGCATCCCGTTGGCCCCTTGCGCAAGTAGGCCGCGCAGGTCGCTCCGCCGACAATTGGGCCGACCGACGGGACCGGTGGCCCAAAAATGTGTCAAGTTGAACCCAGGACGTTAACCCGACTGTTTACCTCCATCTCAGTCGAGATATAGCCAGTGCCCCTCCGTTCTTTTATTCCGTTTTCGCAATTTCATGGTGTCTTCTTCAGACTTTCTTAAACATTCAACAGGCATTTAAAATTTAATGCAAAAGAAGTGTTCTTTTTGAGATTCTTTTTTCGACTTCTGAATATGATTTTAAAATTGGAATCACATGTTTTAGGGTTATTTCAAGTTTTTTCGAAACTAGTTTCTTGTTGTTTAAAGTAATCTAGGTACTCAACATATGTGATTATATGGCAGAGTAACGCTAGAGTAGGTGATATTTACTCTAAACTTATTAAATACCTTAAGTGTATTAATGTAATGCAAAATTGTGTGGCGCCTTAATTGTATAAGAAACATTATTAAAGCAAAGGTTAAGAAAGCAGGTATAAGAATTTCAAAATATTGAAAAAGAAGTGCAAAACTTCCAGTCCCAGTAAACTGTTGAAAAAGTAATACAAAACAGTCCTTGATAAAAATTATTATTCTTGGATGTAAAAAGGATAAAGTGTCAACTTGAGGGCAGACAACCACATTTGAAATGTATGAGGTTGAGTTACCAGCGACCACCAGTATACATTATTTTTGCCTTACTTTTTACAATTTCAAATTAACATAAAATCCTCGCCCCTTATTATTCTTGAATCGGTTTCTCTAGCTACTAACGTAAAAAAGGAAATAATTGTGATTGTGTCTAGTCGAGAGTTATAAATAATGCATTTGGTTTTAACAATATCAGCCTCCAAGACGTATTTTTATGTTTACTCTAAGCTCTTGGCATTTTGCTTACATATACTCGGTAGGAATATAACGCATTGGTGGCAGAAATACATTAAGATACTTTATTATTATTGTATGTATACACAGGTATGCCTACGTAATTTATCATATTTATGTCATACGCATTCTAATTGTTATCAACTTGGATAGAAAACCTTAGTATACTCAAACAGACTCTGTTTGGTATTGTAGACTGTCTGGTCTTGTCATAGTCATAACTCATAACCATGAATTTGTATAAATATCTTTGTAGTTAGGTTGTCTCCCGGGCCTTGTGTTTTTATTACTATTAAACGACAATACGGGCAAGTCAAGCGCTCCATAATAAGCACCACGCCTCTCAAGATAGTTGCAGTAAGTACTTCTCAGAGTAAACTATGGGTTACGTACAACTTCAGCTGAAAGCTCCAGAATCAGAATCAGAATCGTTTATTAACCTTATAACATTGTTTGTTACATTAGGCAAGTCAACAAATACATTTTGAACTTGAGCATAGAGCACTGTTAAGAAATAATAATAATTAAATTACAGCTATTTTTACATTAAACATTCAAGTAATTGTATTATAATTTAAATATATTTCCTGTATTTATAAGACTTAATAAAACCATTGAATATTCAAAGCAAATGATATTCCAAGAAATTGCAAAAATTAAAAATAATGTCATTTGAAAGATACATTAATAAGTATAAATTTTGAAACCATCAATTTAGCGTGAGCAGTCAAATAGCCTATATCTACGTAGTTACTTAGCCTACCTACCTACTTAATTTTTTCTACAAAAATGAATTTTCAGTCAGACGCATGTCCATGAATTCCTTTAGGGAATATAATGGATGACATTCAAAGAATTTTTTTACCTTCCTTTTAAAATTTATTCTATTTAACTTTGCGATTGTTATAGGTAGGTGATTATACATTAAAATTTTGATGTGGACACCTTGTTCCTCCATCAATGACTATAGTAATAATGATTAAATAACACATGGATTTTTGATTCTGTTCGTCCGCTTATTTCACTTGCTACAGTGCCCTTCAATTATTAACACAGCAATGTTTACTCACAACTGCTTCGATGCGGTTCTAGCTCTGTGGTGATAAGACAGTCTCTTGTTTTTCAGCTAGTAAGTCCAGTTTCCCTGCCGTCACGATTCACATCTCGACGTTGGACGGAAAATTCTTTGACTCCACCGTATGTCCATATCCAAGTACGTCGTATATTAGGAAGTTAGATCATAGTTTTCATAATACTCGTAGATATGTTTGTATTACGACCGAATCAAAATAATTATTAGTATTATAAGTATTACCTTTCATATTTTTTCAGTTTACTACTTCCATTAAATTCCACGAGTTTCCTTATTTAGCTTCCAGGTAGCCAACCTTTATGGAACAGTTTATGTTACATTGTATGGTATGATATGAGCCATAAAAACGTTTTAAAATATCATCGGGTCCGTTCCGGCACGCGTTGTTTTACTTTGCACCTGCGATCACTTCGTAGTTCACGCCTGTTATAATAAAACTTTGTACAACAATTTTAACCTTGCCAATGCATACCATAACAACATATGTTTTCACAACAAAACAAAGGAAAACCAATTAATCGACTTCAACGACAACATAATTCCTAACCAAGCATCAAGAATTCAAAAACCCTTCTATCACGCTGAAGATATTATATCAGACACAACTTCCCTTTCATGTTTAACGATGCCTTAAATAACGCAAGACGTAAAAATCACCGACTTAATGTCTCATAAAACTAAACACTTGAATAAATAAATGCCAGGACCTCCATATCTTTCATATCCTCCATTTTGTTTTGTTTCTTTGCTGTAATAGAAGCGTGGGGTGTTTTAGATGCATACACAGCTGACTATGAATTTGAGCATGGCCCCAGATCAGCGGAATTATGTCAACTGCATAACAATTAGATTGCATAGATTTGTCTATTCAAGTACGTTTCTATTGTAGAATATTTCCTACAATAGGATAACAATGGTGTTCATTGATATAAAGATAGTACGCGTTGCCCTTGGCAACCGGCGCCCCAATGAGGGGACGGTTCCCTTTACGGCTCACCCACAAATTCTTCGCCCTGGAAATCCCGCGGTGAAGTTTTTTTATACTAACATAAATGACGGTCGCTTTCGCACAGTATCACTGCAAACTCACGTGATTGTATCACAAATAAACATTTTTCTTGTTTTCGACGTGTAATAATAAACTCTAATTTTAGATTTTACTCTCTCAAATGCATCATTCGGGTTGCTTTACGCTTAAAATACTTGCCTACGTTTGAAGAAAACTAAAACGTGAAGTCTTTTATATTTTTCTTGCTACTTTAACGTGGGATGACATGATATCTCATGTTCTGTACGAGCCATTTAGTAGGAAACTTCCTTCCCTTGGCACCTACTTACATGTAGCTTTGAAAACTTTTAGAGGATAAGACGTCATGTCACCGAATCGAGAAAAGTTGTCAAGAAACTTGAGTTCTTTCACACTACTAAGCCAGTGCATCTCGCAAATAAGCACATCTATGACGTGGGAACGAAAATAGTTAGATGCTCTCAACAAACTTGGAACTTCACAGCTACCTTCGAGATGAATTTTTAAATCATCTAGAAGATATCCATGCCAAAGAAGTTCTATATCTACATTATTAGTGTTCAATTTCGTATGATTCACAAGAGAATATATATACAGCGACTACGCGTTGATGTCCACAAAAAACCAATCTAAAATACGATGCGAGCTGTGTACGAAGAATAACAAAACAACAAAGCTTATGCAACATCCTGCCGTAAGAGGGAACGCAGGGGTTAGATACAAGTTAGGTCTAAACCTGCGCTCTGTCCGCCGTGGCCTTGGTTTTTTCTGAATTGGCGGGCCTGGCCTCGAGCAAGCAGGTGATTAGGTTACATAAACTGGGCCCGTCCCCACTTCCTGCTGGCGCGCTCTGCAGTTGTCGAAGGCTTCTAAGAAAAACGCCAAATTTGCAGCCCGTCCATTGTTTTGCTCCTACTGCTGAACCAGTTTCGCCGGTTCCGAGATGCATTGCCTAATACCGGATTGAATGACGGAATACTCTGTTGGACCCCGAACAAGCCACTTTAAAAATGTACCGAAAGTCTTAATCCTGGATAATTACGCCAACCTTATGAAATACTACCGTTATATTATAATTTTCTAAGTTATGCAATAACATGTATGTGTATGTATGATTTCTTAAGGTTAGTATTGGTTAGTGAAATATATACGTTTATACTCGTATATATATATATATATATATAATAATATACGAGTATAAACGTAAACGGATGATGGTGGAAAATTAATTACAATGACATTAAAATCCTAGTGGTACTTTTATTGAAGATAAAATAATTATTCAAGATGCCATTTATGCGCAGTAGGCAAGTATAAAAACGAAAAGTGTAATAGGCGTGCAGGCTCACAGTGGAATGGACACCAGGCAACAACAAACTGGTTTCACTGCACGCGAGCCGGGCCGCGCGGCGAAGGGACATGCAACGAATAAAAAGAAACCTATATGCAACTCTAGGAAATACTGACCTTGGACGCAAGAGGCTCGGCACCTGGCGTTTTTGTATGCCCTTCGAATATTTTGCTAACTTATTATAACTCTTCCAGGTCTCGCTATATCGCGCGGCGTTTCAATTCGGCTTTTGTGTGATGTAATAATGTGCGTTGAATTTGAAAAGAATTCGATATGGTAATATTTGTAGGTGTTAGTTTAATGGTGGAGTGGAGAGGAGTCGTCGGACGGGTTTTGTGTAGTTGACGGTGGGACGGTTGGCATGGTCGCACGGCGACGAGGCTCTTCGCTGCGATATGTCGGTCGTGGTGTCGGTTGCGTAACCGGTGTCAGGCTTGAGGAAAGTGAACGCAGCATTTCGAGGTCGCGTAGAAAGTAGCTGTCGCGATGGCTCAATTCGCCTTCACAACATTAGCAACCTTGCGATTCATTCACTCCACATCTCTACGAATTATCTCTTTTGATGAATTATATTACGACACCGATTTGTTATGAGAACCATTCATCACGTGATGTTTTCGTGCCCCATTGGACTCTATAATTCCAAAGCATAATTTTCGGCCAATAAAAACAGTTGTAAACCTATTGGAATGTTGCATAATAAGCTATTCAACCCAGAGTTCTTTCCGAAATAGTATCGAAGGATTCCAAGGAGTTTTGCACAAAAAGTTACACGTGCCAGCTCAATCGCTGGTGCCTATTGAAATTTTGGCCATGGCCGGGCCGGTCGTCTTGCATATAATGGGACATCAATTCAGTACATCGTGAATTAAAGGGAGGAATACAAACTTCAAAGGTTTCTTTTCCTCGCAGCCGCTTGGAACCATAGGTACAGCTTATAAGAACGTAGTAGGTAAGTATCTATGTAAGTATATGCTCGTGTAGACCGTGAAATAAAGTATTAGACCCGGTTTTTATCGATTCGATGTTGATCATTTTATGGCTGTGTTAAAAAGGAATTTGATCGACTGATCACGAGTTTGTGTTCGCTCGCAGATCGGATATATAAGCCGTTTTGGTTGGGCGAGTCTCCTTGCAGCCGCCTATTTATCTCGGTCGTGGTATGCCTATATACCCGTCTACATTGTATCATGCAGTGTCCGGTGCCACGGCGCATACTAAGCAGCCTCACAGCGACTTATACAACAGCGGCGATAAAAAACAGTGTGTCCTTACGCGACACACTACATATAAATGTACAACCAATAATTACTATACTAATTATTGGCTGTACATTGAAATTGAAATATTAAATTATAAACTCTGATGTGTCGCAAAGACAACGTGCAGTCGACCTAGCACGAAAAATTGTGTAAGTGTAACGTAATCGTATCGTTGATGTATACAGTCTATCATTAATCTAGTACAACTGTGGCACAGATAACTCATTGTTTAATTGTATACTATATAGATTAGAGTAGATTTTCGTGCTAGGCCCACAGGACAAGAAAAGCAATTTGCTGGTCTCTGATCTCATATCTGTGTTGATTCAAAAACATCATATTGTAGACAAACTAATAACTAAAAAAGAATTATTCAACAATACTATTAGTGTCGTATATTTATATATCATACTTATAATAATATAAAGAGGAAAGATTTGTATGTATGTTTGTAACGAATTAGCTCAAAAAGTACTGGACTGATTTCAAAAATAATTTCACCATTGGAAAGCTACATTCACCCTGAGTAACATAGGCTTCATCATCATCATCCATCACCGCGCGGGTGAAACCGCGGAGAGCAGCTAGTTTATTATATTATATTAATTCTTGTAAGAATCGTATATACGATCGTATGCATATGCATTTGTTAGTAATCAGATGTTATTTTGACTTAGCAAACAGGCACTTTATTCTATATATTTGTATTGTATTCTATAGATAAACAAAACCATTATCAAGTATCTCTGAAAAAAATTTGTAGATTAGTTAATAGATCAAGCTTGATTTAAAGTTGTAGACTTCTGCAACTCTGCAACTTTAAATCAAGCTTAAATCAATGCGGCACCATTGACACAAAAACAATAAAGTTAATAGAAATGGGGAAAATACGATTTCAAGAAACACATGAGTGTGTGGCATCCTTTGACTCGATGATCTGTCTGCTCGTATGTATCTCAAGCACGCATCTTTGTTATTTGCATATGAAACGAAAATACTCTTTCAATGTTTTGATTTTTACTGCAGCACTGTATTATGAACAGGTCCCTTTGTAATGCAAGGTCTTTTGCTCCGCGCTCGTTTACAGAAAATGGCAGACCTTGTCTGAGAAGTTATTATGTTTATGTTAATAATGCAATGTTATATAGGTACTCCTAGACTGACTGAACGTTATGATAAAAGTGAGACTGACGGACACATTTAAATTTTATTATTCTGACATTAAAATGTTAGAGAGAAAAAAATCAATTCCTCGAACGAGATTGGAAGCCGCGTCTTCCGACAATATGTAATATTCGGTCTCGCTAAGCAGGCGTTAGTGCTTTAAAAATCATATAATATAAATTATATTATTCTCATTACTCATCATGTACAGATGCATGTATAGTTTCAATAATTTCATTACACTGGTTGGCAGAAAACACTTCAAAATTTCATATACTTGGTACAGCGTGGCGGCGGCGGCACCAAGTGTGTAACATTCAAGTAATTCAAGTGGTCTGAAGACCGAGGAGGCATCGTTATCTGTCTATTCTCACATCAAGTACTTTATCTCCCCACATGTTTGATCAGGTGTCTGTACCGACTTATGGTAACATAAACCACATATTTCCTGGGCCAATACTCTCAAGGTCTTGAGTTTGACCGTGAAAACCCTATCTTGTTTCATGCGTTGAATTTGATCTTGCGGTTTCTGGTTTAATTTTGGTGTCATCTTTTACAAGTATGTTAACGGTGGATTAATCACAACCTACATTGTTGCTTGTAAGTTATATTTCGTTCTTTATAAAGTTATAATTTACATCGATAAGAGTACTTTAAATCATCATTTATTTAATAAGTATTGTATAAGAGTTATAAGAATAATAAAATAACCTTCACCATACTTATTTATATGGATAATTAAGTATATTGTATTGCTTTTTTGTATGTAGCTACTTACAGTACATAAGATTTGGTCATCATTCCAGGGAGTTTATTCTGTTTCCACATGCTTTTAGGCATATACGGTTTGTTTCCACATATTTCGGAGAGTGCAAATGCTAAATTATATAATATACTACCTATCAGTTTTATAAATTTGTTCATACAGCGTCAACGAATTATTATGAATATGCGCGGGCGCAAAAGTGCCTGTTACGCCCTGGGTTCCGAATTACGGCTGGATTAAATAACTTATCAACGGTTACAGGTTCCGGCCTACTCTATTAGTTACTTATAGAACTTTGACATCAGTCAGAAAACTGAAAAGGCAAACCTTCGATAGGTAAAATATAGAAAGTAGCCGTAAGATGGCCAAAAAAACCATTATGCATTTATAAAAAAAAAACCTCAAACACTTGCTGCATGATACGAAACTTGATAATTTACGCGGATTTGGACATGTTTTCCTGTTTGGGTTCTCAATTTCATACAATAATTTAAAATAATATCTTTATCAGAAGCATTTCCCTAGTCTTAGCTGTACCTTTTTTTATAATAAATTACATCTTTTATCTAAAACACTGTTACGAAGTATTGTGTTTAACCTTTTAAATTATAGTTTTTTTATTGGACTGTGCGGATTGCTTTAGATAAACACAATACACACGTTCCAATACCACTTTTCAAGGCATACCCTAACTAAATCTTTAACTGCCAAATCTCCTATGAAGCATAATTTAATAATAATCATAGTGATATTTATATAAATTTATACAAATTGCATTCCCATATGTAATACATTAAGAATGTTGCACACATCTGAATAATTGTTGACGTTTGATGATGATGTTTTTGTGACAACTTGACAAAACCATTGTTGAAATGTTAATGTTTTCAACATTAATGTAATAAAAGCTGTTATATTGAATAACTTGATATTATTTGATCTGTGTAAATTCATAATCTCTTTGACATCAGACCAAATGTGATCCGATTTTGACCCAGGTTTTTAATCCGATTATACAAAACTTGCAACGGACGTTCTGTCTGCTTTAATGCGAGACATTTCAATAAAGTATCCTATCTAACACGTGAAGTTATATTCAAAAGGCCAAGTCTTTTAAGACTGGTTTCGATAAATTCATTTATTTGGATCAAGATGATTATCACTCATTTGCTGCAAATGTAGAATACCATCATAATTAGAAGTTATAACTTAGACGACTTCACGATTATGACATGGTAATTTAAATGGAAAGGATATAAAGTATGTCTTTGACTGTTTGAGGATTATTAATAACTAACACTTTGTTTTTTATTATTAATAACTTAAACTGTACTCGTAAAAAATATGTCTGTATAGTAGGTTAGGTACCTATTAGGTACTTTTCAAATTATTTCTAAAAAAGTATAGCAGCTATTATAGAAGTAAGAAGCAGAACCAGAAGCAGTGCAAAAAAAGCGTTTTAAATAAATGTATGTCTATATGTAATTTATTTTATAAGTAGTATAACTAAAAAAAATGCTGTGATATAATTCTATAGCGTTTTAGCGTATCAGCAACACAGTTCAAACTTCATGCTACTAGTATTTTGAAGTAACAAAATAAAGGATTCAGAAATAACAAATTCTTATAAATAAACATTAGCTAGTTTTAGTATGTGATTATGTGTATTTTAAGAATGTAACAAGCTACTACACGCTACTTTGTCTGCATAAAAAATAAAAAGAAGAAAATAGAATAGTTTACTATCCCTGGAGAACTAATGGAAAAAATATGTAAGCGTATGTGATAATTAAATGTAAACTACCTCCACTCAAAATTCTTTCCGCCGTTTCAAGAAGTATCAAATTCTCTCTCAAAATTTTAGATTTATGATAATAGTGTGATAAATTAAAAGTAAGAACAAATATGTTTCCATGATTTTCCTATTATTTTTTGAACGTACACTTATTATCGAAATATTTAACCTTTTATTGCACAAGAATACAGATTACTGAGAGATGTTTAACATGTTGAGGAAACCATAATTTCTCAGTAAAAGCTGTCATTCCTGTCGCATACTATTTTAACGTTTATGATTTCAGTGAGTCATGACTTTATAAAATATCTTTACAGGTAAGTCATTACGGTGCGAACACTTTTCCCATTCGATACCTGTTTAAAGAGGAAACTAAAGTGACTGAACTTTCACCAATCAGAAATAACCCATGACTAACAGCTGTAGATTATATAAGTTATTAAATATTATTTCACATAATCAACATTATTTTTGAAATATGTTAAATCTTCCAGGGTTTTAATGTCATATAGGAAAATATATACCACAAATACATAGAGGAAAGTAAATAAGATCATTATTTATATATTCTACAGCAAAACTATGCTATTATTATGTTATGGTGTGAAGGGCACTGTAGCAAGCGAAATTACTGAACGAAAGAGACCATTGTCTCGGGGTGTCGAGCACAGTACAGTGCTATAGTTCTCGATTTTCCCATCTCTACATTTAATTGCATAAAAGTATCAAATAGGTATCTAGTTTTACCTTTATTAGTGTTTCCACGTTAACATAGTCTATACTATATTATAAAGCAACAAACTAAACCTAAAGATATACATAGATTGTTCTGAACGAGTAGTGAATAAGAATGATACTGTATATTAATTTTTCAGCTTAAAAAGTAGGTAAATTATGACAAAAATAAACGACAAATTCAATGCTGTGTTTCTAAAATCATGAGCAGAACGTGGACAAACCCAAGCATAACGGTAAAATTTAGAGATAAATATTTTTATGTCACCTTACGTAGGTGTACTTTAAAGTCTTTAGAACTTCTAGCGTTCTTTTCAGATTTGGCAAACGAGAGGACGTCGTTGAATCACACAAAAGAGTTCTTGGGGTCACACAAAAGTATAATACGGCTTTTTGCACGCTCGTGCGCGCGTTTCTTTCAATGTGTCTCTTTTAAATAATAAATGGCTTGCCAGTTTTATGTACAGTTATGCGAATTGTCTGAACATCTGTACGCACTATTTGCTTCTAGGCATTACGCCTACACATACATTTCACTATATACAAGAGCGTCGCAAACCAAAACCGACACGATTAAGTCTGAAACTAGACTTATTTGTTTACGACTTTCAAAAGTTTTCTACCGTTTACTACACAGCGCTCTCATTCTTGACGTCGGTTTTACTTTGCGACTGACAATACAAAACAAAGTGTTTAAATGATCCTAGCGTGAATAGTTGATGAATTACACCTTCCACAATCAGAATGAGGTCTTTTACTTTTTTCGACATTAACCATCTAGCTTGCTCTCCTTTTATACGTTGATTCATTAATACATCATTCATGTACGAAATTCCTTTTGTAAGTTCATTCCTCGTTATTCTTACCACATAATTATTACGGTTCATTCCACGTATTTTATTGCCGTGCCGTTTTTATCAGATCAGTAAGAAAGTAAAGAAAATTAAAGGCTGGCCTGAAAGATGGCCGCGATAAAATTATGTGGGCGGAATTAACCACGAGCGAAAATACAAAAATAACGCTGGTTTTATATCGAATTATATTCGTACTTGAAATGATTACTTTTTAATACACTTAGGCCGTCTTGCACGACACCATCTAAATAAAATAAACGCTAAACTTATGTAACATTACGTTATTATTATACCAACTCTTTATAAGTTATAGTAAGTACGATCTTAAACATAATATATGTTTAGGACTAAAAAAAGTATTATAACGTATATGTCCCGAAACTCAACGATAACCTGGTACCGGGCGAGAAGCAAAGATAATAAGTAATTTTTTAATTGATTTTTTTAATAATGTTATTTCGAATAAGAGCTACGAAGAAATAATATCAGGAAGAGTACCTGCCTTAAAAAATGACCCAATAAAAGTCGTGCTAAATCAATAACATCGTTCACGCCGCTATGACTCAGCTGTCATAGTAGACTTTGCAGCGCGCGTGGACCAATCCCTGCTTTCCTTCTGAAATTTAAACCAATCACCGAACATGTCTATTTGTAACCTCGGAAGTAATTCGTATTTGGAATCACACGTCGTTTTGGTTTGAAGGACCACTTTTTGTGTGGAATTTCGAGAGAGAGTTATGCTTCCTGACATTATTTCTTCGTAGAATAAGAGTGGTATTAATCGCAACCACAAATCAAAGACACACACTAAGTTAACTAAGTAAAATCAATTAAGTTCTGATGAGTTATGGTTTACAAAATTATTGTCAGTTAACTTTGACACACCATAATGCAAAAAAATATTCTTATATTTTTCATATCTGGTATGCCATGCCTCTCGCACGGTACCACGTTATCGTCGAGTTTCGGGATAACTTGTATAATTAGATGTCGGACAAATAGATTTTGATACAAATGTATAGTAGATTGTGTATAATAATTTTATTTTCACGGGTGTAATAATGGTCACCAAGTAATATCACTTGCTACGTTTGTCTACAATTTTCTTTCTTAAAACTGTTGTTAATCAATATTTTTATTTAATGAAATAAACAAAAAACAACAGTGTTTGTTAACCTTTGACGCAGAAGTTATTTGGCACAACGATTCTCGTACCTTTATAGTTTGTCTTATTTTAGCGCTTCTTTCGATTTGAATCTTAATAACGGATGCTTATGATTTATTTTTGCAACGCAGACGCAAACAGCAGTATTGTTTTTCATCAAAACCATCTGAAATTACAGAACCCTATAGTAGACTAAACCAAAGTAAGTAAATAGTTAAGTAGAACGTCTTCCCTACTAGCGTTGATTCACGCAAGTTTGGCGAGAGATGCGTGTAGGGATGTCAACATCGCCACAAAACAAGTTCACATCGCATATACGTTTTGTTGGTAGCATACCTATGCAACAGAAAACATTGACATTTAAAAACTGCCAACCCCGACCGCTCTGCCGGCACTCACGTAATGATTGCCGGCAAGCGTCCTCCGCACCCACCTACCGCCTCTTCCCTTTTCACTTTTATCGCCTAATTATCGCGATGACTGTACGAATTGTACTTTATCGGGGCCGCGCGGTCTAAGTACTTTGCCTAAACTAAAAGTCTAAAGTGTTCGCACCACATAAAATATAAACTGAAAGGCATTGTAGTGTTAATTTCGGTTCCACTGAGGAATTAAGAACAAAAAAGTCAATTATTATCACGGATCCGTGATCAGTACTCACAATAATTACGAACCAATTTACAAAAACATGTACTCACTTCCCATGACTGAACTAGTTCTGAATTCAACATTTTTTGTAGTTGATTGGTTCTATAGATGTATGAGACTTTGACAGCATATAGTTACCTACTAGGACTTTGAAAATTAATGTTATACGAAAATCAAAAGGTAAACCTTTTTAGTTTTTACTAGCTGTTGTGGCAGCCGTTGTACTGTTGTAAAAAAACACGACAAAATTCAATATTTTTCAACGAATATTTTTATTTTTTCATTACCTACTAACCTTATTCGTACTTTTATACGTACATTTAAAAAAATCCCTATCCTTTCAGCTGTTCTCTCTAGAGCTTATCAACGAACAGCATTTAATTTTTATTAGTATAGAGAACATTATAAATGCTAATGTGATGATATAAATGGGAATTATATAATGCCTTAAACATTTATAGCTTACATTATGTAATGTAAGCCCTAAAAATAATCCTATATCTAATACTCTCTCTAGCAAAAATCTAGCATTAAATATCTATTGAATAATGTTTTGTTTAAAAAGTATTCGCATCGTGAAGGTTTAAATAGTATTAATAATAACAATAGAAGTAATTAAAATAGTAAATAATATTGAGTAAAATTCAATACTTTTTTAACGTATCTAAGCCACTAATTTCACAACGGAATGGAATAGATTAAGAAAATTATCTCTACTCTAGGTTTGCGTTTGACTTATTTGTTTTTTTTTAATACGAGGAAGACCTATGGTATTTAACTTTTTACGAAACTGGCCAAAATATGTCAATTTCACACTGTAATTAGTTTATGGTATTATTAGTATCTATCTTCTAAAACGTATTTAAATACTTTTATGTCTGTGAAAAGTTACTAGAAAAAAAAGCGGATAAAAAAACTTATGTAACTTGTTTTATTCGGATTTAGAATAGTTTGATAAGGAGAGTACTTAGAAACTTTAAGAAATATGGACTATCATCATCATATCAGCCGTAGAACGTCCACTGCTGAACATAGGCCTCCCCTATAATTTTCCAAAAGGACCGGTTGGAAGCGGCCTGCATCCAACGTCGTCCTGCGACCTTAATCAGGTCGTCTGTCCACCGTGTCGGTGGACGACCTACGCTGCGCTTGCCGGTCCGTGGTCTCCACTCCAGAACCTTCCGGCCCTATATATGGACTATATTAGTACTTATTAACTGGGTCGCGGTTTGGATGATGATGATAAAAAGTATTATATTCCCTTCCCCGTATATAATCACGATCCGTTCAGACGTTTAGAACGTGAAAATGTAACAAACAAACAAACTCACTTTAATAATACTAAGTTACGATAGTAGATACAACATTATATATCGAATGTCACAGAAAATCTAATATTTCCCTTTGACTGATTCACGCACTTAGTGCCAGATACGTCACACGGATTGTTAGTGAAGCAAATAAATGTATATAGTAAAAGGTTGTTGATTGTTTGATTCACGTATAATACTTCTTATTCAAACGAGGCCTCCTTAAATGTAAACAACATTCCTTGCAGTTTTTTGGCACCTCTTAGTTGTTTGATATTGAATATTTTATCCATTTGTCGATGTCCTCTTAAACAGTCAGTGACGCAATAACACATGAGTTGAAATTTGAACGGTTTAGGTTTTTTCAAAAAACTATAATGTCGTAAATCGTGAGATTTTTAATATTATTCGTGGGTTGTCCAATTTAATTTAAATATTAGGAATTACTACATAAGATGTTAGGTTGCTTAGCCAACGTTACTACAAAGAATTTTGTATGCATTGAGATACATACTGCTTGTAATCGAAAATTGTAGATTGTACAATTAGTGCATAAAACAAGCCACTTTGTCCGAGACGTTTAACAGTCCGAATCAAGGGCGAGGCGTGATATTTAAGTCGAGGATAAAATGAGTTTTATATACGGATTTTACTTTGCATGCTTCGAGCTTATGTACTACTTCTACTTACTACTTTTACTTTAAATGCGGGTAAATGAAATAGTAATGGTTTTAGTAATATATTTTTTATGAAGCCTTGGGTTGGCTACTTTATTATTGGACTCGTATATTTGTACAGTTGCTATTTCTTAAGTCAAATACGAATTAATGTTAATTTAATACCCAAAGTTACATCAAATGAGATTTTTATCCGTAAAAAAAAGGTATGGTGGTAGTACTTCTCTGGACAATATCATTAACAAAGAGTTCTAATGCTCTTCATACAAAAAATATACTACAAACTGAAACTCTTTGAACAATTTTAAATAATGATTGTTATGTCTATGTGCTTAAAAAGCAGTTTTAGTCCGCTTACATACAGCATAAACAAGTATTTTACGAGCATGAGAAGTGAAAAGCCTATTTTTACTTATAAACGGTATGTTTTGTTTATACTAGTAATATATAGTAGTATATAATATTCCGCTTACATACAGCATAAACAAGATCTTTACGAGCATGAGAAGTGAAAAGCATATTTTTACTTACAAACGGTATGTTTTGTTAATACTAGTAATATATAGTAGTATATAATATTCCGCTTACATACAGCATAAACAAGATCTTTACGAGCATGAGAAGTGAAAAGCCTATTTTTACTTATAAACGGTATGTTTTGTTTATACTAGTAATATATAGTAGTATATAATATTCCGCTTACATACAGCATAAACAAGATCTTTACGAGCATGAGAAGTGAAAAGCATATTTTTACTTACAAACGGTATGTTTTGTTTATACTAGTAATATATAGTAGTATATAATATTCCGCTTACATACAGTATAAACAAGATCTTTACGAGCATGAGAAGTGAAAAGCATATTTTTACTTACAAGCGGTATGTTTTGTTTATACTAGTAATATATAATATTCCGCTTACATACAGTATAAACAAGATCTTTACGAGCATGAGAAGTGAAAAGCATATTTTTACTTACTAACGGTGTGTTTTTTTTATACTAGTAATATATAGTAGTATATAATATTCCGCTTACATACAGCATAAACAAGAACTTTACGAGCTTGAGAAGTGAAAAGCATATTTTTATTTACAATCGGTATGTTTTGTTTATACTAGTAATATAATAGTAGTATATCGTATTCCGCTTACATACAGCATAAACAAGAACTTTACGAGCTTGAGAAGTGAAAAGCTTATTTTTACTTAGAAACGGTATGTTTTGTTTATACTAGTAATATATAGTAGTATATAATAGTAGTATATAGTATAGTAGGTTTGTTGTCTATTTGTAAGTCATCGCTACGTGTCTTTATCTCTTCAAAAACATTTGCCGATGCTACAAGAAGAGAACCAAATGTATCTTATAATTATATGTTTTATTGTGTCTTCTTTAGTATCTTAAGACAAAATATGCCCCAAATTTGAAAACACGTCCTCACGACTCACGAATATATAAAACTAGACCTTTCAACATGGTTAATTGATTTTTTGTTAATAAATATTCACAAAATACTTTGTTCACCGATACACGATTAAAGAAATTTGGCACGATAGAAAAAAATCGCTAACCCTCCCAAAACACCCTTGAAGTCGTCGATGGAATGAATCAACTCCATTCAGCTTCTATGGAAGATATTTATACAAAAATAATTATGTATGTACTTTATCCCAACAAATATTCAAATACTTTAGTGAGCTCAGTTTTTTGTAAAAGCGTAACCTTCTTTTTTTACAACATAAAATAGCACAAAATATATTGTAAAAATTTTAAAGCGCGCACGCTGAATATTTTATAGAACAAACAACTTTGCTATCACATCATTATTTAGTTCTAGGAAATAGTTTTCTTTCAGAGACCATTATCAAGGAGCATAAACTAAAAAAGATCGATTAAGTATGGCGGCTATGCCTTCCCACAACGTTGGCCTTGATTCGAGCGCGCGCGCAGACCTTGAAAACTCTGTCGGGACACAGAGTACTCAACAGTTACTATAGCAGTTATCGTGGCAACGTGCGCTGGCGCAGGCCACAGAGTCACAGACTTCGCAGAGCGTTCACTAAACTTTAAAATTACGTCACTTTGTATTTTCGTGTGTTCAAGACGAATAGCCTCCGCTCAAAGTTCCACGATCAAGATAGGTATTACCTTGCCATTTTTTACGTGTTTGCCGCGTTGTAGTCATTTGGGAAGTCTATCTCGCGTTGTTTATTAGCGATTGACAGCTAACAGCAAAAACTGATAGGAACTGATATTTCAATTTCAATTGTAAATCAATTCGTTATCGATATTATTAGTTCCGTCGAAGTCTTTAAAATTGTAGTAAGTATTTACTTAGATTTGTAGTTTATACTTTGGTATCTTGTTTCTTACTGCTATTGGAGGTTAGTCACTCAGAACGGCTGAACGTGTTGGGATGAAATTTGGTATTTGAATAGCACTTACGACAATTTTCATCATCTTCATCGTCATCCATCACTACGCAGGTGAAACCGCGGGGCGCAGCTAGTGCGATATATAGCTAAAACTGGGCACTTTAATTTATGACTTACTTTTTTCTCGTTCAAATCCCGTTCAATGATGTGTATTTTTCGCTCTAAAATTTAACTTAGGTAGGTAAGTACCTACTTTCTGTTTTACAGAATTATAGGGAAGAAATGACAAAGAATGATTATGGTACTATGTAACATAATATGTGATTAAACGAACTTGGAAGTGAAGTTCGATGAATATTATATGAGTAAGCTTCATGTGAAGATATAATAGGGTACTTTTTTTGTACTGCGTTTGGCATTTTTGTTTTATATCCGCGTGAACTTAAGAGAACGTGTTACTAGTTGCCTTGCACGAAAAAGAATGACAAGCTCTCGCAGCACATACTACCAAGAAGTATAGGCACAGATTACTGAATAAGAACAGATACTTCACTCAGTAGAAAATTTCCAATACCTATTACGATAATAGCCTACTCCCTCGCGTCAACAACCACTGTATGCTAAAATGCGCCTAAATGCTCAAGCGTACAGCAGTGAATGCTTCGCACCGCGCGATTCCACAGTAATCGCAGGGCTGCCTCTTCGATAAAATTAAATTAACATAACTTTTTATCTATGTTATTGAGAACTGTGAATATGTTCTGACTTTTATGTGGCAGTTAAAATTTTTATCATTTATAAAATATTTAACCAACTTAAAAGAAAAGGAGGTGATCAGACATACAGGCCAAACTGAGATGTTTGACTTGTATGGTTTGTAGGTATGTATGTTTGTGCGCGATAATCTCGCGTTTGGCTAAACCGATATCGATGCGGTTTTCAGAAAAGGATTTGTTACATTTAGGAGAACGTTTTAAAATAAGTATAATACTTCTTAGTTTGATGATGATCTTCGGAGAAGTTCACTAGAAATGAAAAAAAAAGCCTTAAAAAAAGAGAACTGACTTCAAATAAAGCACTAAGCCGTAAGTTATTTTATTAACGAGTGTAACACTCTCACACAAAAATACATAAACACTGCAGTTTTCGAAAGTTTTCACGCGAAAAGTCGATGGCCTTCAAAATAAAAAAATATATCTAGTTCCTAGTTGTACATATCTAGGTGTATTGTACTACTACCAATTATCACGAATCAAATTTATTAAGATTAATAAATTTGATTCGTTTTCTCGCAACAAGTAACCTTACAACAGACGCGGCTTGTTCAAAGGTTTTCATCGGGCGTAAGAAAAAGAACTCTCGCTACACAGACTTAAAGCGCATTTTGATTCGTTACGAGCGCGTCAAGGACTTGTAGGCACATTTTTTGAAGGTCACGTCCGTGCTTTGCAATGTTTTATGAACATTATTGCAGTTGTTAGTTTAGCAGTTTATATTCGAATGTTTTCTTTCGAAGAGTGCATCTTCTGTACCTTGTACTATTAATTATTCTGTGATATAACGTTTCTATGTAACAAAATTATGTAAATCTGTGTCTGAAAGACAAGCTAATGCTTAGTATATACCTATTAAACTGTCAAATTCTAAGTGGATACCGGTGTCCGCACACCTACTGTCTTTTAATTATGTCTCTAATGACAATATGTGAATGGAAAAAAATTTAAACGACAAAAACTAGTAATAATTTATCACTTACCTTTCTTCATTGACAGATAAATGGAAAAATGTTAGGTGTTTATCCCTTCTTTTGCTTGATTTACACCCATCTACAGCACATAAGGCACCACACGGCATCGTAATACGCGTACGAACGAACAGCACTATTAAAATTGAACGGCGTGCGCGCGCTTCGCTTGCGAAAACCGCACTGAATTTGATCCGCCGGCGGACCGAGACCGCTCGGCTGGGCGGTAGGCACTTATAGCGCGCAAGTACATGGAGTGACGGAGGCCTGGTATAGGTCGAATATTTTTTCTTTTTCTCTAAAGACGTGCTAGGTTGCCTGTATGCAAAAAGTTACTACCCTGTTATATCAGTAAGTCTACCATGAGTTTACAACATTGACATCAATCGGTGCTCGATATCGACTGCCGCGAAAAAATATATGAAAAAATTAACAGTGCCACCTTGCGGTCGATTGTAAAACTAAAATTGACAGCGAGTACGCCAACCACGAGCTTAATAGGTAGGCGAGATCGAGTATCGACTATAGATGACATTTATGTTGCCAACTCATGGTAGAGCTACTGAAACATGAAGCTACGAATATATAATAAAATCAGTGTTTTTTTTGATGAGAGCCTCGTCATTATTATTTCGTAATCGTTACCTACCATAACAACAGCAAAGACAACAACATAAGAACATAATTATTGTCAGTTTAACCTTTTTCGTTCAGTTGTATGGGCCTGCTTGCCACCATCCCTCCTTAGAAATAGATTCGTTAGTATTGTAGCTACTTTTCAGTTTAATAATGGCATTGAAATGGTAAAGAATGGAGTTATGCGACTATAAACCTATCATCGACGTCAGAAGCTCAGTAGCATGCTGCTCATTAGCCGCAATTTAAACTCTTACTCTTGACTTGGCCACCAAGGCTACATGAGACTTACTTCATGTTAATATTTCGAGATTGTATAGCTTCTATATCTTGTGAACTTTCAACGGCACCTAAAATTATTTCGAAAAATTTACAACACGGCTTAGAATTTCACAAGTTCAGTTCTCACTCGGATCCAAGATACTCCAACATTAGTTCATTTCATATTCTCATGCATATATATATATAGTCATCTCCCTCACACATACCAAATTTATAGGTTATTCACAATATATCTATCACTCTTGCACATCGTGACTTATTTTTTAATACATAACTTCACGAGCATGACTGGTTAAATGGTAATCGAATAACCACTTCTTGAGATTGGCTTTTTTTGTGGTGCCAGGCAACTAGTATGACATCAATTTTATTGCACTCAATTTTATGTTATGAACGTCGAACATTATTGAACACAACAAAATACGTTACAGGTTAGTATAGGTATAGCTATATTTATGATTTGTATCTACCAGCTGTTTGTGACTTCGATCGCAAATTCGATATGGTTATAACATAAAACTATTTAACGTCATGATGAACTTTAGAGGATGAAATTCAGGTAAACCTTCCTTTCGATTGAATTAGATTGATATTATTTAAAAAATTGGTACCAAATCTCTAGTTGATTCACGCTTCTTTATGCAATATATATATATATATATATATACCTACATATATATTAAAATATACACTTTTTTATGCAATCTTCAACCCCTGTGACAAATCATTCATAAAACCGCACGCAATTAATATTTATTTTTATTTTTTGCATATCTGTTTTGATCTAATCTGTGCATGCAATATGTTTTTCATACAACTTTAACAGCCATTCTTCGCATTATAAAGTACCTACTAGTATATAAAAACTCAACTTTCTTAGTAGGACAGGAAGGTCTTAAAAGAAAGTTCAAAATTTTATGAGAATGTAAGAATCGAATTCTCTCTATAACTTGTTTCTTAACTCCAAATACAATATTGACTAAAATTCATGGTTACAATCGACTACAATTCACAAATACATTGTGAGGCAGTCGAAGAAATTTTATTGTACCCAATATAGGATTCCGCATTGTTTATGACAAAATAACTCTATCGATCCAAGAATGAATGATGATGACATACGGTGTTTATAGTGAGGCATGTATGTCAGATATCTATCTACATTATTATTTATATGCTGTTATCACTTTATTTGTGCCTCTCTCCAATGTCACCGAGTTGTCGAGAGGGCAACGGACGCGATATCTTTAAACACACATACGTACAATTCTTCACACATACGTCTATTAACTTATAATATCATATCAACTCACACATCCACTAATGTTGATATGATTTTCTATACACCTACATACATACATAACTAGCCGCAAAATGGATTTCGTACCTGATAAAAAACTGTTTAATAGGTAGGTATTATGAATTCATTGCCCTTGCCTTTTATCTGTTCAATCACTCCACGATGTACAGAATGATATTTTAGAAGACATAAATAATTATCAAACGAACTTCAAAAATACCAAATCACAGATAAACAATGGTGTAGCTAATTCCACAGGCTCGTGACTAGTGACGAGCAGGAGGCGTCATCAGTGTGAGTAGCTAGGCTTATAAGATTCAAGTTCGACCTATCATTGAGTTCTGTCCTATCACATTTATCGCAGGCAATGTTACGTGGACCTATCCGGGTTAATACTTGCAGCAGAATTTCGCAATCGGACGTCCTGAAAGAGCATGATGTTCCACCGATTTCATGTCTACATCTGGCAGTCAACTACTGAGCGTCTCTTACGGCATTTTCTGCCCAGCACTGCCACTTTATGGAACCAGCTGCCATTGAAAGTATTCCCCAACTGATATGACTTAGCGTCCTTCAAGAAAAGAGCATTTCTCTTCATTCAAGAAAAGACCCTAAGGGCCAGCAACGCTTCCTCGAGACCTCTGGTGTTGTCGATATCCGTGGGCGACGATGAACACTTACCACCAGGTGAGCCGCATGGTCGTTTGCCACTCTCTCCGTTATAAAAAAAATTTCACTACGCGATTTTTCACAATCAGCATTCTGATGCATAATGTGTAAATCCCGATTCTTATATCTTAAATGTCTGTTTAAACTTTTTGATATATAATCTTAGCAAGATTACGGAAACTTGTCAGATCACCTCAGGTAAGTCAAGGGCTTCATAAGTAGGTACGTAAAATGACAAAATGAGGGCCACGTGCCGCGCTGGACCGCGAAGCCTCGCATTGGGCGTTGGGCGTGCGCTTGCGCAACTAGAGGACTAGCTTTATTTGGGCTCTGTTGTATTACGGCTTGTATTTGGTTGTTCTTCTTGAAATTCTCGCCAAGTTTGTATTATCCATGTTTATACAAAACATGGTTCTACTTATTCCAAATTTTTTAGAAATATTTGCAGATATCATAGGATAGGGAAATCTAAATAATTTATGTTAATTGTATGATGAAATAAAACATAAAGCAAATATTAACATTAAAACTGGTCATAGTTAATTATATGGAAATATTAACTATTAACAAGCAATAAAGCTAAAGGAAAGGTATGAACTGAGTATAATTGCAACTTGTGAATCAGCTCTTGGCCCAAAGTTGAACAAAACAAAACTAACCGGACTTTCGTGATTCATCTGTGCGAAAGTAGAACATGTTCCGAAAACTAACTAAGAAAATTAAAACTATTACACAATATTTTGCATGAAATGACGGCTACAGGTACAACCTTCATATTATATGCATTCTTGTCATGTCAGGTTCATAATCCATGACTCACTGACAATGACGTGTGTGATGCTAATGAACACAAAACTTTATGACCTTTGCGTTTACATGCAGGACTTTTGTAAGAACTGATTGCTAAGGAGACCTATAGTCACTTGTTTCATGACGTCCGTTACGAGATCCTTTCAAGAAGATAACTATAAACTAACTACCTGTTCCAACAGAAAGATACGTTATAGTTATGGTAATGTGTACTTACGTAGCATCAAAAATAAAAGATATTAAAGCTGCACGTCATAATTTAGAATCTTCATTTTCTGCAAATGTTCTGTCGAAAGAATAATACATAAATTTGAAATTAAATTACAGAACAAATTATATTCATTTGCAAACTTCTGACAAGCAGTTACAACCAATAAATCATCAACAAGATAGATTCTCTGTCTCGTCTAATCGTAGCGTCTGTTAGTTTGTTACCATTTGGTAACCTCAACAGATTTGGTATAGTTAGAAACCCCGTTACACCATCAATATTTGTACCGTTAGTGCCTTGAGAAAGCCCAGTTTTAAAGTGCCACAGCTATGTTATATCAACACCAAAATTGTATTACATGCTTTTGTTAGTATAATTTTTTATGCACTTATGTATGCCGAGCGACTGATATACATAAGAGGGCCTGGAATCAGGAGAGCGCGTAAAAATCAACACAGGAGGAAACAGTTCTCTTGGTCTTTTATAATATAATTTTTCGAAATACACGTTATTTAAAGAACATGCATGCACTGGTTTTATGCTACACAAACATGCTCCAATTTAGTCGTAAATCTTTTGAAATATAACCTCATATGGCAGAAAAATGCCTTCTAGATAATGGTAGGTGAAATGGGTCGGCCTAAAATTTTGAAAGTTTTGTAAGCTTACAGGTCAACAAAACTTGTTGGGCTTTTAGTTAACCTCGATGTAGGCAAATCATATTTTGTGATAGTAACCGTAGTAAACTTTATGCTGGAACAAATAATTCGAATTCACTATGAACGAATATACTAAAGTAATTTAAAGGGTAAAACTTGGTTGGTAGTTATTACTAAGATATATTATTATCTAAAGTCAGGGGTCGTAAACCTTTCATTGTAGATAATAATGAATATGAATAATTTACATGTCATGAAGAAATTATATTTATCAAAAAGAAGTGTATTTTGTTTGACAGTTTTGTAGTGATTATTCTATATCTATAGAATATCTATTGTGATTTGCACATATTTCGTCGTCCGTTTGTTTAACTGTCTGTTCGTTTGTGTATCACAGGTAATTTATTTAGAAATTATTTGATTATAGGTCTAAAATTTGGCAACAATATAAATACATGCACTATCAGAAACGTATTTTAAAAGATCACATATCAGATATCCTACATTGAAAGGCATAAAAAAGGATATTGTAATTTAGTTATTTTTGTTTGACAGTTATTTTCAAAATTGCCCGTCGTCTACTACCTACTGGTAACAAAAATATGATAAGTTAAATAAACCTGATGACTTTATATATATATTCTATTTCTTTAATTTGCGGTTATATATGTATAATGTAAGCAAACTAATACAAAAAAATATATTCCTGCGGAACCCTACGTATCTTATGAGTGTGACACGAAACGACACTGTTTTTCGGAATGACGTTGAATTACGTGTTATTGTTATCTTTTTATTTCTTTTTTAAATTATGCAACCGTACCTACATACTACAAAGTCGTAAAACTGTTATTGAGTCAAATATCTCTTGAACTAACGACCTTTTGGATAGTTACTCGTTACAGTATAAATATTTATGCACTTCGTTTCCTTCACGTGTGAAATAAAGAAAATTTTAAGTGTTTTTTTACATTGACATGCCTAATTTTAATATATTGTTTTATGATTCTGTACATGATAAGAACACTTACAGTTTTTCTATGCTCATCCATAGGCAATAGTCTTTAACTCGTTACAGTATAAATATTTATGCACTTCGTTTCCTTCACGTGTGAAATAAAGTAAATTTTAAGTGTTTTTTTTTTACATTGACATGCCTAATTTTAATATATTGATTTATGATTCTGTACATGATAAGAACACTTACAGTTTTTCTATGCTCATCCATAGGCAATAGTCTTTAACTCGTTACAGTATAAATATTTATGTACTTCGTTTCCTTCACGTGTGAAATAAAGAAAATTTTAAGTGTTTTTTTACATTGACATGCCTAATTTTAATATATTGTTTTATGATTCTGTACATGCTAAGAACACTTACAGTTTTTCTATGCTCATCCATAGGCAATAGTCTTTAACTCGTTACAGTATAAATATTTATGCACTTCGTTTCCTTCACGTGTGAAATAAAGTAAATTTTAAGTGTTTTTTTTTACATTGACATGCCTAATTTTAATATATTGATTTATGATTCTATACATGCTAAGAACACTTACAGTTTTTCTATGCTCATCCATAGGCAATAGTCTTTAGCTCGTTACAGTATAAATATTTATGTACTTCGTTTCCTTCACGTGTGAAATAAAGAAAATTTTAAGTGTTTTTTTACATTGACATGCCTAATTTTAATATATTGTTTTATGATTCTATACATGATAAGAACACCTACAGTTTTTCTATGCTCATCCATAGGCAATTTTAGAAAAAATAATTATAATTCGATTAGAATTTTTTTAGAAAATCCTTAGGCGTAGCAGCAATTTTATTCTGGTCTATATATATATATCGGTCGTCTGAATTTTTAAAAGTTAGTTTATAATTACTGTAAATATGAGGCGATTTATTCGCGATTTGCATATGAACATGTAATAAAACCTTCACATTAAAAAAAAATGTTAATTATCGTAAATTCCCTTTTACTTACATTCCTACATTTAACTGATTACTTTAAAAACTCTCGTAAAATTTTTCGACCAGTGGGCCTAGCACGAATTACTGCGTAAATGTAACGTAACGTGTTGTTCACGCGAAACGATGTGACATGTGACACAGATAACTCATAGCTTGTACGCCGAAGCGTAACATGTTGACGCTTACGATACGAATACTTTTTTGCATATTGTTTATGCTACCGACTCTGTATATTTTTTGTTGTCGAATCCTACTTTATACGTGCTTGTCAACGCACTTGATCAGTTCCTTTTTGCATCAACTGAGAAGGTATCTACAAGATATTGAAATGAAACGAAACAGTACCGTTTTTTTGCATGGAAACGATAGCTATTTATTTATT
The DNA here is from genome assembly GCA_917880725.1 of Selenia dentaria. NCBI lineage: Eukaryota > Metazoa > Arthropoda > Insecta > Lepidoptera > Geometridae > Selenia > Selenia dentaria. The sequence goes on from OU862878.1 coordinate 18,371,266, forward strand.
TGTCATAACCATAGAGATGTAGAGATGCCAATCCGTGCGCTGAGTTCAAAACCTAGTGTCGCAAGCAGCGGCCGTATTGCGCGCTTCAACATATTCTGTTATAGCTTCAATTCAAGTTCATTATCCATCATGGTATTAACCCTTTGTGTACCAGAGACATAAATTTACGTGAGTTTCATTCATAAATCTTTTGTTCAAATTATCACGGTTATTAAGTATCAAGTTTATAGTAAGGGTTAAAACTTAATGTTTTAATATACGTTAGTACAGAGCAAGCATTGTAAACTCTTTACATGCAAAATCGAGTCCGGCAAACAACGTGTTCTGTTTTTGGGCATATTGCTGCGTCACCGGCCCCGCTCCCTTTTCTACCGACTTCCAAAAAAAGGAGGTACTCAATTCGACTGTATTTTTTTTATGTTTGTTAGCTCATAACTTTCGATAGGGATAACAATTCTCAAATTTCTTTTTGTTTGAAAGCTGATGCTTCTCATGTGGTCCCATTTAAATTTCATCAAATTCGTTCTAGTAGTTTTTGAGTTACACTCCAATAACTGATTTTTACCAGAGTAGTAGAATGGAAGTCAGTATTAAAGTTTTTCAAATTGCTCTTGTCATAATCTCCCTTGTTTCTGTGAATTGTGGTCATAACTATAAGATCACCGCAACAAACATTATTTAGTTATTCAAACTGTCAATCATGTGATTTGAGCAATAATAATGCAAAAGGCAAAACAGAAATTCCAGTCTATAGCCCTTACTTGACCGTTTGCCAGTTTGCTACTTGAACTACCTACAGCTGTCAATTACACTCATCTGTTACAGCTCCAACGATTTATTTATTAATTTTACGATTGTAATAAATTATAAATAAAGTACCTATGTGTTTGTTTGTTTATTAGTCACGGCTGAGTATGAGTACTATTTGATTTATGTACTTAGAAATAATTAAACGCTATTATTATGTACTTTTCCATTTAGTTACTTACTGCCGTGTCTGTATGTATCCCATAAAATGTACTTAGCTAAATGAATCCTTATTGTAATTGTAAAAATCAATAAAATAAGCGTTTTATGACATTTTACATGACATTTTATTTCAAGCTTTAATTAGTATAAAATTTGCTGGAACGAAATATAGGTGCGACATATAGCTCGTAAGAAAAATTTTTTGGATTAAAAAGATACAAACAGCAAAATCTTTTTGAAAAAAGATTTGCAGTGATTGATATATCCGCATAAATAAGCATGTATTTAAAATACAATACGTTTTTGACTAAGTATATAATTATTTAAACAACTCCAATCTTTAATATTAGTAATAAACTGTAAAATTGCAGTCACGTATTATTTTATGTATATTATTACCTATTATTTTATTAATCGTAATAGTACAGGCATCAGCAAATGCTAATTATTTATGGTTACATTTATTAAACATTTTTAATGTGTTTGATTATTTATTGTGCTAAAATAACTCATTCCAAGCATGTCCGTTCACCCTTCTATGTTTTTATCAGTCCAATGCAAAAAGCATCGGTCAGTAATATAATTAAAACTTCGCGCATGTCTTTATGAACAGTTTAAAGACTTTACTAGGTAAAAAAGTTCTCCCTATCTTTGTATTAATCATGCGGTGACATTTCAAAAGCCAAATGCTTCTTGCTAATGTATTTTTAAATTAATGATTATGAAACATGTAATATACTATAGTTACGGATCGGTGTGACAGACGTCCTAGCTGTACCTGTAGCTATATAGCTTGCATAGTTATAGCTATCTATTTATAAATTCAATACAGGTGCTGAGAGACGCAGGTGTCCTTATAGCCAGTATTGTTTAAACTGTGCATAAAAACGACTTCAAACACTGTTACGTTGGAATGATACAAAGATACATATCGACTTTGTATCATATAACTAGGCTTAGTTTTTGACTCCTAAATAAAATAATTTAGTTTAAAATATATTTAATAGAATGTAAGATTAGTCACTCAATTATTTGAAACTCAAAAATTACGAGTATTATTGGTTGAACTCTAAAACTGTCCACGGAGCAATGTCATGAATTATTTTTACGCTTCTGAAAATATTTATTGAGAGAACTGTCAAAACGTATTCAACTACTATTAGTTTGTCTTTTAGTATGAAGTATAGGTATCTATGTACCTATACTTCATACTAAAAGACACACGCTTTGTTTAGAGGTTTTGTAATAACCATATCTCAAGAAACGTATAACTTTGAAGCTTCAGTGGGCCAAGCACGAAAATCTATTTAACCATAACGTAATCGCATCGTTAACGTATTTAGTACAAACTGACAATTATCTAGTACAATAATGACACAGGTAACTCATAGTTTGTACTAAATACGTAAACGATACGATAACATTACACTTAAGCATATTTTCGTGCTTGGCCCATAGTTTCGGTTCAATTGTTTTGCTAAAACATACGAGTATGGAACAAATAAATATTGACATGCGTTGAGCCTTAATTTATGTCTTTGTTGTGCCTAACACTACCTTTTTACTGTTAACGAATGTGCATTTGTATATAATATTAACAAATTAGCAAAATGTCATTTTGCATTATCTACAAAAATATCGAAGCTTCGGGTTTTTCTAAGTCTTTTTACTGGTTATTTACAAAACGTCAATAACTTTACGCTGCTGACTGAATGAACAGACCGTACGAATCCAAAATGAAAAAAAAAGTGTATAATGCATTTTATATGTGTTAAAACGTAAAACGCCGTCCTTATTTTGCTGCAATTTTTTAATCGTCAGAGAGAAAGTTGCCGCCTTTTTCACCTTTCATAACGAGTCATCTCGGACCGTTATATTGATGACAATTTAAAATTACCGATCTTGTTATTGAATTATGTTGTAAACAACAACGCATTTTATTTTACTAGCATCATCAATATGCATAGACACCAACCTAACAGACAGTAAACCAAATAATATAAGGCAAGCCATGAAACTTTTTCATCTACCCACATTAGCCTTCGCATAATCTTACTTCCTGTCAATTGTCAAATAAACCGAATACTGTTATGTTCATCAAGCTTTAATGTTCCATCTCCGATTCACGTCGATTTATCGGCGAAGAGTTAATAAGCTCGTGAAAACCAGAAACAATGGGTGAGCATTACGTACATTTGCAAATAGTACCGTTATGCGGACAGATCCGTCATTATATATCAAAAATCCCACCTCGTAGCAAACGTTGGTTGTCTCAGTTTAAAAGCAACACTAAAAATACAACAAAATTTATATTATTAAAAGTTGTATTTATATTACAGGAAGTATTAAGTATACTTATTTAAATATCAATTTGAAGTCATTTATGAAGAACGTCTGTTTTGTCGATAAAGAATTAGTTTATTAAAACAAAAACAAAATACAAAATAAAAAAGTCAAGACAGAATGTTGTGAACAGAGAAGTGAGACCGGTATTCTAAACATGTAGTGCATGCATCGGTGTTGCCATAATAATGCAAATTAAATTAAATTTATAAAAAGAAATGTAATAAATGATAAACTTAATATAAATGATAATTCAAACTTTACGTGCTGCTTCCACACGCCGCGATAGTTCGACTGACTAATCAATGCGTACTTTTGTAGTACGTGTTGTGTGGCGAGGCTTAGTTTGACCGGTCTCACTTCTCTGTTCACAACATTCTGTCTTGACTTTTTATTTTGTCTGTGTTATGTTGTAGTATTGTCAAGCGCAGTGCAGTTCCGCGCAGAGCTTAGTGATAGTGATAGTGAACCTAGTGATAGGTACTGCATCTCTTATTAGGCAAGCGTGGCGCTAAAATAATAGGCAAACGGTTAAACTCCCTCGTCATCACTTATATGCTAGTAGCTTCTTATAGATATACTCATAAATAAATAGATAACATGATTTCTACCAGTCTCAATCTACACAAACGTTCCATCAGTAGTTAGTTAGTTAGCCTTGAAATTATAATCCATTAACTACATACTTATCGTCGCAAACTTCAGTGGAACAAGACACCAGTAGCATGAAATTGCTTTGACTGATTCGACGAACGAAGTTCATGTTGATTTAAATTTGCGACAGATTGCAACCAATTTGATCTGCGGTCTGTTATTCATTGTAGTCAGTTTTTTCACAACAGGCAAATTTCGGCTTTTATATCTCAAATCGGACAGACTCGACCAAAAAACGACATTAAGAAATCTAAATCGAATCACGTCTGAATGATTGTTTTTTGCGATAAGCAACATTTTTGCGACTTCACTCGTATTTTTTTATCTCTGTATTGCGAGGACGATAAATTCCTCTGCATCGCTGACTGGATTTATGTGGCCAATTTAAATATAAATTAAAAGATTTTTAAATGAATGCGAACACCGAAATGTAAAAAGACTAAAATGAGTCTGAACTGCGGACACTGAAAGAGGAATAAAATGGCCCTTTCTGAATTCATCTAGTAAAACATTTAAATATAATCTAGTAGAACGCACAAATGTGTAGAAAATTATCACGCTCTAGGTAAAAGCCCGCAAAAATATCACAAAGGCGAAAACGTGGCAAGTGCGAGTTGCACTCGCGCGTGTCTTAAGCTATGCGACAAAATAAAAATTATAAAAAATCAAGTTTAATCGCAAACAAAAGTTATGGCCATTTGTAATTTTTGTTTGCGATAAAACTTGATTTTTTTAACAGCTCCAAGGGTCGGTAGACTTAATTATTTATGTTGCTACGTCCCCGCTGAGAATTAGGGTCCTGATAGACGGCAGACGGATAACGAAATGATTTCCTACGCTTCCTGGGAGCCGACTCCACTACCTAACTAAATTTTGACTGCAATCGAATCGTTGCTGAAAGATAGATCGTAGCTGATAGATATTGAAAAACAATTCAGCTGTGGTTACGTTTCTATTGACGTCAGCGATCGATAAAAACTTTAAATTCTGCTAACTTGATAGACCATGAACGCCACGCTAACTCATACTCGTCTATAGTAGTGTTTAATGCTTACTAAATATATTTCATAAATATAATAGCTTTTAGGATGCCCAAAATGTTTATAGAAGTAGGCTTCGAACGACAACTAAAGTCAACCTGTAGAACTGCAGGATAGATTAGTCATTGGTAAAAACTGTTAACTCCCAAATAAATCCTAAACAACATAGCCAAATAAGGTTAATGTTTAATATTTTGTCATTGAATAAGATATTGATTATTAGATAAACTTCTTTATGGAAAGTTAAGCTAAATTAATGGAAAAAGCGAATGGAAATGTTATGGCCATGGGTGTTCCCGTTCACTGGATGGTAAACGAGTTTAAACCATGGTTTAAGTATATTAAAATATGAAAACCATGGTTTGAATTCAGAACTACCTTTAGTCCACGTTTTATTCGGCCTTAATAATAAGGCGGCTAAAGATAATAATAAAACGACTGAAGATTGTCCCGTGCTTAAACCATGGTTCATATGAGTACTAGTGCACATCTAGTTTCATATGTGATTTTGGAAACTATTACACTTCTCATTGCTCTTTTATACGTATCATTTCAAGAAACCTTAATTAAAGTGAAGGTGTGCTGCTCGCTACAGTCATAGTTACTACGCCACAATAAATAGTTCTAGAGAATCGAAAAATAATCATTGCATAGTTACAAATTAAAACAAACGGGAGCTTTATGAAAACTCTATTTAACCTGCCGATTCGCACTCAGGCACAACCGATATCCCGGAATAGGTGGTCAGGGCATTAAAATTAGCAACGATATATACAAAATATGTTTGACAAGGTCTTTATTGACTTTTTGCGAAGTGCGCAAGTGAATGGAATTTTATTCCTATTCCCATCTCTACGTTACAACATCTGGAACAAGTTCGCTGTCCATAACCGTCGCACAAACATTTATCAGATCGTTGCGGCCCGAGATAGCTGGAAAGTGGACCAAGGGCACTGTGCTCAGATAACGCAAGGCTGTGCAGTTGCGAACGTGCAGATACATATCTCCAGGTGCTTTATTAATGGCCTACGTTGTAAGTATAACTCTGAAGTACTTACTTACTGGTATTTTGAAAACAAAAATTCACATGGGTGACTTGAAAGTTGAAAGACATTTGAAGACAGCTGCAAAAGATGTAGGCATTATTGTTACGTCCGTTACAAGTACAATATGAAAAATTAGAATACCGACTTCCATTCTATTCAGTCATTGGAGTGTAACTCAAGAACTACTGAACAGAATTCGATGAAATTTAAATTGGACCACACGAAAAGCACCAGCTTTCAAACAAAAAATAATTTTGGGAATCGGTTCACCGAGTCAAAAGTTATGAGGTAACAAACATAAGAAACAAAACAGTCGAATGTACCTCCTCCTTTTTGGAAATCGGTAGAAAACTGAAAATAACTGATGGAATTTCAAATCTGAAAATTTGGAACATTCTGCTTAGATTCGAGCTAGCTTTACCTGTAAAATTAATAACTTAATTTTGTTTGATAATATTTTTTATGCTTTGTTTCTACTTTTTCGTACTTATCATTTAGCATATTAGATATCTGACTGGGTTGGCATTCCTGTATAAACGCTCACATTTCACTATTCTCATATCCTAAGTAGCACTAACTCGCCCGGAAAAAGTCATGTGTTTTTAGTATATTATTTTTAAAGCGCCTGGCTGAGTTCAAACTTTGCAATTTTAGTGAGAAATTACAAATCGTCGATTTCTCTAGGAAATTGCAAGACTATGTGTAATGCTCTTATAATCTACTTCTACGTCATTATGTAAGAGGTTATGGTACAGTACTATTAATAAGCCGGAACTATTCCATCTAGCACAACATAGGATTATTATTTATCAACCTATTAACTTTCATTATCTACAGTGGCAATAATACAAATACTAAACCAAATCCAATGATTTCATGACCGTTGCTATATCTAAAATGCCAGATTTGTTATCATAATTCCTAAATTAAGAAGGACACAATGATATACATATACATGATAATAAATGCATAATTATTTTTATCGTAAAATAAGGTCATAACTGATATAATTATCTTGACCTCGACTCGAATACGGAAGAAATCTGTACATGTTTTACTACCAAAATACGGTGACACTTCTTTTATACATTTTTATACATTATACGAGTCAATAGTTTTTGCCGGTTAACAATTTTGGGTAAACATGGCGCCGACTAAAGAACTCCAAGGTCTACCTCGTAGATAAGGCATGATAATATTGGATATCACATTGTTTGTGTGCATTTAAGGACATTTTCGACATGATCGTCTCCTTGTTTTCCACATAATATTCTTATTTTGAAGTCACGTACTTTTTTGATAGTTATTTCAAAATATGGCCGGGAGTCTCCTTTGATTTTAAAGTAGGCACTTCTTAACTTATAGAGTTGTTTTGTATAAATATTCTATTTTTTTGTATTGAGATGATTAGAACGATTGTCCGTAGCATTTCCTATCATAGCGTTTTAAGTGATTTTTTTAAACGTTGCACAAATTTGAACTCCGTGTCATATTAATACGAACAGCTTTCATATAAGCACGTCTTGTCTCGTTTATTTGTGCCTTAGGAGACATTAACATCTTTGCACCGCAGTTCAATCGTTGCTAAAGTATGTAACCTGATGCAAACGTACTCGTATATATTCCCCAGCCAATACCTCAGCAAGTCAACGAAGTTGGCCCATAAACAACGTGTCGAGGCCACACCAGAAATAGCGAGATGGGACTGCGCTTGATAGAATAATACGTCCTCGACAGCCTTGTCCTCGTTGTGCGACCCACTTGGGGCAGGATGCGCTTTTTAACATCTCAACGGTGATATAAGTTGAGCTGGACTAGTTGTTTTAATAAGACATATTATCCCTTGCAACCTAAAACCTAAATTGCCTAGTAGCGCCGCAACAGCTGTTAATAAATAGCACATAACATATTCCACGAAATGAAAAATAGGAACTGGTACACAACAGTGACAGTTCTTGCTTATCACATTTCATCGCAAATTTCTTGCGACGTGAAATGGGTCATACTATTTTGGACACATCTCATTAAGATGGAACATTTCATGAGTACTTTCAAATATGATCATGTGTCTATAATTTTATTCAAAACCTCATTTGTGTTTTTAAAACTTCTTATTCTCTTGTGTTTAATAGCTTTTATTAGTGACCATCAGCTTTTTACTAGTGGCAGTCTTGCACAAGATTAGCTAAATACAATTACGGTTAAATGTACTTAAATCGTCATCCCTAAAATCAGAAAACCAATCAGAATAAAACCTATTAAAAATTGTTCTTATCTATTTGCAGTCTCGCATATTTTAGAATGCGGATGTTTTATTTACAAAAGTCATGCAATTTTGTAAATATTAGATGGTTTGGAACAGTTGTGTTCACAAAACAGACAATAGGCAATTTCCAAAAACCATTCAGCTGTTATTTGCAATATATTTCGCCATATGAACTTTAAATCAAACAAGTTTTCGTGTATTGACCCAGTTTGTGTAAACTTGACATTTGGCCTACTTAGTAATTGCCATTTTTCCTTCACATATGTATAACTAAATTCTATACAGCTCTTCATTTAGGTCGTAGCCTTATTTGTAATATTGTTTTTGTTCCCGGTAGTAATAAGTTTCATCATTGTCAACCGCAAAATGAGCTAATGTTTTAATTTGTCGTTCTGAATTATTGTACAAAAACGTCATAGGTCCGATACGTAATAGGGCAAGGTAGAAAGCACTGAACCTGTACTCTGTGACTGAACTGCATGGAAAATTACCATTGTTGTTATCGGCCCCTTGCTTAAGTGGATTAGGATGACCGCTAATAGGAGAAGATGTGACATTAGTGAGGCGCATTACATCTTCCTCCCAATAACACTAGATGACGATCACGACCACTCTGTCAAGAGCATATCGACTGAGAAGAAGAAAAAGGAACATATGGTTTCGTAGCTAACATTCGTTTGTCAGTCCACACACATTTTACCTGAAGAGAGACATACGATCAAAGCTATGGCTTCAATAGCTTTCGATGTAGGCTGAGAAATAGCTGACACAAACATTAAAGAACAAATGCAATAACAGTTAGAAGTGACCTTTGATTGCAGGGTAGCAATTGCAGATTAGATGCTAGAAGCAAGTTTTGCACGCTCCGAGATGATGTGACTTATAGTCATAGATTAATGCGAGTAGCATACGCATGGGCGTTGCACGCGACTGAGTCAAGCCAGCGCGCTCTGACAGGTCAAGGTTGTTGGAAAACAACCGACGACGGCGCGATGCCATTGCCACTGGTCGACATCAACCAAAGTTCAATATTCTCGACATTAATGCTACTTGTTTTGATATTGCTAAAGCTACTCGTAATCTAAAATCGGATAGCTACGATAAAAGCATTTACACACCTATCTTGCAAAGAGATGTCAAAATTCCTATTACCAACCTCATCTAGAAATAGAGTGTAACTCTGTACCTAGTTTTTATTGATGATAAAAGCTGTTCTATTATAGTCAGGTTGCAACTGCCGATTTTGTACAGTTTACAAGAATGCAGTCTGAATGTTTCGCAATTGATTTTAATTTGCAATTAATACGAAATACTATGCGTGATCAGTTGATAACTCTTTGTAGATAACTATTGAGTTCTTGACACATAATTTAATTAAATATATCAAGGTGTTTTGTAAAAAACCTACACGAGTACATAATTATTTCTGAGAAAAATTAATTATTGTATTTTTCAATAGTAACACTTTCGTATTGCTTGGAAATTTCCTGTAGGTAAGTATTACAGGTTTCAACAATCAATGTTTTAAATTTTTCATATCGATCTATTAACTTGTGATCTGTTTTATCATAGTATTGTCGACTGTACAAAATTGTCTTATATTTTTAAGGTAGTTAGAGTTACACATTGTAACAATAGGTATAACGGTTAAAATCAACTAGACAGTTAAAACTCAATGCTCGGGCAGATAGCTTCAGTGGCCTAGCGGACACGCCGTCTGACACGGACTGTCAGAAGACGCGGGTTAAATAAAAACACGTCCAAGGATGTGTAATTTTTCTCTTTAAAATTGCAAAGTTTGGTCTCGCTAAGCGGGCGTTAGTGCTTTAGAAAACATATCATAAAAATATGTATAATATTGCAGTCGGAGCATGTTTTCTTGTGTCGACTGAAATAATGTTTGCAAATTTTCATAAATAGACCTGAAATGGTATTTTAGTTTATGTTTTAATAGTCATGAGTCAGCTTTATAAATAGGCAATCGTAGAATATGGCAATAATAACCAACGGTAGGTACTTCCAATTATATTCCTTTACCACCTGTGCTGGGCCAAAGCCAACTTCTATTAAAACATCGACCTGTCACCTGTGGCTATGAAATGACTGAAATAGATTCATGAATGAAGAGGAACTGGATGGGCTGTTCTCAGAGTTGGTTATAGAAACAGGAATATTCTAGATGTAGAAGTGGTCGTGGTGGTATTTGAAATTGATAAGATCTAAGATGGCTAGTTTCCCACAGTGAATACAGTTGCATTCGGATGGGTTGGGACGGATCGGGCAAGTATATACCAAGTTTCTATCCTATTATATAGTACCTAAAAGCTCCCCGTTTGCTTCCCAAAATCGGAAATTTATAATATGCGTATGCTATAGAAGGGTGGAGATTCGACTGTAAATTCTATACTAAATTTACTGAGCTTTCGATTCAAGCGTAGATTCACTACAGCTCTAGCACGTAAGTAGAGCGTAATCGTGTCGTTGACAAAATCAATTGAATTTAGTGCGAAATATAACTTAGACAGTATAACAGTGTTACAAATAACTCATAGTTTCTACGACGAAACGTCGCGCGTTTGTCAATAATTGTCTGGTGTCAGCGAATAGTTCCAAATTCAGGGGTACATTGCGTATTTTTTAAATTTTAGATACGTTTTGATACGCATACTTTTACACAATCTTTCCTACTACGGTCTCTGAGCTTATACTTCTGGATAACATGCCCTAACTTTTAATATTGTTGTGTAACTTTAATACAACTTTTATTACGCGTCCATCTAACTAATTTCATTAATAATAAGTACAAACCGTATGTATAGAATATATAGTCCGAATTTTTTATATATAATTCGTTAACCCGTTGACTTGCGAGTTTTCGCCATATTTGGCCAATAATACAATAGATTTCAGAAATCTACCTACTTTTCCAGGAACTGCAACGTGTGTGGTTAATAAAACTAAAAAATTGGTATATATCGTTATAGTATTCGTGTATGTATAGTTTATAATAGAATTAGTCATGCTTTAGCAAATTAAGAATAGGAATTACTAACCTTGACTCGGAAAATTCTTCATATTAAAGAAATTTACTATAAAACTTGTGTGTACGTGTACGAATACGTCATTCGGAAACAAAACACTCTCAGTCTATTTGCTATTGAGAATCTACCCACATTCAGTTCGGATACATAAATCCGAACAATTGCATTGGAGTGGAGGGAGGGTCGATTGAAATAGGTCATATTCATAGGATGGGAGACAAGAGCACTGAATGTAAACTGCTACCTAAACTTGCGTCACACTAAACACAATACAGATAATGTAGTAACTAATACTTTATTGCTGTAGAATCATAACCATTGGGCAAAGATTCTAAACCAGGAAAAGCGCTCCTTCGTTTCCCTAATAACAACTGATAGAAAATATGCTTCATTTTAACACTATAAACAAAAAATGTAATATATAAAGAAAAAAAAATGTAATAAAAAAATAAATAATGTAAATATAGATATGTAACAGTATACCTGTTAATTTTACATAGGCCTACCCTCAAAGGCTTTATTTCATATATTACACAAAAATCTTTACATTCTTATTAAAACTAAAATATTTAATGCTGTACTTTTTGAGTATTAAAAATTAGAGTGACCTAAACAGTTTTATGTAAGCAATTTTTTCAAGTAAACATTTAAAAAAGAAACGCAAATACAGTGTTTCTTTTTTAAATGTTTACTTGAAAAACTGAATTTTAATTTAATGTTAAAACACTGTTTTAAACTATCACGGTTGTTCTCTAAAGTTATATGATTATTAACGGGATATTTACCGTGGTAAGGTTGTGGAATGAGCTCCCGATATTTCGACGCAGTTACATGCACCATGTTCACGGAATGACTGAAGAATGCGGGTGGTTGGTCAAAAAGTTTAAAAGTTAGGTGCAGACATAACGATCTACCCTCTTTCTTAGTCTTTTGCTACGGTTATCACTGGAACTCGAACTCGATCCGACAAAATGTCGGCACTTAGGATCGAGTACGTAGTAAGCAAAAGACTCATTCCACAACCTTACCACGGTAAATATCCCGTTAATAATCATATTAATTTAATGTTTCCTGAATCTCACTTCGAGAAGACTACAGTGTTCTTATCATCATTTTTACGACAGAATTTGAACTTTTATTACCATATTATTTACAGAACTTTTATTCGCAACAAAGGTCATAATGATAGTGATCAAAACGCCTGTCTATGACAGTCTGAACGTTCTTTTTTGTTTTCACACTTATAATTATATAAATAATTAGTTTATATATAAATAATTATTTTTAACATTTAATATTTTTGTGAAAGTTTGAATGTATGGATGTTAGTTACTCAATCACGCAAACGTGACCGATCGGATATGGAAGAAATTTGGAATCAAGATGGTTTGTATCCTATTAACACAGATTAGAGAATCGCAATAACCTAATTCCATGCGAACGAAGTCTCGAGCGGACAGTAGTCGTTTATAAAAAACGTCAGTTTCATTATTAGGTACTAGGCAATAATAAATAACCCTTTAGTATAAACGTGCCTTCTCTTAAGTAACTGTTGCTAGTCTACGCCGAACTGCGCTATGTTCGATTCGATGTCACATTATGACGGTGGATTAAAATACCTAACCGTGGAATGTGTAATGTACTAAATGTATTTATTTATGTGGTTGCAATGTTACGTAACGAGTTGCCTATCGGCGAACGTTGGTTATCGCATTTTCAAGGGCGTGTCGGTATGGCGGGATAGGGTTACCATTTGCAGTCAAATGCAAATGGTCCTACTTACACTGGATAATAAAAACTGACCGCTGAGGTTAGGAATGAATACTTACTTGAGATTTATTTTAATTTTCGTTTTCATACTATTAATAGATATATAATATGTATAAAACGGCACTCTATCTTTATTTTGAAACCTCTTGACGATATACTGCAGCTAAAACTTGGAAGATTTGGTGATGTAGGTCGTTGAATATGTCTGAAAATTCAACTGATAGGAGAGACCCAATGAGAAACTTACATATTTCGATGTTTTTGATATACATATATCTAATTTATCTCCAAAACTTTGTCATTATTATGTGTAATTCTAATGTACATGTATTAAAAAATATCTGTATTTCATGTAACTAAGCTAAGTTTATCGTATGAATAAATACATTATATTATTTTTTTTCTTTTTAAAATTATTTTAAGAAGAAACAATATAGTTAATGAGTATCAAGAAACCATTTCTTTTTCTCAACGTCAGAAAATATCTGCGAAAACCACGTCGACTTTTTTAAGCCGGTATAAATATTCCCCAAATAATGATGGCAACCCTGTCTCAGGACAACAGTTGTTAATGACTTGGTCGTGAGACGATGTCGTCATGGTCATCAGTTCACATACTGTCTACGTCTTACTTAGTTCTTATATCACCGCGTTAAGGTTGATATTCCGCACCTATTTTGTCAGCGCTACCTACGTAATGCAGCCTGCAATGTGTGCATTCCATAGATAAGGCATAATGTTGACTTTGTTGTGTCGGATAAGTGAAAACTAAGAACTTTTTAATAGAAATTACATAAAATAAAATATAAAATTGTGTAAAAATTACTCTACATTTCTTTACATTGGGTTTGGGATTCATGCACTACATTAAAACACGATTTATATCTGTACATGAATCCTCGTGCACTCCGGGTAGAGTAAACTCTACTTATAGCACTACTGAAATGGTGGAGTAGATAGAGTATTGGTAAGAACTAGGATGTGATAGAGTGCTATGAGCTATTTAATTGGTTGCGATAATATTTCGTGAGACAGTTACTCTACCAAAACTGGTAGAGCACTAAGAGTTGGCAGAATAGTATATTAGTTTACTTTACCGTTTACTCTACACGTATATAGCAGACTTGAAACGCCTTGGATTGTTTATGTACTTACAATTTACAAAACACAATTCATTAATACTTTTTTTTTAAGTTTATTTTTTTTAAAGTAGTTTGAGAAATACATGAAATTTGTATCATAGTGTGTTCCTTTAGGAACTGAAGAGGAGATAAAATGATGCGTGTGATTGGAATTCAAATTTAAATTAACTTATATTATTTTAGATAATATTTTTTTAATAATAAACTAGTAGTCGATACCTTACTACTCGTATTTAAAATATTAATGTGTCTAAGTCATGTCATCATGATTTTGTACCTCAAAAGGTAAGTATGCTCAACGTCGATAGGGAATTTGCATAATCGAACACCCTTTCTCAATAAGTAATACTAACTATATAAATCATAGTCTTGAAACCAGGTTAAAAATATACCCTAATTCTTCATTCCTTGAAATAAGCGATCTCCATTCTAAAATACATAAAAATCCGTTCAACTGTGCCAGCGTGAAGGATACACATTCACTCACTTACTCACAACTTTATGAATTTTGGAAATCATAGATCTGCAGTGCGATTCTCTAATGATTCGTCGATGCGCTCGTCGACGAGCTCACTGATGTCAAATACTTTATGAGATATCGCCCTTGTACATAAGGATGTTTTTCCAACGTTTCTTGTCATCTCGTCATTTGTTTCACGGATGTTGTCAAATATACAACGATGTTCGCTCTTAGAGAATCGCACGGCAGTGTAGATAGAGTAGATCTTAAATTTACCTATTTACTTTAGCACCTGACATCCATAACATATCTTAAATTTTTATAGATACCACCGGCGGGGAAGCACGGTGGTTTTGTGGGAGACGGGAATCATAGCATACCCACTAAAACACTGCGGTGTCCATCACGCCGCTTATGGGAACTCTGGAAAGCTAACCATAACATATAAGTTTTTAAACTGACATGGTCACTAATGCAAGAACTAACTTTAGAAACTGAGCTCTCGATTACACTCGTTAAACAGTTCAGTTTACTCGTCAACATGGCGCATGCAACTGTGCCGATATATCGAGAGCTCACAATAAATACAATACATGGTAAATATCCTGTTTCTAACGTTAGTTCTAACCATAAAATATCTGTCTCAACTCATCTATACTATCTGTATTATACAATCAGTTTAATTATCTTGTTTAACGTAACAAAACGCACATAAAACCAATGATTTATGGCCAGGAAATGTCCCGCGCATGTACGATGCGAAATGTCACACGGAACATAGACTTTGTAAACTAATTTAGTAATAAAGCGTTCTGTGTTTCAGCCTGAAAGGTGCATTTGTCTGAGACAATAATACAATAATCTTATATAACAGGGACCCCCCACCCTCTATAATAATTAGAAAGCTCTATATCCCTGTCTTAAATGTCGGCTAAGAATCGAACAGCAATATGCTAGTGTAGGCCAAAGCGACTAAAACATTATTAATTAACCATTTCAACCATTCATCATTTCTTCTCTGTCGACCCGTTCGGGAAAGAGCGTGATGTGATAAGTATATGTACGCAAACAAGACGAGTGTTCTCGGAGATTTAACAGTTTTTGTTTTATGTGAACTCGAATAGGTACTCAGAATGTATGACGCTGTATTCAGGATTCTTGTTTTACCCGTTGAGTTGCGATTCGCCATATTTGGCCAATAATACAATAGATTTCGCAGAAATCAACCTACTTTTCCAGGAACTGCAACATGTGTGGTTAAACTACTATTATAAAGATGAAAAATTGTTTGTTTGTATTGATTAGGTTGCGAAACTACTCGACTGATTCGGAAAATTCTTTCAGCAGTACGCTATATTTGATTCTTCTTCATCATCATCCATCCACACGCGGGTGAAACCGCGGATCACAGCTAGTTACTTATAAATCATCATCATTATAATCATCATGTCATCGTTTGAATTCAATCTTTTTCATTTTCTAAACAAACTATCTTGTTACGACTGCCCATTGCATTTAACTGTTGCAGAAATAAATTTTCAAAGCGGCATCTGTAATTATAGTGACATGCACTGGAACGCAAAGAAAGCGATTAAGGTATGCATAAATGCTATAAATATAGTAAATAAATAATTGTATTGACAGTCCGAGTGCAATAAAAAATAATAAAATGATGTGTGAAAAATTCATATTTTTCGCAATGTGTAGTGAAAAATTAACATTTTAAATAGTTTTTATGTTACTAGAGAAATATATAAGCAGCCACCTGATGTTAAGTAGTAACCTCTGCTGAGAGTATTTCCTCAAAGGTGACAAACTGCACTGCGCCTATAACCTTGAGACATTATAAATTTTTGTTAAGTCTCATGTGCCTGTAATTTCGCCGGCCACCATACTTTCAAACCAAAACGCAGTATTGCGAACATTACTGATTCATGGTAGAAACAGCAGTTTAGTAAAATACAACGGTTTTATTTCATAAAGACTGCTCAAATATTTTAAAAGTTAACGCATTTTAATTACTGATCCGCTTTTTTGCGGGCCAGTGTAGTTTGCTGGAAATGTTTTTGATACTTCTGATTATTCAGAACTATATGAATTCGCCTGTAAATCTGTCAAAATTTTCCAGTCTTAACCATTACGCTCTATCAATTCTTATCAAAACAAAATGAAACAGACATAATATGATACGTAAACTAATTTGAGATGACATAAATTGCTCGGTTTATTTATATATAGTAGAGATTAATGTTTAATTAATAATGTGCCAAATTTACGTATTAACGGCCGAGGTCAGGGTCGTCTGATTTAGTGGCATAACTTCCGGGACATAAAATAAAGCTGGCCAAATGCGACAAATCCAGTGTACAAAAAACTTCTTTAATACTGTGGCGCAAACCTTACACACATTTGGCCTGTTCATTATTTTTTCTTTACTTTAAAGTGTTCTCTTCGATACATCATCATATAAAAAAAACCTTCACGGAAAAGCACTAGAACTAGATAGTATCATCCTGGTCAGAAAATTTAAAATACCTTTATTCAAAATTCTGCCCAACTACCGGTTTTAGTGTTAATCTTTTTTAATAATTTATATGAATCCTGGATAAGGAATGCCTCTTACATTGTTTGCTGCGCTGGGGATTCAATATGTCACCCATGACGTAAGACACTGGTTACCTTAAATATATGAAGTGAGAAGTAGGACAAAACCTAAACTTAGCTGGCGCGCATATTTCAAATATAATCTCTATTTATGGTCTTGAAACTGATTAGTTTAAGCTATAAGTTTTCCAGAACATACACAGGTGCACTTCAACTAAGATAATGACTAAAGTTTTAATGCCTAAGAAACCTAAGTTGCTGTTTTAACCACGCTTGGGTAGTATATCATTATAAAACAAGACAGCAGTGAAAGAAAAGGACGAAATACACCTCACATGTTCTATCCGTAAGGTAAGAAAAGGAAAGAGGTATTTAATAGCCTGTTGTAATGTCTGTAATTAAAACCGATAGTCGTTGAAATGGCGGTTTTAATGTGCTGCATAAACGAATAGGAAAAAAGTCACCGCGTGTGTCGCGGACGTGCTTAGTAACTTAACATTTTACATGGGAAGAACTGGTAATAAAAACACGTAAAGGTTAACAAATGTTTGCGTAGCCGTTTTATTCAAGACTTCACAAGCCGGTAAACACGCAGCTGAATCAAAAAGAGGGCATATTGCAATGAGTATTAAAAACATATCTACTTGAGATACTCTGAGATAAGTAACTCGTGAAGCATCGAATGAATGTAACCGACGTCGTGTAAGAAAATAAACAAAAAGTGGCACATGCGAGGTTACAAGACCTCTATGGCAGAACCGTTGAAAGAATCGAACGTCGTCTGTTTTAAAGTGATTTACAAGAGTTGATTAAAGGGCAGCAGCACAGCTCGCCTGCCCGTCTGAGCTATTGTCTGGTACATTTAATAATTAAAGTCAAAAGGTTTCATAACCCAGTGTTCTTTATGGCCTATCGTAATTACAGCTCTCGTTCGCAAATAAATCACGGTTCGACGACATCTGGCAATTTCAGAAGGAATAAATCTGAATCCTTGAGATTTTGTAACAACCGCGGCATTTGTGAAGAAATCCTACCTACTGAATGTGTGCGCGGAAAATATCTTCGATGTAGGAAATGTCAAGTGAAATAGTATTATGTTATGCAATGCGGCAGTAAAGCTCTCGTTATTGGCCGTGTGTGTATGAAATGTGAAGTTTAAACAATTGCACTCATAGGTAAGTATACTTGTGTGGTGTACAAGTATTTTGCTTTTATTCGTAGCCTGAACAATAGGGTTGGCAGCAACATGACCGGTTAGTTAGCTTCCACCAATCATTGCTAGGAGTAACGATGCTATAAATAAGGCAAAACGTGCCCCTGACCCCGGTGCGACGAAGTACGTTTCGCGCAAAACCGCACTGCAACTCGGTCCAACACTGCACTAGGCACAAAAACGTTTTGATGGTCAATAAGTAGATGGTGAGGACTAAACAGCTCCGATCGGCACATGTATATAGTCATGTTTCTGTAAAACAGTCTCAATTTGCTGTAAACAATTCACTCAAGGCGTTCAACTCGAATTTACGGACGATAAATCATCTGATTGGGAGTTGGAACGACCTCAATTTAAATTTTCTCGGGGAGCGTGCTGGAGATCGGGTTTATTGTATTAAGATCTGCGGGTGGAAATCGAGATATCCGTAAATACCTTAAACTATGACTAGACGAAGTTTTGGCGATCGTCCAACGCAAGTAGGGCAACCGTCGTAGGTGTCTGTTAAACCGTTTTGTTGGCAATCGCCATAATAGCTTATATGGAATTCTCAACAGGAGTCGCATAATTCTAAAGTTAGTAGGTACGGTTTGTGAATGAAAACTATATTCCGATTGTTCTTGTGAGTGTCGCTTTATATTTATTGACGCATAAATTCCAAAATAAAGTAGTTTTTTTTCATTAGATGATGGTTTTTAGGCTATTTTGCACTACGTCTCACAAAATGCAGCTTCTTCTCTGATTAATTCCTCTCACATTTGATTAAATATGATAGGGAGAGAATGGAAGTTTTAAAAAGTATTTAGCGATAAGACGCCGCGTCATAAGAACGCTCTTAATTTTCTACTGTTATCTTGAGTAACATCTCATGCTAACGTTAGCAACTGGACCAAAGTTCGAGTCACCTACAATCTACCTTCCCGTGTGATTGCTTATTGGTGCTTATTGGCCATGACCATGGCTTGCAATTAGATATAATTACCTTCAATTTGTGCTCCAATGCCTGCGGTGGTCTGGCTTGATATCTAACTCGTGCTATGCAATTATTGTGCCTTCGCAAATTAAACCCTACCTCCTTAGATTACTGCGGAAGTTCATTACATGATACATTTTGCCCTGATGCGTTCCATTATTTATTTACCTACTTACCTAGTACTAGCTCACGAGGTTATCGCGATTCCTTCGTAACTATTTGTTTATTTATTTAATTAAAATAATTTAATTATTTAAGAGACAATGAATAAGTAAAATAAAATAAAGAAGATGATATATTATTATACTGGGTGTACGTTATCGTCATTTCAAAATGAATCAAAAGCTGCCCAGTTATTTCTGTGTACAATGGTTCAAACACACATACTTTTTCGTTCATAATAATATTAGGATGTATAATATAGCATAATATAGCATAGCGTATCGAGTGCCAGTATTTTTGCTCATTTCAACTCATTGTTATGCACTATTTGGACATTTAATAAAGATAAATGTTAACGTTGTAATGTTTCCGCCATAGGATACAACAGTTGCGTGGCATATGTTACCCAAATAACTCGTCTAAATTAAAACTATGATCTCAAAGTAATTAAACAAACGCAAATTATCACACTTTGCACATGTAGGTGTTCGTTTTTTCTGTTTTAAATATAATTATGTCTTGCTATTTTTTACAATCACGAAGTTGGCAAGGAAGCTGTGGACGACGCAGGCTGTCAATCTAATGCTATTTTAACTCGGAAGTTTTGCTTTTAATTTTGGCAAATTCCACAATTTTCTAGTTGGAGTCAACGTATCCTCTGACAGCCGACACGGCTCATGTCTCAGAAATAAATGCTTTAGTATAGGAATAGGATTAAAAATAAATAAAAGTTTTCGACATTGTTCCGGCTGTGGTTGTGAGAAATTTGTTTACTTACAAATATATACGTTACGTGTCTGGTTTTTCTCGAATCCATTTCGAAGTGGTTGACCCGAAATGATATTATACATCACAGAGATTGAAAATTGTCTATCTGGTAGATAAATCGAAGTAAAATGAATTGATCTCTGGAACTCTGGATTCGTATTTGCCTTTCTGGAAAGCTTACATTAGTACATTATTTACTTTTAATGTATTATCCTTTTTGTTTATTAGAAAGTGACGAGCCTGGTGGTAAACGTCACGCCTTTCCATGACGTATAAAGTTGCACTACATACAGGTGCAGCGGTGCGAGCATAGATCTCACGATAAACTGACTTCTATCAGCTACCTTACCTTGTATCGTAGTACGAATCTAGCTGCGATGGCTATATCGCGGACATCGGCTTTACCGATAGTTTTATCCTATCGACAATCCATGCTCGCACCGCAGATCTTTTAGTTTCACAGTTTTGCGTGGCACTGCATGCATCCTCATCCCGCAAGACAAATGTTTTGTCCCTTTCGCTAAGTAATTCCACTTTCCATAGTATAATCTGTAATGGTTACTGGTCACTACTGACAGCTTCAAGGCAGAATATCTGCCATTGCAGTGGTTCCCAGCAAGACGGCCCTACGCCAAAAAAAACAATCTCCGACGACATTGTTTTCTTGTCGTTATATCACCATTGTCACCAAGCCAATTACAAGCTCCTGCATTACGAAAGGGTAGTGCATCAGGATACTTATTATTCTGTCATCGGCAAGCAGCGCACGCGCATCGTGCAACGGTCAGTGCTTCGCATAGTCCGTTTGACCCAATTGCAAGTTCATTCCAGTTAATATACTGAGTACTCTGCAATTTTTAATAAACGAACGCTTTCAATTCATTGCTGTGATTGTGACTTAAATATGCATACGTTCTCATATGCTCTTCTATTAGTAAGAATATGTACGAGTATATACGTCAAGCCCTAAGAGAAGACTGGTGATTTTGGCTGGTGGTTTTTTGTCTTGCTCTACATACACATATTTAGAAAAAAAGGTACAACTCTATATGATAATTGTGTTCAACAATACTCATTGCCCAACATCGACTAGTCCTTGTAGGTTAGTAACTCGTACTTTGGGCTAGTCCAACAACTATCAACTGATCTCATATGTATTGCGAAATTAATATCAACTTCTAGTACATCGCATTTACACTTGAAACATATATAAACGATATATCGAGTATACGATCGTTATACTGATTAGTTTTCTTGATCCTTTTTAATTAGGTACGAGGCTCTGTGGCCCCTCGCATAAAATTACAGTTACAGTTTTCCGGGATAAAAATTACCAAAGATGATAGTATCATCCTTGAAAGTACCTACTGCTAGTACCTATGCTAAAACGGTTCAGAAATTTTGACGTAAAAATAGTAACAAATAATCTGGTACTGTCGTATTATGAATATTAGTGTGATGATTACCAAGTCATCAAGTCAATAAATATCTACTTATGTTATTTATCATTGATATTCAATCATACATACAAATAACACTATATCGATTCACCTTTGGTTCCTATATCTACGCTAGGTTACCATTCCGTGAACGCTTTATTCCATCGGCGGCGCTTGACGCATATTTCTTCCGAGTTTTCTAATAATACAATCAATTTCCTGGCTTTGTTTACGCAGCCTGGCAATAAAGATCCTGAGCGCCACACAAACATCGATATTTCACATTAAGTTTGTACACTCGCAAAAAAATATTGTGCAGAGGAAACGCGTCGTAAATATGCTCGTAAAGCACTGCCGTACCCAATTACAACGTTTCGCTTACTTTAATCATGATTAATATCCATTAAAACAGAGCAGTGTTAAAACAGGACATTATCCGATATATCAAAATTAGATATTTCCTTCATCTGTTTTTGCTACATTCAATTAAAACAGCACGTTTACTTACCTACATTGAGTCAAATAAATGGTAAATAATGTACAACTTGTTTGATATTGCAGCAGGTTTCCGAATCGTGATCATTAAGGTTCAGGAGTAAGAAATAGCGGTTAGTTATTTATGTGCTATCATCACTCCCTTCAGAAGTAATTGTTCAATACAAAGCTCAGATACTTAAAGTTCGGTTTCCCAGCGAATACAATGCAATGCGTGCACGCCAGACCTCGATCTGGTTCACAATTTCATATCACTGTTCGAACTCGATAGTTACATCACGTAAACGATAGCATTGAACATCCCCGCACATAAACTTAACTCTCTTAGCTTGGAAATAAACTCTACTCTTCGCTGCTAAAGCTTTTATTCCTATTCGCTTACACATTCCGAGCTCGTACAACGCGAATGCACGATGCCAATTGCGATTCGAGCGAAAGTAGAACCAACGCTTTCCACTCAAAGGCTAAGTTCACTTAGCATCAGATAGCATTGTCTAGATTGCATTATGTAAGGTTCGTGTGACTGCGAAGAACGGTAACATGGCTCCTTAGGAGGTCACATTGGTGCGAATGACATCAGCCGCTGTCAAGAGCATTCTGCATAGAAGTCAACGAACAGGATCCTATGATTGCGTATGCAATAGATGCGGTGTAGCCTTGACTTCCTCAGATGGGCGATGGCTCTCGGCCAGAGACATTCACTGACCTACTACGCGTCTTCGAAAATTCCTACGGTTTTGTAATATCGCGATGAAGGTGAGCCTTAAAATGTTGAGATGATCGGACCGGGTTATATAGGCAAATTACATCGACAGCCGAGCACCTCAATAGGGGATCGGTGCCAATAATGAAGAAAGTTTTATTGCTATAAAAGTCATATTCGCCCGCGCTAAAAGTAACTGCTAGACTGTTATACGCAGAACTCTGTCGGAAAATACAAAAACAGGAGCAGTATATATTATGAAATTAATAGCTAGAAGTACATTATGAACTTAAATATTTTTTCATATTGAAATTTAATTTGTCAAATAGATTTTTTTATTTGAAAAGGTTATGTACGAGTAAGACTAAAATTTTAGTGGAATAGGAAGTGTTTTTGTTAATCCTAATGTATTACCAGTTCTACATAACACAATCTAAGATTGAATAAAAGATCATGTCAGTATGTGCAACTTCATATAATATAATGTTTGTGGGCTTTCGTCATCAACATGACTGATTGCAAAATAAGAACACGTACAAAAAATGTTTTTATTACTTATGAGAAACTGCAAAAGTCAGCAAGAGACTACAAATTAACATAATAGTTTTCATTGTCCCATCACCGGCTTCAAGTTCTCATTACTTACGTGATGGTAATGAGATGTCTAGGCGCCGGTTATTATGAGTGGTAGCCGGCAAGTCGAGCTATGCGCCCGGTGTTAAGCCAGTCATTATCTTTTAATATCATCAACTTCATTATACTCCGAATGTTTTTGCGACGGCTCCGAGGCGCGGCCGGCAATACGACTCGACACGGGTTTGATAACCCGGAGACCTTGGTCTTAATTGCACTCGCTCGGACCATTCCGCCGCGTCAACTTTTTATGCGCCTGCACATCGCTAGTAAAAACACGACAACGGCTACCCAGGCGGCTCAGAAACAACGATAGCTCGAGGAAAATTCTAACTGGCTGCCAACTCCTGAAACTGGTTGGCGAGCTTCAAGTGCGCTCTACCGAGAAAGCCACACTTAGACTTGCTCAATCCTTTGTAGATGTTGCACGATAAATCAACTTTCTTGTTTTATCACTGCGAAATGGTTTATGGTTAAAATATGAAACCGCCACAAGAACGAGAATATCAACATTAAATTTACCAACCAACAAAAGTCTGTACACCCGGTAGTACCAGCCCTGCTTTTTTCCCTCAGCATCTCCGTCAAAGCTAATCTCCACTTGTATCTTGCTATATGTATAAACGTAAGCAGAGCATAGCATATCAGCTCTACGTGTCCACAGCTGGAACACGGCTGGCTCCTTTCGGAGTGATGACTATAGGCCTTTAGTAAACCACGTGGTGGCGGCCCCATTCCATCTGTGCGGACAGGCTAGCAGCCAGCGTTCAGTGTCGATGTTTTCAGACCAAATATATTTATTTACGATCTCCAACATAGCTGAACGATTTGTTTTAGGATTGCAACAGGGGTCGACGACTTAACGTGCTCGTGAAGGAAGCGATCAGTTAAAATTGTCACCGGTAAAATTCCACCCGCAACGACCCTATAAACAGTTTGGAATCTCTAGGCAAGGTCTTATACTACCAATATCTACCTATGTCTGTCTAAAACTCTGAATAATATACAGTGTTTGAAAAGTTTTACTTATTGTTTTTCTGTTTTGTTACAGGTAAGGCAGACCAATGAATACAGAAATATGTACCCAATTACATAAAGAAACTGCGAGGTAAAGTGTAATTCACGTTTTCACTAAATGCAATAAATATTTTGGAATATTTTTGTGACACTGTATGACAGATCGTCCATTACAACTTTTTTAAATTAGTAAACATTTTCCCTCAACCGAAAACCACAACAAAGACTCTGATGGCTAAGCGCCAACTTTGGCTTTCATTAATCATTCCTCGCTACATAAAATTCGCCATTTGTAAATCTTTACATACACACACAATGATGCGGGTCATAAATATTAATTTAAGATTAAAAAGGAAACAATCACCATTTAAAAATCGAATGAATCAAAAAAAGCAAAACATTAGCCATTAGCGGATATCAATTTATAAGACACCTAATAAAAACTCCGCGAATGCCAGTCTTAAAAATAAATTAAACAGGTTGAAAAAGCGATTGGCTCGTCGAACAAAATAAAATTTACAATAATAAACATCAGTGGAATAAAGTTGGAGTGACGTCAGAATCTAGTATAGTTTCTATTGTGTACGTTGGCCTTGGACAGTTGATCTGGTAGGTCGATAATTTTCATCTCTAATTTACATTTAATGGAAACCATTGAGGCAAAAAGGAGCAAAAAAGTTATAAAAGTGTTAGTCGGTTTGTAACAAGGCTGTGCCCAATTGCTTTTGTTGATTGTAACAGTAAGCATTAAAATACTAGTATGATATCAAAATTGTATGACATTATTAAATAAATAGAGATATAGAAGTATGAGATATATAGAACATATAAACATATAGAAGTTCAAGTACATATTTATAGTTTAGAAGACCATTGTGATACGAAAACGTTTTGATAAAGTAATTAAATTATTTCATAATCCGTCTAACATTACGTAATAGACAAGAAATTCGGACTACCCACATTATCACTGTCATAATCAGGTGAGGTTTCGCATTTTATGTTTCTCTAGTATTGAAAGACACTATTTTGTCCAGTACAATCTTGTCATTTAACTTTTGAGATAGGAAAAATAAAGAATCCAGTGTGACTTTTAATAACCAATTATTTCTTGCTTCAAATTTACGTTCTTGCCTGATGTGCGTGCATGAAATAACAATGTAGGTATTTTATTAAGTTATAAATTCAATCTCATTATCTTAAATCTCGATACCGAAGTTTATTTGGTCGCGTATCGTTAAGACCCTCTAAATACGGATATTGGACGGGTTCGAACAATGGCAGATGATTAATGGAGAACATCCGGGAATCTGATGTAGTCTTGGAAAACTTTTCTTATTTCGTATACATATTTACTTTAAGTACGTGGGTGCCGGTTTTGGTCCAAATTGCTTCGAAGGTTCGGTCAGATTAGGGTTATCAGTAAAAACAAAATAATATACTCTAGTCACTCAGTGTGGTATATGGTCTTAATACGAGTATGTTTCCTAATTTGATTAAGTAGGTATATTTTATTGGAAATAT
This sequence comes from Selenia dentaria, assembly GCA_917880725.1. Classification (NCBI taxonomy): domain Eukaryota; kingdom Metazoa; phylum Arthropoda; class Insecta; order Lepidoptera; family Geometridae; genus Selenia; species Selenia dentaria. The sequence goes on from OU862878.1 coordinate 18,397,528, forward strand.
TTTTATATCACATGGTTTACATAAAAGTGCTCCAATGATGTAATTAAAGCCACTTTTAATAGCATTTAAAACTACTGCTCTCTGGTGACAGTAGCAGCTGACCAAGACCGATGTTGGTCATTTCGGACAGCCCTGAGATAATGACTGTGTGATTCGGCAAAGAGGACGATTTAGAGGAAAGAGGCCATTGAGGGGCGAGGGAGGAACCAATCGAGCAATTTCACAGCACGCACGACTGCTCAGCTTCTCCACAGACAAGGGAATAGTTACTGAGAAAGCCTCACGACTGGTCAAACACTTTAGTGGAGAACGCAAAAAGCTTTGTGTTTTTGTTAGTTCACTTTCCGTTGCTGGTATTATGTTATAATTTTCTCATGAGAAAGGACTTAGGTACTACACGCATTGGTTTTTGAATATGTTTCTGATGTTAACATATATTTTATTTGTGGACTAAAAACAATTGAAACAAGAATGCAATGTATATGTCGCCGCCATATCGTACGCGAAGTGCTCATATAATGTGGCGTATTTCATTTTAGCCGAATTGAAATCCGGCTGATCATAAGGTTAACATTACTACAGCGACATTTTTTCAATTCGACGCGATTACGTGTAATACGGCGTGTTATACGATATGGCTAAATATCCATAACTTCTGTTCCGACGGCTTGAAGGGTCTCAGGCATTATATGTATAGTTAGTTGTATAAAATTGCCTATATCCATCAACTGGCCTATAGGACAGAAGATAATGTATGTACTGAACTACATACGTACCTTTGGTTAACTCTGGCAAACTACATAGTGCCTACCTATGTATAAGTATTTAGTAAAAGCGCAATGAATCACGTTGCTCGAGTTCTGCTCTATATCAGTAACATGAACGCTCTCTCACACCCAGAGAGAAAATTTCGATTAGATATAAATAATAGCCTGAGTAATTTCATAGCTAAGTGCCTTAAAATAAATCAACGCAAAATAGACAAATCTGTACGCACCCACGTTATTGTAGATGAATGTTCGCTAACCGAAAATAATAAATTATTCATTTTTAACACAAAAGCAGCCAGGCGTGTTACGTGCAGATTAATAGGCAGATTTTTGTGTAATTACATGACAGATCGCTTGAGATGGCTGTGTATTTCCAAAACACTGAGCAGGTCAACGCTCCGTGGTAACACACGTGATGCTGTGACGTGAACCTTAGCGTTCGGCAGCAAAGCTCGTCATCCTTACTTATAATCTAATCTGGCCGTCATCACGCCGACTCGCCAATTCCGTTCGTCATACATCGCTGCTCACACAAAAACCAGATACAAATGATCGCTCATCCGCTAAACAATCTAACGCAAACATTTCAATGCACACTTTTTATACGCAATAAATCGACCGCCACACCTTCATGAATTGCTACTGAAGTGTGATAACCTGAATGCTGCAATTTAGGTCGTCGGTCTATTTGTTAGATTTGTAGGACATCAGAGATTGGTGTCAATGTGTCACACACGAACAAACGTCACACACACAGTCAAAGCATCCAAATACACGAACTAGGTTGTGTTTATCTGACAATTAAGGGCATTGGCAGAATCAAATAGGTCTAGGTTTGTGATAAAGGAAAGTTGCCTAAAACTACATATCTATATGTATGTAAGTAGGTATGTAGGAATGTCTACGATAAAAGTGTTCCGATAAATTGATTGTATTGGTTATTGACGTGATAAACATTTCTTTTTGTAAAGCATAAAGAGATTTAAAATGTTCTTTGTTAATTTCACGTGTTCGTTTTGATATTATCTTTTGTATAAAATAATACTTGTATTAGAACTATCGCACCCTTACATTTCTCGGTAACAACGGTACGGTTATTGAATTTAAAAAATAAGGTAAAATTAAGTTAGGTAAAAGGTTTAAATTACATTTTAATAAATACAGATTGAGATTACTGACTTAACCCGAGACTTAAACTGGCTGACTGACTTAAACGAGCTATGGAGAGGCTATGGTCGGGGTTTCTCTACGTGATCGAATCAGAAATGAGGAGATCCGTAGAAGAACGAAAGTCACCGACATAGCTCAGAGGATTAGCCAGTTGAAGTGGCAGTGGGCAGGGCACACATAGCACGCAGAACAGATGGCCGATGGGACCGAAAGGTTCTGGAGTGGAGACCACGCACCGGCAAGCGCAGCGTAGGTCGTCCACCGACACGGTGGACAGACGACCTGAGGAAGGTCGCAGGACGACGTTGGATGCAGGCCGCTTCCAACCGGTCCTTTTGGAAAATCATGGGGGAGGCTTCGGAAAATATGTTCAGCAGTGGACGTCCTACGGCTGAGATGATGATGATGATGAAGCCAAAAAACACTAGACACGGGACGGGTTAATACGAGTAGTTCAAATTATTAAAATTAACACGAAAATTGATTTCAAAAAATTAACTTTTTATTTAAAAACAAAGTAAGTTTTGTGTTTAAACGCGATTTCAAGTCCCCGATCATTGTTAGCGCGTTTGCAACGACGTAGACGAGACAACACGCGCGTTTACATTACTTTTTTGATGCGGGAAATTTTAAAAGTATTGTATGGACCATAAAAAGTTTGCTGATGCCGATCGATATATATCTACAAACCCGGACTATCGCCGATATATCGGTATCAGATGCATCGCTATAAAATCCCACGTTCCTTCTGTCTTTTGGTGTTATAACGTTCTTCTCATCTGTTATAGACGAGAAGAACTACCAAGCTCCAGAAATTGCTGTGATAGCGGCTATACTATAATTCAGTCTTAGTTATGTCTTTCAAAAACTTTCATAAACAGAAAAGATTTTTATTTTTGTATATTTGTAACTCAAAAACGACTGGACTGATTTACGTTAGAACGCTACATTATCCCTGAATAGGACAGGCTATATATTTTGATGCATCATCATCATGCATCACCACGCGGGTGAAACCGCGGAGCGCAGCTAGTTAACAGATTAAAATTAAATTATTTGCAGACCGCCTGAAGCAGACTGCAACTTACCGATGTTGGTTGGCAATTGCCACCTGATATTTTAATATATTATTTTTATTCTATTTTCATTATGTTTTTTATCGAGCATGAATCTGAAATAAAGTCTTATTATTATTATTATTCTCTGTATTTCAATTATATCACGGGTTTAACCCGGCCCTTTACATAGGCATAAGTGGGGCTGTAGCCAACACTTAGAGGCCTGTTTGGTACAAATACATTGTAGTATAAAAACAAAATCTTTTGGATGGATGGGACATGGTATATCTATTGTAAAAATGGGTAAAATGGCAAGGCTATTGATATGATCTTATTAGTGATAAGGAAGATGGTGGGCTATGGAAGAGACAACGGCACCTGCCAATTTCAGTCTCATACATTTTTGGGCAGGTGGTGACTTGCCACCCACTAAACGGGCCCCCCATAAGAGCCACCATCAATGGTGACAAAAGGGGCAACGTTGGTGTGGATGGCTGAAGGGTGTCGAGAGGTGTGCTGCAGTTTCACTATAGCGCTACTACCGGCGTTATGCCCTTTAACACTTCCACCCTTGGAGCTTTTTGTTACTTGCTCTTGCGTCTCCACCCCCAGACGGCCAATTAAGGCAAGCTGGGGGTCAGGGGTCTCATTTAGCCCTATTATTATTATTATTAACAATAAAATGCAAATACTAGTAGGTACCTCTTCTATGTCTTTTTCTGGGAATATTTCCTTTGTAACTTTGAAAACATACTTAGCTGAATAACACTAAGAATTGATTTCAACGGAAACATGCCAAAGGTTTCAATACAATTTAATTACAATATTGATCATTATATGAAATTATGTGCTAAATAGATCTTTAAAAAACTCTGGCACTAATTTTAAGATCATATTCCACAATGTCGCCATGGATAATTACCGAAAATCTTACCTGGCAATACCTGTTTCCATACGAGCCTCTCTCTTGAGCCTCTTGTTAATAGAGCTTAAATTTAAATGACTCGAGGAAATAACGTAAATTAACGCAGACTCTACCTCATTGATCGTCATTTAAAGCATCTCTATTTACCTTCTAACTCAATAGGTACCCTGTAATCTTCTAATTTGATTTTTTCTGTTGTGTAATGTATAAAATATGTTTGAATACAACCATACTGAATAAATTGTTCCCAACCAAAGCAAATTTTCTTCGCTATTATACATTTTTTAAACTTTAAAAACTGTCTTAATTACATACCTACTCTATCTAAGTACCTACCTACCTAAATCGTTACTTATTGAAAATTGAATTTTGATTGAAAATTAGAAAACTTATGTGATTTCATCTCATCCACACCCATTATTCTATACAATGTTTATCCGTTTGTTTACCTCATTTTCGTACTTTCTTTTCAAGTTCAAAAGTTGCGTAACAAACGAAGTAGGTTTGATAGAGCGAGTCTTCATAAATCGAGGGTGTTTTATCGGCGCGCTACATTCTGTCGCCGGTGACTTGACTTTCTGTGCCACGGCTGCGCGCGGGGCTGTGCGGGGAGCGTAGAGGCCGGGGGGGTGACGTCACGGCCGACCGTGGCAGTGAGTAGTGAGAGCGGCCGCGACGCGACTGGCGCGAGCTCGCCCGACGTACTCCGTTGACGACGGTCGCGCTCGCGCAACGTGTTTGTTTCACCGGCTCGGACGGACGCGGCATTTTGACTTCGCACCACTTTAACCACTCGTGCTCATCTCACCTGTTGCTCGGATTGTGTTGTTGTGATTAAGAGAAGCTCGATCAGTGTCTACGCTCCTGCTTCACGCAGGTGAATTGCAAGGCGATTAGTTTCGGTAGGAACGCGGCGCAGACGAATAGTGCATGTTCGTAGAGGCGCGTTTGGATCGTTTGGTGCTTGGAAAGAGTGAAGTGAAAGCCTTCGGCGGAGGATGTCCGTCGGTGATAGCGGAGAGCGGAGCGTGTGACGCGCTCGCCGACATGAATCGCCGCCGCTGGAACAACAACGGAGGGTTCCATACGCTGCGAATGCTAGAGGAGAGCTCGCCTGAAGTGACGAGCTCCACGCTCGGGCTGCCCGCGGCGATGGTGATGTCGCCCGACTCACTTAACTCGCCCAGCGAGTACGCGGCACTGGAGCTTTGGGGTTACGACGAGACCTACTCGGCGCAGTCTTTGCTCTCCGCTTGTACCATACAGCAGCAGCAACAACAGATGACACAGCCGCTGCCCTCAATGCCTCTACCTATGCCACCGACGACACCTAAATCGGAAAATGAGTCCATGTCCTCAGGTTAGTTACAAACTAAAAGGAATTTAATTATGCAAGGTATTTTTATTATGCAATGCTGGTTCATGAGCCGAGCTTAATAATAAAATTAATATGCCCTAAACAACAGCTACATAGATATTAAACACGGATCTAGATCTGTAATACTGGCCTTAACTCAGCACAGTAATATTTTAGGATTTTCTATTTTATAAAAGCTATGGAAAGTAGATAACAAGCAAGTGCAAGATATCGAAATCACTGCGGGTTGGCGCTGAATAGTTACCTGATGAGCAATGGATTGAGTGATAGGTAGTTGTTAAAGGTTTATGCGTGCACTTACATTTTGGGCTTTCCTACCAGACATAATATATATGACTGATTTTCAAAAAAAGCTGGTTCTCTGTCGGCTATATAATAAAATGTCTTGGACATTACCTACTATGATTTTGGCATGGTATATCAGTACATCAAATAAACCCAGATGAAAATAACGTTCGCTTTTCAAACGCGAATGTTTCGAATGTTTACAAATGTGATTTTGGCGGCAAGCGTATCGTTCGACACTCGCGGCCGGCGCGCTGTCATCGACCTTTGGCCCGGATACCTTGACCGGGCGCCGCGAGCGATTGTCTCCTTGCCCTTACAATCACAATCGTTTTGTTTACCTACATTTGATTCGGTCACATGATAATGAACTCTACTATATTTGAAATTAGTCTTTCAGATGTTAGATTTTCGTGAGAAGAGCCTCTCTTGTGGGAGTTGTTGATAATTACATTTGGTACCTGTGCTTATTCCCGATCGCCATGGAGTCAATGACACGATATCTAGACATGCCCTACAAAATGCAGTCTTACTAATTTACATTAATCTTTTGGTGGTCAAAAAAGAAAATAGTTACTTACATCTAAGAGGTTGTTGTACGATTTACTATTTAGGTAATAAGTAGGTACCTACCTACCTACACCTAGGTAGGTTCTATAATCAACTGGAAAATATTTCTAAGATATTTGTTAGATACGAAAATATGTATGTGTGTAATTTTTAGGTATTTTTTTTGGATATCTACCCAGCTACGTAGCGTAGCACTCGTAGCGACTCCCTTCCTCATCCGTAATTACCTCAGTAAAGCCCGATTTACACTTCAATAAGTAGGTACAGAGGCTGTAGCACAAGCAATTTGCGAAAAAGTATTCGTATAGTAAACGTCAAGCTGTCAAGCTACGGCGTACAAACTGTGAGATATCTGTGCCATAGGTTGTCCTAGATAAACGACAGTTTGAGATGCTTTACGTTAACGACACGTTACGTTACACTTACGCGGTTATTCGCGCTAGCGCCACAGTAGCGATAGTTAACTTGCGACATCAGCGAGTTAAGTTATTGTCGTTTAAACGGTAAAAGCGAGTTAAGTAGTAAGTTGTTGATAGTAAATCTTGTGGCAGTAGTGGTACCAATTTAAAAATTTTGGACCACTAATGCTGCGCTGTCTGTTTAATCCGGCTAATCTCTAAAAAGACTGGACCGATTTTGACAAGACGTTCACTGGGCGATAGCTGATCTATGTTATAATTTGTAACTTAGGTAAATATAGAGGCTCCGGCGCCGCCGCCATATCCCACGAAGCCATGCGAGTGAAACCGCGGACGGGTCTGCTAGTCTAGTAATATTATGTTATGATTATTATGTAGGTACGAGAAGCGCTCGTAGCGGAGTTCGACTTGGCGATCTTAACCGATCAACAAGTTAAGCAACACTTGCTGCGGTCATGACTTGGATGGGTGACCGCTAGTGGCATTATTCAACTGAGTGCTTCCGTGCTTCGGAGGGCACGTTAAGCAGTCTCAGGCCCGGTTGTTTGTCTTAGGACAACAGTTAGGTTATGTCGAAGGCATTCGGGCGGCCTGAAAACTTCGACTTGGGTTAGCCACTAACCTATCCACCAATCCGCACTGGGCCCGCGTGGTGGATTATATCCCAACTCCTCTCGTGTTAAACTTTTAGTAGAGTTTGTGATCTCTAGACTTAGGTAGGTACTTACCCTCTAGAGTCTAGAGGGTAAGTATCTAAGTTAATTAGTACTTAGGTAAGTATTGATTGTTGAGCCGATTATTGCTGCAGTGCAGTGGAATGATCAAGCATTATGTAGGTATTTTTTATTATAATAAAGGTAGTGTTTGGTTTAGTAGGTACCTACCTACCTAACCTAGCTAATGAAGGAAAGGTTACCTATCGCTACATGCTTATTCCCTTTTATAATGAGACAATATTGTATTGATAGCGTTATTTTTATACTGCCAATTGCCATAATGACACAATTATGATCCATTCAGCTCCTGACTAATTTTCTTATGAAGGCAGACTGTAGGCGGAGCGGCTACAAATTATGTTCAGCCCTACAATCTATTTATGGCAATAATACATAGGTAGGTTATCTTGCCTTAATTGGTACCTAATTTTATTCAGCACTAGCTGCTCTCCGCAGTTTTACCCGCGCGGTGATGGATGATGATGATGATGAATCTTATATAGCCTATGTTACTCAGGGTGAATGTAGCTTTCCAATGGTGAAAGAATTTTTGACATCAGTCTAGTACTTTCTGAGCCAATTCGGTACAAAAATACATAGAAATCTTTCCTCTTTATATTATAGTATATAGGTAGTAGGTATATAGTATAGATGTAAAGGTAGGTACTAAAATTATTCTTAGCTTTAAAATAAGTTAATTTGGTAGCATAGGGATTAAAGGTTCTAAAATAAAATAAATGCCTCTAGCGTCGTGATATTTATTTTATTTCAGAAAATATCCAAAACAAAAACAAACTATAGTATATATATAACTGCGCCCTCAGTTACACGTACTAAGTGATGAATGATGATGATGAAAAGTATTCTTATTATTAGTAGTATTATGTGTGTTAATCTAGCGCCTCATCTACCTCCGTACCAAACTTAATCAAATTTAGTCCAGTCTTATGTGCGTGAAGAAGTAACAATCATACACACACACTCACAAACTTTAGCATGATTATTTATAATTACTGTTATTAGTCTAATTGAATTACCTATATAGGTGTATTGTAGACTAACCGTTCAGTTATAGCACGGTTATATAATAGTAGATGATATTACTGTTGTAGATTCAGGCGCAGAGTTTGAAATAAAAGAAGATCTTGTTCACTTTGTATTCGGTTCCTTTTCCAGTTCTCTTAACGTCTCGATCGCACAACACAACTTCACAACCGTGTTTACCATCAACAATTACCGTGGTTATAGGTACCTAATACCTATACCTACGACAGTATAATATTTTGTCCTTAAGAGGATTGCATAGCTGATACATGTCCATACTAAAAGAAAAAACTCTTTTCTACCTCTTAACATTGTCCGATTTCAGTGATTTTGTTTTCATGGAATCATCACATTGTTTACTATGCCCGTACGTTTTGACTTTTTCAGTATTTCAAAGTACTATAAATTTCCTTTTTTAAAACTTAAAAAAACATAGTAAACAATGTGACAATTTCATGATAAAAAAAAACACTAAAATCGGACAATGTTAAGAGGTAGAAAAGAGTTTTTTCTTTTAGTATAGAAAGTACTATGTAAATTAACGTAACCTTTTTTTGTCCATGAAGAAGGTATAGATACTTACTGTTACAGTACTTGAACAGTTAGTTTACAGTAATTAGTTTCTACCTACTTACCTACCTAGCACTAAACGAGTAATTCTTATCACATAGTCCCTCAAGGTTAACATGGAAAATTTACTTGTAGGAAGTAAAATACAATCGCAAACAATTTACATACCTACCTAACATAATATGAAATTTATTTACCAATGTTTATTGTATTGCAACCATGTGTTGGATATTTTTTTTACAGTTTAGAATCGTGTTGAAATTGTATTGGTCCATGTCATAGAGATCTAGAAAGATGCGCGCTAAGTATAAAACCTGGCGTCGCAAGCAGCGGCCGTATTCCGCGATTCAACGTACTCTGTTAGATTCAACAAATTCATTATCCACTGCGGTATTACAGCTTAACGTTTGAATATTCGTAATTACAGAGGCAGTGTAAACTGTTTACATGCAATATCGCGACCGGCGATCAGTCACATAATACAAAAGTTGCGAACCGCCGCTAGCAATGTGTTCTGTTTTTGGGCATATTGCTGCGACACCGCCCCGCCTCCTTTTCATAATTCCCTTGTTTCTGTGATCTGTGTAGACAATATTCTGACTCCTTTAATGATTAACCAACGATAGTTTCGTTGGTTAATCATTAAAGGAGTTCTTATGCAACAAATTCGTACTACATAGGTAGACTGTTTTGTGTCGTACCTCTTTTCTCTAAGTGAAACGATTTTGACAATTATTTTATTTGCTGGTACTTCTCATATGGTCCCACCACAAGTACTTGAGCTTACAATTTTAAAATATATGATTGATCAGTAGATTTTTGAAATGAAAATATCATTACCTGATATAATAGAATAATATATTCTACAAAAGTGAAACATAATTATGTACTTGTAGAGTCATTTTGTTAACTGTAGATTACAATATATATGTAGAGCTTATAAGTTATTAAGGACAGACATACGGATATGTCACACAAAAAGGTTAAAGAGACGAATAATATTTTTAAAATAATTAGTATGTTCTTGTAGAGTCTTTGTTGTTTCGAACGAAAATGTTCGTACACATCTGCCGAACCCTTTAGGGATGTGAAGGCTTAGTAGTACTTATATGTACATTAGAATTAGGTCTAAGTTTATAACAACGACCGTTTCTAATGATATTTATGAATATATTTAACGTAGAGTTGGTTGAGTGCCTACCTAAGCCACTTATTATACTCGCAGTGGAGATGTCAATCATATGAAGTTGTGTTTGTATAGCTTATTGCGTAGTTACTAGGTGAGTCACATAATTGGCGATGGGGATTGCAATATGACTAATACAATGAATAAACAGAAATAAAGCCTCAACTGAACCAGGCGTTTATTTATCAAGAGATGCACTTCGAATACTTACTGCACCTATAGCATACGGCATAGAATATGGAAGCTAAAGATTCCAGTTAATTTAAGGGTCCGAAGTGTCTCACATTGCTTCAGACCAGACGATCTGATGTTCATCATCAGGACATAATATGATACTTTGCATCATCATCCATCACCGCGCGGCGCAGCGTGTCTGTCAACCTAGCATAACAATTTGCAGAATCTCAAAATGTTTTCGCAGTTCTAATAGCATCACGAATAATTATATAGTTCCTGATAGTTATTTTGAAAAGTTCAGCGATTTTTGACATGTAAAAAAGATTTTGAAGAAGCACAATTTGTAAAATTTAATACCGACTTCCATTCTATTCAGTTTTTGTAGTGTAACTCAAAAACTAATGGAACGAATTTGATAAAATTTAAAAGGGAACACACGGGAAGCACCAGCTTTCAAACGAAAAGGGAAGCAACACCTTTCAAAAGAATTTCGAGAATCGGTTAACCCTATCGAAAGTTATGAGGTAACAAACATAAAAAAAACAGTCGAATTGAGTACCTTCTCCTTTTTGGAAGTCGGTAGAAAAATGAGATTTTAACTTTGCATGCCGGCACCCAGCATCTTAACAATTTTCAATTATTAGATCACAAAAATTATGAATGATAATACAAACAGAGATGTTGTAGCAATATTATAGTTCTAGCCAAAAAAGTATCAAAATTGTTTCTAAATGAGATTCTATCTTCATCTTCACACCATCACTTAGCATCACAAGAGTTCTGAGAATAATTATAGGTAAGGTCATCGACGCTGCGAATGTTTTATAGATATTTTAAAATAATTAAAGATGTAATTACTATAATGCGTTATCATGAACGGAGCAGCATATAACCGCCATGTTGCAGCGTACGCTGATATGAACGTTATCTCTTTGACCTATCGTTCCGTATTTGTATCGACCCGCTTTGACCTACTAATAGTGGGGAAAGTAAGCTCTTAAGATTCAGAGTCAATCTTTCTTTTATCAATTTTACACTTCACTACAAAATGCTCTACACAAACATCTTTGATTTTGTACAGGCATTGAGTCTTCTTATACACTCACTTCAACATTGATTTATTCTCATGACAGTATATAAATAGAATTTCATCAACAGCTCAAAAAAAATAATAGTATAGATCGACAGTCCAAAATAATATACAGGCCAAACGCAGTGCAAAAGCGTGGATATTTCTACGATAAACTTGTCACGTCGATAAATCGATTGAATCTATCGCACCATGTCTTTAGCATAGATCTAGCCGCGAAACCTACATCGCGAGCTGTCTTTCATCGATGATTACTGTAAAATTTTATCTTATCGACATCCAAGCTCGCAGTACTGTAGTGAAAAACATTACTTTAAAATATCGACAGCGCTGAGTCTGTCAGTTGGAGGGAGGCATGCCCCTTAATCTCCCAAAGAAACTACTTTCCTATTTCCAGAATAGACTTTTCAATACGTCTATAAAGGAAGTCTCACGAATGCTTTCAGCGTCTAATGTAATAGAGAAAGCCAAATTAAATTCTGTTTAAATACCAACATTAAAGGAAAATGTACTGCTTCATTGCTATCTTATTTTGGTTTTGGTTATTGAGAACCCTTTGTTAAATGTACCTATAGATTATAACTTCCTACTCACTACCAAGTAGTTAAAAAATAATAGTGCTATCTGACTTGGGCAAAACTTCGAGAATATCTGGAAATCTCAAATTAGTATCCGAAAAATATTGCGCAATAAATAGCAATTTTTTTCGGTTCTGGTCGTATTCACATTCACCTAGTGCCACCAATTGCTATCAAGCCTTTCTCAAATTATTGTACCCAAGTAAAGACAAAATCACAAAATATTTCTTAGTCGAAATCATTTCAAATTGCCAAGTGAAGTGAAACATTATAAACAATTTAAAAGTGAACCGGACAACATTCGTCTACCACAGTCCGGCCGGTCGGACCGGTTAGGACCACTTCTGATGGTAAATTGCATCGCCTGACAACTCTCGTATGTGTATGAAATCATACTTTTTATATATTATTTAAAACAAAACTTTCTGTAACTGCAGAATAAGTCATTGTAACTTGAAACTACCTAGATAGATAGATTAAGTCTATATTGTAACACCATATTACCTAATGTACTTAAAGTAAAACTAATAGTGTCACAATGGGCGGTCTTATAGGCTCAGAGCGATCTCTTCCAGTCAACCATGGTTACATACGAGTACAAACTACCTACCACATGCCTAATATCTACCATAAAATATATCTTCTGAATTTGAGCTCTCCTCAATAATGTAGTGGCTTTTAGTAGTCTACATTAGTAGATATAAAGGTACATATTTATATTTAATATATTAGTATATAATATTTATTATACATATATATGTAGGTATATATGTGCATAGGTAGATTATGCCATAATGCTTAGCAATTTTTCAACATAGATACAACCCTGTATGTTTTTCTATTATCACAGTATTATTATATTATTACTGAAATATAATAATACTGTGAGATTAAACGCGTGAACTAATGTCATCATAAATAATAATACCAATGTTCTGAAACCGTACTTGACGGAAATACGTATTATTAAACTTACTAAATTAAATTATTTTTCGTATTGTTCTGAAGCTAATGACTTAAAAACTTTATTTTAAAGCCACCAGTCCCGATAATAGGTAGTCACCCCCTCATTTCCACTTTCTTCAATGTCCGACCATGCGATTAATTCAAGTTTCACGTGCTGAGTAGGAAAGTTCTAGAAATTTCTCAGTAGAAAACCTCTAATGGTTTCCATTTTATGTTTATCTTTAAACTTGTTTAAATAACCTAAGTAAATACATACTAGACTACAACATGCTACGTAACACTAACTACTGAAGGGACAATTTGCACTTACATTTCATGTATAATTATTACATTATACCTACTATCTGTTTTAATATTTATTATAAGGTCTCATGCATCGACATTTTCTTATAGTACAGGTGCTTTTTATTAAAAATAATAATTTAATTTTTTTCTTTGTAATTTAAATGTAAAAGAGCGAAAATTAGGATAATTTTGAAAAACTACCTCACTGCTTTTTTCATGTGCTTTATTGCCTACCTATGTAATGTTTTGAATGCGACTGTTGTAATACTACAAAATGCTTACATACCACATTCGATACCACATTTTGGGCATATTTAAACTAGAGGGATTCGTTTGATAATAGCAAAAACATTAACATTAATCCTTATTTGAAAAGTGTTATAGTTCATCAATATGCAAACCAGTATAAATATCGCCTAATTAGTTAACTCCCGTTTATATTAAAACGTCCTTCTGTCTCAAAATATACCTCAAACTTCAGAAACGAAGGCAAATGCCTTTCGTGGCTGAAAAACTCCTTGTACCTCAGAATCCAAACTTCCAAATTGAAAAAGACGAGTCCGCACGAGCCTCCCTTTTAGCAAAAATATATTAATTCAATTGATGTTTCTATAACGTTTAACCCTGATAGCTGCTTAGTGTACTTCAAAGTTTGTTCAAACACTTTAGCCAAATTCAGGGTCTCTTCCGAGTTTAGACCAATCGTATATTTCCGTGTTCATTGTAGTACCGATAAAGAACTTTTTGCGTGTATTGCGAAGACTTATTCATTTATTTGTTATTCGTTGTATCGAAGAAAATTGATATATTTTTAACTGAACCCGCATTTAGACTTATCTGCTTCAACTAACCATGGATTAGCTTAGAGCGAGTTTTATTGACGCATATGGTACAAATTAGGCGCGATGCGGGCTCCTTTATTAACTTGCCTTTTATTTCAAGTTCTTATATTAAATAATATACAGACTTGGAAATTATTACAGCCGATTTTGTTGTTATTATTTTATTTAGGTTGTCCAATCCATCAAGATAGTTTTGTTCGCGTGATACTCGACTTTGACGTATTTTCATTGCTACAGAAAACATTGTATTTTATATATAAGCTCGTCTAATTAACATCATGAAAATATTGAGTTAATCACGTTTTCTTCGAACAGTTACAAAATTAAGCACAGTACTTTTGTGTAAGCAACAATAAGCTAATGAATTTAAAGCAGAATTTGCATTTACCGCTCGGTGAATAAACCATTTTAATTCTATTTACGTGTCTTCTTTCATGCCATTGAAAATGTATTTAAGACTCACAATAACTTTCATTAAGTTCAGCATTAGCCTCCTTTGTGACGAAATAACTGAGCTTTTAGAGAAAATGCTTAACTTACTGACCTTTTTGCTTTTTCAATCCATTTGTCTTCGCGCTCTTCTATCGCCAAAGAATTTAGTAAGTAATATAGATGTACTACATACAGGCTTGGCATACTGACACATGCCAAATAGTTATATCAAATGTCATCGTGTACTGAATTCGTAACATGTTTGCTGTTCATAACTCTACTAATATTTCATAAGTCACACTCATAGAGTTTGTTCATGATATTTGTACACATATGTACACCTATGTGTTGCATCATACCTAATTGCCATGTGACTAGCTTGGTGTTTTTTAGGATCCGATTCAGCCCAACGGGCCCCACCTGAGGTGAACGTATCGACGTCCGCGTGGGGGCGCCAAGGTCACCGCGGTTTTTTGACACCCGTCGCATATAAATAGTACTTCCAACTATCGGGTACTAGCGCTAATTATTTCGTGCCAGTACTGGTCTGTACACTAAGCCGGAAATCGTTCGTTTCTCAATTTGAATAATCGTTTTGTTTCACCAAGGTGAAAGGCTACGGACCCCTCTTGGCCTTGCCACTGTGACGGTCACAATAGACGAGCAAAATTATTGTTTGTAATTCTTAATTCCCGTGCTTACACGCGTTATTACTTTCTCACGAGTGGAAGACGTGAGATTGAGCCTATTTCTCCTAGAACGTCAAAGAAATGTTGGACTATATTTGTCCAATCATTTTTCATGAATATGCTCGCGGTTAAGTGTGAACACGACACCCGAATCCTTTTAATAGATGTTTGTAAGCAAACATTCTCAATATGTGTGAAATGTGATACTCCGCTCGGAGCCATGCATGATTGATGATTCCTTAATCAAAGGGGTCACGGACCTCCAAGTCTATAGCATTTAGATAGCTTATGACTTCATCAATAATAAACGTAAAGTTATATAACAATAATAATGACTCGGAGCAGGGGCCAATTATGTAGATAAAACTACCGCGATTGTTGAAATAATAAGCTTAGATCATAAATGGTGCTCATTTATGTAACTTGGACAGGACCTGTGGCATTAGCATACAAATGGGATCACTCGCAGCCGCCTCCGGCTTTGCTGAACCTCGGTGTTAGAATAATATTAATCTATGGGCGAGCAGCTGCCACTCCTCGTATTAGACGAGGGTCCAATTTTTTTTTCATTAATAAAAGCGCTTAGATTTGGCAACCCTTTGAAGTAATCTATTCTGATTTGACCCTCTATTCTAAGCACGCGGCCCTTATTGTAGCAGTGCCTATTTAATTTCCACGCCTTACGAATACGATATTTAAAATAACGTATTACGGCCTAACGATGGCTATCGATTGATTAGATATTTTAAGCTAGCAAATGATTTCTTTGGTAGGTTTTTGAGTTCGTTGACATAAAGTCGACACAACCACACGCGTCACACCAAGTGACTTTTCCGCGATTTGATAGTATAATTGTTTGAGAGCTGAAGTTTGAATAATTTTTGTATGCGAAGAATCATCGAGTCCTTATTAGGAATTCTCCATTCGATTTCAGTTGACCGGCCTTGTTTATTGATTTCAGAATAGTGTATTTCAGTGATGTCTGTAAAAAAGAAAAGTCGCTCTATTGTACAGCATAATGTTACAAATACTTTATCAAAATTGTTGTTTATAAGTGGGAAATTGTGACTAGAACAAGATTTTTTCTCTAGCAGTAGTACCTAGGAAGGCATACCGGCGGAAATGCGGTCGAGCGCGCGTCTCGGTCGGCTGCGCTTGCGCTGCCAACGCGACGCTTGTTAGTTCTATTATCTCGGATAGAGTCGCCCTCTGTAACAATCTTCGAGATCGGATATCTTTAGAGGACTCACGAACCCTCCTGTATGCGACGAATTTATGCACTGTTGAGAGTAACTGCAGGATTTATATTCACGTAAGAACTTGGTTAAGTTACTTTGCGTATGTCACCATACTTTTTTATAGTTAGGTATTCGTCAACCTTACAAAAGTATTTACTGGTTGTAAGTTCAATGTTCTTCAAACATGATCTCAAAACGTTATGAATTATCCGATTCTTTCTTTATTTTCTGACTAAATTGCCGTAACAGTTGCAACATGAGCCACAAACTTAAATTGAAAAACGCTGATACAATCTGCTCATTATCCTCAAATTTCATTAATCTCTCTCGAGCATCTTTTACTAACGGTTAAGAGCGTTCCAAACAATGCTGTCTGTTGACTGAAGGTTCAGCTCTTCCCGGATCTCACGAAAGCATTGATCAAATGAAATCAAACGATTATAACGGACACTTAAATCTCGTCTCTTAAAAGTATTGTTAGGAGAATAATGTAGTTGGCATACTTGCCATGCCTTATGATCATTGTCAATCAAAGTCGTGTAGGGCGATGATCTCTCCTTTTAGCCGTTCTTATTGTCGCGCAGAGGGACATGATAAACCAGTTTGAGTACTGTGCGATTTGTTTTTCGAAACACTGTTTCAATTGACCAAAGTGTCCGAAGTACGACGCACTAAATTGATTTCCAAGTTAGATAAGAATAGTTTTTCTGGTATTCTTTTTTACAATCACGGACCGTAAAAACAGAGTGGGTAACAATAACAACGTCTGATATCTTAGATCGTTGCTTCATGACGCGTTGTCATCACGATTTTCTGGGCCTCGTTCGAAAAAATCGTTGGTAGGTTCTTAAGTAGGTAATACTAACCTACTCATTATATGTACATAAAACGTGCCAAGTATTATCGTCTATAAAGTAAATGACTTTGCTGTATAATTTTCAGAGGCCACAACGCCAACCTATCTTTGAACTTTAAACTTCATTGTTAAATACACACTCTATTGTCATACCGAAATTCAAACGGTTGCTTGTTTTTATGTTACTTCGCAAGCTTTGAACACTAATTATATACCTACGTTTGTTTAGCAGAATATATTGGGTGATGATTTAGAATATCACCTCTAAGATTTCACAATCCTTCTTAATATTACCATAAGAATGTAGGCCTAGTCTAGGCAACTTACCTGTATTATACATATTAGAATAGGTATATTACACACATTTTGTGTTTACCTATAGTGACATATATATAATATTTAAGATGTGCGACCAAAATACGTGTTAGAATTTGAACAAACAACAACACAAATCAGCAATTCTTCATTCTGCGACATAAGCAAAATTTAGCCACTACATAATCGCGTCGAATAACAATGGAAACGTAACCCATGCGGAACTTCGTCTACGAATAACTACATGACTTTGAACTAAAGTAAGCACAACCTAGTTACTACTGCCTACTCTATGGACACTAGACGATTTTAATGTTTAAAAATAAACTTATATGCCTTGTAATATGGTCGATGTTTCAATCTCGTAGTTAGATACATAGATTTCGAATCATGCAGTATCTTGAGAATTACATGCAGCGAGACATGTAACCGCCTCCATAGCCCCTGAACACTTTATTGTGCTACATTCTACTTGAATTATTTACAATAATATCATGATCAGTTTCCTTCGAAACTGATAATTTCAAAGTTATTGTGGATTCTACACGATGCCATGAAAAGTTAGTACCTTACTGAAATCACGTGACACGAAGTATAACAACTTTAACATTTAACCTTATGCATTTTTCAAAGATTCATAGTACAATGGGATGGTTTTGGTTTGACTGCCGGTATTGCTGTTTCACTTAAAGCCTTCTACTTCATACATTATTAAATTTATATATAGTAAATAAGTAATTAAACCTTTCTTTCTATCTTCTATGCAGCCTCATTTTATCAGGATTTCTTTACATTGAAATTTCAATAAATTATTAGTTAGTATATTAGTAAGTATTATATTATAATATATATATATATATATATATTATATATATATATATATATATATATATATATATATATATTAGTATATTAGTATATTGGTAATGCTAATACTAATTCAATTAGCCTTGTCTTCGATATCGAGGTCTTTAACAGGTAAAGGATCGACTTCGTTGTTTATTTTGACGTTGCTTAATATGGCGTCCGAGTGAGATCAGACGATTTTTAATGTACATGAATCATTGCAGATTGTTCATCCTAAAGTTCCACAAAAAATTATACTGCATGCGCAATTTATAGATTACTTTGTATAGAAGACATGTCGACGTAGTAACAATAAGAAGCTTGTTAAAGTTTTTTTTATAAACAGGACCTGCGTAATCTAATACCACACTATAAAACGGGCTCTGCGATTTTTCTGAAATGGCTTTAAATGCACCATGCTTGTTTACTGACTATAATAGATAATTAAAAACGTAAAACACAAATACGTTTGTACGCGCAATATATTAATCAACATAAAATATTGACAGTCACATCCACAAGCCTCATAATTTCCAAAGCAAATACTGGTTCTCTCATACCTACTAATGAGTTGACACGCACATCAAAGAAAATATTTTCGCATTCTAATGGACGAGCTTTATTACAAATATTTTCATTTCAACAAATATTTATATACGCAGTTTATGTGATGTTTAATAGACTTTTAAATAGCCATTATTACTCTTCTGCCACCCACCGCTGCTGGTCATTTTGATGAACATCGAAGAAGTATACCTAATAGAACAATTAGAAACCAGACAAAATTACGACGTTGAAAATTGCTTCTATTATGCAACTTTAATTAAAGATAAATTACTAATGCAGTTGGCATAACACGAGAGCGCATAATTTTAGTACTACTACCGACCACTACTTCTAGGTGACGGGAACTAGAGGAACTAAAGTAAAGACATTGGAAATTGACATTATTTGCTGTGGTAATAAAGTGCAACGAAATTTCGCACAGCAGCGCACATATGATGCATAGCAGTCTGCGATAAACCAGCTGGAGAGGACCTTTATAATGGTTTATATTGCCATTGCGATAAATTGAGTTTGCTTGGCCTTGGCTCGCATCATTGTGAGCACTGGCATTTGCGTTATCGTGTGTTGAACTATATGCAATATCAATTCGTACACTTGCATCCTCTGCTTTTATGTCCTACACATACAAAGCTGCGTCTACTCGTACATTCTAGCGGACTATATCACACTCGTATCGAGTCTATGTGTGCGTTTGTTATACGATGCAGTAGTCAAGGTCGGTAATGTCATTGTACGAACGAACCCGACGCAAATTCACACACACACATGCTCTTTGAATGTTGTTCAGTCGTGTGTTTAGCTATTGAAATAATCTTATCATCTAGGTCACCTTACTTTGTAGATAGCGCGCCAGCTATGCACTTAGTCGTTGCATGAGTTTCCACTTGTTTTAAAATAGTTTTATCGCTCTATTTTATGACTCTGTTGTCGTTGCTCTGGGATCTTAGAGCATTATTTAGTGCCAATACCGTCGAGTTCAAAAGTGGATTTATTAAATGACATGCTATGTAGAGCCTCTGAATAATTGATAGGTAGCAGCCCCATTCAATACCATTATGTTGCTTGAATCATTTCTATCAAACAAATTTGGTTATCATTAAATTGAAGCCATACTGAATGAAACGACATGATTGTTTTCTGGCAAGACGAAACACCAATAATATTCCAATCGAAGTGAGTTTATATCTGATCTGCCCTGAACGATGTTGTTTTCGCGTATACCTTATGTTAACGAAGATATTATGGGCTGTGTGCCTGTGAATTTCGATCGAGAATATGCCTTCATTTTACTTTATGACTTCTTACCACGCAAAGCTACGATAAGAAAGATTTGATATATCTGAAAATACAAGTAGATAGGTACCTACCAAACTCTTTAATTATAATAGGTGGGCTACATCCTACGAATAATTATTATTATTCGTAGGCTACATCATATAAATATTTTGTGATATTATTTATTCCATAATAATATGTATTCAAATATCGAAAGCTAAAAGGTATTTACCGAGTGTATGGACGGTTAAAGTCAATTCATTTGCGCTTCTCGTTTGTTTTGCGTGTTCGTTTCCTTTTCCCGAGCAACACAAATAAAATTAATTGACTCAAATACCTTTTGATCAATGTAATGTCATAACTATACACAAAATAAATTTAAATATAAGTAGTCCCAGCTATAGCGCCGTTCAGGAATCGTCATCAAATGTGACGAAACAAATTCTTGAGACCCAAAAATAGCTGCGCGTCATCGTTTGCATTGTGATTTTTCCATTCCGCTAGTAAATGTTTGCTCTGCACGCTTAAAATAGTCCGGCAGTAAGTCAAACGAGCACATCAATGGTAGCGCGAGGCTGGGCGCGCCACACAGCCGCCGGCCGAGGCTCCGCGGCCAGTCCGTGCAGCGATTGACGCAAACGGCGTCAGTTGTTTACAGTACAACCGCCTCAGGTTATTTACATCGGGGTCACAGACACGCCGCAAGGAGACCTGGGTTCAATCGATATAATTATCTAACCTGCGACTAGCGCCGCGCTTACCTGCTGCCAGCGAGCGTGCTGCGGCACCGGTCGTCCACGTAACGCGACAATGACCCCCTTCTGAATACTAGGTCGTTTATGCAACAAATTGGCAACATACGGGGTTAAGTGGTTGACTCCAGTGCAAATGCAGAATGTAGAGAAGGTTGAGTAAGGCCATTGTGGTCTTGCGACTCAAATTGTGTACGATGTTTCTCGATTACACATTTATCTACATCGTGTTTTAAAGTTCGCTTTATTTCATTGGACCTGCCGAATCATTATCGTTTTGAAATTCCGCCGTTATCGGAACGTAGGTGCGTGATAGGAGTTGTCTATCAGCGTCACGCTTGAGGGGTCAACGCACTTGGAACCACGTGGTGGGTTGCGCAACGCACATGTCCTTACGAATTTTATCGTTTGGCCTTAATCCCTGAGATAAGGTCACCGAGCGCAACGAATCTGGATCATCCAAGAAATAGTAGAATTTCATTCTTAGTGAAAGTGACCGTCAGGCTCGCGACGAGCGAGAGCGTCTGTTGGTTGGTTTACGTCACAAACAGAATTTATCGAAATGACTTCTAGTTCTTGTCAGCAGACAACATAGAATTACATGCTTGCAATAAAGTAGCAGATATCGATCTGGAACCAGTTGGTTCTTGCATAGATGTCCAGTGGCAATCTGTCACTCCGTATGGCTTGGTTGCCGCATTAATTAGATTGGTTTATGGCGCTGTCAGCATGTCAACTCTTAACAAGGCCCATTGTCTACAATGTAGTTGCCGTTGAGTTGTATAAATAGTCCAACAATTGTAAAAGTGACTTAATCAGTTTGTATTCAACACAAGGACAAAATAGACTCTGCAAACCAAAAGGATGTATTTAGAATTTACGAATATTCCTTCTGTTATGGTCCGCTTCGTTATTCAATCATTCAAACATGTTTCGATATAAGTATATGAGAATAACCATGTCGTGCAAAAAATATTCACATCGATACACCTAGCAAAAAGAGCAGCACCGAGATGGATGGTTCGCAGCGCATCTATTTATATCTGGTCTGGCCATAAACAGCTTCGGAACCGGTCGGCCGGCTCTCGGAATGCTCTTGCTCTCGGTAACTGCGCCAGCTAGAATTGCTCCGAGTGCTTCTGCCATTGCAAATGTCCAGACAATGTGCTTTGTTTTAGTAGCTTTCATTTAACACGTCTTTTTGCAGGTAAAGCTGCCGTACCTATTAATGACACCACAAATTATTGTGACTGATTTGCGGTGGCTCTATGGCTCCTCTGCGCGTTAGTTTTCTCTTGTTAAATTGGAAGGATTTGATCCTGACTAGAAAGTTAAATGATTTCGTCACACATGGCTGTTGCAAAAGACGGCTGACTTTATTTAGTGCCATACATAATATACTCGTATGAAACTAATCAGTTTATTAAGTCTTATCTTGTTTACTCATTTAGATCTCGTTTCAAAACTACTGCAACGCGCTGCAAACGCTACCAATAAGATTAGTTGAATGCCAATAGCATGTCGCTCTTAAATCTTTGCTCAAATCCATTTCGAGCATAAGTCCGTGCTAATTATTCCGTGTGCATTCCTAACGCAAATCATTGAGCATTGATCTCGTAAATGAATATCTGTTTGAATTGACGGATTCAATTAAGGCCTACCTTGCTTTATTTATAGGTAATTGTAACCGACTTTTGCAATGTTACGTAAATGTGAGTCGGTAGCCTTCACAACCCCGGCCGATTACAATGTTACTGTGCCATTTAGGCCACAGCACATGTCATGTCATTTTCCTGATGACTGCGATGTCGTCGACCTTCCTACCTGGCCGATTGCCGAACGTCGACTAGACATGTGCTATTTTAGCTTTTTGCGATACAGATGATTAAGTCTTACTAATAAAAATTATGATCGAATCGTCTACATATCCATTACCTTAAATTACGAAGAGGAATCAGTAACTTCCGGGTTTCCCACACGGCAAACGAAGTGTAGGCGCTGAACTCTGTCATAGTCGCAAGATGACACAACAACATATCATTCATTTTTTATTCATACATCCATCTTCATAATTGCAAACACTCAAACTTTCACATACAAACGTAAGCTTCGTATTCGAATTGTTTCCTAACAGTTTGGAATAAATTGAGTTTGTTCGCTCTAATCGAATTTTTTTGTTAGATTTCTTTCGAACTTTGTTGTACCTACCTTAGAATCGAGTTTGTCACACGTGCCCGAAAACTACATCGTTTGTCTATATTCTACAATACTCGTACTAAGCGAGTATAAAAATATGTTATGATGTGATCTGCAAGGTGATTACCGTCTCAAACATGGGTAAAACGCTGAATGAGGATAAAGCATGAGGGGTGAAAGGGGAAAAGTTTCCTGTATCTGCGCTTGTCATGGCACGCTCATCCATCACCCTGACAGCAACGACTATTAATACCCGCCGTACTATGCTCACTTGGCTGTAATGCGGCATGTGAGCCTTTCACTGAAATAAATACACGTATGATAGGAAGGGGTTTTGTCGAAGCTCATTATGGGCTCGACTTCGGAAATGCTATACATCGCACAACAAAATACTTTAATAAAGTCAGGTCTAACCTACGAAGAAATAATATGAGGAAGCAT
The DNA here is from genome assembly GCA_917880725.1 of Selenia dentaria. Lineage (NCBI taxonomy): Eukaryota > Metazoa > Arthropoda > Insecta > Lepidoptera > Geometridae > Selenia > Selenia dentaria. Next base: position 18,421,164 of record OU862878.1, read on the forward strand.
AATTCAGAACAAATTTCACAAAAAGTGGCACTTCAAACCAAATCGATGATGATTCCAATTACGAATTAGAAGAATTACGAATTAGATAGTTTGCATACGTACGTTGATGACGTACTGAACAAGACTTTTGTTGGGTAATTTTTTAACGCACGTTTTTTGACTTATTTCTTCGTATGGTCTAACATCTATTAGCATCAGGAAATATTGGCATATTGGCATTTGACAGTACATGGATAAAGTCGATAAAAGTTTGAAATGATTCCATATATGTTTGACACCGATGAACTAGTGTACAAATTTAGTAATATTTTCACAATGCAAAATTATTTTTGTATTCCCAAATGTTAACATTGTGTTATGTTGTAAAATATTACTTTTTAATCTTTTATGTTTTAGTCTAATTTATACTGATTATTAATTATGGCAGCATTGCGATCCTAACTTCGCTATTCGATAAATGTATGCCTAAGTGTAAGATTAGTAGCAAATTATGAAACGAGGTTTGCAACTGATTGTACCGTCAGCATATTCATATTGTTAACTTCACCAATCTTCACAAGTCACTTTCATCCTGCAAAGAAACAACAGCAGTTATGTTTTCCACCAGTGCTCCTACGATGAGTAAGAAAACACTTCCCTAGTATATAGTTATAAGTAGATAGGGTAACCACTAAAATAGTGTATAAGTTAACATTAACTGTGTCGCGACCAGTGTTGCAATACCACAGATATATGGTTAAATGTTATCATACATCGTTTTGATAAATATGTTAGAATTATGTATCTAATGGAATGAACTGGAATTCAAAGTTGACATTGGCGACTATGCAGGCGTACTTATTTATTGAGTAACGAGAGTGCACGGAGGGCGGACGACCTTCCATCGAGCGTGGGCCGAGCCCATGACACAGTTCACAGATGTACCACGATGTACTGTGGATGTACCGACCCCGAACGATTATTTCTGTCGCATCGTTTTTACGTGCAAATACCACCGCGGCCTTTACTCGCGGTTTCTGTTCATTGCTTTTGATTGTATGCTCGTTAATAATTTTGTCACGTCATCTGAGGTTAACTGTTTGAGTCATACATTTTGTACAGTCTGGCTGAATTGCCCACATTTTTTAGGTAACGTTCTCACATTCAAACTCTTATACCCCCGCTTTAGGACTCCCTGTGTCGCGGAAGGCATGTACTGCCAACTTAAGTAACGTAGCCGTCAATTAATATAATACACGATCTGTTCTAGGGATCTTTATACAAGGGGCTGTCGCCGTTATCATTGAAAATTCTAGAAACAATTTTGTCGTCGTCAAATCTTCTGCGTCATAAATTACCATCCACATCTATAGAAGTAAATGAAGTTGGTAGGTGGTTGGGTAAATGCTTTTTTCCATCTCCGCATAGGATGTCGCTGTGTAGTTTTTGCTCGTTACCGAGATCTGGTCACGCGCGGAGAGGCCCTGCTGGTATGACCACTTTGCTATATGTACTACATACTATCTGTGTAGATGCTGCATAAATGTATGTAGGATTTTTAGTGGTTGTGGGCGTTTTTTGGGATCTTCGATGGATTATTGGGCGTTTAATCAATGATCATTGGTTCAATCGCTTCTCCGATACTTTTGGTACAATAAGTCAACAAACATTGTTCAAAATATAGTGAATGTTATGTGATTATGTTTACCAGTATGAATTAACAATCTAGATCCACGCCGTCAGTCCATCCATTCATTTTGACCAGAATCAGAATCAGAAAATCAGATAAGTTACAAATTATTGCGATTACAAAACACAAATACGTCATATCGGAAAACTTCCAAACGCGAGGTTATCATTAGTTGCTTACTTCGATACAAGCTAAGGTGCTTGTACTGACATAGGTAAGTATTAAGTAGGTGCTATTTAAACTATGGCAATACTGAAATTACATTTATAAGATCGGTACACATATCGCAACGAGAGTGCAACGTGATTGATCTAATCAGAGCGCGGGTTCGGCGTCGAATGCATCGAAAACAAAGGCACTCTTTGTCAGACGATAAGCGTTTCGTCGCCAGCTTATCTGACTGATACCCGGTCACCGACCCGGACTATGTGAGATACTTTACATACTTACTGATATTTTTGTTTTATTTTCATATCGTCATTGTTCATAGACATTTAAAGTTGTCAGCAACGATGTTATTGAAAGGAAGGGCAAATGATGACCAATTATTAGCAATGAATAACATTTTATAAATCTAATTTTAGTAACTCGTCAGTATAAATAAATATTGTATAATGACTGCTATGCATACAATATAAGTTAACTCTGGTGACCTGCACTACATACGACCTCCAATTTGAAGTTTTGTTCCTGTGTAATTGCTGAGCTAAACGGATTGCGGACCTGGTTATCATCACACTCAACATTTTAAATAGTGAACTGCTGCACCAATAAATAGCATTCCGGATAAATTCCAGTTAGTAACGCAGAGATAACGCAATAGTCTCTACGTTACTAACAACTACTCAACCTCGGAGCCTATTAAATACGTTTTGCATCTCGAACATATAGGTCGTAAATGATCCTAGATTATAGGAGGTGGCTGAAACGACTCTGTGAATACTATCTCGCAAACAGTCTGTTTCAAATTAAAAACATTTAATCATATAAACTATATAAACTCATAGGCAGACACCAATGTCAACCTTATTACCCCCACCTTTAAGACATTAAAAAGATGTTCAACTCTATAAATAATAAGTCACGATATGAATGAAAACACCTTTACTGAATGTACGATGTTGGCAAATAAACCCACTTTCCCTCTAGATTCGCAACTGGGAGAACCCGAAATGAATTAAACTTCGTGAGAATAGTTCAAACCTCATGACGAATGCTCATATAATTCGGTATTCTCCGTCTGAATGCCGAATTGTTTGTTGACGTTGCATGCGTCTCGGTTACTCCATCGGTTACTTCACTGTCACAACAATGTTGTTTCAGCCTCGATTCCATGCCGAGTGATACATTCGACCTACTTTACTCGCTATAATTTTCCTCGTTTGCGTTAAGGAATTACTCAGAATTCAAATGTTAATGACCTAAATATTCTAAATAGAAAACAAGAGCAACAAATCAAGGAGGTCACCCTGTTGATTGCCGCTGATTGTTTGCGCTTCAAACAATAATGATTGATATGAGAATAAACGCCTTATCAGCAGTTAAAAGAACAAAGAGTCGTTGACCTAGTTGGTCAGCTCAATCGCTAATTAGTCCTAAGGCGACATTTATACCGATCTTTTTGACGTCAGCAAATCGTGCCTTGGCACACTTTCCTGTTGCTGTTTTTTCTTTGTAATCAGGTTAATATTATACCACCTATTGTTATGAGTAGATGTCGATGTTGACGATGACCTTCGTTAGCGGTTGATGTGGGTTCCTAGGATTTTATATTCCACTAAAACTCAGGGCGACCATAATTTCTACAAGTTAGATCTCCGTAAAAATAAGCTCAGTTGAAAGTTTATTTCAAAGAAGATTACGTTACTTCGGAACAATTATTTTATAATAAGATTGTTCTGAACTTGGATATTGGGAACATTTGCCTAAATTTATTAGCATGAAAGCAATAGCCGAGTAGGCGCTTGGAGGTTTTAAAATACACATTTGGCTGAGGAAGCCCCGAAACATTTATTCTAATTATATCTCCCTCCCTTTTCTATTTACCAATTCCGATGTTTACTCGAAAAGGCGCGATGGAACGTGGGTGCACGTTTAACTAAATTGGGGGGTAGAAAGAGACGAAAAAGTTTGTTTTGTCTATGAGGAAAGGAGATAGGAGGCCATAAACCAGCATTGTGTCAATAAACGGAACAGTCTGCTGGGGAGTTGTGGATCCATTACCTTCGAGTTATTCTGTACGTGATAACTGATGGTTCGGTAGGCGCTTTCTAATATACAGGTCGGGTGACGAAAGTAGAGAGTATTTCCGTTTACGCAAGTCATTGTTTGTGTGTGTAATTTTGGGTATTGTAAATACGCCTAGTAGGTATATAGATACAAATTTTTTCAGCAATAGGTATGTCAGGTGACCTACTTGAAACAGCTGCGAGAATTGCACTTATTCGACAATTTTCTGCTTGACCTAGATTCGTACAGATTCTGATTAGCTTGTATTTATTTAGTATCATTCGACTCAATGATGGTAGATACCTAATTGTTAGACTTATTACTACTTATTGATCATGTTTCGAGAGATGATGATAGCAAAAAGTGTTTTTTTTTTTTCGGATATATACCATCATTGCTAGAGTGACATTTCTGGTCAATATTGAGTAAGAGTATTTAAATTAAAATTTTCTCGATTATTCAATACTCTTATCATTTTATTATATTTATGTGGCATGTTGGCATTTAATCTTTATTTATTGTAATTGCAAAGGTAAAGCTTTTCTTTAATTCTCAGTAATATGAAATTAACTGATAAAGTAGTAATTCGTTTTTATATAATATCTAACAGATAACTGAAACGTTTTCTATAGTAATTATATGTAATATATAATTTTGTTATAGGTATAAAAAATTCGGAATTTGAAAATAATCATTTCCTTCAATACACGTTTGTCAAGTTGTATCTAATATTACCACCAATCACGTGCAAACTTCAGTGAGTTCAGTGTTTACTATATATCTATATATATACTGTATATCTGTGCAAAAACAATAATGTAATATTTCATCAAATTCGCTGCAATCAATGCTTAAAAGTTAAAATCCAAATCACCCCATCAGTTCACATCGAAATCTCAATGTATCATCAATAAAACTTTATAATTAAAAACTTCCTCAAAATATAGGAGCTGGTATGGATCGGTTTATTGCTCACACCGGAAACTCAGTTCCAGGCTCGTTCCCTGATTGTTTCGAGCCGCGTATTCCCGGATTGCTCCGGATGTAAACACTTCCACGTGCGTCCGCCTGAAGATCTATCCAAACTGTAGCATAATTATGCTCACGTCATTTTAACCATCATAACAACAAATCATTCATTTATTCTCGGCAGTTACTCGTCTTACTAAAAGCTTTTTTCTACCTTCCGGCGTATTCACAAAGAAAACTATTGCTTTTAATGATCTGCTACGTCTGTCCTAACTGAGTGGATGGTTTTTCCATAACTATCTATTGAATAAGTCCCTGAGCGTTGTTAGTTCTTACTGTAGTGTGAGTAGAGTGCAGTATCACAAAACACGCATAGAGATCAACTTTTATTTAATTAGCCGAGTTTCCACTGGCGTGTGATATGACGCGAAAATGCGATTTTCACCGTGTTGCGATTTCTATTTCAATCCGATTTTCCCGGCGTGCGGAGAAACCGATCGCTCCAGTTGCTGCGGCGCGCGGCGTCGGCGGCCCACATCTCTTACTAGAAAGTATATGTATCGTAGAAAGTAACATCGCGCTCTGTCCCCGCACTACTGATGCATCGATCACGCGTGTACAACACTTTTTCTGCTACACTTTTTGCAATCCGTGCATCATAATGAAATCCGAAAGGAGTGAACATTTCTATTAAAAGTAAGCTGCATTTCTACTTATGGGGATTACTTAAGTTATCCTTTACCAGTTTAGTATGTTGCCATTCGGGTTTACTGCATTACCCATTGCCTAACTCCCAATCTTGCCGATTTGAAATACAAGCATGCAGTTAAGCGTCGGTAGATGCGTGGTGATACTGCTGATGAATGCAAAGCGGCCTCATGTGATGTCACAACGAATAGAGTACTTTCGCCGTACCCGAATTTCAATTGTGCGTACCATGGCTTGTGCAATACCTACTTTTGGGCAACTTTCACTATACGCTTACGCGGCCCGCCTGCAAAATGATTGCGTTGTCTCCTTTCTGGAGGTCAGTGAAAGTTTTGCGTATTGTTTAATCAACGCTTGTCGCTACCTCATGAAATTTTTAACATTACACGCATGTAAATATGTCGCCGAGCATCTTCGGTATCGCTTCGAGTTTCGGCCATAAAAGTATCAACGCGCCTATTAGGTACTACTTATACAGAAAGAAGTGCTGAGTGCATACAAAGAAAAGAAACGCAATGGCGCATGGCGGCGTGAGAGGAAAAACGAGTTTATTATTAGGTTGTGGTACTTTGGTAGAGAATTGCGAGCTTGCGCTTGCTTGGAGTTCTGATGCTATCATAAATAATGTGGCTGCGCGGCGAGCGTGGCGAGGCGGAGGAGGGATGGGGTATGAAGGGGCCAGGGGGCGGGAGGTAGACGCAACTCAAGAGTCAAGGCCGCACGCTGCCCCCGGTCGTCGCTCGCGCCCCACTTGTCGCTCTCCGTGCACCTCTCGCTCACGCACCCGATCACATCCGAGCGCTACCGAACTGGCACGAACTAGACCTTCCATTGCGCGAGCGCAGCTAAACAGCTGGGACGTAATAACATAACACACTGACTCGGTCATCCGTGCATTCAACTTTTGATTAGCTTTCTTTTTCACGGGCAATTATTTGATAGTTTCGTTATCGTGGACGACATTTAATCAGTTTGCCATTAATTATATAAAGTGGACTACTGCACATAGTTTTATCTGTCAGTAATCTAGCTTTTATTTACTATTATTTTATTGGCATAATTTTAAAAGTCTACACTGATGTGAAAACATATAGGTATTACCTAATACGAAATGTGCAGAAACTTAGGCAAGCTTTAATGACCTTTCAAAACAGGTTATTGAGTTGAGACTTTCACCGCAATGATTAATTGCGTCATTTCACTAGACGCTTTGCTCTACTGAATTGTTATTTAATTGCTCTACTTTACAATGTAGAGCTATCGTCCGATCTATAGAACGATGTAGTAGGTAAGTAGGCATATTTAGGAAAATTACAACATAAAAACTGGTTTCCATAAAGTCAACGTCTCCATTCCAATTCAGCATAAAAGATCTGAATTCAAGGGCATCGAAATATTGTGTAAACGACCGTGATACAATTCATCGAACTCTAGAACTTCTCACTACGACCTCTCGGGGTATTCAAACTAAAATAGAAACAGCACTAGACGTAAAGAGCTGATAAAAATAACTCAACGTGCGCAGGTCAGTGCAATGATATTCCTCACATATACCTACATGTTTGCATTGTATGTAGGTGGTACCTGATGTTTTCTGATTATAGGCTGTTGACTGTGCACTTGACCTCTCCACTGTCACTTTTATTAGATCAATTGCTGCAACACACGATTATCGATCACAAAAAATAATGCCATTGATTTTACACAAGTCGATAGCTGTTCCGAGAATGTCTCAATCGATTTTAACGAAAAAATATTACAATACGCTGTTGTGGCCTCAAATCTGGCGCGGATCCCACGTGGAAAGTAGCAGAACTAGTTTTTGGCAGCGGCTATTATGACCGGTTGCGTAAGTGGCTATATTATATGGGTATTGTAGACAAATCTCCCAGTGCCACGCCATCTCGACCAAAGACCCGCCTCGTCAAATTAATACAACGTTTTTGATAAATTTTATCGATAGAGCAGCTTGTACTGGATCATATTATATGCTTCTGCTTGAAATATCGAAGATGACAAATATCTCTACGGCGACGTATTTTATTATAATTAAATTCAGATTATAAACTGCGTTTTTAGGGTTCTGTATACAAAGGACAAACGGGATGGGTTTACAGACAACAGACGCTATGCAATAACTATAAAGGAATACAATCCGCAATGTGAACTTAAGAAGATAGACTTCATGGAACCCTAAACAGAGTAAGCCTTTTTGTAATGCACTGTTATGAAGATGTGCCCTTAGGTTTCGGTCCAGTCTTTCTGTCACACTGGCAACCTTCCAGTGATCAATAAATCCGGCTGAAGCATCGGATTAAAAAAAAATAGTATGATTATTTAATATTATATCATAGGCATAATGAAATAATGCACATTTATTGGTCAGTAAGTTATTAAAAGAATATATACTGTATCTACCTACAATGTAATGTAATAATTAGTCAAAAATCACTAGTAGGATTCCCTTTTGGAAAAAATCTTTAATAATTAGGAATTGGTATCAGTATAAAAATACGCTGACTGCATTTACATTTATTGTTTCCTTTATGACATGTGTTCTAAAAGTAACACTTCTATGGTCTATAATGCATCACAATAATTTATTTAGAAGTTGAAAATCGTGAGACGCTATACGAAGGCGCTATATTTACTTACTCACTTTTACGGAACCAATTATAATTTACGGCTGTTAATTCAATTAGACCGGCAGATGGTCGTAAAATAGGGCCCAGGAAATATATGTATATGTAATATAACATGATATTAAGTCAGTGTAGGTGTGGAACAACGAAATTAGATATGCATTGATAGGGGAGCCTATAATTTTACATACCAGCGGCCGGAAGTGTGAGATGAATGTTTTATGGGAGTAGATCTAAGCCACAATCAACAAACGCGTAGAAGAGTTATTAATATTTCCCCCTGTACTTTTTATGGAGTTCCGAGCGCGTGATTGACAATTGCCGATTATACTTCCATGGCGCATACACACCCTGTTCCCGTGTATGTTTCGAATACATAACCGATACCACCCGTCATTTGTATGCAGACCGAGCTCTAAGCACCTTTGTTTGGACAGGAAATGTCCACGCTCCTGCCGAAATACTGTCCCGCGTTTCGTAACAAACATCGTTTCGTCGAAGGAAATAAATACGAAAAATAAATTCAGCTTCGTTCGTCCACCGACTCTTCAAATGGTTCATGAAACGTATGCAAATTTTATAGCGTCCGATTTTAGATGTCGACACTCTGGCGTCTCGACGGACCACCGGATTTGATACCCGTTTTATTGCGTAGTTGCATAAAGTGCACGGTCTTATGGAATGTTATGTATTGTTGCAGGTCGGGAGGAACTATCGCCGGCGTCTAGCATAAATGGATGTAGCACTGATAGCGACGCGAGGCGGCAGAAGAAAGGGCCCGCGCCGAGACAGCAAGAAGAGCTGTGCCTCGTGTGCGGCGATAGGGCCTCCGGATATCACTACAACGCGCTCACGTGCGAGGGCTGCAAAGGTACGGATGACATCACTACATAGGAACGAGACTGAACATACTGATACTGATAAAACGGTCACTTGCGCGAACCACTCGACTAACGACCGCATATGCGAAATAATCTGAGGCGCACCTTCCATCGAAATGCAGCAGAGCGCGTTTGAATTTAATTTGCATGGTAATGCTCGTGCGCGAACCAAATAAAGCTCCAAAAGTTGTAACATGAGCAGGTCTATATTATTAGCGGGCGGCTCGCTCTGTGTTGCCAAGCTAGTTATTCCACATGTGGCCCTCGCAGCGCCCACGTCGTGCCAATTCAGCACTAAATTGGCGCATTGTGTCGAGGCTGTTCACTACCACAGTTATTGCATATACCTATGTAGCAGGTCGTGGCGAGACGGGACGTCACAATAGCTGTCTGCAGGGCGTCTACTCCTGCCTGATTCACGAACGCATATCTTCCATCTCGGCCAACCGCGGCTTCGGCCGTAAACATCACCATTTTATTCGGACCACTATACTAGCGTCAGGACTGTAGTATATGACACCGCACCTTGACCACTCCAATTACGTCCAATTCGAACCATTTACACTCCGTCTATCTCGTTTGTTTTGCAATAAAAATGTACATTATAGCGCCCGTTGCTGTCAATGACCGCCGTCTTTCAGGCAACCTTTACGTTCATGACTACATTATCTTATCTCATTTATATATCTCTAAAACAACCGGTTTTCGCGAATTCTATTTCGTCATTCATTAACCGAGATCGTACATGAGATTAGTGGAGCAACTGACGCTGATTGTTATATTTGCAAATTTCAGGTTTCTTTAGGCGGAGCGTGACAAAAAATGCGGTGTACATATGCAAATTCGGGCACGCGTGCGAGATGGACATGTATATGAGGAGAAAATGTCAGGAATGTCGACTAAAAAAGTGTCTAGCAGTGGGCATGAGGCCCGAGTGCGTCGTGCCCGAGAACCAGTGCATTCAGAAGAGAAAAGAGAAGAAAGCGCAAAGAGACAAAGACAAGCTGCCAGTCAGCACAACCACAGTAGAGGATCACATGCCAGCTATCATGCAGTGTGACCCGCCTCCGCCCGAGTCGCCCAGGATTGTAAGTTTCTTAAACTCACTACTTATTAACGCTATTGCTTCATTCGATATCCTCTATCAAAAATTTCGCTAGCATTTCGATCATGCATGCTCTTAACTTACATTTAAGGTTACATTAAGTACTTATATTAAGTCCTCCTTCAGCCATTAGCTCACTGTTGATCATCGTGAGACCGTAATGGTATATAAGTAAAAGAAATATGTACAGATACAACGTGGACAGTCATTCGCATAGCTATTACATTGTTTAATGGTGCCCTGTTGCGAGATAATAATCGCACGGTTTCCGACGTGAAGCTGGATTTTTTGCAGCACGAGGTGGTGCCGCGGTTCCTCAGCGAGAAGCTGATGGAACACAATCGACAGAAGAACATCCCTCCCCTCACCGCCAACCAGAAGTCTTTGATAGCGAGGCTCGTATGGTATCAGGAGGGGTACGAGCAGCCGTCAGAGGAAGATCTGAAGAGGGTTACGCAGGTGAATATTTACTTTTACGTAGCACTATTATTAATTATGTTGTCTTTGCCCATAATTTATAGAAACATAAAATTTATAAACCCATAATCTTTGTTGTTTAAATGACAGTCAAAGATGATGCCAATTTATATACTTGACAGAAGTTCTACAATGGACACGATCGAGTTTGGAATCCATTCGATTTAGACTCTTCAGCCAAGTTTATATTATTATATAGACGAGCTCTTATTTTTTAATTTATCTTCAGGAAGACCAAATCAATCACTTATCAAATTCTAACAACAGACTACTCGGACAAATTGTTACATTAGGACACATAGGAGATATTTTATACCAAACATTGTCATTAAAATATACTGTTTCATAGTGTACAAACTTCAATTTAACAATCTATGAACCGCCCAAAGTTGAACTTTTTTCAGTCTTGTCTGTCGATACTTATTCAGTATGTTATTTCGTCTGTCATAGAGGTTATGCCGGCCGTGATAAAATTTTCCTCAATAGAAAAACATTTTTACCAAAAAACGGAACCGACTTCAACACCAAAAAGTGTGAAATAACTTGTTGAAGTCGGCACCATGATAGTTCAAAAGTACCCATTATCACAATATTGAGCGCAAGTGTTTTAGGTGTTAAATTCGGTTCCATTTTTTTGGTAAACATTTTTTCATCCTTTTTAGTGACCCTTTCTACTTACGGGATGATTGTCATTCACCGTCAATAAGGACAAGATAGGCGAAACGCTTTTTCAGTTATTGTAGTGTAACTCAAAAAACGCTTGACAGAATTGGATGAATCAAACGTCACCACATGGGAAGCACCAGCTTTCAAATAAAAAAGAATCATCTAAATCGGTTCGTCCCGTCGAAAGTCTTCTCCTCCTTTTTTGAAGTCGGTTATATATAAAAGTACCTACCCTTGTACTACAATAGTACAAACCAGTATTTCCAGTGTAACATTTGACGTCTCTTGCAGACGTTGCAGTCCGAGGAGGATGATGAGGACACGGATATGCCCTTCCGTCAGATCACAGAGATGACCATCCTTACGGTCCAGCTGATCGTGGAGTTCGCTAAAGGACTGCCTGGGTTCGCGAAGATTTCACAGTCCGATCAGATCACGTTATTAAAGGTGAGTCTCTAAGGTTTATAATAGTATGGTCGTCGGCCAATCAACTTTGTCCGGTGGCCCGATCCCCCTTTCCCAATTTCTTTCCCGCTCCCCGATCCCCCCTCCGCGGTCACCCCTTCTATTCCTTTCTCAACGCATCCTCGAGACCTTTGGTATTGCGCATGTCCGTGGGCATCAGTATCACTTACGTACTTAAGTGCCGCTTGCTCGTTTGCCAACCTATCACACACCTACAACATATACCCATAAAAAAGGGCTGATGAAAATATTTATGAAAATGTTATTGAAATAACAGTCATACTCCCCTACGCTACAAAATGGCCCAGCAGCAATGCCACATCCAAAATTGAATAAATACAAGCACAGAATAACTAATAACAATCTTAACATTTAATAACATGTTAGGTACTAAAAATAATAAGTACCTACCACCTACGTAATCAGATTATAAATAAACAGTCAATGTCTTCATTAAGTATGTAATGATGGTATAAAGCAATATAATATAAACGTATTGAGGAGATCTATTCATTCTGTTTTTTCTCGAAGACATGTTAGACATTGCCGACGTCTCAGAAATACGATCCGGATCTTAATATTTTTTCGGCTCCACAATTAAGAATTTGGCATTGATATGAGAAGCTAGGTACTTAGAGAGTTTTAAGCTGTCTTTATGATTATAGTTTGGTACAACAGTGTGGCATATATTTTGCCTCTAAACAGTGTTATGTACACAAATTGTCTTTGGGTTCATAAGGCACTCCATAAGCATAATCAGGCCATTATTACGTTCCCACTACTTCTATCAAAAACTTAATTTCTCGTTCCAATAAGTAAAGTTCTATGAATTATTTCGTCGTTACTATTATTTATAATAATTCATGGCGTTTGGTACCTTTCTTACTTGATTGTTAGTGATGCAGTCAAACGTGGTATCATGCTAGATAATGGCGACTGACTCACAAAAACAGGGGCTTTATTCGCAGTTTATATATGACCATCATACAAGCAACGCGGCGCGTTAAGATAACTTCATGGTAATGGTAAAATTGTATGAATTTTGCGATCATTACCTGAAGATATCGTAATGCACCGTGTTACGTCCCAGGCCCCAGCTGTTGCATCGTTCGGTGCTTCGTGCCATGCTGTGGATTTAGTTACAATGTTACGTTCACTAAAAGGTCGAGCGAGCGACCGCTTGATGGTTGACCCTGACTACCCTGAGCGATCAGCATTCTAAATTATATCTTGTGTAATCTAAAACTTCAAATATAATCCTTGCTAACCTTTTTTCGTCATCAATTCCAGGCCTGCTCAAGCGAAGTAATGATGCTGCGAGTGGCGAGACGCTACGACGCAGCGACGGATAGTGTTTTGTTTGCAAACAACCAAGCGTACACCCGTGACAACTACCGGAAAGCGGGCATGGCGTACGTCATTGAGGACTTGCTGCACTTTTGCCGCTGCATGTACGCAATGCAAATGGACAACGTGCATTACGCGCTGCTCACGGCCGTCGTCATATTCTCAGGTAACTTTATTTTACTTTACGATTCAGCTCTCTTCTCTGACTCCCGTGATCTCTTCTCTGACTACCGTGTTCTTTTCGCTGAATACCGTGCTATTTCTCTGACTACCATGCACTCTCTGACAACTGTGGCAATTACCGCAAGCTGGGCATGGCATACGTCATACATAACTTTCTCCAATTCTGCCGCTTCTTGTACTCGTACGTAATCCACATGGACCATGTACAATAAACGCTGTTTACGGCCATCTTCTTAATCTTTGGTAACTATCTTTATTTGACAACTGACCTCTTCTCTGACAACTATGTGACTGTCCTGACGTATGTTATCAAGGATTAGGTTTCTGGCGTTGCATGTACTTATTGCACGGCATCGTGACACGGCCGCCATGATATCTCAGGAAATTAGTAAAGTATCTCTGCGCTAACAACACTAATAATATTTCTGCGCTAACATTTCTTATTTTTGAGAATCCGTTAAACCGTGACGGGACGGATATAAACTATATTTCCTGTGGGGCGTGCGAATCGTAGGAAGCGAGGAAACCCGTCTTACTACATGGCAGAAGCGTAGCTACATAGTCACGAGCACCAATATGTACACTTAACAACCTTTCAAACGATTTTTCTCCTATTGTGCTGATTAAAATTTCAGGTTTTTACGAACATAGTATATTCGTAATTTTTTATTATAAATATTCCTTCATGTTACAAACGTTATTTCTCTAGAAAATTGCATTTATATTTTGAAAAGTGTATAAATATTGGTGCTCGTGACTGCACCATGGTGTTGTTAGCACTGATAAAGTTATACTAATAAATGACATTGTGTTTCCAGATCGGCCGGGTCTCGAGCAGCCCCTCCTCGTGGAAGAAATCCAGCGGTATTACCTGAATACTCTGCGGATGTACATTGTCAACCAGCACAGCGCTGCGGCGCGCTGTCCCGTCATCTACGCGAAGATCCTAGCCGTGCTCACAGAGCTCAGAACTCTCGGCACGCAGAACTCAAACATGTGCATCTCTCTCAAATTGAAGAATAAAAAGTTACCGCCGTTCCTCGAGGAGATATGGGATGTGGCGGATGTCGCCAATGCGCCCACAGCCACACCGGTCGTCGTCGAAAACCCATCGGCGCTTTAGCCCTCCCGCGCCTGGCTTCGCCCGCCCGGTTTCCTTTGACCGGCCCCCAGGAGAGAACGCTCATAGACTGGCTAGTTTTAGTGAAAGTGCACGGACACGACGGACTCGATTTAATTTATAAGCGTATTCGGTGACCGACGCATGCGCGAGAGATTAGTGAATATATGTGTTGTTGAACGTTTGGATATATATTTAGTGTTGATAGTTAGCGCCGAGGCGACGGACGCTGCGTCCGCCGCTGCGGCGCCCTTATTTACGACTGGGTACTGTTGGTCACTCGGATACGACTGTATGATAAGACTTCGTTCTATAAGTACGTCTAAATTACGCGTATGTACGTTTATTGAGAGTTATAGATAAAAAAATAATATATGAAAAGATGTTTCTATTGGATGATAAAGTTGATAGTTGTGTTTATTTACCAAAATTAACGATGAATTGAAGCCTCGACTATTGCATTGTTCGGGCGTCTGTTTGAAGACGTCTGGAACGTTTTTACCTATATATAATAGTTTATGTCAGACGTGTTATCGTGTCCCGTCGACTTTAGTTCCATGTTCCATCGTCCTGTCCCTCGAGTCATACGTTAATTATAATTTATTATTGCTGTGATTACATTTATAACATGTTTATTACCGTAGGGTGACATAAGTGTGTCTTAATTACAATAAAGTTAATATCGTCGGTAGCTTTTACATTTCCCATCTGTTGTACTAGTTAGGAGTATTTAATTTGACGGGGACTTGTCGGGTGATCCGCTTTCATCCGAAAATCTTAAACAATGTAATATAACAAATCGAAAATCATTGCTTAATTATTCATAGGCTTTAGAAATCCGTTAACTCAACATAGTGTAATAGCAGTTCGATTTATATGATTTTCTGTAAAAATAACTCGCCTACATAAAAATATATCGTGTGTGTGTGTCATGTTAATTTGAATAGAGACAGATTTGGATACAATAAAGGTTACATATAGATACATTTTATATATTTAAAGTAAGTAAGTAAGTACCTTAAAAGCGGTAAAGTGAATTTGCGTGCATGTTTGCAGGCAGCTGTTATGTAGGTGTCGATATAGAGTAGTAGAACCCATGAAATTAACTTTGTATCTTACTTAATAAATATTTATTTGATTATTTAAATAATAACATTCCTTATGCATAATGTGAAAAAGTACAAAATGGCAGCTTATTTCTATCTAACAAGTATAGATACTTTAACTCTACATTTGGCCGAGCTTACTCTATGGGAACAATATTGTGTATTAGGCACTGAAAATGTATTGAAAATGTTTAAAGGTTCACGTGCACGCAAAGTCCCTATACACACTTGCCGAATCTGTCTCTAATTACAAACGAGCAACAATGTTTAATACGTTCAAAAATAAACAAAACTACCCTCGCAAAAATATATCACACTGGTACGAATGCCTTATTTCACGTTACCTGCGTTGTATACCTACATTGTTGACGTATGAAGAATAGTATTTAGAGCTAAAATTAATCGATCTCAATTATCGATAAGCGTCGTTACTGCGTTACAAATAAGCGTCTTCTTTCGTTCTGGTTCATTTCTCGGCACCATCTTGTATAAAACAGTGTCCGTCTCGAAGTTTTTACGTGTTTCACATAAAATGTAAGACCATCGATAGACGCGTCCCATGCCTCATTCGCGCGACCACCTCGCCGAAACCAGTGAACGGATATTAACAAGAAGGTTATTTTCAAACGAAATTTTCAATAACTAACCCCAAAAAAGCGAACATAGTGACATTTCATCAGTTTTAGTTTTATAGTACATTAAATACACGAACAAACGTTCGGACATGTAAACAACAAAATATTTTAAAAAGAAAAAACTAGTTTTAATACTTACGTAAGTATGAAAACTATTTTTTTTTTAAATTTACAGTTGAGTTCGGTATCCGTTTACTCATAGTCATTGGAATGAAAATCAGCAAGCAATGTTTAATCGACTACGGGTAACTTTGGTCTAGACGTCATAAAGTCAACACCGTAATTTAGTCATAAAGTTATTTAGCTCTGGTGGTACCAACTACGAAGAAATAATGTCAGGAAGCATAACTCAGAACAAATTCCACACAAAAAGTGGTCCTTCAAACCAAAACGACGTAGGATTCCAAATACGAATTACTTCCGAAGTTACAAATAGACATATTCGGTGATTGGTTTAAATTTCATTATAATTGGTTTAAATTTAATTAATTTCATTAAAGGAAAGCAGGGATTGGTCAACGCGCGTGCTGCAACGTCTACTATGACAGCTGAGTCGTAGCGGCGTGAACTATGTTTTTGATTTAGCACGACTTTTATTAGATCATTTTTTAAGGCAGTTACTCTTCCTGATATTATTTCTTCGTAGGTTACAAGTACCATTTGTTAAAATGTTAATTCGAACGTTAAAATTTAGTATACTGGTAAATTGTCAATGCGTCAGTTAAATCGGCGTTCAAATTTGAAAATTCAATTGAATTGTCAAATTTAGTCCATTTAAGATTGATTTACAACCAAAGTTGTTCATATCCGTTTACTGGCCGACACTTCATCATTCATACACTATTACGCGATTAGCTATAAGTGTCTAATTGGTGCGTGTATGTGTCTTCTATACATACCATTACGTGTGTTGTGTGTTCACGGTAGTATGCCTGGGGTATTGGAAATGCATTTCTTAAAATATACGTATAAAATCAGCGCGTTACGATCGGGCTTGCACCGCGGACCGCGCGATGGTCCGTAACGGACCTTTGCGATTATAATCTTAAACGTAGTCATTCATAACTAGCGATCGAAGCACAAATCTTCACGGAGTGTCTTAGGAGTCTCTGTCTGGAGGCGTATTGATAACCACTGCCATTATAAACGTAATGATGTTGCGATGTTGTATGCGCGATTTCATAGTTGGGATTTTCTACTAAATGTTGTAATCGTTTAAGTTTGTAGTTGATAATTATACGTGAGTCACGAAATTCTTACGCTACGATACGTTGCCTTATACGAGCCGTGGCGGCGGGTGGCATTCCGGCTGTCTGTATTCGTGACCTTTTACATGTATTTTGGTGGCATGACAGAATAAATTGTAGTAAATTCTCATCTACATCACCATCCTATTTTGTTGCTATTATTGGGACACAAACTTTGCTTCAAGCTTCCTCTCAGAGGAATAAGTAAGTAAAGGCCATATACAACTATCTATCATGGGTCAGTGTTTCTTAACGCATAAGCTAGAGGCCTATTGTGTCGAAGTTTTCAAAGCGGTTGAATGCATCCTGGTCTTACGACTGCTGTCCTAAGTATTTCACCGAAGATCTGTTAACTTTTCTCAGTAATATGTACCGTAACTTCATTTACCTTTAGATAGTATTAAATAGAATAAATAAGCCAATGAGACGTGTAAGAAGACGTAATCAGACAGCCAATAATTGGGCCATGGTGGCCTCGCCGCCCGCGTTTCGGCTTGTAACAATCAAAACTGCCATTCGATAAGTAATTGTAAATCCTCATTCGACGCGTAGAGTTTCAAATAGCTTCATAGTTCGGCATCCGTCGGTGCACAGCCGGTCGCGTTTGATACATATTATTCGATTACGAAATTGTAATAGATTTATTAAGTAATTTGAATAATCTCACACGAGAAGTAATAAGTAAACAGTAATATAATTTGTGTGTTAGCTGATAATGGAACATTAGTAAGATGATAAGTTTATATCGCTTATTGTGAAGACGCTATAGGAGAGACGGCACACCGCTCCCGTGAGGACGGGATGCAGGGATATAAGACTAGACCGAGGACCGACAAGACTGGCTCAGGAACGCACGATGGTTCGCCTATCACAACCCGTTGCCCTTCTACGCCTTTTTGATCTGTATTTTCTTTAAAGCACTGAGTATTGTAGTGACCAAACGTGGCACGTCCAGTCTTTATAAAACGGTGGACTTTGCTGGAAAGTCCGCCATTGTGTCCATTAAAAAATTGTACATAGATACCCTTAGATTTTACTGTCATATGTTTGACATATGTACGTTTAATTTAATTCATCTAAGAAAGTACAGATGGCTGTTGTTATTTTTATATTATTTGGGTAGAATTATATTTTTTGTAAATGACCTCTGTATTTATCTTTTTGTAAGCTTTTAAGCCGTAGGGAGTTAGATTAGTGTACGAGCTACGAACATTGTGATTGCTAATTCTTTTTATTTGTATTTACCGAAATATTATGTTCTGCTTATATATTCTTCGTTTCGACAAATATTATCTTAATAATACGTTATTTCAGAGTGCAATATGTACAAATATTTACATATAAAATGTACAGTCAATTTTTTTATAGTTTTAATATGTCAACGCAATATGTGTCGCTAACATTAGTTGAATGTACACTGAGAAGCATAATAAACTATATCACAAGTGCGTTGCGATGCAACCTCACTATCGACATTGTGTTTTTCTAATACTTAAGTGATTAATTTTATAATAGACGGAATAGGTGATCTTTGTATTTAAATTTGCTAATTTTTTGTAGCAGATTAGATTTGTTTACATTGATAAGATGAATAATGTACATTTTGAATTGATTTAAAAGTGATTTAGTTGTTATAAATAGTAACGAATTTTCTTATTAGGGTGTAACTGGCAGCCATGTGGACGGCTAGAGTCCGCTTATACCAGTGCGATACATGTACATGTGCAATCTTGATCCGAACGATGGGCGTGACGCGTGGCTACCTCGCCCCCGCAGATCGTAGGAGTTTAGGCACAGACATCGATAAACGAGCCGATTCGAACACCCTACGCTCAATGAAAGCTCGACCTTTAACAATTGTAAAATACAGTCTCCAAAGCTCATTGAGCGTTTGTAAGTTGAATCGGGCCCGATATATCGTGTGCCGAAAGTGTGTAAATTTGTGAAGTGCAGTTAAGGCCAAGTATACCTACTAGATCCGTAGACATAGCGAGGCTGATTTCACGCGGTCAGAGCCTATTCCATGTTCGTCGAAACATTATTTTTTGTATATTGTTTCTATTATGGTTTAATCAGCATTAACTATTGTTTTCCTCCTAATAAATACTTTGCCTTAAAATCCTCTGTTATAACTTGGTTTAACAACAGTGGTAAAGCGAATTAGATATAGGGAACAGAAATGACGATATGTTAAAATTTTAGAGAGTCAACTTTTATAAAAGATAATACAAAACAAATATGAGAAAAGGTGTGTACAAAATGGAATTTGTATTGAGAAATTGTTACGCGAATAAACTTACACCTCAAGTAAAAAATATAAAAATATTCACGTTTTTTATTTCTACGTAATATTATAAAGTGCCTTGTCCCGATGTATTTCCTTGTTTTTGTATGGCGCCATTTTGCCGTTTAAATTATTTGGTAGATAAGCTGCAAATAATAATTTTAAGTAGATACGTTACAAACTTAATGATGGCTGTGAGGTTAAGCCAAGTGGGCCATGCCAAGACATGCCATTGCAAAATAATCTTTATTGCAAAGTACCTATGTACTTACATATTCCTTGTGTGTGCCAGACATGTCAAAACTTTGTAGCATAGACAGAAGAGTAGAACATAGAGGTTAAAACTTGATGTACGATGCTACTCTCAACCACTGATATCTACACTAATATTTTACCCCTCCAGCGCTGAAGCGGCTGAAATGTGATTATCGTTAAATTTGGTTCATAAAAGCCATTCCAACGCACACCCTTTCAGATCCATTGGTAGTATTATATTATTGCTGCGCTCCACCGTAAGGGCCGTCAACGCTCACAACTGTCGCGCCCCGGGTTGCCGTTTCCTTTGGTTGACAGTGACAGCTCGCAAAGACCACGTAAACACACCATCAATCCGCGAGCGTTGTGGTGCGGGGGGTCGTTCCGTACCTTTAGAGCGCGCTTGTTTAGTTGATTTCTATTTCGCTCTGAGGTACGGAACAGCACGGTTGTTTTCTAATCTCAAATAGACTTTGACAAATTCGACATTGACAGATAACTTGATCCTTACCGTTTTTTTCTTTGAGACGAGAGAAGAAGAAGAAGTTTGTTGTAGCCTGATTGGTTAAAATTATGTCACATGCGGGATGCAGCCTTTTACCGATCGATTTTGATGGTTAAAAAGTTGCGACGCTCCGAGGTTCGGAACGCTCAATTTAGAACAACCGAGTGCTTTACCCTGAGGTTCGGAACGGCGTTAGTGCGGAAAGTTGCACTCCGAGTGCGCTCTCACCGAGGTTCTAAACGATGACCGTTTTCGATGACGTATCGAGTTCGCTCAGTCGCTCACGATGATCGTGGGCTTGTAAGGGAATGGGTGTACAAACGCCGCGAGCGATTTCGGCGCTTTCCGGAACGTATATAGCCATTGAGATGTACTTTGTACTTTGCTCCATTATCAATAGTTTCCGCAGCGTGCGCGATATAAAAATGTATTATAAGTATTATTTTTTCACACCTTGGGTTACATTTTCGAAGTTTTCATACGGTCCCCTTACTTTTTGAAAATATTAGGTATATAGCCTATGTTGCTCAGTGATAATGTAGCTTAGTAACGGTATAATAATTTGAAAAATCGGTCCATCAGTTGTTTTAAGTTTATTCGTTATACATATGTACATATAACAATTACAATTTGAAAATTTGAAACTGACTTCCATTCTATTCAGTTATTGGAGTGTAACTCAAAAACTACTAGATCGAGTTTGATGAAATTTAAATGGGAACACGGGACCGCAGAATTGTAACAAACAACTAATTTTGAGAATCGGTATACCCAGTCAAAAGTTTTGAGGTAACATACAGAAAAAAAACAGTCGAATTGAGTACGTCCTCCTATTTTTTGAAAGTCGGTAGAAAATACAAATATTTCCTCTTTAATATATTTTTTTTCTGTAATGACAGCAAAGAACACACTACAGTTTTTATTCTAATACTAAACTCCTTGTCGGAAATATCGACCATTTAAATCTCGAGGAGCTATTTGCACAGAGTTTGTATGTCGCGTTTTCTTTGCGGAAGGAGTTGGTATCGAGTATTTTTGCGCAAAGAGGTTGTATTGATAAGCATTGAGATGGAGGTAAAATATATTGGTGTGTTCCAAATTCAAACACCAAAATAAAGGCGTTATTTATTCACTGTTTCGATGAATTAAATAATCTTTTTAGCGTGGGAATTGTGTAAAAAAACTTTTATATAATCTCATTCGGTAATATTCTAATTATGAAATGAAATACAGACTTTTATGTTAGGATACATTATTTCTATGCTTTTATTGGCATATTTTATTTACATACTTCTAGAAAATTAAAAAATTAAATTAAAGCATTATTCTCCTAACAAAACAATGCTTTACAACATTTTTTTTTATTATTAAAGTACAATGTGTCCCCACCAAGGAGGTTTCAATTCAATTTAAGTACACATTATCTGTGGTGAGCGCGCTGCGCGCGCAACGCGCTGGTTCCGAGCCAATAGACCAATAACAGTAACTTTTTCCACTGATATTGGCAAAATTGTGGTTACGCCGCACAAGCCATACAAACAAGAAGAAGAAGAAGACTTTTTTCCATTTTGGCGCTATTTCGTACAAACGAATTTGAGTAATATTTTGTTGGATAAAACTTTAGTTGCAAAAATGTCATGAGATTAAATAAAGCAGTGTATGCAACTGCATTATAATTAGGTATTACAACACTCTTGTAATCTTATTTTGAAAAACTTCACTCATGTTTTAATACCCTCTATTATATGACAGTTGCATAAACTACTATTATACTTAATTATATAATTTTAAAGGCTTCTTAGTGAGACCAAACTATGTAATTTTAGAGAGAAAACATACAGATCTTCGGGATACGGGCCGGACGGAGCGACATCTATTGAATAGCTTGACAAACTTTACGCACTAACGCCTGCAGAAAAAAAATATATTTTATATATAATTTTTGGGAGCGCGGGAAACGTTAAACTTGGTGGGCGCGTAAAATTTTGTAAATTTTAAATTATCATTTTATGTGTAAATAGCAGTCAGTAGAGTCTTATTTTGTACATAATAAACATATTATTTAGTTCTACTCGTAGTATATAGTGTAGTGTATATTTTTTCTGGTAAGTGAATTTTTGTCTTTTTCGAAATGGAGGAGCCCCCTGACCCAGGGGGCTCTGTTCCTCCAGCTAAGGCTTTCGTAACTATTTCCAATGAATCCGGTATGGAAACTGACGGATCATCGTCATGGATATCTGCTCCATCTTTAAAAAGAAGCCGTCCGAGCAAGGTGTGCAGACATTGCAACAAACGCAGACGTAAGCGAAATTCAACCTCTGAACCAAAAGAAATCGATTGCGTTTGTGAACATGTAGATATAATTGCTGAACAAAAAACTGTCGAAAACAGTACTATTCGCGAAAATTCTACAACCCCTAAGCTCGTTTTGACACCCCCTCAGGACAATTTGATTATTGATAGAAATGATACCCGTCCTCGCCCTCCACCTATTGGTAGGACAATGTATGAGCCCACGGATGTAGCTCCCTTTATTGTTCATGTGCAAAGAGAACAAACCAGTCCCAATGATAATACTACTAGAGTAGTAGGATGTAGACATCCTATTACCTTCGGTAAATTTTTACAGAAGCAATGTTTCACACATATTGTTAATGGCAGCCTGAAAAGAATAGGTCGAAACAGAATCTCCTTGCATTCACACATTTTGATAATGCTAATACATTCCTAGTGCATGATAGTTTAAACAAAAAGACTTTTAAAGCATTCATACCAACATTCAATTTAACACGCACGGGCCTAGTCAGAGGAGTACCAGCTGAGTGGTCCCCTGAAGAGGTAAAAGATAACATCACTGTTCCGGTAGGTTGTGGTAAAATACTAAAAATTCGTAGATTAAATTACAAAACTTATGTAGAAGGAACACCAACATGGAAGCCATCACAGACAGTGGTAGTTACTTTTGATGGTCAAGTATTACCAAAACAAATATATATCTGCTATAATGCTTTACCAGTGGAACTTTATACGTACCCAACTATTCAATGCTACAGCTGTTGCCGCTTTGGTCACACAAAAGTCCAGTGTAGGTCCAAACCTCGCTGCTATAAATGTGGTCAAGCACACACAGCTGACAGCTGTAATGTTAATGAAATGAGCTCTGCTTGCTGTCTCTGTTCTGGTTCTCACTTCGCAACCAGCAAGTGTTGTCCAGAACATGAAAGACAGAGGAGAATAAAGCAATCCATGGCTGAATCCTGTATATCATATTCTGAAGCCTTAAAATATCACCCACCTGTCTCTAAATCATATGCAGAAATTGTTTCTACTAGTGCATCATCTCCTACAGAAGGTAAAATCCCAACATCATCTCCCTCCACCATTTCATATAAAAAAACAGTTTCATCAAAACACTCCCTGGCACGTCAGCCTTCTACTGGATATGACCGTACTACTCACCAGGAACTTATAAAAGACTATGATATGCCGGCACCAGCTAATGGATGTGGCTTTCAATCAGATACTACTTCTAATGACCAATCTTTGACAGAAATTATAATTATGCTAATAAGCATTCTTTCTCAGTCCAACCTGTTAAAACCGAACCACGCTGCCCCTAATAATAGACCTACTCAAAAAAATCATAGATATCCATAATGGATATAAACTACCAAACCATGAATAACTGTAGTCATTCTTCGGCGGTTCCACTGCAGTATCCTCATGTGGTGCTGCAGTGGAACTGCCGAAGTGTGATGGACAAAAAACCTGAATTAATTAACCTTGTAAATAAATATGAACCATCTGTTATTGCTTTAGGAGAAACTTGTTTAAAACCAAACTCTCCTTTCAAAATCAGAGGTTACACCTGTCTTCGCCAAGACAGAAGTGGCGGGCATGATGGTGCAGCTCTGCTCGTCAAAAATAATTTGTATATAAACCCTATTTCTCTTCCTCATCATAATGATTTTTTTGTTGTTGCAGCCGTAATAATTAATATATGCTTTGTATCTATTTATATTCCCTATATATCTTCCTCTATAATACAGGATCTTAACCGCACCATACAATCACTCCCTAAACCATTATTTATATTAGGTGATTTTAATTGCCACCACAGATCATGGGGAAGTTCAATCTCAGGGAGTCACAGTGAAGAACTGATAGATTTATTAGAACAAAACAATCTATGTTTATTAAATACTGGTGTACCAACTAGACGGACAAAACCACACGAAAACCTTAGTGCTGTAGACCTCTCAATCACCTCTCCAACATTAGCCTCTTCACTGTCTTGGAGAACACTTTCATCAACATTTGGCAGTGACCACTATCCAATAGTCATAAGTTTCCCTGGTAGTAAAATGAAAAATATCCCACCTAAATCTAGAATGAAATATAGATTGATGAAAGATAGCTGGCCTAAATTCAAAGAACATACTGAAAATAAGTTCCAATATTTACCTGACATAGCTATTAATTGTAAACAAGAATGTAGCACAGCACTGTGCCAATTAATTACAGAAGCAGCTGATGCTTCTTTTCCCTTAAAGAATGCGTCCACAGGTAGACTAGCATCTCCGCCATGGTGGGACAGTGAATGTACAGAAGTAGTAAACAAAAGGAAAGAAGCAGAGGTACAATACAATACAAATATGACTGATGAGAATTTCAAAACTTTAATAGATTTAATAGCTGATACTAAAATATTTCTTAAACAAAAAAAGTTTTCAAGTTGGAGGCGGAACTGCACTTCCATTTCGCCTAAAACATCTGCTGTAGTGATGTGGAACAAAATTAAACGCTTTCGGCTAGGCATTTCAGATTCCACCTTTAACACAATCCCATCATCGATGTCCAGTATGTACCTGAATCACTTAGCACCTCCATTTGTACCAGAGCAAGAGTTGTTTAACTTTTCACAAGTGGCATGTAATGATGATGATTTCATAAGTTCTCCCTTTACTTTATATGAACTCAAAGGGGTGCTGTCTAACGTTCGGGACTCAGCTCCTGGTGAAGATGGTATCCCGTATTCTTTTTTTTTCAAATCTTGGAGAAAATGCACTAAATTATTATTTACAGCTGATAAACTCAATAATTATGACAAATGACAGTGAAGTACCAATGACATGGAAATCACAGATAGTGTTGCCAATTTTAAAACCAAATAAAAACCCGTCCGAAGTGTCATCATACCGCCCAATAGCTTTGTCTCCTGTTATTGCTAAAATTGCCGAGCAGTTAGTTAAAAATAGATTAGAATGGTTTATTGAAAATAGGAACTTGCTTTCAAACTCACAATTTGGATTTCGAAAAGGAAAAAGTACATACGACAATATCAGTATCCTTATGTCTGACATACGATTGGCTTTTTCTAAAAACGAATCAGTTGTAGGTGTTTTTTTAGATATTCAATCAGCGTATGATAATGTCAGCCTCAAAATACTAAAAAATAAACTAGAAACATTATCTTTTCCAATGAATCTTACCAACTTTATCATAAAATTATTGTCGGGACGTACAATCAAAATAGACGAGCACTGTAGGACAATCTGGAGGGGACTTCCTCAGGGCTCTGTTTTGGGCCCAATTTTGTATAATATCTATACACATGATCTAGAAAGTTCGTTAAATGGATCGTGTAATATTTTACAATACGCTGATGATGTAGTATTATACAGCTCCAATAAATACGTCAATTCTGCTTCTTCCCACATATCTAACTCCTTATCACTTCTGAAAACCTGGTTGGACAAGAATGATCTGGAACTGTCTGTGTCCAAGAGTTGTGCACTCTTGTTCACTAGACAGCGTATGCCTCCCCCCATTACACTGCATTACAATAGAGAATTCATTCCCATTAAAACCGAAGCTACATTTTTGGGTATAATTTTTGATGCAAAACTTTCCGGTTTGTCTCATTGTTCTAATATTGTTGCCAAGTGTGAGCGCTCACTAAACATTCTTAGGTGTCTTTCGGGGGTTTGGTGGGGTGCGCACCCATATTCTTTAAAGTTGGTCTACAATGCTCTGATAAGAAGTGTTCTTGATTATGGGGCCTTCTTGTTAGAGCCATGTAGCCTAGCTGGAATGAAAAAATTGGATGCCGTTCAGGCCAAAGCCCTTCGGATTATAACTGGAGCATTGAAAAGCAGCCCTATTAATGCATTACAAGTTGAATGTGTTGATCATCCACTCTATCTACGTCGACAATATTTGGCTGATAGATTCTTTTGCCGAATGTTACAGTTTTCTGAACACCCGCTTTTTTTTAAACTTCTTCTTCTCGCAGACCAAATCGCTTCATCTTCATATTGGAAACACAAATCTCCACCTTGCTTAATTCAGTCTTACCATAAACTAAAAATTGTTAATGCACCAACACATCGTTCTCGTAATCTAGCCTTTTTCGAGTCGTGTTACCAAGGACTAATTTTTCCACCAAACGTATACCTTAACTTAGGAATTCACAAGGGTGATATTCTAGCAAATAATTATTTAAATTCAATAATTAGTGACAATTGGCAGGAATGGCATCAAATATTTTGTGATGCCTCCAAACATTCTAATGATGACTGCGTTGGTGTAGGAGTATTTCATCAACAGTACAAAATTATACAAAAGATTAAATGTCCTCCACAAACATCAATTTTTACAGCTGAGTGTTTCGGTATTTATAAGGCTCTAGAATACATACATTTACTAAAACTTTCGAAAACAGTAATATTTTCCGACTCAAAAAGTGCGTTACAGGCTATTGAAAGATTCCCGTTCCAAAAAAATGCTTACTCCCGATTATTATAGCTTCTCGAGAAATGCATCTGAAGTGTGTGATTAAGGGCCTTTCTGTTTCTTTTGCTTGGATTCCAAGTCACAGCGGTATAAAGGGCAACGAAAAAGCTGACCAACTGGCTAATAGCGCTATACAATGTGGTGACATGCACCCGTACAAAAATTATAGTGCAGACCTGGCTGCTCTTGCCAAACCTTTTCTTCAACAATCTTGGAGTGAAGCTTGGAAAAAGAGCGCTCAATTAAAAGGAAAGTATTACTTCCGTGTTCAACCTAACATTCCAGTAAAACCCTGGTTTTATATGGCTAAGTTGAACAAAAGAGCTACATCCGTGATTATACGAATGAGAATGGGACACATGTGCACTCCAGCACACCTTGCTCGGATACGTATACTAAATTCAAATAGTTGTGAATGTGGGCAGGATGTGGGTGATTCTAACCACATTTTTCTTAATTGCCCGCGATATGATTACTCTTTTCTATACCAAAGTCTGATAGATCTTGATGTACCTCTTCCTACTAACGTATTATGTTTATTATCTTCTAATTATATACCTATATATAAAGTCATTGCTTCATTCATTGAGGCTAATGACATCAATTTGTAAAAAAAAATTGGTTTAAAATAATGATATATATTTTAATATTTTTCTCTTAATATTATTAAATTGTAAGAAGTCTTATTTTTAGATGTATTCTCTTCCTATACATAACTCCTCTGACCCTATAATTTCCCTTATTCCTTATAATATATAACATATCCGTTTCCCCGCTTTCAAACAAAAAACAAAAAACATTTAACTGTACATATGAGTACTTCCTATAAATCATACTCCAAACCTTGCCGCTCCCACGTCAAACCTGAAAATGAATCGATGCCGAAGACTTGGAAGAATTTTGGAAAAAACATGACGCTGGCAAATGCACATGACGTGCGACGCCATATTCCTCAACGGAGTCGAGTTGAGGACAAAAGAAAAAAAAAATATAAAATTTTTTGAATTTTATTAATTAATATTGAAATTTATAGAGAGAAAAATTCCATCCTCGGACGGGATTCGAACCAGCGTCTTCTGACTCTCCGTGTCAGACGCCATTGACCAACTAGGCCACCGAGGTTCTGGTCCGAGCATCGAATTTTAACTCTATCTAGTCAGATAGAGAGTTAAAATTCGATGCTCGGACCAGAACCTCGGTGGCCTAGACGGTTAGTCAACCGTCTTGCGAGGACGGAGCGACATTTATTGGACAGTTAAACAGTACCATCCAACCGAAAGAATCATTATTTAGAAATACTTAAACTTTCGTGTTGACATCGCAGCCCTTGTAATTTTTATAGTATTACTTTTTAAAGCACTAACGCCTGCTTAAGCGATCTCAAACATTGAAATTTATAGAGAGAAAAATTCCATCCTCGGACGGGATTCGAACCCGCGTCTTCTGACTCTCCGTGTCAGACGCCATTGACCAACTAGGCCACCGAGGTTCTGGTCCGAGCATCGAATTTTAACTCTTTATCTGACTAACCGTCTTGCGGGGACGGAGCGACATTTATTGGACAGTTAAACAGTACCATCCAACCGAAAGAATCATTATTTAGAAATACTTAAACTTTCGTATTGACATCGCAACCCTTGTAATTTTTATAGTATTACTTTTTAAAGCACTAACGCCTGCTTAAGCGATCTCAAACATTGAAATTTATAGAGAGAAAAATTCCATCCTCGGACGGGATTCGAACCCGCGTCTTCTGACTCTCCGTGTCAGACGCCATTGACCAACTAGGCCACCGAGGTTCTGTTCCGAGCATCGAATTTTAACTCTCTATTTAACTAACCGTCTTACGCGGACGGAGCGACATCTATTGGACAGTTAAACAGTACCATCCAACCGAAAGAATCATTATTTAGAAATACTTAAACTTTCGTATTGACATCGCAGCCCTTGTAATTTTTATAGTATTACTTTTCAAAGCACTAACGCCTGCTTAAGCGATCCCAAACATTGAAATTTATAGAGAAAAAAAATCTATCCTCGGACGGGATTCAAACCCGCGTCTTCTGACTCTCCGTGTCAGACGCCATTGACCAACTAGGACACCGAGGTTCTGGTCCGAGCATCGAATTTTAACTCTCTATTTGACCAACCGCCTTGCGGGGACGGAGCGACATCTATTGGACAGTTAAACAGTACCATGCAACCGAAAGAAGCATTATTTAGAAATACTTAAACTTTCGTACTGACATCGCAGCTCTTGTAATTTTTATAGTATTACTTTTTAAAGCACTAACGCCTGCTTAAGCGATCCCAAACATTGAAATTTATAGAGAGAAAAATTCCATCCTCGGACGGGATTCGAACCCGCGTCTTCTGACTCTCCGTGTCAGACGCCATTGACCAACTAGGCCACCGAGGTTCTGTTCCGAGCATCGAATTTTAACTCTCTATTTAACTAACCGTCTTGCGCGGACGGAGCGACATCTATTGGACAGTTAAACAGTACCATCCAACCGAAAGAATCATTATTTAGAAATACTTAAACTTTCGTATTGACATCGCAGCCCTTGTAATTTTTATAGTATTACTTTTTAAAGCACTAACGCCTGCTTAAGCGATCCCAAACATTGAAATTTATAGAGAAAAAAAATCTATCCTCGGACGGGATTCAAACCCGCGTCTTCTGACTCTCCGTGTCAGACGCCATTGACCAACTAGGACACCGAGGTTCTGGTCCGAGCATCGAATTTTAACTCTCTATTTGACCAACCGCCTTGCGGGGACGGAGCGACATCTATTGGACAGTTAAACAGTACCATGCAACCGAAAGAAGCATTATTTAGAAATACTTAAACTTTCGTACTGACATCGCAGCTCTTGTAATTTTTATAGTATTACTTTTTAAAGCACTAACGCCTGCTTAAGCGATCCCAAACATTGAAATTTATAGAGAGAAAAATTCCATCCTCGGACGGGATTCGTACCCGCGTCTTCTGACTCTCCGTGTCAGACGCCATTGACCAACTAGGCCACCGAGGTTCTGGTCCGAGCATCGCATTTTAACTCTCTATCTGACTAACCGTCTTGCGGGGACGGAGTGACATCTATTGGACAGTTAAACAGTAGGTACCATCCAACCGAAAGAAGCATTATTTAGATATACTTAAACTTTCGTATTGACATCGCAGCCCTTGTAATTTTTATAGTATTACTTTTAAAAGCACTAACGCCTGCTTAAGCAATCTCAAACATTGAAATATATAGAGAGAAAAATTCCATCCTCGGACGGGATTCGAACCCGCGTCTTCTGACTCTCCGTGTCAGACGCCATTGACCAACTAGGCCACCGAGGTTCTGGTCCGAGCATCGATACCTAGGCCGGTCAGTCATTGGGTTCTTCTGACGAAAAACTCCTGATAGCAGACCGGAGTCTGGAACAGTGCCACGTAGATGGCAATAGGTTCGCCCCCTATTACATGAGATTTCAAACATATCCCTCTGGCGAAACGTTGATGTTTAAAACTCCGCTGCCTACCCCGTCGAAGATAAATAGGCGTGACGATTCGTTATGTTGTAAAATCGTTATTTAAAAATAATATGCATTTCATTATTTACAATACTTAATTTTCACTAAGTTTTGAGTGAAATGTGATTCGAAGTGGAATTATTTTTCCACATTATAAATTTCTGAACTTTACGGCACACCCTGAAGGATGTGCCGTTAAGTTCAGCATTGCAAAAAAAAAATACGTGTTACACATTATTAAATCATGTTCTTGTTAAGTTTACATATGTTGCATACGAGTATCCCGTATTGCGAATAAATTCCAGTATTATACATACAGTACAGTCCATTTTTATCACAAATAAATATAAATGGGTCTAAAATTGTTTTACTGACAAATAACAGAAACAAATGAAAAGTTTCAGACCCCAAAAAGGAAATGAATTGGCCTGGACTCGAACCATGGAACGTTAGCGCCTGACGAGCACACTCGCAGCCTGAGTCACCGGAGTTTTTTCATTGAACTCGAAATAGTTTGTCGTTGCCAGAGTTCGAAGTTGTAATGGTCCCACGTTTAATTAATAATTTACCTATTGATTTACGTAAAAACATTACACCAAGTAATATTAAATATAAACTCAAGGATTATTTCCTTCAACGCATAGAATGTTGATTATATAACTTGGTACCTAGCGGATATCGCAAGGGCTACGAAGATAAATAAATAATCTTCGTCAACAGTCAAAACATGCTTGTATATTGTATACCACCCTCTTAGATGTATGATTAAGTTAGATTCTTACCATTTATATAGGCATGTATGAAGCTTCCATGGTGAATTATATAATCTTAGAACGTGTAATGATATCTCACGTTATTGATACCTAATAAGTCAGTGTAAGAGTTCAGATTGTTATTTATTAAACAAATATTTAGAAGTTTGCAGACTAAACAATAGCATTATGTACAAACCTATGTGGTTTATGAATGCTATGTTATATTACTTCAAAAATGTATGTACTTTTAATTTGGTAAATAAATGAAAAAAAAATCTAATTAAAAAAACCTATAGCCCAAGATGAGAGAGATGAAACATGCCTTAGAATTTTGGTTAACCTTTCAGCTACTGAAAATAGAAAATTTGATTGATAAATTAACTGCTAATAAATTGAGAAATTTATCGTGCGTAAATTCACAGATTTTAGTAATAGTATATATGATTATTTTTATAATATTTTGTAGATATTAATTCTTCACATGTTCTGGAAATGTTATAAGTACTTATATTTTTATTAATTGATAATATAATATATCTATGTCCAAAATCAAATAAAACATAGTCATGAAATCGTAATGCCACATTTTTACCATCACGTTAGTCTAATATCGAAAACGTAATCAACCGATGTTTGATTGACCAAGGTTTTGGGCAAGTCCGATGCCCATTTAGAGTTTGCGCTGCAAGTTCGCGGCGACACATCATCGTAACGTAAACAACCCTGAGGATGCAAGGACGGATCCACCGTTGTGGGCACGATGGGCATGCCAACAACCTTAAAGACTTGTGACATCATACGTCACACTTTCATATTTATGAAAATTAATTGTTAATTACATTTATTATATATGCATTATTAAGAAACAATAATTTATTTATTTATTCATTAAACGTAAGCTTCTTTTAAATTTAATTCAACATCATTTGATATCCTTTGTATAGTTGTTTCCAGCGAAGTTACAGAGTAAGAACATCTTATATCTCCGAGTAAAAAGCCCAGTGCATTACCATGCAGGGTTTTCAAGTGTTGTACCTAGTTCAAAATTCTGAATGGCACTGGACTGTTATGGGCTAGCGTGACGCTTAACATCAGGCGAGTGACTTGATACCTACTATATCAATTATGAGAGAGTTCATGCTCCCACTCGTACTTTGTAGGTATGTAATATAATATTAGATACGTAGGAATATAAAACAAATACCTTCACTTACTACCTTCAACTACCTTAAAATCTATTCACATAGATCTTAATATATTTCAAAATATGTATGAAATGAAAAAGCCTTTATAACAGGAAACTTTTGACGGATACATCAGTAATTGCTTGGTTTTTTAATGTCTGCGGAATTATTAGATACTATTGAAACAGCTTAAATAAAACCAAATTTATACCTATTACAATAAAAACTACTAACCTAACCTAAGCTCTAAGAGAAAGCCTCTGGGACTCTATATAAAGGGTTATCAGAAACAAGACAGGACGACATGAAGGCCAACTCTTATTGGAGGATGGAGTCGTTTTAAATTACCTAAGACCATCTTAACATGTTCTATAACAATAAAACTTGTTACGATAGGATATGTCTTCAACTAGAGAAAAAAACATGTAATTTATTTCGGAAATACAGCGACGACGAAACTGAAATTTAAGATAGCTAACATTCTCGCACACAATTTAGGCCTAGTGTAAACTTTAAAGGAAGGGATGTGCCTTGCGTTAGAAGAGCTAGATCTTTCGACTGCATAAAAATTAAGGCATATTCATGAGTTCAAAATTTCCATCCGGTGAAGCTGTAAACGCCAGTAGAGGCAAACAACTTTTAGCCAGTTGGAAATATAATGTTATTATTGGTGTACTTTTTAACGATCTGTTGAAAAATCATTATAGATTCTAGATTTGACCAACTTTGAAAAATAAGTTCCTTACTGATACTGGGGCACAACATAGACATTGGACATAATAAAACACTGTTTTAAACTATCACGGTTATTCACTAAAGTTATTTGATTATTAACGGGATATTTACCGTAATATAGGTCGAATTCTTGACAAATATGCTATCAAGACCATATTTACTCCTCATCGGAAGATTGCGCAATGTCTGCGTTCCCCTAAGGACAAGATTCCTTATCAGCATCTCGGGGTGTACAAAATTTACTGCAGCTGCGGAAGTTCGTACATAGGACAGACGAAGCGAACTGTTTCATGCCGCATCAAGGAACACATAGGCAGTAAAAAACAATGAAAGACACAAATCTGCCATAGCTGAGCATCTGCTGGACGCGGGTCCTAACCACTGGATTGAATTCCATAACCCTAAAATATTGTCCACCGAACGCCATTACATACCAAGGCTAGTG
This sequence comes from Selenia dentaria, assembly GCA_917880725.1. NCBI lineage: Eukaryota > Metazoa > Arthropoda > Insecta > Lepidoptera > Geometridae > Selenia > Selenia dentaria. The sequence goes on from OU862878.1 coordinate 18,455,097, forward strand.
AAGGAAACTATTGAGATCTCGAAATGCCAGAATTTCAATCGAGGTGATGGTTTTCCACTCGCCAGTGCGTGGAATCCAGTATTAGATTGTTTTAAAAATAAAAGTCCGCGTTCAAAATGTGTTCAAAATACTATACGCAGTGATACAGTGAGTGTGTTTTGTCGGGACTTAGGATCGAGTTCGAGTTCCAGTGATAACCGTAGCAAAAAACTAAGAACGAGGGTAGATCGTTATGTTTGCACCTAACTTTTTAACTTTTCGACCAACCCCCCGCATTCTTCAGTATTCCCGTGAACATGGTGCATGTAACTGCGCCGAAATATCGGGAGCTCATTCCACAACCTTACCACGGTAAATATCCCGTTAATAATCATATAACTTTATTGGACATAATCTTTGTTCATGTTCATCTTAAGGCCTACCCGTTGGGAAACTCTACTGAGGCCTTTGAGCATCGTGCCGTTGATGTTGATGCAGATTTCTTGCCATTCCAGGAACTTGAAGGCAGGTCTTCCAATGCAGCGGTGAACAGTTTCGAAGATATTACGCCTCCCTGTCTCACGCCTCTTTGCAATGGAATTGCCTTCGACTCTGCTCCCGTGCTCGGACTGACATGTTTGTGTTATTGAACAAACACTTAAACACTTCGGTAAACCGATAGTCAATACAGCACCCCTGGAGAGACTGAAGCACTGCCCACGTCTCAATCGAATAAATTGCCTTCTCATAGTTCACAAACGCTAAACATAGAGGCAAGTTATACTCTTCGGTCTTCTGTTTAACTTGCCATAGCGTGTGGATGTGGTCTATGGTAGAATAACCTTTTCGGAAGCCGCCTTGTTCCGGACACTGGTATTTATCAAACCTGGGACTGAAATGAATCGTGATGACCTTTGAAAACAGTTTATAAAAATGGCTCAGATCAGATTCGAGATGGTTTCTTGAAAAGTAGAACCTTTGTTTGTGTATCAAAAAGCTTCTGTAGGATTTTAGGCACTAATGTTCCACCCGCTTTCAGAGTTTTAGATGTCATACCGTCTTCACCCGGGGCCGTGTTATTCTGAAGCTGTTTCAATGCCATTCTAATCTCGTACAGGGTGATGTCCGGGATATCTTCAGTATTATGTCGGGTCAGCTTAGCTCTTGGGTATGTGGCCGAGCTGCTAACAGGCTTAGCGACCGAGGTATATAACTGTCCGAAGAAACTCTCGACCTCTTCCAACACTTTTGCTTTGGTCGACGGTACACTGCCGTTTTCTCTCTTCAGCTTTATCAACAGGATTTGGCCAATAGACATGTCTCTTGTTAACACTTTAGAACCTCTATCGTCTCTTAAATACGACTTGTCCGGATGTCGCTTCGCAAGGACTTACATAATATTTGTCTAACTGTATATTTGTCTGAGCAGCTTATATGCTTTCAACATCATCGGTAGACTGTGGTTTTAATAAGCACCGTTCAGCCATGATCTGCATAATGCTCATTTTTTCTTTCAGCGCCGCAATCTTCTCGTTTGTCTTCATAGTGCATATATTGTATGTTATCAGGGCCAGTTATCGTCGTTGGGGGCGGTAGCCGGGTGTCTGCCAGGGATTCTTAGCCCCACCGTTATCGTTGCTGGTACTGTAGGCAAGAATAGCGCGGCTGCTAGGGACTGGAAACCTGGTTCCATTTGCGCCATTCAGCGTTAATTAGCTTTTAAATCATATAGGACTGTTAATTGTATATTTAATTATTAAGAAAGTTTAAAGGTTTAATAATCACGAAACGAAAATGAATATACGAACATTGATTGTCAAATAATAGTTTTACTAGCCGAAAATACTACTTCGATAAGCATGGCCGAAAACTGGCTATGTGGTGTTCGAATACTAAGATTTGCGGCCGAAAACCAGTGTTGTTGCTATATTTTCGATTTTAAAATATATATAAAAACATCACTGCATCAAACACAGCTTTGGCATTTTAAATAAAAACTTGATCATGTAGACTACAATTAACCATAAACACTATTGGTAATAACTTATTTCAACACTCTGTTCTGATGGCTTGAAGTTTAAAGGATCACTAAAAGGCCGCAAACTAATGCATTGACCCTACCTACGTCATACCAACATATTAAGTACTATAGTAGTAAAATTCAACACATACTCGTCAAAATACAAGTAGATACCTACCCACATGATCTGCTTCATACAAATATCAAACGTAAACAACGTTTGATATTTGTTTGCCTGCTCTTGTCTGATATGCAAAAAACATCCTTTGTTTGACCTTTAGATTTTGTCAGGTTTTTGCGAACGGTTGTTCGCAAAAACCCGACATGGGTTACGTAGGCAGGTGGGTGCATTATTTAATTTAGTCACCTTACCAACACTCGTGGCAAAGGGTACTCTCCTCGGAATCTCGGAATTTTTAAATGATGTGGTCACATAAAGTTTTCACAGTTTTGATTCTATGTCAGTTTTGTGTGTTAACCTGTGAGTACTTAAGTTATAAATTTATTATTACTTATACTTATATGATGTTCTGCCATAATCTATACCAGAAGTACCAACCTATACAAATTATATATATGTTTACTTATACATGACTGCACTAACAAAAGTATTATTCGAAGTTTTGACTCTCGTACTGGCTCCTGTAATTATAATAGTACCAGTGATGCCATCAAACGACTTGAAATAAATTGATTTGCCTTGATTCCGTTTGGATTTGTTAAAACTGGCATAACCTATTCACTTAAACTCTATCCCAATTTAAAAAGAACAACGCTTTAGCAGTATTACAAAACGAAGTGATATGACCGAATTCCCTTTATATGTAATGTGTAAGTGATCAAGTAATACGAGTATACGACAGGAGTACAATCCCAGACTATCAGAACGAGAGCCGACATGGGACAAGTTAGGCCGCCCACTCTCAGATCAGTTTCAGAACCCATAGATCATGCAAAAACAACTTACATGCAAAAACGTCTTCCTTGAATTCTCAGCTATTACATATAATAATAAATATACATATAATAATATACGTACATGTAATAAATATTACATACCTACTAGCTGACCCGGCGACCTTCGTACCGCCTAACAGTCGATTCTTTAATTATTAATTGTTTTTACTACTTATTCTGCTATTCGGGACGCCGAGTCAGCTAGTAATGGTGGCCATATACGCTATGAGAAATCGTTACGATCAGACTGTACAGTTCGAACGGTGGAGTTTATCGTAGCTGGCATACAAGCTATACACGCTACGAGAAATCGTTGCGATCAGACGGTACAAAGCGGCGCCGAGGCACACGTGTCAGTGATGGCTTCGACGGACGACGGTTTAGCAATTATTGGATTAATATTCGCCCTGAAGGAAAAAAAAGTGAACCGGAAAAATCGTAGCATCTGGTGTAAAGAATGGCTAATGAAAAGAAGAGTTCATTCTCATTCATTTTTCATTCTTCAAGCCATTCTCGATTAGTTTGAGACGCCATGTCGCGTGCGCACGTCTACCCGAATGTCGATCGACGACAAAACTGAACACGAAAACGGAACGAGCGCATATACGTTTCGATCAGTCGGCACAGTTCGTCCGATTCCGATAAATAAATTAAAATTTTTGTATTGTTCCGTTCGACTGTACAGTCTCAAAAAATCGTGCGAAACTGAACAGTATTATCACATGTACATGTAGCGATTTATCGGTACCGTTCGAACTGTATAGTCTGATCGTAACGATTTCTCGTAGCGTATATGGCCACCATAAGATAACACAAGAAAAAAGAAACAATTACATTATGATAACTATTAAAAATGACAAAACACCTACTTACTTAGATTTAGTAATATTATAGGGTCGGGTCTTGAATCGAGTCGCCTGAATTTAAGGATTCTGCTACTGTGGAATGGTCAAGGGGCTTTGTCTTGACCCTCCCAATTCGATTTTGGCTGCCGGAGTTACGCGAAAGTATTTTAAATTAATATTTCAAGCTTCTGTAATTTCACACGAAAAACATGCGGATGCGTGAAACGGAACGCAATATCAGGAAATATTGCATAAATTTGAACGTCTGCTATGTTTATGTTCGTGAAACGAAACGTTTTGATCGCTATTTTTGAGGTTTGTGGTGTTTGACGTATGTGACGTTGATTTGACATACACGATTCGCATTATTCCGTTGCTTTCGAGTTTTCGTGAATGTGCTCCTCTGTTTTTTTCTACGATTTTTCGACGACTTGGCTTCTCTCTTGGACACCGATTGGATTTCTTCCCCGTACAACCTTGGCTTACTCACTGGACACCGTTGGATCGCTACTTTGGACGACTTTTGCTGGCTTACTGGACACCGATCGTTTTGGCGAGCTATGGCTTCTAGAGAAGCGCCCTCAGGCACAGAACCCGTGCCGTCAACAAGTTCCGGGGTTACCGGGACGGAAGCTGAATCCCGATGCTCTGCTGGACGTCATTTCTACACGGACGAAGTTGTGAATATGTGGAATTTGGCTAAGGTTATTCGATGCTTGGGATCCACTGAACAGTGTGTGCAATTTGCTGAAGACAAGGATATGATATCTACTGAAAAACTGTGTCGCACGCATCGTAAACCCATGCATCTGGCCAAGTCAACCAATAAAACTTTTGGTTCATGGGTGTGCACTAAAGGGCAATGCAAACAAAAATCGAAAGTATCAAGAACCAACGGTACCTTTTTCGAAAACATTCATGTATACCATTGGTGCATGTTTTTTATTTAATTTACGCTTTCGCCCATAAATGGAGCTACAATATGACAATAAATGAGGATCCATATAAATCAGAAAATAAACAATGCCTTAGCCGAACCACCATCAGCGACTGGTTTAACTACTGCCGTGAAGCAGTGGTGATATTCAAATTGGAAAACAATGAAAATAAAGGAAAGATTGGAGGCCCTGGGAGAATCATCCAGATAGACGAGTCAAAGTTTGGAAAGAGAAAATATAATAAAGGTAATTAATTAAGATTTCACTAGGTTAATGTTATTTCTTTTTACCACCCAGAAACTGTTTTATTAAGTAGAAACTAAAGTTAATAATTTTTTTTTGTTATTGTTGCAGGACGCCATATTGAGGGCCATTGGGTTCTAGGAATGATTGAAGATGAGTCCGAAGATCTTAGATTAGAAGTTTGCCCAGATAATTGCCGCTCAGCTGAGGTGTTGGTGCCTTTAATTGAAAAAAATATAGAAAAAGGCACCATTATACACACCGATTGCTGGAAGGCTTATGACTGCCTAGCTGACCATGGGTACATCCATAAGAAAGTCAACCATTCAGACCCAGATAATCCATTTGTGGCCCCAGATGGGGTCCATACCCAGAGAATCGAATCTCAATGGAGAGCAGTGAAAAGGTTTTTTAAAAAAGACAATTGTAATAATCCGTGTGATTTTAGTGATGCTATAGTTGAATATTTGTGGAGGCGAGATCTATTCAAGCAGAAAAAAGATCCCTTTGTCGAGTTGATCAATGTAATTAACTATGTTTTCAAAATAAAATAAATACTCCTACATAGTTTTGTGAAAATTATTTTCCTCCCTTACCCGCCCAGAGACCAACTCAGACCGGTTAGGTTGAAAGTAGTCAGAAAACCGACACAGAGCACCCCGACTCCAAATAATGCGGGAGCCAGAAGCTCAAGGGAGGTCCTGAACGTTGCTTCGCCAACGAAGTTGCTTCGAAGCAACGTTCAGGGGCGACCGCTAGAGCTTCTGGCGGGAGCCCACCCGGAGTCCAAGTCAGACCGGTAAGGTCGAAATTAGTGACAAATCCAACTCTGACCCCCCCCCCTCTCTCTCCCCCCCCCTAAATTTAGGTGTAAAAGTGTTAGTAGAGTAGACAAAATTATCTTTGATATTAAATTTAAAAAAAAACTACGCGGTTCCGGCAGGGGGAAATGGTAGGGGGGGGGTTCCCTGCCCCCAACCCCCCCCTCCTACCCACTCCCCCTCCCCCAAAGTTAAGTGTAAAAGTGTTTAAATAGAGTAGAAAAATTGATCTTTGATATTAAATTTAAAAAAAACTACGCGATTCCGGCAGGGTGGGAGGGGGTGGGGGGGAGGGGAACCCCCCCCCCCCTAAATTCAGGCGACTCGATTCAAGACCTTACCCATATTATAGATGCACAGCAAAGAGACGTTTACATTTCAAGTGATATTTTACCATATTGACAAATATTGACATTAATATTTATACGAGTACGATACTAACGTCACTCAATTGTTTTGCCTTCCCGGAACCTCTCCTCTAACACTTAAACTTTATGGTATGGTATTAAAATTCAAATTGACTTTAAAGGCGCGTTTCCATTATGCAAGTGATTTGCATACTAGTTGCAAGTTGCATGCAAATTGTATAGTGGAAACAACAACTTGCAAACAAGTTGTAACTTGTATGCAATTAGGTTTAAACTTGTACGCACAATAATCAAGTCGGCACATTTGCACGCAAGTTGCAAGCGCATGCGGTCGTGCATAGAGGATTACTTTGTTTATGACTTTATTACTTTGTAAAAATGACTGCTAAATGGGATACGGAGAAAACAATAATGTTTATTGAGGAATATCATAGACATGATTGTCTTTGGGAACCAAAAAACAATCTTTACAAAAATCGAGACGCACGCGAATCAGCATATAGAAAACTAATCGAAGTGATGAACCTTAATGGTATTGTTATGACCGTAAAAGAAGTGAAAAATAAAATACGATCACTGCGTACCACATTTTTTGCTGAATTAGCAAAAGTCGAAAAATCCAAAACAACCGGTTGTGGAACAAGTAACATATACACACCAAAATTAAGCTGGTTTAACACAATGAATTTTTTGCTGACGTCAACCGAATTAAGAAGGAATGAAGAAAGCACCACTGTAAGTATCAATTCTTTTATTTTTTTTAAAAATCATTCTTTCTTGCCATGTTACAGCACCATCTGTAGCAAAGTAGTTAGCAAAGTCATCTCTTATTTCGACCGCTGTTTTGGGACTGCTTGACGGTTGTGCCGGGCGTAATTGCTGAAATGCTCTCATATTCACGTCATTGAACATGCCTTCACTATGTCCTGTTATTGAATTTACTCGATCAACAAAATTAGGTGTAATATATGTACTAGAAGTATGTCTCAACCAATTGTGCAGTGCACAGCATGCTTTTATTATTTTATCAACTGTATTCACCTCAACAGCAATAGGTCGCTCAAAAATTCTCCACTTCGATACCAATAAACCAAACGCATTTTCAACCACTCGTCTTGCTCTCGACAGTCGGTAGTTAAATATTTTCTTTTCTTTAGTTAATCCTTGAGTTCGAGGATATGGCTTCATTAAATATTTTTTAAGTGGAAATGCTTCATCTCCTAATACCACTGAATTAGGCGGTATATTTGAGCTACCAGTTTCTAATATTGACTGAAGAGTTGAATGTGAGAATATTGTTCCGTCTGATGTTTTCCCATAATGTCCAACATTAATGTATCGAAAGTTTAAGTAACTATCGCATAATGCAAACAAGACTATGCTAAAATGTCCTTTATAGTCATAATATAAAGAACCACTCCCATTTGGGCATCTCAAGATGACATGCTTTCCATCAATTGCTCCAATGCATCGTGGAAAATTGCAACGTTCTTCGAATCCTTTACAAATTTCATTCCACTCTTCACTAGTATTCGGAAACTGAAAGAAATAAAAAACATTAAAGAAATGTTTTATTTTTAAATTTATTGAATGAATTATGTTTTAGGTTGAATCAGAAAATACTTCAACAGATAGCAGAGAAAATACGCCAGCCAGAGCCAGTGGTTGTCGAAGCTCATCTCAAACACAGAGTCAATCCTCATCCAATTTTCGACAATCGATTCGAAATGCAAGATATGATCCCATAGATACCGCACTTCAAGAATTGAGAAAAATAAATAAGAGCGTAGAATCGGAAAATGAATTTGATGTTTTTGGTCAAAACGTTAGTCTTCAACTTCAAAAACTGCCGTTAGAGTACGCTCTAGAAACTCAAGAACTTATTATGAAAGTTTTAAAAGAGCAGCGAATAAAATCCTTAAAAGAAAAGGCACAACAAGAAGCACTTGTAATTTCTATACCTGATGATATAAATCTTGATTTAGTGGATTACATTGACACCGAGAGTAAGCGTGATGAACCAGGACCATCGGACAGTAGCAAAGAAGATTTATTAGGTCGTGCTGTTCGCGCTATGGGTTCATTGGAATCTGATGACGATGATTAGGATTTGAGTTTTCGACCCACTAACTTTCGTGATTTCGTGATTCGTGAGTTTAAAGTTGTTTCACAGATTGAAAATAGCCGCCGATCAGTCCTCTTTAATGTTAAGATTAATTATAATAAAAATATGTTGAACATTGATCTTATACATTGTTTTACTTACCTTTATATATTCTTGAAGTGACTCATAAATTGCGTCGCAGACATGGGGCAGGAATTTAGAAATACTAGATTTAGGCACACGATACAATTCTTCCAATGTTCCAAGACTAGTACCCGATGCCAGATATTTAAGCGTCACTTGCAATTTCAATTTTGCAGGCAGAGCGGGTCTAAAAATAGTGTCTTGCTTAGATATTCTGGACGAAATCTTATCCAATAAATTTAAAAATAGTTCTTCGTTCATTCTGAGATGAGTATGGTACCGTTTAGGATCTTCTGTAGCCAATTCTGTTAACAGATTATTCGACGTACCGTAAGCATCTCTTCTGTGAATCCATTTTCTAACCCACTGAACTGGTCGACGTCGATGCTTTTTTTTGTTATTTAATACGTGTATAATTATTGCGTATACAACTCTGCATGCAGCGACAAGTACAGCACGTCTTCTACCCATGATAAACACTGTACAACTAGAACTAACTTGTATACCACTAAAATCTTGTATGCAAGCTGCAAGTTGAACAAAATCGTGTTTCCAATTCAAATCACTTGCACACAAGTCTGACGTCATACATGTATGCAAACACTTGCATAATGGAAACGCGCCTTAAGTAATAAGAATCGGTTGAATGGGAGTATAGAAAAGTGTTGTTTTTAGACCTTTTCAGACCTTTTTTTAAAAAAATTCCATCCGTAAGAACCATCCTCGTACTTCAAGGAATATTCTAAAAAAAGAATTAGCAAAATCGGTTCAGCTGCTCTCGAGATTTGCGCTTAGCAACACATTCAGCAATTCATTTTTATATTATAAAAGATAGATAATAATATACATACAAAAAACAACCAGGAAGGGCACCAGAATTACTTGCAAAAGTAACCTGCAGTGATTCTCTATTTTTTAGTATTAATTCCTCTTCCATAAAGACGTGTGCATATGCCGGAATCACGAGACTACTGATCAATCGGATTTTTTAAGGTGTGTGTGAGGTAATGTGCCGGAATTAAGATGATGAATTCTAGATTATAAATCCAGAGAGCCATTCCGGCTGTCTGAGGCCAGCTTAAGAGCAAATATCGTTGCATCTTTGACAACATCCGTGAAACAAATGACGAGTTGACAAGAAACGTTGGAAAAGCAACCTTATGTACAAGAGCGATATATCATAAAGTATTTGACATCAGTGAGCTCGTCGACGAGCGCATCGACGAATCATTACAGAATCTTACGGCAGGTTGTACACACATCGGAACCCTTTTGATAACCTACGGGAGGTAACGCCTTTTCTGTTTTCAGTCGCACAAGTTTCCAATACATTTTTCCGCAATGATTACACCTATTTCAACATCACACAGTCTTTCTACAAAATACACACGTTACACAAAACCTGGCTAGATGCGAAGAGGACATGTGCCATGGAAGGTGCTACTCTGTTTTATCCTGAAGATAACAAGGAGGCAGATGCGATGACACGTTATCTGAACAGCACGCAGCCCTTTCATTGGCTGTACGTCGGCGCATCGGATATATTGTCCAAGGGTGTTTATGAAACCGTCGATGGTAAGAAAAACATTATTTAAACTATACTAGGTATACCTAGTCATAATAAACTTTAGATAACTTTTTATAAAATATTAGAGGCACAAGTTTCTTGTATTAATTTTACGCTTGAAATTGAAGTAGGTACCTTATACGAAAAAAACGGTGAATAAATAAAGGTATAAAATCGAATGGAAAAAATCAACCAAAGTTATGCAATGGTTTAAACTTCTGGCCGGTGACGATACTAAAACGATATTAACGTAGATTTAATAGGTCGAATTCTGTGTGTACATGTTAGCAGAGGAGTTTTGTTTAATATAATGTATATCAATGTAGGTATGTTAACATTTAATATATACTTTTTTCTCTTGTTGATTGTATAACTGTTTTCTAGATTAAACGTATGTTTTAATTTTACTGTTATTTTTACTGTTATGTTTAGTGCTTAATCTAGTGTACTTTTGACTTGTGAAATTCCGAGAATCTCGGTCGTATATGTCGTTATCAATTCAATTAAAATTATAAGTAAAATAAACCCAATTGAGCACATCAGTCGATTTCAGGCGCCAGAAAAATATAGGAGCATTTTGGATTGGTAACTAAAGTAATGTATACACAAGCGAGTAAAATATTAGTAATAATAAAAACAAGTGTAACTGGTTATACACAGATACATATACATATGTACGTAGATCAAGCGACCTAGCATAAGAACCTATGTACGCCTTTAATTATTAATAACGTATCAAAACCCCTGATCACGTTAGGGACCTAGTTTGCGGCCCGGCCAGAAAGCGCCGGTTAATAAAAAAAGCGGGCATCAAATTTTAGTCCAATTAAAACGTTAACACGTTAACCGTTATCCCGGAAATTGTATTCTGTATTAACAAATACAAAAGGATACTTACAGTTTAAATTGTGGACATAATAATCAAATATCAATTTACTCTAATAATGTTGTTAATGAGTGTTGCTGCTCTGCAGGGCTATTATGCATCTCAGTTGCTAACAAATGTTGATTGTAATCTTGAAAAATGCCCGCTCTATGTCAGTTTTGACAACTTCGGTAAGCAAAAATGCTAGTAAGTTGATGACTGGAGCTGACAAAAGTGACATAGAGCCGCCATTTTTTTCGGTTTCAATGAAAATTTGTTAGCAACCGAGATACATAATAACCCTACTGGTACTAAAACAATCGCAGTTGAAAACGTCGAGGATTGGGTGATTATTAAATTGTCACTGTCACTTAGAGTTTAGTGTGTGGATCAGTCCATCAACTAACTTCGGATTTATTTAGAACTAGCGACTGCCCGCGACTTCGATCGCGTAGTAGGCTTGGCCTTCGGCCTTGCCATAAGCCCCCATCTTTTTTATGTAAGATTCTTCTACGAAGTATTAGAAAACATAAAACAAAAAGATGAAATTAAAACAAAAAACATTGAAATCCGTAAAGCTGTTCTCAAGTTATCGTTTTTTAGCGGGAACAGGTAAAATAGTGGGTATATATATAATAGATTTATGTGCCCTATACCCTTATGTAATGTATGTGTATTAATGTTGTCTTTGTACCTTTAGGAAAACCTATTTCCAACACCTACCACAATTGGGCTCCTGGGGAGCCTAACGACGGTCATCCTCAAAACTGCGTGACTCTCAGACGAGACGCCACTTAACGACGAGAACTGTGCACTAGAATATCCTTTCGCCTGCAAGAAAACCCTGTCTTCACTGGAGTGGAACCAGCCTTGTAATATGCCGTCAATGGGTTAGTTCTTTCTAAACTTTACAGATTATTTTCAACGCAGTGCTTGCCAATGACGCAACTAATTGTTATTTAGGTATTTTCCCATACTTACGTAGCATCAATATTTTTTGGATATATAAAACTAAAAAAAAATGTGACATCCAATAACATATTTACAGAACACAGGCCAATAGCTTAAATACCCATATATATGGCAATAGGTGCATGCCGTACACTTTTTGTGTTTTCTGCATGTACCTACCTCATTCTAATTACTTATCATGACTTTTGAAGCTCTAACGCCGGCACAGTGATTTTTTTTTTAAATGTATACATGTTAAATATATATTTGATATATTATTAATTTTTATATATGTACTCTTTTATATATATGTATATATTATATAAAATTATTATATAATATTTTGATTTTATGATTTTTTAAGCACAAGAGATTTCTTTTTTTGTCTTTACATTTCGGCACGTTTTGGATGAAGCACTTTTACTTTCTAAATATTTCTTGCCATAATACCCTACGAAGAAATAATGTCAAGAAGCATTCAGAACAAATTCCACACAAAAAGTGGTCCTTCTAATCAAAACGACGAATGATTCCAAATACGAATTACTTCCGAAGTTACAACAAATTGACATGTTCGGTGATTAGTTTAAATTCAGAAGGAAAGCAGGGATTGGTTCACGCGCGTGCTGCAACGTCTTCTATGACAGCTGAGTCATACCGGCGTGAACGATGTTATTGATTTAGCAAGACTTTTATTGGGTCATTATTTTAAGGCAGTTACTTTTCCTGATATTATTTCTTCGTAGATAATACCGCTGTTTAACCAGATGATTTTAGTCAGTGTCATAATTATTGCTTCTGTTTTAGACTACGAATATAACGAGCGTACGGGGCGATGTTACAAGACCCACGTGATTCCTCTAAGCTGGTCGGATGCCTTCGCCACCTGTAGCGGAGAGTTGTCGTATCTAGCTGTGATCAACAGCCCCGAAGAAGCTGAGATTTTCGCCAAATTGATCGACAAGGCTCCTAAAGACCGTCGTTCTTGCAACTTTGTGCATTTGGGGTTCCAAAATCTTATACCCGGCGATGATTGGGTCACTATAAAAGGTACACTATTAATGAGGTTACTGACCAGCAGGTCTACAATTAATCCAATCTTATTACTTAAATTCTACGAACAAATAATGTCAGGAAGCATAACTCAGAACAAATTCCACACAAAGAGTGGTCCTTCAAATCAAAACGACATATGATTCCAAATACGAATTACTTCCGAGGTTACAAATAGACATGTTCGGTGATTGGTTTAAATTTCAGAAGGATAGCAGGGATTGGTCCACGCGCGTGCTGAAACGTCTACTAAGACAGCTGAGTCATAGCGGCGTGAACGATGTTATTGATTTAGCAAGACTTTTATTGGGTCATTTTTTTAAGGCAGTTACTCTTCCTGATATTCCAATTTCGTCTGGAAGCCGGTCCGATTGTATGTCGTTTTGATTTGACATTAATCGCTAACTTCAAATCCCAATTATGTCAAAACTTAGATCTTTTACAATTGGATCGAAAGAAAAGTTGAACTATAAGCATCCATGCGAGTATAAAAAGTTCCTTCCCACAGTATGTGAAATGCAGAAGAATTTTGATACTAGATAATATACCTATACTAGAGAATAGATACTAGTTGACCCATCCGTGGCATTATTCGTATGGCCTACGGGTTGTCCGGGATACCGTTTCTTCAGAACTACATTGCTATATATAGTTTTACGACATGGTCGCTTTAAAGCATCAGTAGACCCTCAAGAGCCTAATATAAGAAGTAAAATGCTTATATATATTAAAAGTCAAAACTGTACTCGTTCGGTTCCATAAAGCTTAAATAAATTAATAAAATACATACCAGGCAGAAACCCTTTGCTTCCTGTATGTTTCTGAAATGAAATTATGAAACATACAATTTAAATTATGAATGAAATAATGATATTTTTTTTTTTATTTTTCTATTTTTTTTATAAATAATAAACTAAACTTATTTTATATTTCAGAAAAACCTAAACTAAATATCTGTGGAGATGACATGAATCTCACAGAAAATTATATTGTAGAATTTCTTATCTTCTATCTATAGTTATAATAAAGGAGTAGAGGCCGAAAAGTCTGTACTTGTAAGAAAAATAAAAAAATGTAGGTCAGAAGATGTAAAATTACCTACTGAACAAGAATAAGAAGTTTTAAAAAAAAATCTGTCTGTCTGTCTGTATGTTCACGTATAACTTAAAAACTACCACACATATTTCGACTAAATTTGGTATATGGATAGAATAGAGCCAAGAGCTCCGAACTGTAAACTTTTATCTTGATCAATCAATAATAAATTCCGATAAATTCAAGATGGCAGCTTGATATATCTATGCTACACAGTCTCATATAAAACTGGGGTCTTGATTGACTGGTCGGCGCGCTTAAACTTCTATGGTAGTCTACCACTACCACCGGACCTGACTCCGGACTGCTATTGAGAATTTCTTTGTCAGAAAACCCCAATAAAACTATCGAACCTCAAGATTCCAGATCGGCGCATCCACCTCTATACCAAGACCAAGCGCGCGAAGCCGCTGGCTAGAGTCAGCTAGTTATTGAATAGTCTGAAAGATACGATAGAAAACAAAAATCGAATACTTAGCAATTTTATTTTTAACACCGCCACAAAATTATGCACCAAAACCAAAACCATAATTTGTATAAAGCTTGCACGGGTTGCACTTACAGAAAATAAAAGTACAATTTTGTTTTAGCTTATCGCCAAAAGGCAATGTCGTTCAAAACCGAATAGTACCTAAAGTATTATTTAAGCATAATTCAAATAATACCAAGTTCAAATCGAAATCTTATTTGTTTCTCTCTCTACTCTATTACTCTGTTGTATAGTTGTGAACTTGTTGGTACTCACAATAAGATTGTAATCTTTTTTTTTATAATGGTTCATCAAAGTGACTCCCTCTCGCCTGCTGGAAAGCGAAGATGGAATCAAGAAGCAATGACCATTAGTGCAGCCGTAAGCTGCACTAATCGCCACCCCTATCTGACAGATGCTTTTTCACGCCCCGCTTGAAAGACCCAGGGTCATAGCTGCAAGGAAATACGTACGCCGGCAAAGCATTCCACAATTTACTTACACGACAGAGGTAGGAACTACTAAACTTTTTGGTTCTTGGTAAGAAGTTTCCAACAGTACTCGTATATGGATGCAATGCTAGGCCGGAACGAGTAGTTCGGGATCGGAACGGTGAGGAAGGAATATAAAAGCTCTTCAGAACATTCGCCATGAAACAACCGGTAAAAATCGCTTAGAGAAGCTATAGTTCTACGCATTTGTAGGGGTTCTAGGTGTTGAGTGACTTCAGTGTCTCTAATAATTTAAGATTTTGTTAAGTAGCGTTATTACAACAAATGTAATTTTTTTTTGTACAGGTGTTCCTCTAACCAAAAGCGGTTATGCACGTTGGCGTCAGGGTGAGCCAAACAATGAGAACGATGAGAAATGCGGCGCTATGTACTACAACGGAGAACTGAACAATGTTGTTTGCAAGGACCTATGCTTCTTTATCTGTGAACACGACATAGAATCAATTGTATACATTTAACTAAAGTTTATGTTCCAATTACTAAGTTAAGACCAGTGTCATAGTAAAAATTAAAACTATTTATATTTCGTCATATGACATTTGTATTCAAGAGTGTTTAATTTTGTTAAATAAAGTAGTTTTTAGTTTAATATATTATTAATGTTATTAGGAGTGCTTGTACTGTACAAGTACGAGGACTTAACATATATTCCGGGCGCAGTGCATTTCGCCAAGGCAATTGCACTGCGCCCAGAACTATGAGATATTAAGGTGCCATGTGCCTATAATTTCTCCGGCACCCATAGGTACCCATCAAACATACAGTAATATGAACATTACTGCTTTGCGCGGTAGAAATAGCACTACTTTCCCGGATGAACTGAATCACGTAGAATTCAACTAAATAAGTTATACCAATATTAAAGACAATATAATTATGCCGTAAGTGAATATTTTGTTTAAAACTTTATAATACGAGTACACACATCAACATGGTGTAGGGATATTTCAATTAAACCTAAATTACTAAAATTTTATTAACTTTTTGTTAAGACACCTACATATTAAAATAAACCTTGTTTAATAGCCTATCTAATCTGATAATAAACTTTTAGAAAAAGTTAAATTAAAAAAAAACTTAGAAGAAGAGGAAAAACTCAGACAAAATTTCAATCTTAACTTTATTTTTTAAACATCAAAACCTAAACTAAACAACATTTTTTTTATAAAAATTGTTGAATACTTAAAATTTATAATCCGTAGATCCACCTAAGACTCTCCTGACACATCTGCAGCGGTTCTGCATACTCAAAACAATGGTGTCAATATCCTGTTGTGGAATACTGTCCCAAGTCCTGCTAAGATGCAAGAAAAGCTGGTTTTCATGAACAATATCTTCAGGGAAATTCCTAAGAGCTCTTCTCTGAAGCATATCCCAGGCATGCTCAATAGTATTTAAGTCAGGGGATTGTGCAGGCCAGTGTAAAGCTTGGATATCATGCTGTTTTAACCAACTTGTAATGATACGCGCCGTATGTGGACGGGCATTGTGCATTAGCTGGAAATTTTGTCCCATTTGCTGTCTGTTGGGCAAGATTACAGGCTCTAGCACCTCTTCTCGGTATTAGAGCAGTCATATTGCCTTGTATCCAAACGAGGTCCGTTCTACCGCCGAGACGAATTCCTGTCCAAACCATAATCGTGCCACCTTGATATGCATGAACTTGTTGTGGGTGCTGCAGTCGATTCCAACGTCCAGGTTCTCTCCAAACGCGTATTCTTCGCGAGTCAGGATGAAATCCAAACCTGGATTCATCAGTGAAAAGCACAAGTGACCATTGAGAATGGTTCCAGTTTTCGTGTGCAATAGCCCATTGTAATCTTCTTCCTCGATTGCCTCTCCTTAGCGCTGGTACCCGAAGTAGCCTACGAGCACGTAGGTTGACTTCATGCAGTCGTTTTCTCAAAGTTTGACCGCTTACCAGCAAACCATACTCTCTCTGTAGCCTTTGAACCAATTGCATCGCCGTTACATTTGGTTGACTTCGTGCAGCATTTACTATGAATCGGTCCTGTACACGTGCTGTAATGCGTTGAAGTCCTCTGTGCCGTTCCACCACTTCCCCCGTGACACGATAACGTGACCAAATCCTGGATATAACGCTCTGACTGGTCCTCATGGCTTCAGAAACCGCAATTTGGGTAGCGCCAGCTTGAATCATGCCCACTGCTCTTAACATTTCGTTCCTGGTCAAGAATCTACGTGGCATGATTAAATGAACACCGGAGATGCGTTTGACAAAGATTTATAGAAACTTATGGAATTTTAATTAATTAAGAAGTTCGTGAAGATTTACTTCTTTGGAAGAAATTCAATGAATGCGAATTTCATCTTAAAACAAAACCTTTTATATACAAATTTGAATTTAAAAAAGGAACTTAATAATGTTTTTTATAATCTGTCATCAATAGTTTTTTTGTAAGGTCAGTACTTTAAAGTTATTTAAAAAAGTTTTATATATCCCTAGACCATGTTTATGTGTTTATACTCGTAATTTCATATGACATCATATCTCATTTCATAAATCCTTATTTGAATTGTATTTTAAAAAACTGTTTTGATATTGACCAGCAATACGGGAGATTTAAAAAAATAAAAAATAAAATTAGGGAATGACACAGAAGACGTAGAGATAGATAATTTTGGATTTGATTTTGAGGAGAGAAGATGTATTCCTGAGAGAAAATATTGGATTAATATAATTATTTGTAATCGTGGAAGGTTCCTATATAGAACACTAGCCGCATTGCCTCGTTGAATTGTTAGGCTCAACCTTTGGGCAAAGTACACATAGATCTCCTGAGGCAAGGACCAGTCTTTTAGATATTTCTTTGTAAACTTTTGTGTCCATGACCACGGACCTAGAGTTTCGACAGCCAGCGCATAAAACTCGTAGTGGGCACTAAGCTGTAAATATTTTTTTCTTTTTGAAATTGGCGCCTGATTGACCGCAGCCCCGACCCTGTGAGCAGAGCTACTGACGTGAGATGGTGCCAGAGTGTCGACACAAGTGGCATCCCAGACCAGGGACCGTCCAAGGCACCATGGTACCAAGCTGGCACTATCTGGTCTCTTTACCGTCATCCCTTAACATTCCACTCGACTCCAGTGTCGAAGAGTCGAGAGTGCCCACCTGACTATATCATTCATAGCTCAATGTCGATATAGCCGAACAGCACTCTTTACGCACGATAGTCCATGCCTTCCGAATTGGTCTACGGCTCGTTCGCACTGGCAAAGGTGCGACTCGCACAGTTTAGTATCTAGTCGCAGACCTACTGATATGCGCAGGCAGGTAGGGTCGAGCACAGTTGACAGTTTGTCAGAGGGTAGTGTTCGGAGCCAGTGCCCTGATCCCAACTCTGATACTGCTAAACTCCGCGATCGGTCGGTGTCATCTGGAGCTTGATCTATTAAAACTTTATATATTACTTTAGTCAAAGGATTATCCCACATGCTCTGACTCTCAATTTTACTAGGAGTGCTGATACCTGGGCACGAAGCACACTAGGCTGACAAAGACTCAGTTAGGCAAGCAATCCGAACTTCAGCTATTGGAGTATTTAGGATCTTGCTGATGAGGGTAAGCGAACCATGACTAGAGGCTAAGAAAGCTGGGAGCGCCACACTTGAAGTGCTTCAAACGATTATTAAATATTATTAATTATTTATATTATTAAATTACATTGTAACATGTCACGTTAAAATGTCAATATTTGCATATTTTGTCAGGATGTACATACAAATAATTTCCCAGTGCATCGGACTTTAGGGCCCGAATTAAGTTAGCATTTGTGGTGTAGTGTAAGGCTTTCTTTGTACATATCTTCGACTTCACTTTCAGAGTGTGTCGATGTCGGCGCTTAAACCTGTACGACCTTGAGAATAAACCTCTTCTCAGTCAGTTTTAGGACTAGGCACGCTACCCTGGTCGACACACACGATATTTATAAAATTGTGTCCGCATAACTTTGTTGCCAAGAAACCCCACGCGATCCTGGTACTGTTGATCACCCTCACGGAACGAGAATAGATGAGTTGGTTCCAGGGTTATGGTGTCCTCCCCCTCTCTTCAGACTTCACTTCCCTAATATATTGCCACCTAATCTTTGTAAGTTTCGCCTCCATATGTGCATCAAGCCTGACCGTTCGTCCGTGGTACGTTGGCATATTTAGCGATATTTCGTGGCCTACGGTAGCCCGGGGATTCCTCGCATCCCCTACCTTGCCGTCATCATGCCCGCCAACGTACGATATGTACTTAGACCGGTTTCAGTGCTCGACAATTATCGACGTACGCACTGACGGTTCAGTACGTCGGTCGCGCGGTCATTTTTATGAAAATTCATAAGTCGTTTCAGTGCTCGACCGACCGTACGCACGCGTATTCATCACGATATGACGCACGATTATATCAGTGAGCTATCTAGAGAGCTATGCTTGGCGTTTCTCTGGGGGATAAGATTCGAAATGATGTTATCCGACAAAGAACCAAAGTAGTACACATATATAGCTCAAAGAATAAGCAAGCTGAAGTGGCAATGGGCTGGTCACATTTCCCCGAGAACCAATGACTGCTGGAGTAGACGAGTTCTTAAATAGAGACCATGCACGTTTATGCAAACGTAGTGTAGGACACCCTGCAGTCAGGTGGAGAGACGACCTGCGGAAGGCGGCTGGCAGTTACTGTATGCACAGAGCTGAAGACCGCTCGATCTTCAGCTGTGACGTACTTTAGGAGAGGCGTATGTTCAGCAGTGGATGAATGTGGACAGATGATGATGATGACTTAGTACGTAATATTGACTTACATCCCCTCTCCCAAGGTGCTGCATTTCAGGATATAATAGTAGTTTATGCAACTGTCATATAATGAAGGGTATTAAAACACGAGTGTGAGTTTGTGAAACGAGCGCAGCGAGTTTCATAATAGTAACGAGTGTTTTAACGAGACTCGCCACGTTAATTGGTCGCGTTTTATTGATGTTATAATGAGATTTTACGATATCGATGTGGATATTATACCATCATGTGAAATTGCTTAAATTTAGTGTTTTGTTGTCTGTTCTATAACAGTAGTAATTATAAGTCAAGTATTGGAAACATAAGTAGAATGTTACAACATTAGTGTAGATAAAGTATCTTATGTCTTACTCATTTGAATTCATTCAGTACTACCGGCGTGATGATCGAATCAGATATAGACAAACAGATAAAAAAAACAATACAGTTTTTAAATAGAAGGTAAACTGTATAATAAAATTAAAAATAATATACTCGTAAATAGTAAAAAAAAATTACAAAATATTATTTGACCCGTTACAGTTTTATTATAAGAATCTGTAATATAATATAAGATAATTAATATATAATATTACTTGTCCTGTCTGACTAACTGGTGCTTATACGCACGGCCTAAGCCGCGGGGGCTACTAACGAAATGTTGTAACCATCACCATTTTACCAACAATTACATTTCCCCCTAAGAGAAGCGAGCGAAACCGCTGGAGAGTCAGATAGTCAGAGATCACCCAGATTGGGCATTTTTTTTATTTTGCCGGCCAACAAATATAAACGCATTATTTTAATAGAACTCAGTATTATAAATATGTTTTATTATAACACCAAAGTCCTAAGGTTATTTTTTAAGATTATATTTAGCTTTGAATATTTAACCTCAGAACCTTGAAACACAAAAACATCGTCTAATAACTAACCGAATGGTATCTGTAGCCTGTGAAATAAAAGGCCAAGATATTGTAAAATTAAAAATAACTGATTTATTGTTCAGTAAAACTAGTATATGACCCGTCTATATAGAGGCGGGCTAACGAAGGAAGGATAAAAAGAGATGGAAACATACTAACAACGCAGTGACTAATTTTGATAGGTAGTTAGTCGATTATCAATAATAGTTGATTATACAAATATATATAAAAATAATATTATAAATATTTATAATGTTCAATATGGATTGAACAGTATCCTAGAGAAAGAACAAAACAGCGTAGGAGATCATAATCGTCGATTAAATGGAAAAATGTAATTTTTAATTTTTTTCCGAAATTAGGTTTATAACATAAAACGAATATATTAACAACATTATTTTATATTTATTGTGGGGGCAAGGATTGCTTACGCCGCGGTTTGCTTTTGCGCACCGCCGCCCGCACCTTGCCCACACAGTCGTCTCCCCGCTTTTGTCGCGCAACATTGTCTTTATATTTGAAGAATAAAAAGTGTTAAATTGGAACATAGTTTTTAGCCTTATTAAAGTAGATCCCACATCATAGTCAGTCCGATACGCATAGGCAGTCTCCCACCTGCTAACCATCCCCAGGTCCCGAAATTTATAAATGACACTTAAGAAATTACAGGCCAAGTACAATAGATGTCGCAAGTGTCATTTCGATACAATACGGTCATCCGCCATTAAGTTTGTAGAAAAATGTCCCTCTTTCATTTGCAACCCGGTCACGTATCTGAGTAGCCCAAAAATTTATGGCGGCTGGGTGATCTCCTTTAGTGAAATCGGACATAAAAACCGGAGTAAGAATAGGGCAAGTCTGACAGTCGAGCCTCCTCCTTATGTGGCTCCGTATCCCGCAGCCATACGAGCGAAGATTCAAGGAGGATCAATGAGTCCCAAAATAACAACTATTCATACTGGCTGTACCCCAGTGTTAAGTAAGAATTTACCTTATCTCCTTAAGTGTAAATAGTACGCATAGTTACCATCAAACCAATAAAAGCAAGTCGAAGCCCCGATGAATCAGACGTAAAAACCGGACAAAGAACATGACAAGTCTGACTCGCGCGAGGATTTCGTACAAACAACAAAAAAATATTGGACTTATGGACAAACTTAGCTTCGTGATTCATCTACATATTAATGATTTTGGACTTTTTGATTTACTTGTAATTGCTTCTCGCCCAATTTCAATCATAACACTAATAATAGGTCAACGAGAGTGAGTGTCGAAATATACAGCACAAATAGTCATATTTTGTATTGTGTTGAGTTAGAAACTTGAATTTTAATGACTCGGCATCCTGTCTACGCTCAGAAGAAATCGTCCACCGATGCGTATGTAAGGGTTATGCTCCAACAGCTCCAAGGGACCGTAGAAAAACATATGTGTATTTGATAGTAATTTCAACTTGCTACTTTTCTCACTCATTTTTACACACATATATTACTCACTGAGAAATGGCTCTTAACAGAGAGACAGATCGACAAAGTCACGGTAATATTATGTATATTATCGTGCCAACATAATCTTTTACTTTAATAACGAAACCATAAACAGATTAAAGGCTATTCACCAAAGAAATCACATTTTAAAAATAAATTTCCTGTTCATCATGCATGCAATACAAAAACATCCTTTGACCTTTCGATTTTTTTAAGTGGTCGAACCAGTACTGCGATTATACATTGCCGGTAGATTACAATTTGACAGTAGTAATCGATAAAAGATAGCCTGCGATATTGCTATCGCGGCTAGATCAATGCTAGGAACAAGGTACGATAGATACACCAGCTTATCGATGTGAAAAGTTTATCGAATCGACCATCGCTCGCACTACTGTAGTGCGAGCAGTCTTGATTCGCTCCGTGCATTTAGTTACCAAAACTCGTGGTGTGAGGTACGAGTAGGTACATAATCTCGCACCGTCATATTTTTTTATGATGCGGTCATATAATAAAGTAATTTTAGTTGTGATTCTATGTCAGTATTGTGTGTTAATCTGTGAGTATCTATTTATATAACAACACTAATTATTACCGTAAGAATAAATAATATCACTACAATATACTAAAACTATAGTAGGTAAGTAATAATTTTCGTAAGCTATTTACGTACAAACGGTATGTCAGGGTCTGATCTGTTACAATGTCCTGTCCGATTACAAGTGTAAATTACAATCGTAACGTAAAATATTACCATAGAACTAAGTTTACATGCCTGTCATTTTTTAACGGTTTGTTTCATTACATAAGCTCATTGTTATAAAAGTGTTTGCCTAGTGCTTCGAACCTCATCAATTGTCTAACAATAAAAATCTTTTCAGTAAATTAAGCACTAATTTCAAGCACCTAGGCGTTTGTTTGTAAGTGCAACGTTTAATGGGTAGTTGTGTAAATAGGATAATGTTGTGTAACTTGACTTTAAAAGTTTTGTTTGACTTTTATTTGACTTTGTTTTCCTTTGTTAGTACTCATAAGTAGACATTTCGTATACTGCCAAATCAGTCCTCCAGTCTCTCATGATGTTGATCTGTATTGACTTTAAATGAAACATATAAAACTTATTGGTCAACTAATGAAAAACAGAACGTAACAAAATTTTCAGAACTGATTCAGGATGTTTATACAATATTACATCGCAGAGATAATATTTATAACTCATCTCATTGTTACTATAATGTATTACCTGCTATTTATATTTTATATATATTCTATTTATATTTTACTTATTTTTATATAATTATTTTACTTAGTACTTTTACAAAATTCTTACGGAAAATAAAACATTGATTGATCCTGATATAAAAAAAATTTCATTTAAATAACGATTCGACGAACGAGAAATAGATAAATATTATTTAGTATACAGAGTGGGCCATAATCATTGGGGCTACTCTGTACTTGGCTGCGAGCGAGAAAAAATAGTAAAAATAAATATAAAAAATAGTAATAATATGAACCTCTTTCTGTTTTGATTTCGAGAGCTGTTGTGAAAGATGTGGACATCATTATTTTATTATTTTTATCCCCTAACCCGCAACATACGAACAGGTACAACTGAATTTCTTTGTCCGTTTTCAGGCGCTCAGGTGTCCGAAAAGTTTTTCCGAAATGATTACACATATTTTGAAAACACAAAAAGTTTCTACAAAATACACACGTTACACAAAACCTGGCTAGAAGCAAAGAGGATGTGTACCATGGAAGGTGCTTCTCTGTTTTATCCAATAGATAAAAACGAAGCCGATTTGATGGTCTGGTTTCTGACCACCACGCAGCCCTTTCATTGGGTGTTCGTCGGCGCTTCGGATTTATTATCGAAAGGAGTCTATCAAACCTTCCAAGGTAAGAGACACACAATTCTTCAGATAATAACCACTATTATTGATTATTATAGTAACCATTTTAGAAATAGTTTCGAGTTTAGAGAATGAATGGTTTTCGATGGAAAGGGTGGAAGTAGAAACTTTGTCTCAGGGACTTTGTTTGGACTAGTTAAGGGACAACATACTATAAAAGCACAGAATAAAATTAAAATTATAGCTAAAAGTCTTAGCTCCGAAATAAAGACGATTTTCAAAAATGTGTCTTGACTCCACGTTTTGTTTCAAACAATACAAATTAATTACTTAAACCACAGAATAATATAACAATATTTATTTCTATCTTCACCATATATTTTACCACCGTAAAGGAGACGGGTACAGTTGATCCTTAACTGTTGAATTTGTCTCTAGAATTCAAATTCAAATTCAAATTCAAAAATTATTTATTCAGTTTAGGCATCATAGACACTCTTATGAACGTCAAAAATTTTTAAATGGTTCTACCGCTGTCTTCGGAAAAGAACCACCGCCGAGAAGAAGCAGCAAGAAACTCGTGGGCCATTATTTTTTCAAGTCTTTGTACATTGAGGTTACATATGAGTAGTATTAAAATAACAAATTTATTCAATAGTTGGCTACTAGGCAGAAGTGGAAAGCTTCCAGGCATCTTTGTCTTCTAAGTAGTGACTCAATTTATAATAGGCTTTTTTCATTAGTATATTTTTGACACGTAACTTGAATTTCCCTTCAGTGAGCTCAGTAATGTCTTTTGGGATTTTATTATAGAAACGTACACAATTGCCTAAGAAGGACTTATTTTTAGTTTTCGTGAGTCTAAATTTAGATACAGCTATCCTATCCTTATTTCTAGTATTAATATTAAGCATATCACTATTTATTCTAAACTTCTTTATATTTTTACGAACGTACATTATATTTTCTAGGATATACAAAGATGGAAGAGTTAATATGTTAATTTCTTTGAACATTTGTCTTAAGGATTCGCGGGGACCCATTTCGTAGATCGCTCGAACTGCCCGCTTTTGCAATATAAAAACTGAATCAAAATCTTACTCTTATTTCGAATGATTTGGTACAGGTCTAGTAACAAAACAAATAAATACATATAGCGATTTACTATAAGTTGTAAAGTAAATAAAAAAAAAACTTAATTAGTGCGTAAGTGCATCGTCATAGCGGCTTATATGAATTACATTTAGGCAAATCCAAAATATGAGTGCTGATCAACTTTGACCCGTTGATCCGTCCTATTATGCAGATTAAACATTTAATTTTTTTTATTAACTTAAAAGGCTCTAATATGATCTCACGATGATGGTTATTTAACTGATACTGATGTGATGCGATACTGATTCACTTATAGAAGATTTGATCCCGGGATCAAATATATCGTTTTTGTATCATGTCGAATAAGTCAGTTGATGAAGTTGATGTGACCTAAGCGTTCAAGTAATGTCTTTGAGTCCTCTTGAATTATATTACATACCTGTGTTTGAATTGTTTTAATCTTGAGTTCATTCAAGGTATTATTTTGCAAATAACCACACTTCACAAGTTTAATATCATGAAAAATCAATGCATCACTATCCTTCTTTACAATTTTATATAGGTACTTTTATGGTTATGGCTCTCTCAGAAAAGAGATTTCTTCTCAACTCTGGTATATAGATAACATTTCTCAACAGACTGTTCTCCCATTGTCCATTGAGATACTTAGATATCATAATGGTACCTTGACCATGTAATTCGAAAGCTTGTTTATTTTTCAACTTTAGTGAAGATTCTGTATAGGGGTGCAACTCTTGAAAAGACACTCGCTTATATGGCATGTGTGCTGATTCCTCGCTGTCTAGTATCCATTTCTCTGAATAATTCAATCATTGCTTGCTATGTTGAAAGCTCACACATTTTTATCACCATGAGTTTTATTTGGTTCATGACATTCCTTAGCAAAATGACCACGCTTTCCACAGTTATACTCGTAGCACTGATAACAATGATGTCTTTCCTTCTTGCATTTAATATTATTTGCATTTGAATCTTTGTCTGACTATGCAGACATTGATGACTTTTGCATTGGTTTGCCTTTCGAATTTTGCTAATGATGCAGCAAAATTCTCATCCTTAACATTAAAGACTGGCCTCTTCATCGAATAGGCGTGCAGTCAAGTTAACTATAGTTTGAGAGGCAGGGTTAAGTAACATCATGATTGACGGAGTACATTCTGTCAAGCATGGATGACACTTAACCCTGCTGCAAAAATATTGAGTAAGCTGCCACCTACGAGTAAGTATACTGATCATGATCTATACTTAGGTGGCAGCATACTCAAGATATTTGTCATAATGGCTGTATCACTGACTTTTCCCCCACTTTCTTTTAACTATTTTGCCAAACTTTCAACTGTAGCTATAATAATATATTATAATACTATGTTGTTTGTAGATGTCATTCGATATTGATAAAAACGTTGATGGATCAACGTTTTGTTTAATTGTAAGTTTTTATGAATTTCTGAATTTTATCAGAGATATCAGATTTTTAGATTCCATTTTACCCATTACTTCTGAAGCTGTTTCGCAATTCTCTATTAATACTATTTGTATTAGATCCATAGATGACGTAACGATGAACATAGCTATGCCATCGTTTTTATTCCACTGAAACGGGTCTGATTCAGGTTTCAGTTTATAAATATCAAAACCTTTTGCTATCAATGCACATTTCATTTGGAATTTCTACTGCTTGAAATTTGATCCATCGAACTTGTTTGCATTTGCACTTACAATTGCATCGAAATTTGATCCATTGAACTAGTATACTAGTTTAATTGTAAAATATCTTAACAAAGCACAGTAAGTAAGACGCCATTTATTTACCAGAAGAACAAGCCCTGCGTTACACCAGTGTTGCCAAACTTAGATATATATTCTTATATAGGCCGTTCCCTTTATTCGACCTGTGTCACATAAATTTCTATCTCTAGAATAATAATAGAGTTGGGACTCGTTCTTGGCATCATAAAACATTTCAATGGTTTATATCCCATTTACCTATTTTAGTATGTAATGTTAACCATGTATAAAATTATTATATATATTATTATAAAAATAAAATAAATAAAATAAAATAAAATAAAATGTATAGGTACGTTATTATATAGTTGTGTGATTGTTTGGAATACATATGTGTTTTAGTTCTTAATTAACTTACAATAGAAGTAACAGACAAAAACATGACAGATGTAGAATATTAATCTATATATATATATTATAAGGTAGATACTTACCTTTAACTTTTGAATAATGCATTTTCATTATAGAAGTACTTTTCTCGTTTTATTATTTTCATACCCGATTTGAATTTTCTCTCCGTGAACTCTTGATTTTACTGTAAAAACGCACTCATTGTTTCACTGTACCGTTGTATAATAATGTAGTGTAATAACATTGAACGCATATGGTTTTTATTTACCGTCAGGAGTGCCCGTATCCAACACCTACCACAACTGGGCACCAGGTGAGCCAAACGGCGGTAATGCTCAGAACTGTGTGGTCCTCAGACGTGACAGTGTCCTTCAGGACGAGAACTGTACGAATGAATACCCTTTCGCCTGCAAGAAAACCCTGTCTTCACTGGAGTGGAACCAGCCTTGTAATATGCCGTTCATGGGTTAGTTCTGTCAAACACAGAATGCATTTGCAGCCGTACCTACCGTTCTAATGCTTGGCTAATACTAATGCTTTATTTATAAATACTTACTAATAAACTAATATATAAAAAAATACTTAGTAATAAATAAAACGAAAGTTGAAACACAACCAATGACGTCCATTCAGAACAAATGACGTACTATATTTGCCGCAGTCTTGTGATTTTCTTACAATTTCAATTCAATTCTATAGCATTCTTATTCAGTTCATTAATGTTGTACAACGCGGTCATATTAACTAGACGCTTGACCATGTGACGTCATTTTGGCGCTCAAGTACGGTGTGCAAAAAAAACCGGCCAAGTGGCCTTTATTAAGATCGAATGAAAATTGATTAAAAATTAAGTTTGTTAAATGAATAAAAAATATTTCTTTATTTTGAAAAGTTGTATATTACCACATTACATATTCTGTGAAAATTTAAGGTGTCTACCTGTTACCGTTATTAATTTTGAGCATAAAAATAGGAAAAACACACATTTGTTGTAAGTACGCGGCGATGATACACATGCCATTTTAGCCTCTTTTTTATCCGAGTAAGAGTACTTGTTGATATTCCAGTTGCGGCACAGGTACGTTTTTCAACCTGATCCACCGGTATGGAAAAACGTTTATTTTTCTTCCCATTCTCGAAGAACTGTAGCACTTTTAACACGAGATTTCTCCCTTCACTGTGTATAACTTTCCCTATGTTATTCTGGTTTGAACACAGTTCAACAGTTAATATTCACAATCAACAGTAATAAAAAACTTAAGAAAACAATAATCAAAACAAAAACTATATAACAAAAACAGAAAACAAGCCAAATTTAGCAAGAAAATTAGCCAAATTATCGACGCGTGTATCGGTAACGAAGATGCTGACCGTACTGATACTTGCCGGGCGATAAAAGGGAATGCGGGGTAAAGCGGGCGGGGACCCGCATGCCAGCGATACGTCGAGTTAATGTGACCGCGTTGTAAGTATCTACTAGATGTACGGAAAACATACACATATTGTAGTACATACCTACACGTTATAATATGTTTATGATTCAGTCATCGTTGAGAAAGGTCACCGCCATAATAAGACATATTGTTGGAGCACCCTAAATTTAGCACACTAAATGTAGCAATAAAATCAATAAGCTTTAGAAATAAATTTAAATATTTCTACATAGATGATGGTAGTGGCAACATATAAAATTTCTTAAATACATGCAAGAAAAAATCCAAAAATCAAGCAGAGCGTAAATGCTTTTAATTTGAAGAAGGCCTTTGATTTGACTGGCGGCTGAGATTCATTATTCTACCGAACTATCATCGCTACATATACCTTCTAAATGTTATGTTCTTCCAAAAACGTAGTTTGTAAGATACTTTGGGATAATCATATTGTGAGTGTCAACGTTGGTAAACTTCTATGACAACTCTTCTATAATTTCATTCCAAAGTAACCATACGATTTTTAATAACTATTATTGACTTGTCCAATTATGCCGATTGGAATTACGAGTATCTCTGGCGCTAACCCTACCTTGTCCGTATCAATTGAAGATGTTAAAAACTTGAAACCCTCCACAGCAAGCTCACTTAGATCAAACATTACTAAGCCCCGTTGGCCTCATTGGTTATAATATAGTTTATGATGTTTTAGATTACGAATACAACGAAGATACGGAGCAATGCTACAAGATCCACCTGAAGCGTCTGAGTTGGTCGAATGCTTTCGCCACTTGTAGCGCAGAGTTGTCCTATCTAGCTGTGATCAACAGTCCGCATGAAGCTGAGATTCTAGCCAATATGACCGCTAAAGCTCCTAAAGATTCATTCAATACCAACTTTGTGCATTTGGGATTTCAAAACTTTATACCTGACGAAGGTTGGCTCACTGTTGAAGGTACAGTATTCGCTAAATGAGCAGGTTTATAGCTGACGTAATTGAGATCTTTGCATCGGGATCCGTCTCGAACTCTGCCCGATTTAAACTTGTTTGTTCGGTACACGTTTGAAAATTGTATGATACTATCGAAAACAACGAAAATTCGATTGAAATCGCCAATAATTATGAGATAAAATTATTATACATATTATATTACACATACGATCAAATCATAAAATTAGTTTAAAATATTTGTAGAAAGTTTGTATGCCCAGGTCAGTTAAAGTAGTATTTTAGTATGCTGAATGATCATATCAAAAATATAATTTACTAGAGTATCAATACAAACTGTAATGTCCACATGAGATGGGCTCCTAAATATTATTATAAGAATACCAAAGTATGTATATAAACAAACCAAGCTTCGAGCACCGGGAGTCCACGACATGATTTAAATATAGTAGATTAGTAGCGAAGGGCTACAATTGCAGCCCGAGATATTTATATACCTATAGTTCGAGGGTGCAATTGATGCTTACACCCGAGCTAACTACTCTGCTTTACATCTCGATTGTGAGGTAGGTAGAAAAAAAACCGGCATTACAAAAATAAAATTGATGACTATTATACTCATACGAAGACAAGGCTGAATAGCGAAGCGACCTCTTTTGTCATTGGGCTGAATGCATGATGTCTATTGCCAGTATGATGGTTAGATGTACGCGAACTTTTTGAAAGAGTGAAGTGTTTTTTTTTAAATTACTTACCGCCCTAGGGCTTTTCTAGCTACATTATTACCCTAGAGCGCTAATTGGTCACCTACAAGCCCCATTTGGGGGTAATAAGCTCCTACTTACCGAATATGAGAGATGTAAACCGCCCTAGGGCTTTTCTAGCTACATTATTACCCTAGAGCGCTAATTGGTCACCTACATTATCACCTACATACTATCCCCATTTGGGGGTAATAAGGACCTACTTACCGAATATGAGAAATGTAAAATTATAATACCACAGATAAGGCATCAGAAGAGTATTCAATACTTGGTAATTTTCAGGGTGTACATCTCAAGGTTAACGAAATGTATGAATTTAAAGCTTGAGTATGCATCTGCTAAAGGCTAGAGCAAAATCTTCATTGTCTCAAAATTGGATATGACTTGTGGTGGTTTAAAGGACCTGACACTGTTACTTTCTAACAATCTAACAATAACTATCTATGTATACATATCATATATAACATACGTTATGATTGCATCACCTCTTTACAAGAAGTTATTCTAAATTTTAAGTTTGACCATCGCGAAAACACGAGTATTAAAATTGTTAAATATTAATGTTAATGCTAATTTATTTCAAAGGCTACTTGGCTTTTCCTTTCATCTTCTAGTCCGGGATATCCTCAAGAAACACTGGAAGTCCAAAACAGGAAAACCCGTGAAAATTCTTTAGGAAAATGGGGACCGAAACAACGTCAGGGAAATTAAAATTAACACCTAAACTATATAGTAATATATATAGCTAGAAGCTATAGTATAACTAGAAGAGTTAATATCGGAAAAACTAGAGGAAAAACGCCGTGTGGCTGAAACAAGAGGAATCGACCATTAGGGAAATGTAACTTTTTTTACGTAAAAACATAACCAAAGTTCGTAAAAAATTTCACTGCACACTCGTTTTTTCTGAAAATAAATGCCGTATTAGCTTATCGCGCGGGAAAACGTTATAATAATTACAACTTAAATTCTCAGGTATTCCCCTGGAAGAGAGCGGCTATGCCCAATGGCATCAGGGAGAGCCGAACAATGAGATCAGTGAGAAATGCGGCTCCATGTACTACAACGGTCAACTGAATGACATCGGATGCCTGGACAAATGCTACTTTATCTGTGAACACGATATATATAGACCTGCATAAATTTATATATTGTTATTGAAGTTAAAAGAATCGAGATATATAATTTAACTTGCTGAACTTAAATATAGGTACCTATCTAGATAACTACCTAGGTATATGTAGATACAGTACGTATAATAATTACTATATGTGGGTAAGGCCTTTAATTAAAGTTGGTAACTAAAATGTCTGCAATCGTTTTTCGAAAAGTATAATATTGGTGTACTAAGTACACCTACCTATGTATTTTCAAACCAAGCTATAAAATAATGACAGCGCATTTTCTTTTCTACCGACTCCCAAAACAAGGAGGAGGTACTCAACTCGACTGTATTTTTTTATGTTTGTTACATAACTTTCGACTGAGTGAGCAGATTTGTTTGATAACTGATGCTTCCCGTGTGGTCCCATTTGAATTTCATCAAATTTTTGAGATACACTCCAATAACTGATTTTTACCAAAGTAATAGAATGGAAGTCGGTATTTAATTTTTCAAATAGCACTTGTTAAAAGGTTGTGCTTGCATAAATTGCAAGACAAAAAATAAGGTAATATTATCCCACTCTTATTTAACGCATTTATAATATAAATGCGAAAGACTAGTAATAGTATATTAGAGGGATCGAATCCTTTTACACAGTCTCAGAACTACCAAATGTATACACACATGTTTTGTAACTCACGTTTATAGATTCCATTAATGTAAGTAATTAATAAAATTAATTACATTAGTTTATTTTATTTTTAGGTTATAAAGAGAACTTTGCCATTTGTCAATATTTTTATCAATATGCATTTTGCATGCCAAACTGTGACAAAAAGTATTAAAATGAGTATAAAATGATGGTCATCACTTTGTATTCATCGACATTTTACATAAATAAATAATTCTATATTTTAATTAATGTGTTGTCAATATCTATTTTTTTCTCAGTATTCCATACACTTCCTCTACAAACTCTTTCATTAGTCCGCAAACAATCAGAGGTCTACCGACCCCACAGACTATGCAATAGTACTAGGTAGTGCAAATTAATATTTTGCAATATAATGGGGCCAGTACGCAATGCCTCAAAAATACTTTTTGATAGAACATATAACATAACACCCTGAACATAGAACCCTATAGTCTTACAATCTATGAACGAACATTTATGACGAACAGTGCCGCTGTACCGAGACGTAGCCATAACGTAAAGGCATAGCTTAAAAAGGGTTCTAAAAGTCGTATTGGATTACTTTAATATGATTGGGTTAAGGTTTCGTGTTGAACTTAATTAATACGAAACGTAATCGTAACTGAATCGAATTCAAGCCGAAGTCAATTCCATTTCAAGATGTTTGATTGTATTAGTTGTACCCATGGATTTAGGAAGGGAGGGGGTATGGCGCGAGGCATTTCTTCTACTGATCCGCGTGTCGCAGTTTTGTGAACTACGCATCTCCACTGCACATCACACCTACAAATGAAACAGTAAACTCATAAAGTAATAACTGAACGCAACGTTCTCATTAGCTACTTACACCAACTCAGTAATCAGTGCACACTGACAAATTAACCAATGAACGCTAATAACTCCCAGCGCCGATAGCATCGGCCGCGACGCGACGATGCACCCTGAGAGTATCGTTATACGCTTAACTACATTGCGGCATTTGTTTATTGAGTTGTAAACAATTTTATAACACTACTAGAAAATATGCTACACACTAGCGCGCCGATATTTACGCTTTTATGCAACAAATTATCCAGAACTTGTTGCTGCAACACGCGCCACGCCAAAGTCAAAGTCAAAATCATTTATTCAATTTAGGCATCAAAGACGCACTTATGAACGTTAATTTTTCATCATAATGTACTTTAAAGACTACCGCCGCGTTGCAAATATATAGAGCCTACCGAGAAGAAGCGGCAAGAAACTCGCCTTCTCAACACATCCCCTCCCTTTCTAAATCCGTGGTTTTACCCTACACTGTGTCCAGGCAAGGAGACGCAGATAGAGAATGTGAGGTAAGACAGTACCCTTAATGTCTCAAATGACGGACGATCACAGTGCACTGCCATTCTGAACCTTAACGGCCTTATTAAAAAACTTGGCTTACACCCGGAGTAGTTAAAACATCTATCTGTCAATTTTTCGCTTGCAGTAAACGTCACGCGTGAAAGCAAGACAAAGCATGTTACGCCTAATATAGGTTTACGCAACGTTTATTAATAAAGGCCTAAATGTATCTGTCATGGCTGCGACGCTTACCATCATAATTATGCGGTGATTGACTTGGCAATCTCTTCCAAACATTATGAAAAACTAGTCTAAGTCTTTTTCCTGTTATTCTTGTTTGCGACGTTTCTCCTTTTGAACACACACATAGATAAATATTGACCTTTCGGCGCTTCATATAACTTATTCGATAGATATACATGGTAAGTAAATAGTTATGTAGTCATTTAGCTGATAGCGCTCGTGGAGTAACCTTGCATTCTCATAACTCAAATAATGTGCTTGTCTAAAGTTGTATTTATTTCAATTTTATATCAATGTTGTGTTTATACAAGTGAGTACCTTACCTTATATATTCAATAACTAATTTGAAAAAAAATCTAAGTTTCATTGATTTTCTAACTGTTGTCGATAGACTTATATTTATTAACCTAGCCATGTAAAATCTTTAAGACTTTTAAAACGAATTACCTAACCTAACTTGTATGGTAAAAAGTATTTGCACTGTACGTTATTGTAATTACGTGCATACTTCCTTCCATTTGTTGAACAATAAAAAAAATAAAACAATTTAAATAACTATATTTGGTCAATTTTTTTTTTCAATATTTCAGGCGCGCAGGTATCCAAAAGGTTTTTCCGCAATGATTACACGTATGTGGAAAGCACAGAAAGTTTCTACAAAATACACACATTACACAAAACCTGGTTAAATGCGAAGAGGATATGCGCTATGGAAGGTGCTACTCTGTTTTATCCTGAAGATAACAAGGAGGCAGATGCGATGACACATTTTTTGAACAGCACGCAGCCCTTTCATTGGCTGTACGTTGGCGCATCGGATATATTGTCGAAAGGAGTTTATGAAACCATCGATGGTAAGAGACACGTAGATTAACTTTATTTATTTTAATTAGATTAAAGAAATTACTAACCATACATTGAAGTAGGTACATCATAGTACATCAAGCAAGACAGCGAGAGATCGTGGCAGGAGGTTTTTCGTTTGCCGAACTCTCTTTTTTGTAGTGAGGTTACTGGTGGAGAGTCGAAGGACTGTTCACTGGCTTGCATTGACACGTCTAGGGGGTGACCTAGGTGCAAGCCCATCCACAGCACCAGCTACAAGCTCTGAGGGCTGATTTGGTTTTAACCAGGCCTATACCTACCGCCGAGGTGAGATGGTGATAAAACTTATGTGATATTCCTGAGTTGGAGATGCCAACCCGTTAGGATTTCAGCTAGAAGAAGTTACAAAGACACATGTTAGTGTTTTTAATTTCCCAATGTGTATTATATTCTCAATAATAATGTTTTACTGGATTTTTGGATAAATAATTCCAATTTGTTGTTTTAATAAGTATGTCTGTATGTAAAAAACACCGTCTAAATCACCAGTGCGTGGAAGGTTTCCTAGAACACAGCAGTGTTCAACGGCCTTGGCCGCATTGCCTCGTTGAATTGTCAATTGATAGCACATATTTAGCATATTATTCTTATTCTTACCCCAGGAGTTCCCGTGTCTGACACTTACCACAATTGGGCACCTGGGGAGCCTAACGACGGTCATCCTCAAAACTGCGTGACTCTCAGACGTGACACCACCCTTAACGACGAGAACTGTGCACTAGAACATCCTTTCGCCTGCAAGAAAACCCTGTCTTCACTGGAGTGGAACCAGCCTTGTAACATGCCGTTTAAAGGTTAGTATATCTTCTCGGATCATCTCCATTTGTAGCTATCGATCTCACGCTGACCGATGACCATTTAAGAGAATAGTAATATTATTTCGTGTCCATACATAATTTTTACATAATTCGAAATATAATGAATTTCATTCTTTAATTCTTCTTTACATTTGTCATTTCTTTTTATTTGTTTTTTTTTAATATGTACCTTCTTATCATACCGTCTTATTATAAAATGTAAATGTAAAAAATAATACACTGAAAAATTCAGGTCAGGGGAGATTTTTAACAAAAAGTTTGTGGTTTGTACTCGTAGATTACGAATTCGACGAAGCTACGGGGCGATGCTATAAGTTCCACCTGAAACCTCAAAGCTGGTCTAATGCCTACGCCGCTTGCAGTGCAGAACTTTCTTACCTAGCTGTCATCAACAGTCCAATTGAAGCTGATATTCTCGTCAATTTGACCGCCAAAGCACCTAAGGACCACGTTTCTGGGGACTATTTGAGGGGAGCAATACATTTGGGATTTCAAAATTTTGCTTCTGACGAAGGCTGGCTTACTGTGAAAGGTAAAACTAGCTTAATTAAACTGAAACTAGTTTTTTCAGTTTTGCTTTTAAGCCTGGTTTGCATCAAAAAACATTATGCATGTAATGTTTTGAAACTTTGTTGACAATATTAATCTCACAACGTGTTTTGTTGAGGGATGCGTTCCCACTGGGACCACTCCCATTGTGAACGCATCCCTGCAGTGGGAAATTCCCACTGGAAAACTGTAGAGGATTTGCGTCGTTTCTGAATCTCGCAACATGCTTAGATTATCAACATGTTGTGTGCCAGGGAGTATGCTACTCTAGACACCTTAGGCAGTGCAAACTCATGGGTAGAGTGGCATGTGTAGGTTTGCCATAATTCTGTCAGTGTCCCATAGATAGAGCAGGCAACGTACTGAAACTATAGTTAATGACCGAAGTTTGAAATTATTAAACGTTGTTGTTGTTTATGACACTCATGGTAAAGAAATGTACTGCAAGTGAATTTGGTACAAATACACTTTTACTTCAGGATTATATTAATTTGACTTCCAAAAAAAAGTAGGTTCTCATAATATACCCTAGGCCGAATATTAGTGACAATTAAAAAAATGATTAATGAATTAAACATACCCCAGCCGAATAATGCTAAACAAAACAATTTTGGCAGTTGTTCGTCCGTTATTAGTACCGAACTCTAAGTCCAAGTGCAGGGTGGAAGAATAGATTTTACCCATGACCAACTCTAAAGTTTTCCTGTTTTTTTTAGTAATGCTATGCAGATAAAGGTGCAGATATAAAGTCAATGCAGAGTTATCTTAGGTCATGCAATATATGTAGCATATAATATCGTCGATATCATATGCTACATATTTTATGCATATCAATATTTTATGATTACAGGAGTTCCCCTGAATGACAGTGGTTATTCTCATTGGAGCAAAGGTGAACCAAACAATGCTGATGCCGTGAACGGTGAACATTGTGGTTCCATGTACTACAATAGAAAACTTAACGATATTGGATGCCAGAAACGATGCTTCTTCATTTGTGAACACGATGTAGAAGCGACATTCGATGAAAGATTTCTTGACGACGCGAATATGATATAAGAGCAACCGTGTTTTCGTCAAAGAAATGAACGCGGAGAAAAAGTGATCGTGGAGGGAAAGTTCCTTTAAATACGCAATAAATTTCTTATAATAAGAGACTAGATATAAGTACTTGCTAAATTATATTGAATGTTTTCAATGCCGTAATTTAATGTCCCTTATAATGACAAATCCCCTTTGCTCAAATTTAAATCAAACAACTTATGCATATCCACGCGGATTTCGTCGCGTCCTTGTCGAACCGAAATGCGTTCTAACTGCGTAATGCCCGACGCCACCACGGTAATGATAACATTACCGTGACGGTACCATTCTTGAGTCCGCGCTACGAAAGAAGTCCTATATACACGGCGCTAGTAGTCGTACATCAATCAGGCTAAAAATGCCAGATTCTTCCTCGAAACTGCCGCATGAACGCACTATTGTGTTAAGTTTGTAGGACACTGTACCACTGTAAGATGAACTGAACTGAAAAGGTGTGTGTAAGAGTGTACTGTCTCAGAGTGCCGTGCAAAATTTTGAAACTTGATCTGGGTCGCAATAAACTGTTATGGGGAGGTGTGGCTTTAGCAGGCGAAGGACTTCCTTGTCCCGTTACATAATTGTAATAAATAAAAACATTTGCTCCAAGTAAACATAAGCGCTTTGAACTTTGAACTGGCGCTGGACGGGACACATGTGGAGATCCAAAACAAAAAAGTGGACTAGAGATATCACTGAATGGTATCCAAGGGATGGAAAAAGGAGAAGAGGAAGGCTAATTAAGAGATGGGAGGATGATTTGCCGAAAGGCTGGAGGAGGTCAGCGCGTGAGAAGGGTGGAAATGCATGGAGGAGGCCTATGTCCAAGGACAACCTGACTAAAGACAGGATGGCGATGCCACAACTTGTAACTATGAAGAAAAGAACAATATTTAAGTTCATATATTAGTTTATTGAAAAATTGTAACGTCAGTGAATAAAGGCTTTTATTATTATTATTATTATTATAAATATAAGCGCAATCCGTGGTAAACGGTGTTGATACCATAGTTAGTACTATGTTAAAGCCTAACTTAGGCTTAAGCTTTTACTGTGGTATTGTTTTTACCCCAATAAATAAAAGAAAAAATAAGCGCCACTTTATCTGAGACATAGGATATAATGGATGTTATAATCATGTTCTATTCTAATTTCATTTTGATTTCCTTAACTTACTTCACGTAAAAAATCGACATTTCCCGATTTTTATAGAGCAAGAATGAGGTTTTTTATTATTACTGAAAACCTTAGTTTATTGCTTGCGTTATAGTACGGATAGTGTTCTTTTTGAAGTAAAACCTCACTTGTAGATAGAGCCTTCTGAAACTCTATAAAGCATCATGAAAATATGAAGAAGCCAAAAATTTTTACAATTTTATCCGTTACTAACACGTCTCGGTATGGAACCCGAGGAAGAAATAAAAACACATAATACATTTAAACCGCATGTAATATAGAAGTAGAAAAATACAAATCCTTGACTTAAGTCTACTTTATACTTAGTATAAATGAACAGCTTTACTCATATAAGAAATATCGATCTATATCCAGTAGATAAGACAATAATAATATGTACTAAGTGCGTAAGTACAAATAATAAAAGTAGGTACTTTATGTAAATGGAAGTTGTTTGTGTGGTGGTTGTTTATAAAAGGATGGTATTTAAAAGTACTTAAATTTATTCCCATCTCATTTACCTAATTTTGCCTGTGTTCCACCAAATATAGTGAATGTGCACCAAAATATGTCCATTAAAATACATATGTTATATATATATATATGTTATACATATGTATGTCATAACGAGCATCTATTTAACAACTGTTGCTAATTTGTAAAAATAGTAATACACCTAATTTTAAAAACAAGCATTTATTTTTTTTAGTTTTACTTCAGATAATGCACTGCAAAATGTATTTGGATCAAACACCAATTAATGTCCAATGTAGCTTTATTAATAAAAAATGAACACATTATAAAACGTAATGCTTACTAAAAATGTTTTTTTAATACTAATCAGTACGAACCATAATAATTCAAAATGTTAAACAAAGTCTTTACTCCTACAATGTTCACATTATCAGTCCACTCAATCTCTGCAGTACCTACTTCTTTCAATTATTGCACCAATAAAGCGCACTTTGCCTTTGTAGGACGCCCACGTTTTCGTTTTTGCCCGATGGCTATGTTTTTGGCTTCTACTGGAGGTGTTATGTATTTCAGCCTGATCGCAAGTCCAGTAACATGTTTACATTTATAATTTTTAAAAAACTCGGGGCAGTTACATTGACCCTTTACCCAGTCACTATTTTGGGAAGGCAAGACAACTGTCCAGTGAGTAAAGGCAAATTTCTGGAATTCATCGAATGTCTCCCAACTTTGCCCGTTTGGAACATTATTGGTTGCTGAACCTTCGACTAGATAAGATTTTTGTATCGCTGTTGTTGATATGGTTTTCACTTTTTTGTTCAATTTCGCCCATTGGTATGCTGATGTCCAATCAGATAGTTCTATCATAGGTGTGCTTGAAAACGAGTCCACTTTATAATTTTCGGACCACTGCTTGACCATGTCAAGAGTAACAGCACGAAACCGGGACAGTGGAATTCGTTCTCTAAGGGTGTGGCTATCTTTTATGCTCCTATTGAAAGCCTCGAGTGCATTATTCGTAGATGGAGATCCGTCCGAAGCGCCTAGGTACCAATTCGGGTTTTGTATTACCCATTCTTCCTTGAAGTATGTAATAAAAGCCTTTTGACTTTTATATTTGTTCAAAAAAGCTGCTAAAGCGGTGTTAAACACGCCCGGTGCTGTGACAGAATGTAAAATGTCGATGCCTTGTAGAAGATCTTTCTGCAGTCGTTTGTCTACTAGTTTAACTACTTGTTTCTGAATATTATTTTTAGCGTGAGCCCAGCACATTTTGACTGTAGTCTCAACTCCAAATACTTCCGTAAACGCATTTTGAATACTCTTGGCT
Organism: Selenia dentaria; assembly: GCA_917880725.1. Taxonomy (NCBI): domain Eukaryota; kingdom Metazoa; phylum Arthropoda; class Insecta; order Lepidoptera; family Geometridae; genus Selenia; species Selenia dentaria. The sequence continues at coordinate 18,495,157 of OU862878.1, forward strand.
GCATCACAAATTAAAACCTTCGGCTGCATTACATGCGAATACAGAGTGTAAGCGCTATGTTTAAGCTGTTCAAATAACATTTTAAAATCTTCTTTGCGTTCTGAGCTAGAAATGGCCAAACAAAAAGGATTTTTGGTTTTATCAGTAGTTCCCACCACTAACACGGGGAATCCTTGCCACACAATCTTATACGTAGCGTCTGCGTGTATGTTGGTTGCCACTGTTGTCAATTTTAGCAAAGACTTTGTACTGACACCAAAACGAAAAACGGGAGACTCACACTCATATACGTAGTAGAAGATAACATACGGCTCATTTTCATCTTCAGGTGTCGCAGAATGATCAATTAGCCATTTCTCCAGTTCCCCCAGACTGATAACAGAAGGTCCGTAAATTGCGCGGTGGCGATCGGACAAGTAGTTGTTCAGTTGCTTTATCGTAGGTACTGTGATACCCGGTGTCTGACTTAAACGGTGTAATATAGCCTTCGGTTTTAAATGCAATGAGAATAACTTGTTTATTTCTTCTTTTGTATCTTGACAAACACCATATTTTCTTTGACTACTAATACTCTCGTGATCATGATCAGCGTCTAAGCGATAAATAATAACAGCATCAGAAGTGGCTTCAAAAAGTAAATAAAGTTGTGATGTACACTGAGGGCCACGAGCTTTGACTTGGTTACAGCGGTAGTATTTTTTTATACCTTCTTCTGTTCTGCAAGTCTTCCTCAATGACCATACTTTCTCATCATATACTGCTTTTTCTGCTTCTTGAACATTTTCGTATCTTGATACCAATACCCAGGTTTTACCTACACTCCTCTTCTTTTTAATAGATGGTTCTTCCGTTTAAGATTCACTTTCCGAACAATACACGGGAATATCATCTTGATTTTCTATATCAAGTGGTAATTGTTCTGGTTCCATACTAAAATACTTGATATATTCAACAACAACAAAAACGAACTATTTGTTTAATACTATTCCTTAATTAAAACAAAAGATCCCACATTTAAAACAATAAATCAGAATCTCTTCGCCGCGCACAGGATAATAGTAAATTAACAAACACTAGAAGCATGCCGGTAACGTCGCACGTGTATCTAACGTCTCGCTTTCTCCTATGATCCTGCAATATCTCTATCTCACTCAACGAACCGCCCCGCCTGCCATCGCCACGCCACAGAGAGCAAATAGGCAGGCATATGCGCGTCGCAAGCGCGCCAAAACCATTTTCAGTAAAATAAATATAAGTCTTAGAAGTAATGTTTTACGAAATGCATTATTTGTTCTTCAATTATAATTATTTCAGTAACATAAAAGTTGTACAAAACCGTTTTAAATGGGTATACGGTACTAGGATGCATACTAAATATTTTGTGTAACATTCAGGAATATTTGGTGCACGATCAGTATTTTTCGGGGAAGAATAAAATAATTATTGGTACAATAGAATATTTGCAGCGCACTACAATAAAAAAGTGTTATATCTTGGTGTTAATTTGAAATTTGTTTGATGTAACATATTTTGTTGGCCGAGTAGTTTAATTATAGTAAAACAATTAAACGGGTTTAAGATCAATATTTTAGAAATGCATACATAGATGTAGGTTCCTTTAGATTTTTGGTGAACACAAAAATATTATCCTATATAAAATAGAGATTACATTTTGAAATTGCTTACAAACTTAAGCATTTTCATATGAGATTATTTTCTTGTTTCATACCTACTTTCCGACCATAATTTTTCAGTAGTATGAATTTACTTCTACTTACGTTTTATTTGCTGTTTATATTTCCTTTATTTGCTGCCTAATACTTATTTCTGCAATTCATCATGGAAAAAAATGCGGAGGGTATTTGCATCGGGCGCCATTCCATAATTATGGCGTCTAAAATGGTTACCTAGTCAGATGAGGCGGGTTCCAATCCCGCCCGTGTAATCTCTCTCTATAACTACTAAGATTGTTTTCACTAAGCAGGCGTTATTGCTTTAAAAATCATATAACAAAATACATGACTAAGTTTATGCATGACTAAACCAGACACATTTTGACGTGATAACGTCTTATAAATCGATGAACGTCGGCTGCACGTTTGAAAAAAAATGACTCATTGTCACGTTCGGATGTCACATTCCGCCTGAGCTGAGCGTGCAAGCGAGAGCGCGGAACAAGCGATAGAGAGGCACGATCAGCCTATGCGTTCGGTTTGTCTTATGACGTTATCACGTAAAATTATCGTCCGTAAACCGACTTTACAGACAACCATTTTTTTTATTTACTTTATTCCCTTTGATGCTTTAGAAATGGCGTTCGTAGTATATTAATATCTAATTGACAACAAACAACATGATGTTAATAATATTTTTTTATAATATTTATAAAACATGAAGAAAACAGTGTACCAACAATCAATATCATAAAGTTGTCGAACGACCAAAATTTAACCTGAAATATCGGTAGTCATCGGTTTCTATAAATTCGTATTTTCAATGTCACTGGCTCAGACAAAATAAAAAAGTCAAGACAGAATGTTATGAACAGAGAAGTGAGGCCGGGTAAAACTACGCCTCGGCGTGTCCATACATATTTACATACAAAACCTACAACGAAACTACGCCTTGGCTCGTCAGTCGAACTATCGCGGCGCGTGGAAGCAACACGTAAAGTTTTAATTATCATTTAATTTAAATTGATTAATTATTGATATTTTTTTAATAACTTTAAATTAATTTTCATTACTATGACAGTACCTGGTCACGCACATGTAGTTTAGAAAACCGGCCTCACTTTTCTGTTCACAACATTCTGTCTTGACTTTTTTATTTTGTCTCAAAGTCAAAGTCAAAATCATTTATTCAATTTAGGCATCAAAGACGCACTTATGAACATCAATTTTTCATTTTAATGTACTTTAAAGACTACCGCCGCGTTCCAAAATATATAGAGCCTACCGAGAAGAAGCGGCAAGAAACTCGGGGCCATTCTTTTTATATAGATGTCTTTACAATGTTTTTACTTAGGTACTACAAATATTAGCTTCAGTGTTGTCTTACTGAGTCTGAGGTCATTGGTAACTAAAAATCTTATATGATAGGCCGCCCGAATTCCTCCGACATAACCTGACGGCTGTGGGAACCTTAACCGACAACACGGAGGCGCTATTGCCTACTAAATCCTTTTACGAAACTATCATAAAGCAGGAGCGTTTTGTAATAAGCTTAAAATAACCATACTCCCACCAACACACCACAATATAGACGAACAAACTTATTTTAATTTTATTTAGCATTAGAACAGTATATGAAAAGTCAGTCAGAGTATCTACGTCATTCAAACACCTAGCATAATACATTACTATTTTGAGCTTAGTATATTAATGTGGGGGTACGAAACTTAGTAAGGTTGAAATATGACTACTGTAAGAGGTGATAGTAAGCTCTCAGTTAAAAATGTCACTCATCGTGGTGACAACAGGAATAGTTACATATAACCTTGTTACACTGTTGAAAAAGTTTCTACATACAATTAAAATCATCATGGCTCTATGTGTAAAGCTTTAATGCGCTGACACTACTTTTTGTATAGACTTAGCACCATTTTTTACATTCCTCAATATAGATATTTTAATACGAGCCCAAAACCAGTGCTGCCTAGGGGTGCAAAGCAAGTTTAAAAGTTCACTGTACTGCACTATGCTGCTTGTCGCCTCAAAATTTTTACATTAGTTCTTATTTCTCATTTGCAAAGTATCTTCACTGTATATATCATCTTTTATTAGGCTAGTTATTTGAAGACAGCGTTGCCGACGAACGGTAGGTAGCTAACGACGGGCCCTCCGTACTGCAAAAGTTCTTTAACAGGTGGGAAGAGAGCCACTACCCAGCTCAGTAGAAACAGGTAGAAGAAAATGCTTACAAGACGATCGACAACGTACAGGCTGAAAAGAGAACAATTCCATACTTTAGAATATAAACCATAGATACTTTTTGATTATTAAATGCTGAGATTCATGTTTTTTCTCAATCTGATAGTCATGGTCAGTTTCACTCGAATATAGTCAGATGTTCAATAAACAATCTATTGGAGAACTAGCTGGATTACAATATGAATACAGTTATGTATGCACGCCTATAGGTAGGTACTTGATCTGTGAAATTTATCGATGAAAATAGGGATCGATATAGAGTGTAGAGGTAGACCCACTATTTTGATTGTTTTATTTTTATATTGAAAGCTTCTTGGTTAAAATATGTTATTCAGGAGCGTTTATAATTTAAAAATAATATGCTTAACTCGTCCAATGTCTACTATTACTTTCGGTTTCTTTTCGAACTACGCATAAAAGTTCAGATAAAAAATAGTTTACTTTTAGTACTCTTGAATAGTTTGACCAGTTAAAAGTAAATTTATACCTGTGTATTGGATCTGATGAAATTAGTTACAAACAAGTTAGAGGTATAAAATGTACATTTGGTGTACGCTCGACACGCGACGGATTAAAACCACCCAGAGATGGCGTTAAAATCAAAAGCCTTGTGATGCGATAGCTTAACAGATTTTGTCTTTGCGAATAATAGCAAATGTTTATGTTACACTTAGTTAAAATCATACAAATACCTACATGTGACATTTAACGTATAATTAAGTTAACGTTAGGTACCTACCTAACTGATGTAAGCATAACATCATAAATATTGCTTAATTTCTACTTTGCTGTATTTTTATAACATTTCATCATCATCACCATCATCATCAGCCTGTAGCAGTCCACTGCTGGACATAGGCCTCTCCAATTGCACGCCACTTAGGTCTATCTTGGGACCCAAGATAGACCAAGATTATAACATTTCCAAGTACAATATTTTAAGGATTTTTTATATGTATTGAAAACGGGCAACGTTACTTTCTACAGGAAATTGATAAGTAAGTAGGATTAAATCAAAGAGGTTAAATCAAATCATGATAAGCGACTGCAGGATTAAATATTTAAAGCATTTAACTAAAGCTGAATATGAAATTTAGATTGAATTAGGTAAATAAAAACTAGAAGCATTTGATTCCTTTCTTCAAAATTCCACTGTTCCTTATGACATTCATGCTGCTAAAGCCCCACTTAAAGCACCGTTTTATATCTTATATCATTAAAAAATTACGCAGCTATCACGGCCCGAATCTAAAAATGTGTATAAGATCACATATGCTTATTGACTGAAAGTAATTCTAATTAGACTAGCCCATTGTAATAAGTTGATTGATGAAATATTATGGAATTAATTAATTATTATTATTATGGAATGTATACTCACATGTTGTTCTGCAGTCTCGCTTTAGGCAGGTTCTCAAGTTTCTCTTTCAAGCAATACAGCTTACCGCCGATCATGCAGCTTTCTATGTAAGGCTCGTCTTGAATGATAGTGAGGTCCATAGGGTACAGTTGTTTATCGATAGCGTTGAGGTGCGTCACTAGTCCGTTGAAGTTGTGAGTGTCAAACCACCACTCCCGAGTCGTGAAGTATTGAAGGACTTCAAGACCGATAGATATACGGTTTTGAATGCGGACCATGCTGAAAGAAAATATTGTTTTCATGTCATGTCACATATTCATCATGTTACCTACAAATTTTATATTAAAAAAACGATATTAGAAGAAATATAGAAATATTTAGTGACACTTCGTTTTTGGTTTATTGGGTTGTTTTGTGTGTGGTTTATTCTGTACACTTCCTGTTTGCAGTTTGTGCGGGAGGGAGGGAGGTTCACACCGCAACTCGGCCATAAGCATTGTTTTTAGCGGAAGTGTCACTAAATATTCCTTCTAATATCGTTTTTGAGCATGGGTTTCCGCAAAGTAACGCCTGAATCAATAAATTATCTAAATTTACATAGTTTTTAAATAGATACATCTCCTAGTATTATTCCGTAGTTGCTAGCTAGGTACTCTAACAGGAAAATACTTACAATCGCCTTTGCCTGAATAAAAACAGCAGAAAGTCGATGAAGTACGCAGGCACTATGTGGTAGAAGAAAACGCAGAGGCTGTGTATGAACTTGTTGTGTCGAATGTTTCCGTCGGGGTACCACAGGGGCCCCTCGAAGGGGTACTTGCGGACGGTGGCTTTGCCAATATCAAGCACTTGCTTCCAAGTGGTGTTGCGGTCGTCTCCAGTTGTCAAGTTGTAAACGGGGATCTCGGGCCCTCTGAAATTATTCAAAAATATGTGTAATTAAGTTATTAAAATGGGAATGCACAGATTTAACACAAACAAAGCATCAATATACAAGGTACATAATTTTGATTTTATGTATACAGCTAAAAATAACCTGCCCAAATTATTTAAATCTAGCTGCGCTCCGCGGTTTCACCAGCGTGGTAATAGCCATGTTACTCATAAATAATGTTGTATTCTAATGATGAAAGATTTTTAATAATGGTCCAGAAGTATTTGAGTTTATTCATTACAAACAAACAAAAATACAAATCTTTCCTCTTTATAATAATAGTTTAAAAGTATATCTATACAAATATTATAAAGAGGAAAGATGTGTATGTATGTTTGTAACGAATTGGCTCAAAAAGTTCTGGACCGATTTCAAAAATTCTTTCACCGTTGGAAATCTACATTCACCCTGAGTAAGATAGGCTATATAAGATTCGTCAACATCATCATCATCCATCACCGCGCGGGTGAAACCGCGGAGAGCAGCTAGTACTATATAAGTATATACAAATAAATGTTTTGGTATAAAACTTGAAAGCACACTTTACTACTAAGCTGTTAGTTGGAGTTTAATCTAGTTTATATACAGATGATTCATTTTTCATGGATTAAACGATGTGGGGGAGTAGGGGTCCCCATGTATCACCCCATTTATGGTCTACATCTACAATGTTTATAGTTCATCTATTCACATGAAAAGTATTATCTACCTACTTCTTAAATTTCATCAAAATCGGCTCAGTAGCTCAGGAGATGACTTCCTACAAAAAACTTACAAATTATATAATATATAGATGTGTGTTTAACAATGGCAGAACTTAAGGGAAAACTACGTAAACAGAGAACTTGCACATGATAATCGCCTCTTTCTCATCGCCCACCATGAGAGCGAAACATACTTACTGAGTCTTATCTTGCTAAATCAGTGGCGTAGTTCAATTTTATTATAATAGAGATTGCCACTTAAATCCGAAAAAGCTCGCTAACTTAGAAGCCTTAAGCGCACGCTATGGGGACGTCTTTTATATTGACGGTAAACCATTAACCAATAAGATTAAACACCGAATCAAAACCACAGATGAATCTCCTGTATATAACAAGTATACATATACTATAGTTATCCCTATGTCCACCGACAGGAAGTCAAAGATCAAATAAATAAAATGCTTGGGTAAAACATCATTCGATCATCTATTTTTGACCATCTATTTGATCAGTAATTTTGTTATGGGATAGGTTGGCAAACGAGTAAGCGGCTCACTTGATGGTAAGTGATACCGTCGCCCACGGACATCCGCAATACCAGAGGTCACTAGGATGCGTTGCCGACCTTTGAGGAAGGATGATAGGAAGAAAGATATAGAAGGGGTAAGGGTTGAAGGGGAGGGGAAATGGGCCTTCGGAACCTCCCACAAACCGACGAAACGCAATGGCAAGCTATGTTACTTCACGTCGCTGTTATGTGGGAGTGTGGTACTTCCGTGGTCGTGCCAGCCCATTCGGCTGTGGGGTTACAGCGTGGCACTACCACCGAATTAAATATGATAAATAAAAGTTATTAAAATACCTTTCGTTCGTAACACCAGTCCGATAAGCGATGACGACGATGGCGTTGATGGCGATATCAACTGGGATTACTTCTGCGTGATAATGTCCGTAGCAATGCATAGAGCGGATCACCCCTTTGCCTGCGCCTACCATTAGGCCAATGGGGCCATTTAAGTTATCTACCCAACCTGGAGTCGGGTCTTTAAATGACGGGGTAACTGAAATTAAGTCAAAGTTTATAATTAAGATTTAATGCATGTTGTCACGCCCTTCAACCAGATGGAGCGATGATCTGCGCAAGGTAGCTAAGGTATAGGTAGACAGTCACTGGATGAGCAGAGCCAAAGATCGGGCTCAGTGGCGCGCTTTGGGAGAGGCTTATGTCCAGCAGTGGACTGGTACAGGCTGATGATGATGGATGATGCATTTTGTCATCTCAAATCTTAAGATCTTAAAATCACCACACGGCTCTCCACTATCTGCCGACAAAGAGTCCTCAGCTTCTTCGGACATATTATGCGGTCTTCAAAGCATTGTCTGGAGAAAGCCATTATTTTAGGAAAAATTGACGGTAGCGTGGTCAGGGAAGGGCGCCTATAAGATGGTCTGACACGATTAAGAAGACGGTGGGTGGTAGCATACACCGTGCGGTTCACACAGCCTATGACCGCACCCAATGGAGACTGATTATACGTGGTCGCGATCCTCAGCAGTGAGGGAACGAGGAGAAGAGAGTGTAGTAGTACTAATTAGTATGCGTGAAGTCCATAAATATGAAATTGACGTTTTGTCGAACTGTTCACTTTGATCTCAAATATCTGGTGTGAAAGGTCTCAAATATCAGATATTGGATATATTTGATATATTGAATATGGAATTTATAAAATATCGCGGTTTTTACGAATACAAGTTCAACGATGGCACCAACGCTGCAGAAACAGCTCGAAGGTTTAATGATGTATAAGGGGAAGCTACTGTAAAAGAAAACACGGTACATTTTTGGTTCTAACGTTTTCGTTCTGGAAAATTTGACCTACAGAACATACGTCGTGGACGACGACCCTATTTGACAACGAAGTAATAAATGTGAACGTGGAAGTCGATCCATCGCATAACACGAGAGTTAGCTTTGGTGTGAGTTATGTAATTTTAATTCACTTGAAATAAATTGTAAAAAAGAAAAAGTTTCAGAACTAGGTACCGCAGGAATTGAGTGAAACACACCAAAAAACACGCATTGAGTGCTGCTTCACATTGCTAAACTGTCACTAATGAGAGAATTTCGAATCGTGTATTACTTGTAATGAAAAATGGATCCTGTACGTCAGCCGGAAACGCTCATCACAGTGGCATGACCACAATAAAACCGGATAAATCCTGTCTCAAGCGAAAAATTACTCAGTAAAAGATACTTGTGAGGGTTTGGTTTGGTCAAGTGCCGGTATCATACACTAAAGCTTATAAGATCTGGCCAGACGATTACGGTAGATTTGTATTGTCTACAATTGCAAACCATGATAGAAAAGCTCGCTATTCAACAACCAAAACTGGTCAATTGCTCTAGCCCACTGCTGCTTCAGGACATATAGCTAGACCTCACACTGCATGATAGACGGTCGCTAAATTAGAGGAGCTGCGATTGGGTATTGATATCCCCGACACCCACCATACTCCCCAGGCCTTGCTCCAACAGATTACCGCTATTTCGCAATTAGGACAATTTCTTGGAAAAAATCTATTCCGAAGGCGCTGTCCAAACCATCTCCAAAGATTTTATCGATTGTCGCCCCCACAACTTTTTCCACAATGGTAAAAATGACTACCTCTAATATGGCGCATGTGCAAAAATAAAAATGGGATATACTTTTGATTGATTAAGTATAGAATTTTTTTTTTCTTTTCATTCATAATACAATTTTATATGTAAGGACCTAATAGTATGATAGTTCGGCATGATTGGATGATGTTAGAACTATAATTATATTTTTTTGCGAATAATTTTAGTAAGGTTCCTAAGGCTATATTTACTTTCAGATCAAATCATTGGTCAGAAAAATTGGTATGAGTCCCGTGCAAGGATTTTTTTCTGTAAATATCATAGTTTGGCTTTCGTTAAGCAGACGTTAGTATTTTGGAAATCAGTTAGACTTAAGAAGGGTTCCTACATAAATACGAAAACTAATGATATTTATCTTTGAAAGGCAGTAGGTAACTGTAATAAAACTGGTCTTTCTGTCACTTGCTGTACAAAACTCACCAATACTGGGTCTGACGACAACGGCTGGTAGTTCTGGATAGCTCTCTCTTACCAGAGCCTCGGCGAGTCTTTTCGAGTAGGTATAGGAGTTGGGATGCTTCTTGTAAATAGATGTAGAAAGCAGTTCTAGTTGTTCCTCTGATAACCAGCCTGCTGCTCGGATCACTTCATGGGGATCCGCCGGTGGATCATGTACCTGCGTAACATGAAGGCCGACAATATAAGTTTTTAGGCTTTGCCTTTTACAATCAGTATCAAAAAGAAGTAACATAAAATATATTATAATGTTATTGGAACTCACGTTCATTACAATTTTTATAATAATAAAACAGGATTAACAAGTATTATTTTCGATCATATTATATATTTTTTATTATTATTACTATCAATACATAAGTTATAGTACAACGTTCAATAACACCAATAAACTTCGCAGAGGTTTGTGTAGGTGCTAAAGTATGTTGGTATATCCCCTCATGTGTCAAAGTTAATGTTACATTCCTGATATTTTGACAATGATAAAATACAAATAAGTACCTAAATGGCGCTTGGAGGTGCATAACTTGAGTTTTTCTTGTGTATCATGTTAAATTGCATAAGGATCCTATTAAGAAAACTAGTTATAATAGGGATCTTCAATAACAAGACAGTGGCATAAAACTAAATTACACCGATTTTTTTGTCTATAATATGATATAGGTACTGACGTAATCATAAAAAAGCGTCAACAGACCGTAACCAATAATGCGTATTACGTATTCATTTACATAAGTTTAATAGAGTATTTAGAGCAGAGGCTGCAGCACAAACAATTTGCAAATAAGTATTCGGATCCTAAGCGTCATCGCGTCACGGTTCGGCTAACAAACTATGAGTTATCTGTGTAACAGTTGCCCTAGATAAGTAACAGTTGGTACTGCTTCACGTGAAGTTCACGTTACGTTACACTTACGCAGATATTCGTGTAAAACCTACTGTAGTCAAACATTAAGACATTACGTGCATAGAATGTAACTGCATAAATCACCGATTACAAAATACGTAAACAGTGTACTGGCGTATGCATTAACCTACAGAGCCACAAAGACCCAAGGGACTGTTAGGTACTAAGGATCACATATCCAGTATTTTTTTTAAATCTATTAGTCTATTAATCACATTGAACTGCGAGCTTGTTCGTACCTTTTCAGCCAATCTTTCATAATCTGGGTAGCAGAAAGCAGTTGACAGATGTATAAAAGCAGTCAGGTTCTTAATTCTCTTTGCAAGCGTTATGACTCGAAGAGTTCCTCTAGTGTTCATCTCCACGCCTTCCTTTAGAGGCGCCTCCAGACGCAGGCTGGCGGCGAAGTGGAATATCACTGACACCTAGGAAGAAATATGGAATTAATACTTCTGCCTTTTACACGTGCTTCGACCAATGCATCCAACGATAAGTGCCATTTTCAGCCGATTCCCAGAAACGGTGGAGGTTCTTGATTATCATTTTTTTTACGTTCGTTACCTTCATAACTTATTTCTAAGTGAACCGATTATGAGTTATTTTGTACAAGCGACTTATTTTGTCGCAAATAATGGAAATAAATAGGTAAGCAAAAAAGTTGAATAATGCTATAACTTTTAAAATACGTGGCCAATCATTTAAAAAAAAATTTAATATAAATAATGCGATAACTTTTAAAATATATGAGCAATCTCATAAAATAAAAAAATAACTAAATTAAAATGTATTACAATATATAAAGATTGTTTGATAAACGATTTGGCATGTTTAACCTTGTTAACCGAGAGCCTTATAAACGCTGCTTAACTTTAAGTGACGTTATTAGTAACAAATTAGTTAATTATTATTATTATTAAACGTTATTATTTAACAACTAAATTGTCACACCAAATGACGTTATTTAAATTTCAGCACCGTTACTGTCTAAGACCGCAAGTATATTGCCATGAATATAACATTTGTTTTAAATGGAACCTACTTCTACAAGCGATTTCACACATTTTAGAGTTGAATTCGGTAAATTTTGTGGTAAAAAAAAAATTACCTCGTTTTTGTGGCCCTTGCTACTTACGGGATCGATTGTCATTCACCGTCAATTACGATATTATCAAGATAGGCGAAACACTTTTCAGTTATTGGATTGTAACTAATGATGACATTTAAATGGGACCTCGAAAGTATACTCTAGCAAAAAAAATCTAAATCGGACTACTCTGTAAAAAGTTACGCGTGTTCATACAAAATGTACGCGTCAAATTGAGAACCTCCTGCTTTTGGGAGTCGGTTGATAAATAGGTGATTCAACTGCCAATCAATCTGAAACAAAAACAAATTTACACGCGCCTATTATAAGTGTAAATGTGTGTAAATATAAAAGAGTGTTAATTTGCAAATACACTACATAATCATAGCTCTCGATTTCACCGGCAAATGCCGGGAATCGAGCGCGTGCTCGTTCACTTTCCACACTTGGTCGACTTTCTCTCGCGTTAGGTTAACTGGAGTTATATCGTCTTGATGATAACAATTATCTAGCGTATGGGATTTAATCCGTTATGTCTTTGGTGAGGTAAGTACACGTCTTATTTTAACTTTCGCAAACATTCGAAATAATCCAATTAGTTTTTTTCATGATATATTTATGTTTAGTAAAAAACTGGTAAACCATGTCAATTTAAACATTGAAAGAATTTATAAATTATAATTTTCCTTGCATGTTTTTATTAAGATCCGTAATTTAACTGTGAGCTAATCAGATTTAATTTGAAAACTATAGTTTAATTAATTAATATACATAATGTACCTATACATATACATGTTTTAGGCACTAGCTATATTTATCTACTATTTGTAACTGAGGATAATCTTATACGAGCTCGTAGCTTTCCCATTCCATCATCAGGATCAGCTTAATGCCACCATAACATTTGTATTGTCTTTCAAACTAGACTGGCATGTAATTTATTCAGCTCGATCGTTATGTTGGAAATGGTTGAAATATCAGTTACACACACACACAAAAAAACAAGATAAATCTACCTTTACTGTTACATTGTTACCAAGTACCTCTTACATTAATTGAACAAAATTGTTAATTTGCGAACTGCCCATCACGCTAAAGGTTATGCGTCGTAAATTTGTATTTAATGTATGAGTACGTTGTAATACAAATGTTTTACTCTGTAGGGGGGCGTCTAGTTGCTCGTTAACGTCTAGCTCTAGTTACTTTACTGGTTACTAACAGTTGAAGATGCTGTTGAACTATTTTTGTAAATCAAAGTTTTATTGAACGCAGTCCTTAGCTGTCATTGATTTGTTACTGTAGTATGTATCATCTGTGTTTTTTCTCTGGCCAAAAGTCCCTCCAAATATGTAAGCGTGGATTCGCAATTATAAGAAAGAAAAGTGTAAATAGTGTCGTAATTTCATCGGCCTCTGTTATAAATCTCAACACTGTCCACTGTCCCTTATGCCGTTGGATTGTTAGAGGCGAGGCAATCTGAACTCATAGCATAGAATAAGTAATACTCGTAGAACAACGCGCATGGCAGAAGTATTCTTGTGCAAGAGACCGGTGTAGGTTGTCTCCGCAGCTAGGCACCGAGGTAGCTAGGTATTCTCCACAAATCAGTCTGCACTAGGCACAGGGTTGAAGTAAAGTTCAGAAGTCAATGTACTGAGTGAAATAACTTTGTGTATGAGATTCAAAAACCGATACCATCTGTCGCGGCGATTAACGCAGTTCAGTGTCATGGAAAATTTCAGCTGGGGCTTCTGGGTGACAATACAATTGTCGTGGACAGGTGCAAGGCTTGCCATGCGTGTCGATACTCGAATGAAATCATGATCATGAAAATTCTGAATTATGACTGTAAAGTAGTGTCGTATAAAGTGAAATTGTGACGTTTCTCAGACCTCAATAGGTCTACAATAAAATTAATATAATATAAAATATATTGTATGAAATGCTTATATTTAGTGTGTTTTTGCTTTCTCCCTGCCATACAAAAATGTACCTTAATAACATTTAGTCAAGAATAAGAGAAATAAAGGTGTATGTAAAAAAAAATACTACTAATATACTACTACTATCTCCGCGCGGAAGATAGCTTTATTAAATTGAATGCAAATCCTCTCTTGAATCGATTCAACGTGAAGAGGTAGCTATATTATATATTATATTATATATTATATATATTATATACTATAGTACACATAGGTACACACTGACTCATTCACATCTTTCCTCCCCCCTCACAAACTTTCTTTTGCAGTTATGATGATAACAACTCCTGACTTAATCCCAACGCGTCTTCTGCCAAGTGTAAAAATAATTATTGTAAAAACGATTTGAAAATAAGGACCTGGAGTTTCTTACCAGTTCTTCTAACAAGTGGCTTTATTTATTTTTGAAGGCGCCAGTGAAATCTTTAAAGTACACTAAGTAATCATTGACGTTCGTAAATGCATATATTATTTGATGCATAAATTGAATTTTATTATAAGAATTAATCTAATTCTACTTTTAAAAAGGATTTAGTTAACGTAATGATAAACGCAATTTACAATAATAGTAGTAGCAGTTAATAAGAAGATATTACACTGACCTCATTTTCTATTTCCACGAGCAGATCTTTCTCGATACCAAGATCTTCGTAGAGTATGTCTCCGGTAACCGGTATCACCTTTTTCATGACATGTGGCTTCTCTTCTCTTATCCTTGCGAATAACTGAAAATGAGAAACATATAGTCAGTGAATAAACAGTGAAACTACGAGTATAATTAAGCATAGCCAGAGTGAATAAACAGTGACATTATGAGTATTAAGCATAGTAACAGTGAATAAACAGAAGAATTACGAGTATAATTATGCATAGTCACAGTGAATAAACAGTGACATTATGAGTGTTAAGCATAGTCACAGTGAATCAACAGTAGAATTACGAGTATATATATGCATAGTCAGTAAATAAAGAGTGGAATTACGAGTGTAATTATGCATAGTCAGAGTGAATAAACAGTGAAATTGCGAGTATAATTTATGCAGTGAAATCCTATGAAGTAATTATACTATTCTTCTTTCTCATTTATTTTCGGGTGTTATAAATCCAGGTTACGGTTCAAATAATAATCAACAGATCAGGATGTAAAACGTAGGTAGGTATTATCAATTACTAATTGATAATTTCAACCGTATTACTAAAGTAAGAAAGGGCTTTGCTTTTACATTTGAAACTGTTCCTTTTTAATTTTATATACGGCATTGTAGTTTTTTAGTTAGTACCTGAAATGTGGAAAAAATCGGTGTGGCATGAAATTTTTAGTTCAGGGCAAACTTCCACTGCAGGAAATCACAAGATATAATCAATAAAATTCAGTCATATATTGTTTTAATATTTTGTACCTAATGACTAACTACTGCCTACGTAGATTTCATATCAATAAATAGATGTACAAAAAATATGGTGTACCTTAATTACGAAAATATAAAGATTTTTCTATCTTTACCAACAAAACAACTTTAATTGTAAATTGATGCGCCCAGTGCACAAGTCATTTTGACATTGTCAGCACAGTTAGGTAAAAATTTGATTATAGCCGTGCGATTCAAGTAATGAGTCGTCGACGAGCTCACCAATGTCAAATACTTTATGAGATATCACCCTTGAACATAAGGTTGTTTTTCCAACGTTTCTTGTCATCTCTTCATTTATTTCACGGATGTTGTCAAAGATGCAACGATTTTTGCTCTTAGAGAATCGCACGGCAGGCTGGCAATAGCCGAAAGAACAAAAAACAACCTTGTGTACAAGGGAACTAAAAACAACCTTGTGTACCTCATAAAGTATTTGACATCGGTGAGCTCGTCGACGAGTGCATCGACGAATCCTTAGAGAATCGAACGGCAGAAGCGCGGGTGGTAGGCAAGAAAAAGCTCAACAAAACAGAAGCTCTGCTAACGTGAACGAGAAAACTATATATTTCTATAAAAATATTAACTAACTCTATATAACTCCTACTATACATTTTTTGTAATTACGCTATACACGAAGTAAATATACATTTCAATTTGGCTTATTATTTATGGGCCTTGAGTTTGGTTTGACAAGCGGCCCGTGAAGTCAAAGGTTTGACAGATTCTTACATTAAAATTATGTAGGTAATTACAAAATTATACATATTCCATAGAAGAATACTTCTAAGACATATTCATATTATATACATACATAATAAATATTCGCTGGCAGTTTAAATAATTATTCAAATAAGATATAGTTATTATCACCTCATATACCTACTGCCGCGCCAACTCCTATTTTACCTATATGAACAACATTGTGAAGCGGTCGCTGCAGAGCTTAGCGTGGCAACAAGATATGCAACGTTTGCTGCGGTCAGGAGTTCGATGGGTGACCACTAGTAGCATTATTCAACTGAGCGCTTCCGTGCTTCGGAGGGTACGTTAAGCCGTCGGTCTCGGTTATTTGTCTTAAGTCAATAGAAAGGTACGTCAGGCCTTGGGGCGGCCTGAAATTTTCGACACGGGTTGGCCACTAGCCTAACCACCAAGCCGCACTGGGCCCGCGTGGTGGATTAAGGCCCAACTTCTCTCTCTGAGATGAAAGCTCGAGTCCCAGCAGTGGGAACATTTAATAGCCTGATTATGAGCAACATTGTCACCCTGAGAAAATATTTCTGTGAATATCGGGCGATGCCGTGGGATATAAATTGGTAATTAAACATACAAATTAGTGGGTTTATTAAACTTTGGTAGATTTATTATACACGTTCCGATGGGGAAAACATAATGGTTTATTGTTTCCACTTTGATACCAAAATTAAGTTTAGGTACAGTAAAATTTTGTGGTAACTACCTAGGTACATATATATTAGTATCGAACCGATATTTCCGTATAACATTATCAACGCAAATAATTATTTGCCTTGTAATTTCTGTAGAGACATTGTCCTGCAGACCGAAACACAGTTATGTTCGCACACTACTGCTTCATGGTTGAATAACTAGAAATGGTATGGCACTTTACCAAGGGACCTCTGCATAAGTCAAGTACAAAATATTGTCTTTTCACGTCTAAGCTGATAAATGGGTGGAACAGATATTAGCGAAATTAAATGAAAAACGAAATGAAGCAAAATGAAAAATATTTATTGCCAAAAAACTGAGTAACAAAACAAAAAACACATTTATATATCGGTTAATATGGCAATAGGAGTACGCTCAGCACTGAACTGAGTTGTGCAAGTGGATGTTTTGCCCCGCAATAGGACGTGAGGTACTTTTCATTGTCATCATTTTTCGTAACGAAATCGTTACCAGGGTCAAAACATAATATATTAAGGCAAAAATTAAGATCTTAAAAAATAGTTTTCATATTCTCTTCGAGTTTGAAACATATTAAACTACTAGCTGCGTACCGCGGTATCACCCGTGTGGTGATGTGATGATGATGATGATGAAACGTATCCTATTTATTATTCCAGTGCCTTATCTATCTACATGTCAAATTACATCGAAATCTGTTCAGCCATTCTGGCGTGATCAAACCGCCATCCATCCTTACATTCACATTTATAATATTAAGATTAAAATTATAATAATGATTAAAGATATAAGTAATATTATTAACTTCAATCATCCTGAAATTCAAGCTCATTCCTGACGTGTTTTGTGCAGACACATGGGAAGAGTAACCCGGCAGCATTATTATACTTGCATACTTTAAATGTTAAATTCATACATTGAAATTTATAGAAAGATAAATTCCATCCTCGGACGGGATTCGAACCCGCGTCTTCTGATTCTCCGTGTCAGACGCCATTGACCAACTAGGCCACCGAGGTTCTGGTCCGAGCATCGAATTTCAACTCTCTATTTGACTAACCGTCTTGCGGGGACGGAGCGACATCTATTGGACAGTTTAACAGTACCATCCAACCGAAAGAAGCATTATTTAGAAATACTTAAACTTTCGTATTGACATCGCAGCCCTTGTAATTTTTCTCTCTACAAATTTCAATGTTTGAGATCGCTAAAGCAGGCGTTAGTGCTTTAAAAAGTAATACTATAAAAGTTAAATTCATAAATAACAAAAACAGTCGACCCAAATAAATCATTAAAGGAAGTATCGAAATCTCTTCAAAGCGTAACTCCGGCGGTGAAATTTTTACGCACGATCGCGTATGTAGCATCAAGGTCTGAGAATACATTATTCTATGTAATTTTCATTTACACTACAGCGTAATTGTCTTGAATTCACACGCACCGAGGTTTTTTGTACGGTATACCTACTGCGTTCGGCACCGTATACGATCTCATTACCACGGTATTTTCATTACAAGTAATTGCAAAGAGTTCCGACAATGTCTACCCGAGCCGAGGCGCAGCCTAATTTTTCTTTTTAATAGACATTATTTTGACAGTTGGGAAAGAGAACGCACGAGTTCGGGAAAGGTAAAAAAAAGCACGAGTATGTAATAGCCCACATCCCAAACGCTATACGTCTCTGCAATACGCCACTTTTTGAGCAACTGTATTAAAAATATGTTACCGTGTCATTACTTTCTTAAACGTCCCTTCACATTTAACTTTTTTGTACTAGATCGAATGAAGTTTGACAAGTATCTCGCTTGATGTAACGAATGAGCTCAAGCAAAGGGTCGATGCAAACATCGAAGGAATATATTATAATATTTCACTGAAATAATGTTCATCGGTGCAAGCACACCTCCAAGTAGTGGTTAATCGAGCTGAGAAAACATAATTTTAGGCTTATGGAGTATCTCTATGATTATCTCTTAAACTCTGTTATAATGAAGCCAGTTAAAATCTACGTTAACCTAGCGTAAATCAGTTAACGTTTCGTGTGCAATATTAGTAGATAATTTTAAAATTGGTGTGGTATTTACGTGAAAGGACTCTGTTAACTCATGATCATCAGTAAACAGAGGCCTTTCACGACATTTTTTACAATGGCACCATGAACAAATCCGTAATCTTTGACGCATTCCGCTCGCTCTTATGCAGGCGGGACGCGTTGAAATTTATTGTTGGCGAACTTCCTAATGGCTCCATTTTGCTCGCGGTCAAACACCAGCATAATGAATACCATATAAAGGTAATACCAAAACCAATGAAAAAACGTTAAGAGTACATTGCGCCTATCACGAAAATGTGCGTAAGTGTAATGTAATCGTATCGCTGACATACACAGTACAAACTATGAGTTATCTGTGCCACAGTTGTACTAGATAAATTATAGTTTGTACTGTATACATACACGATACGATTACGTTAAATTAACGCTAATTTTCGTGCTATAGCCCACATTTCGCGTGGCTTAAGTAAGGCTTTCTTCGACCATGGCAAACTTATATATCCCTTAAGACAGGCGCGGCTTATATCGGTTTAGGTTTACTTACAATCTAGCCAGGTAGATCCATAATAAAATGTTTATACTCACGGGAAGCTTCCACATGTCTTCAATACGCGACTCTGGCGACTTGCCTCTCTTTGACCGCACCAAAGCGTATATAGCGCCTAGGTCCGGGACACTGTACAGCAGTTTCTCTATCAGGACCTTTCCCATCAGCCCTAACGCTCCTGTGATCAGTACTTTGCGACCGCGATACCACTCGTTGACTTCTGACGTCATATTGGATGGTTATCTGGAACACACAGGGTGTTACTATAAGTTAATAATGAAATAGGAAATACTCGTAGTTTGAATAATCAGAGGAAGAGTAATATTTGGTAAATCAAAACCACGAGCGCACTGTTACAATAGTGCTGTTCATAATTTAAGACATAGCAATCAGTAGTAGGTATTGAATGTATAAACAAGTCTAGTGACCTTCGTCATGAACAGATGATTAAGAGTTCCTTGATCTATGATTTCATATCTATAGTAAACAGGTATAGATTTCTCAATCGTATTAGAAGGCGTAAAATATTTCTATACTTCGTTTGAATTTCGTCTCTGCGGTTCGGTTCGGTTAATGAAAGTCATGTCATGAATTATATTGGACACTTTCTGGTTGGTAGCTGGCTATAGGTAGATTACTAGTATATTTATTATTATTAATTTATTAATATAATTAAAATAATAATAATAAAACAGCAGGGGCGGCTTTGTGGCGAGCCGTCGGTGAGTGGCGACACCGTGGATCCCGATTCTCCCTGGGCTGAAATAGACTCCCATGCCTGACCCCCAGCTTAATTGGCCCTCTGGAGGTGGAGACGCAATAGCAAGTAACAAAAAGCTCCAAAGTGGAAGTGTTGTAGGGCATAGAGCCGGTAGCAGCGCTCTAGTGAAACCGTAGCACACCTCTCGACACCCTTAAGCCATCCACACCAACTTTGCCTATATACCACGACCTGCCTAAATATAAATAAAAATAATAGTTGTTTGATATATTTGGAGATTCTCTTGCAGCATTTAATCTCCAAATAACACCTTTTAAAACAGCTTTAAAACACCGGCGTAACACCTTTTTAAAAAGGTGTTACGCCGAGCTTATGCGTGGTAAAGTGATTGGGATAAATTGATGTGATTAATTAAGTTAATTTAAGATGTATTAAGTTATGATGTAGAAAAAAAGAACTTAATTTGTAAAATTTATAGTATGTTGCATATATAAGCAACTTAGCTAAGAACATGTATAAGACTAAAGAAGTAATGTAATGTAACTATTCACGGGAAACCAAATAAGTAAATAAAAAAAATAAAAAAAATGTTTTACAATGATACTGAAATTTGCAGGTGCAGACTACGGCACCCGTCGTCCATAATCATCTATCTTCCTTACATGTATAATTTCATACCAAAAACCTTGCCATTTTACCCATTTTGGAATAGTTATACCATGTCACCATCCATCCGAAATGTTTTTGTATTTTATACTACTTTGTATTTTTTTTGTACCAAACTTCGAAGTGTTGGCCACGGGCTACAGCCCCACTTATGCCATTGTAAAGGACCGGATGAAATCCGTGATATAATTGAAATAAAAGAAATTACACATATATAGCTACTATTATATATAAATATATGTATATTTATATATAATAGTAAATATATGTATATGTATATGTTGGTGTAATGATGGATGTTAAGCTTTCCTTCTCAGATCATGTACAGCACATTTCTAATAAGGCTTACAAAAGTCTTGGTTTCATTCTACGTGTTAGTCGTCCCTTCTCTGACTTAAGTTGTTTAAAATTGCTATATAATTCATATGTCAGAAGTGTGCTCGAGGATTGTTCGATAATTTGGAACCCACACTACATGATTTATAAACAAACCATCGAAAGAATCCAACATAAATTTATAAAACATTTAAATTACAGATGTTATATTAGTCTTGAAGATTATGAGGAGTCTTGCATCTATCACAGAATAACCACACTTGATAATAGAAGAGTTCTCGCTGATATGTTTTTCTTGCATGGCATATGCAATGGATATATTGATTGTTCTGAACTCCAACAAAAAAAATGTGATTTTGCTGTCCTAAGAAGCGGACACGACACACAAGCTTATTTGCAGTCCCTCACAGTAGCACTTACTGTGCACAACATGCTATCGTCAGTAGATTGCAGAAGGTTTATAATAAAAAAAATTAATAATACAATTGAGCTATTTTGTAACAGTAGACCAAGGTTTAAGCGTGAATTCTTGAGATTCTAAATCCAAGCAAAAGCGTTGCTCAGTAACCTACATGGTGAAATCATTCGTACATATAACACGCACCCTCCCACACACTTACACATATACTCACACACACATACAACACGCACACTCACACATATATACACACATGCCACCTATTTCAAAAACTAAGTGCTGCATATAGTTTAATACTATGACTGTCATCTCTTACAAGTATTATAAATTTAGTTAGTAAAATGTAAATCCATTATTGGCCATAGGTGTAAGATACATATATAAACTTTGTTAGTTAAGGGCTGTGGATTTTGTAAATAAATAAATTAAAAAATATATATAATATAGTATCCTACATACTATATCCATCCCACCTCACATTAAGATTGAAAAATGTGTCACAGAGCACCTAACCGTGATTTCTGGCAGCTGTCCTTTGAATCAATCGCCGTTCGAGGTCTCACTTTCGACTGATTCACCACTCACTATCAAGTGATATAGTGATATAACTCTAGCCATCAAGATATAAAAAAAAACTTAAAGCTCTTGACACAGAATTCACCCTATTTACATCGCTAGATAATTCTGCAATCATTATTATGGGCAGGCGTAAACTTATAACCTTTTTTTAATATCGATCAGACTTATGCTTGACTTTTTATAAGATTTAAGGTAAGCGATAAAATTGTCTATAAGTTACACGTGACTAAATGGTCGTCACTTAATAATACAAAAAATAATACATTTAAAAGGCATATATTTTTTTTCATTCATACATAGAGCCAAGAACTTGTTGAACACTAACTTGTCGGATTTATTTATGACAGTTATCTATCCAGTAACTTACACACAGTATGAAACATATTAAAGCACAACAGAATAATCAAATATGATACTCACTTACTCAGAGACGTCTTACAAGTAAAAAGGTTTTATATCTGTCATCAGTTTTTATTGAGATTTAACAAAAAAGACAGGTTGTACCTATGACGTACTTGTTATATTATAATAATTCAGAAGTTGTATCTTGTAATATGTTCTCTACCTGTACGTCGGCATCAAGGGCGCAAGTTGGTTTTGAATATTATTTAAATAGGTACATTAAATTGCCGGACCGTATCGCTGCGTTTAGAGTAAACAGCCACTGCCGAAAAGAAGCCCCAAAAACGGGGATATTCATTTCTGAAACATGTTTAATTATAATGAATTCATTAAACATATTTAACTACGCAAGTGAGACAGGTAACAATTTCAGAGGTAGAATTTGTCTCACACATAAAAGTTTTTATATTTCAATCAGCGTTGCGTTCGTCCACTATCTTAGATGATGATAAAGAATGGTGCAAAAAGATATTTTCATTCCTCATACTCGAAAAGCAGTGTTGTTTTGATCGGGGGCCTACTCCCACCTTTTACGAAACTATCATAAATCAGGAGCGTTTTGTAATAAGCTTACAATAATCATACTTACTATCGTACTCTCACCGACACAAAACGGTCATTCAAATTTTATGGTAACGTTGCAATATTACTACTTTAAATGATGGGAGTACGGATCTCCAAAAATTTTACATTGGAACAATGAAACTTAGTGTCTAAAGTCATGGAAAAGTATACGAATTGCGTGAAATATTTGATACTACGTCATCAAAACGTCTATCGTAATCCATTATTATTTTAAGCTCGCTATATTTACGTGGTGGTACCAAATTTAATGGTAAGGTTGAAACATGACTGCTTTAAGAGGTGGGAGTAAGGCCCCTGATTATTGGGTGGAAAATGCTGCATCCCTCCATAGAGAGGGAAAAACTGGTACAAATTACTTCCCACCTAAGGGCCTATAGGGCCTAGGGGAATATAGGGTTTCTAATTCTACTATTGACGTTTTAGTTAATTCTACTATTACGTTTCTATTGACGCTAGCGATCGATCAAAACTTTTACGCTTACTCGTTAGATCCTGATCGTGACGCTAACTCATATCCGTATAAAATAGTGTCTAACATAAATAGGTATTTAATATAAAGAAGCGTTTACTTTATCGTTATGTATACGCGATGTTACTGTCCAATTTGTCTATTGAAATAGTAGAATGTTTTTGTTTGTGTTATTATTGAGCTCTCCTCTAGTTGCAGCGGGATAGATTGTTGCACGTTGTGAAATAGTAAAATTGTCCCCTGGTCATTCGGTAAGAAATAGGGATGTAAATGAAATTCCAAATTAGATTCCAATACACACACTCGCCGAAATGTATCCGATAGAAAACCGTCAAGCTAGCGCTGCGCCGGTGTTCACTGCGTTCAGTGCCGCTTTGGCAATGCCGCTGGAAATTGGCTGTTTTCAGAGTTTCCAGCTGGAACTTGAGCGAGCTTTCTTTAGACGAGAACAGTGGGCCTAGCACGAAGTCGTATTGTTGACATATACAGTACAAACTTAGAGTTCTCTGAGCTAAAATGTATACTTCAACGATACCATTAGGTTACACTTTTCGTGATATACCCACAGTACTCGGTGCACGCTTGATTGAAGTTGATCAACCACTGTACCGGCGCGGCGTGACGTTCAATTACGATTTCGATTATTTTTTATTGCATTACAGAGTTGGTCACCTGTTCATTGGATTATAGACTCTTCCCTGATTGAATATCACAGGTCATAGAGTATTCAAGTGGATGGGACCACGATTGATAATGGGACCACAAAATCAAGTGTGATTTATACGCGATGTGTTTGTACAATATTATCGTGAAGTAAATGGTACAATCGACGATTAGACACAATTCAAAAAATTAACTCTTTGCTTAGGGTCAATTTATACTAGCGCAGAGTCGAAGCGTATCGAAGCGTCTATCCAAACTGAACATAACAAATTCAACCTTAACTCTACAGCGTAACGCTCACATTACTTCTGAGATTTTAAAAAGACGCGCGCATTCTTTGGAATTCGCGTGTTTGCGCGTGACCAACGCTGATTGGTGCGCGCATTCTCGCGTATCCATGCGCCCACTAGCGAACCTACGCGTCATCAGTCGGAAATTGGCCTGCGTCGGTGTTGATCACGATGGATTCGGACGAAAAATCAATTTACCTGGTGCAAAAATATGAATGCCTATTTAATCCAAAAGCCAAAAATTATAGTGACAAACATTCCAAAAATAATGCTTGGGAAAAAGTTAGCGAGGAAATTAAATTAACTGGTAAGTAAAACAAGTATTTATTATTACACAATATTCTCTCTGATGTTCATCGCGTCCACGTTTTGATTACCGGTTATGTCCATGTCTTGGCTGTCAACTGAATAATTTTGTAAAATGTTGTTATTAGACAGGGCAACGCCTTCAGACCCAAAATCTCCCAAAGTGTAATTATGCAGGCACGTGCATGCAAGAATCATCGTATCTAAAAACTTTGGTTGCATTGTTATACGTTTTTGAAAAATTTCAAATTTCTGTTGTAATATTCCGAATGAACTTTCCACTAGACGCCTTTAAAGATTTTCTTCTCGCTACCGTTTAATACCTGACTTCCAGGATAAGGTCTCATAATGTGTTCACACAGAGGAAATGCTTCGTCCCCAACAAAAACATGAGGAACTGGTATTGTCGTACCTGGCAAGCATTTATTAGGCGGTATACCAAGCATATTATTTTGTAATAGTTGTGCAAATTTGGAACTGCTTAATATGCCGCTATCATTGTTATGCCCAAATGCTCCAATATCTACTACAATAAATTTATATTTAGCGTCAGTAATATCTAACAAGACAGTGCTGAAAAACTTTTTATAATTGTAGTAGAGACTTCCGCTGTTCCAGGGTGCCCTAATATTGGCATGTTTGCCGTCAATCGCTCCTATACTATTTGGATAATTCCATAACCTTCTAAAATCATCCTCGATTTTAACCCATGACTGTGTCGTTGGTTTTGGCATAACAATGGGACGTAAATATTTCCAAATTGCGGCACAAATTTCGTGGACAATCATCCGAACTGTAGCATAGCCCATTCGAAAGTATGAGCCAGTGCTTTGAAACTGATAGCAGTAGTAAGAAATCTGTAACAAATTAAGGAAGTTTACTAGGTACATATTTTTATTAAACTGTTTTTTTTCTAGTGCCCGAATGTCAGAAACAATGGAAGAAACTTCATGACTGTTACAAAAATGCTCTTAGATTGAGACAATATAAAAGCGGTTCTGCGCGAAAAAATTAAAAACCAATTAAATTTGAGAAGGAGTTAGAATTTTTAAAGCCACACCTACAGAACAGATCACAGACATCAAACAATGATTGTTCTGATAATAGTTTATACGTAGACACGGAAAACATCTCAATTATAGAGTCACAAACATCTGACGTCGGGGAAAGTTCACGCTCTGGTTCGGCATTATCAAATCATACTACCAGAAATAAAACACTACCTCTATCGCAGAAGTTATTCAGACAATATGTCGAGGCCAAAGGAAAGGAAGAAGATCCATTAGATTCATTTTTTTATCAATGGCTAATCAGTAAAAAAGATGCCCATACGAGTTCAAGCTGAATTAAAACGGGCAATACTTGGCCTGGTAACTGACGCAGAAATAAAACTTGCCTCCGAGGAAAGTAGCGATACTTCTTACTGCTATGGAACACAACCACAGCAAATTTATTCCTCACCACCAACTTCAACTTACATCCCACCCACTACTTATTGTCAACCACCTTTTTTTTTGTCCCGGGGAAATCCTTTATGGATACCACCCACCACGGGGAGGTAGGTGGTTATGTGGGAGTCCGTATACCCACCAAAACCCCGGGGTGTTCCTTCAGTGCCGCTTTTGACGGGAACGCGGGACAGATTTTGCACACGACCGCGAACCCGCCGCGGCTGTCCGTTGCCGGTCCCTTCTCTTCGCGGCGCGCCAAAACACATGGCGCGCCGCAACTGCCTCGGAGACCGAACCTGCCAACAATGGGCGCCAGACTTCCCCGTGTCTGGACGCCCGTGGTCTCCCTGCGGTGGGTCGGGTACGTAGCCCCACCGCCTGCTACGTCAGCCACAGGGGATAGCCCCCCCGCGACCCCACCTCCTCGAGTCTGCGCCGAGCGCCCGGACCCCACCTCCTCGAGCCTGCACCAAAGTGCCCGGGCCCCACCTCCTCGAGTCTGCGCCAAAGCGCCCGGACCCCGCCACTCCTATGTGGACTTGGCGGCCAAAGCCCATAGGAGCGGCCCCGCCTGAGCCGGCCAGCGCACCCCAACGCAGGCGCGGCCCCTGGGTTCCTCTTGGCTTCACCGTGGTGATCCAAGCCACGGCTACTGAGCCCCCCCGCCACGTCAATGCGAGAACCCTTCGGGGGGGTATTGTCAACCACCTACTTCAACCACGCCACCCAACCATACAAATTACGATACGATATCCAACACAACAGCATCTTCTGATCCAGCATCACCTTACATACCACAACCTATTTCGAGAACACAGCAACAGCGGCAATCAAAATTTGACGTATTCGAAGAATTTACTTATAATGACTGAACTTAATAATTGTGATTTTACATGGTGAATAATTATTTCAAATTTTTAAATAAAGAATCTTGAAATACAAGCTTGTTTAATTATGCTATTCTATCTATGGGATGATAATTGATAAAATTAGAGGTATTTAACACCTTGTGCATAAGTTAATCAAAGTGCTACAATCGTAAGAAAGCGTAAACTCACCTTAAGCAGACTGATATTCGCTCTTCAACGGAAATGGGTATCGTTAAATTTGTTTCTTGTTTCTCAATGTGTGGTCTCAAAATATTGACTAAGTTTGTAAATTGATCGTAGTCCATTTTATAATAGTCGTAAAAAAACTCGGGTATCTATATAAATCAACGCAATAAGTAGTGAATTCACCACAAATACGTCTTTTCTTCCACAAGTTGAACACTATAATTCCGCTTTCTTTTTCTTCTTACTTCGTTTTCTTCTTCTTCAACTTCCGATATAAGTAATATCATAGCAAGATCAATGTCAACCATTTTACACACGTTTCAGCTACGAGAATCAACTGGCAAGTGATTCAATAGCACTGCTGTTGATGCCCATTACTATACGTAAAATAGTGCGCGCGTATTTTGGCGAATACGCGCGCATTCTGCGACTTTGCTTT
The DNA here is from genome assembly GCA_917880725.1 of Selenia dentaria. Classification (NCBI taxonomy): domain Eukaryota; kingdom Metazoa; phylum Arthropoda; class Insecta; order Lepidoptera; family Geometridae; genus Selenia; species Selenia dentaria. The sequence continues at coordinate 18,523,016 of OU862878.1, forward strand.
ATTTGTAAAGAATTTGACGCTTCGATGCGCTTCGACTTTGCGCTAGTATAAATTGACCCTTATGTAAGCAAATAAAAAACAGCTAAAATGTTTACTTCTCTGTATTATTTTGTATTGTTGTATAGAATTTTGGGTGTGACTTTTCAATCAACACATATGTGTGATGTTTTAGAGGTGCCCTTAAGAGTTTTTAGCATTTTTCCAATAACATTAGGCTATATATATACATATATATATATATATATATAGCAGAGCCAACGTAAATGCCGGAAGTTTGGATTGTGAAGTGGAGACCACGGGCCGGCAAGCGCAGCGTAGGTCGTCCACCATCGGCGACTAGCGATGGTTATACTTTTATCGTCTTGTGGTAAATGCACTATCCTATGTTTTCCCTTGTAGCAACACTCACACATTAACAAATGACAACGCGTAGCCGGCCGCCATATTGACGAGTGACGTTACCTCACTAGCTTCGTTCAGCTTTAGCAAGCAACCATTCTTTGACAGCTCTTTACAAGCGGTCGGACTCGGTACGAATACCATTTTAATTAGTTTTTGCAATACCCAATATTGTTAATTTATAGATTGAGACTAATTATGGAAATAAATAGAAGTACTAGAGGTAGATATTTTTAGCACAATTATTTTACTTCCTTATTTTCCTTTCCTAATAATTGACACGGTATCTACAGGATATAATCATCCCTAATAACACTGGCGAAACTTGGTATGTATGTCTACTATTTATTATATTTTTAGTCGTCGCTGATTTTGAGTTTTAGGTACTCTTCCTAAAAAGGGGAAAGATGATTTAATAAAATTTGGTACACACAGTGTGTACCTGACTTTAAAGGGGAATTTCGAATATGAGCATAATTGTCTACGACTATGTTCGCAGAACTACTAGTCTACGAACAGTTGACTTGTGAGAGCTGATGAAGATGACGCATGTTTTCAACTAGAAAGCTAAACTGGAGTTAAGTATATATTAAATTTGAAACTGTACGAACCTGACTAAGGATATTTTCCTCGAGTTATTTCCCAACACTTGTGCATACTCAACCAGTCAGATGAAACGTATGCTTACTTGTAATTGCTGCTCTGACATTTGGTACCTTCACCTACATTGCCGCGAGATTATTTCGAAATAATCTTCGCATAATTCTCAGTAGCTTTTTGGTCTCGGGCGATTATCGTTATTACGATCTGCGTCTACAAAATAATATGAGGAACGGTTTTTTTTTTCATTGTACTTACGTCATCTCGTGCGCTTGTACATTTGCCATTTCTCAAGTGAATTATGTTATGTAAATATAGGTATATAGTTTGCATGAAGAGATTTTTATTCATGTAGTCAGAGTCAGTCACAATCACATAATAAGTCTATCATTAAGTCACGTTTTAGTAAAACGGTGGATGGTATTGATTCGCTTGTGCGTACACTAAACTAAAATTCTTTAAACTATGGTAGTTCTTATTATGTTATTACTAAAATCCACATTCGTGTAACACTTAGAATGATAATTCTAAACATATGATAATTCTATTCAAATGTGGGTAGTTTTATATCAGTTTAGACTATTTTAGAGAGCACGAACTTAACTGACGAATAAATTTGCACTAAACATACCCACAAAAACAGAAACGGCAAATTTAAGAATTGTCACTTGCAAGCATTATACGAATTTGCACTTAAGCATGACCAGAATATGAGCTAGCAAAATTTACTTAAATATAGATTTTAGTTCGCTAGTTTAGTTTGGGGTAGTACTAAAACTTTCTAGGACGATTGACGAGAAAATCACACAAGTAAAATTTAAAAAAATTTAAACTGACTTCCATTCTATTCAGTTATTGAAGTGTAACTCAAAACTTTATGTGATAGTTCCATGCTGCAACCCCACAGCCGAATGGGCCGGCACGACCGGAGAAGTACCACAAACCCACTCCCATTTAGCAACCGACGTGAAGTAACATAGCTTGCTATTGCGTTTCGTCGGTTTGTGGGATCACCTCACCCCGTCTATCTCTTCCTTCCTAACATTCTTCCTCAAAGGTCGGCAACTCATCCTCGAGACCTCTGGTATTGCGGATGTCCGTGGGCGACGGTATCGCTTACCATCAGATGAGCCGCTTGCTCGTTTGCCAACCTATACCATAATTAAAAAATCTACAGGACCGAATTTAATGAAATTTTAAATGGACCACACGGGAAGCACCAGCTTGCAAACAAAATAATTTTGAGAACCAGTCGAAAGTTATGAGGTAACAGTCACAAAAATACAGTCGAATTGAGTACCTTCACTTTTTGGAAGTCGGTAGAAAAACTACTTTATATGATTTTGTATACACTTTGCACTCGTGCGCTGTTTCGAACTTAACTTTATGGTGAATTAGTCCAGCATTTTTACACGTCAAAACTCGCGTAAACACAAAAGATTTCAATCAACATATACAATCAAAGATTGAAATCTTGAAAAATGGTTGCTCTATGGCGGTTTTGACAACTGTTAGCAAAATGTTAGTACCTAGTTGATGACTGAGCTGACAAAAGTGGCCATTTTTATTTTATTTCAATCATCATTTGATTGCAACTGAGATACTGTATAGCCCTCCCTGCTGGGAAAGTTAAGCAATATTTATGACAGCCATTCTTATTATTTTTCCCGACATTGAAGAAAAGTTAGTTAGTATTTAATTTGTCAAATGGTTTGTGTTTAGGGTTACCATCTAGATCGGATTTTAAGAGACCGGACACCGCCCGGATTTTAATCGAGACCGGATTATTGGTCATGCCCATTTGTCAGTACTCTTTTAGTATCATGGTACGACTATATATGACATTTATGTTGCCAACTCATGGTAGAGCTACCGTTATAGCTCTACCATGAGTTGGCAACATAAATGTCATCTATAGTCGATACTCGATCTCGCCTACCTATTAAGCTTGTGATTGGCGTACTCGCTGTCAATTTTAGTTCTACAATCGACCGCAAGTTGGCACTGTGCATTTTTTACCCAGCAGATACCCAGCATCGATTGATGTCAATGTTGTAAACTCACGATAGGCCTACGGAAACGTAGAAAGGGTTTTCTGGCTTAAGACTTCACAGTGGACGAAGGAAAGGAACATATTGTCTGTTGAGTCACACTCGCATAATATAACTTCAAACATCTGACATGTGAAGAACTTTGCAGTGGAATTTCAATTAAAAATTTTTTTTTTGAATGCTGTTGCTAGTGAACAGAAAAATAAGTACAAATAATATTATGAGTTAATAAAATGTAGATTCTCGAGTCTTCTAAGTTTTATTTTCGGCTAAAGACCGGATTTTTTTACAGAAATCAAGTGTTTGTAACATGAAACCGGCTTTTTTATTTAAAGTCATGGTAACCCTGTTCGTGTTTTGAATTTAGGTAATGGTATACTTGCCTACTGACCACTTTTCTATTTATGCTCTGATGATGTGAAGTGGTTAGTTGCGTAAATATCTTGTGGCAAATAGCTGGTTTGCGGTTAAGTGCTCAAATCATGCGTAGATAAATACGCAGTGAGTACTTACTTGACGTGCGTGGAGCTCATTAGGTCTAAGCTAAGGTGGACCAGGATTGAGGAATTAAAGCCTATTTGAAACGAAAGTGAATGAAACGTATGCGAAATCAGAACAGCTCCATGATGATATAAACTGATGTTTCGAGTTCTCATACTCCTTGCTTCTTAGGACTCATCCTACTATTACGTCCCAACTCCCGCTGCTGGGACATGGGCTCCCTAACAGAAAGAACACCTGTATGTGGCAAACTGGATTTTTTTTTACCTTAAGTCTACTCTCCACAGGCTCTGCGGTCTTTTTTTAGCTTATTCTCTACCAGACTTTATAATACATGGTGGTTTTTTGAGAAGGGCGGTCATGGCCAAGTCCGGAACCACAAGATTTAGAGAAAAGTCGTGAAAGGAGAATGACCTCGATTTATAAGAAAACAATAACTGCGTATTTAGTTTTTTTTTTTACATTTGACGGAAATCGCCGCTAATGATTTTTCAAACAAAAAAGACATCTTGTTTTATTGAAATAATGAATTCTGTTGCTGATAAAGATCAATCTTTACAAAGAAATGTATTACTAAAAATGAAAGGAAATACTTAGTAAATTTTTACAACTACTGCAATTTTATGAGATATAAATCAGATAGAGGGTTAAAATCGAATTTTAACTTTTCGCTTTAACGCTTCGCTTGGACAGTATACCTCGGTGGACTAGCGTTCATGGAGTCTGGGTTGTCTGAAGACGCGGGTTCGAATCACGTCCGAGAATGTGTATTATTCTCTCTAAAATTGCGTTTGCAGGCGTTAGTGCTTTAAAAATCATACAATACAAATAGTTTATAATTTAAATTGTACCGTTGTTTAATATGGATAAGTACACTGTGAAATTTTTCATCATTATAGGCCGCAAAAAATATACATAGAGGTACATGTATGTTGGTAATAGTTGAAACACTATAATAGGGACCAAGTCTGTTTACAGAATCATCATCATCATCATCATTATCAGCCGGAAGACGTCCACTGCTGAACATAGGCCTCCCCCATAGAACGCCACTTGGACCGGCTACTCGCTTCTTGCATCCAGCGATTCCCCGCGGTTTTTATGAGGTCGTCGGTCCACCTAGCGGGGGGCCGGCCTACACTACGCCTTCCGGTGCGTGGTCGCCACTCGAGAACCTTTCTTCCCCATCGGTTATCAGTTCTGCGAGCGATATGGCCTGCCCATTGCCACTTCAACTTGCTAATTTTGAGAGCTATGTCGGTGACCTTAGTTCTCCTACGGATCTCCTCATTTCGGATCTTATCACGCAGGGAAACCCCAAGTTTACAGAATACCAAACCAGAACCAGTTAAGAACAAGTCTAGTGCTTTCACTGGATGTTCTAAGTTATCAAATCATTTAGGTCGGCCAGGGGGCAATTCTACTATTTCACACCTTTCAACAATCCACCCCGCTGCAATTGCAGTTCGACTCCGATTGCCGTTCGATAATTACTCAAAAAGCCATTCCACTATTTCTGTAGACAAATTGGAACGTAACTTCACGTAAACGTATCGTAAACGCTACTATATAATAGTTAAAAATTTAACACAAATATGAGTCAGCGTCGTGTTCATAATCAATCGAGTTATCATAATATAAAATGTTATTCGATCGCTGGCGTCAATAGAAACGTAACTGCAGCTGCACTGGATTTCAAAAGCAGAATAAGCATATGTGTGTAAATTAGCTACGGTTCGATTGCAGTTAACTGCAAATTTGTTAAAATTTGTAGTTAGTGGAATCGACCCAGGTATCTTATAAACTATTCAACTGAACGACGCAAAGGCAATGTTTTGTTTATGTTATCAGGAGACGGTACAAGCACGATGCTCACCTTGTATTAAGCGGTAACGCCTGCCTAAAGCAGATCCAGACACAAATGACGTACTGTACTGCGCCCGTAACCCGTAACCTAATAGTAGGGGGTAATTTGTGTATTAAGTTAAGACTCACGTGTCTGGAATTTTGCCGCCACCCATACCCTTCAAACCAGAACACAGTAATGCGAACATTACTTCTTCACGGTAGAAAAACGTATGGTGTCAGTCTAATTTATATAGATTTCTACTACTACTCTATACGTAGTTATATTATATTAACGGGGCTTAATCGCGTTAGTAATAGTATTTATTTACCTCGACGTTTCGATCAAGTTGCATTGATCGTGGTCACGAGCGGACTGAAGAGGCGGGTGTCATTGTCTTGAAGTATGGAGATACTTTTTAATATACCCCCAACAGTTGTCATAAAAAGTCATTGTCCCGACACACAACACTAACGATATCGACAGATTTTTCTGAGGATAAATCGCGACGGGAACACTTTTTAATCACTGGATTCCATGTTGCCGCCAGTTTGAAACCATCCTCCCGGTTGAAGTTACGGTGTTTTTTAATCTCAACAGCTTCACGTTCCATTCTCGAGTAATAGTGACGCTCCGTAGAGAGGATTTTGGGGTCGTGAAGTTCAATCCAGTGATTAGGTCCTGACTCGAGCAGATGTTCAGCGATCGCAGATTTATTTATTTGGCGGTTCTTTACAGCTGCAATGCAACTTGATCGAAACGTCGAGGTAAATAAATACTATTACTAACGCGATTAAGCCCCGTTAAATATAATATAACTATGTGTTCAAATCGCGAAAGTTTAAAAATTACTCCTCTATACGTGATGATGATGATACGTAGTTAGGGTCAAAGTCATTTTACCCAAACCAAAATACCAGAGTTAGTAAGTATCTACGACGTGACTGTGTTAAATAAAGGTCACAGAAACAATGATTATAAATAATTTACCTTTCGAAAAGATTTTATGTCATACAAATTATGTAAGTAAGTACTCGCCTTGCTAAAATAAACCTGTTGGATAAACCTCTTCGTATGTTGGACAAGATGACTTATGCAACTAAAGTAAATATGCTAATTTAACAAAAATATACCGTTGACTTGAAGTTATGGCAGATAGGTTCATTTGTATAAAATATTTACTTTCCAAAGACGTGAGAATGTTATAAAATCAGAGACACAAGTAATGCAATATTAGTATAATATAGTAATATAGTTTATATATATAAGTTATATTATATAAGTAAATATAGTTTGCTTTGTATACTAATTAGTTTGGAGAAAGTTTAAATTTTATAGATTTAATACTCTGTTTATTTACTATTGCTATTTTTTTTACATCAAGTACACAAGGTGTTCAGGTGCCTAACTAGGCAGAGCCTGTACTATGGTAACCTGATGACTGATATACATACTTAATTAAACACACCCAGACACAGCTCAAACAGACATGTTCATGCACATAAATGTTTGACCTGTCCGGGGATCGAACCCGGGATAGCGGCTCAGAAGGCAGGGGTGCTACTAAATGCGCCAACTGGCCTGACAATTAAAACCAGACAGCTGAATTAAAATAATTATAGTCCTTTAGTCCTTTTCGATGCAAGTGAGGAAAGCTTTTCATTTCCAACGAGTCGCGATCGATGTTCACTAGCCGAAGGAAGAAAAAATACATACAAGAATTAAAGACAAAATAATAAACACTATTCAAATCTTAGATAGAAACGCTTGTAGCCGATCAACAAGTTAAGCAACACTTGCTGCGGTTAGGATTTGGATGGGTGACCGCCAGTGGCATTATTCAACTGAGCGCTTCCGTGCTTCGGAGGGCAAGTTAAGCCGTCGGTCCCGTTGTTAGTCTTAGGACAACAGTCGTTAGGCTATGTCGAAGGCCTTCGGGCGGCCTGAAAACTTCGACATGTGTTGGTCACTAACCTATCCACCAATCCGCACTGGGCCCGCGTGGTGGATTATGGCCCACATCCTCTCTCTAAGAGGAAGGTTCGAGTCCCAGCAGGGGGAACAAAATGGGCTGCTTATGATGATGAAATCTTAGACGATATTAAAAATAGACCACAGATGTCATAATAAAATAATATTTTAAACAAATAAATGTAGGCACTATAAATTACTAATTATAATTGAAAAAAAAATTTGTTTTCAAACGATACAAAAAGCTGCGCTGTAGACGTATCTACTGATATATATAACTATAGATTTTCAAGCATTTTCTTTCATTACAATCAGCTTTTATTAAATGCTAATTTTGCATATTCTATATTGTGCCAAAGTGAACGCAGGACTACGTCCATAGAAAACTAGTGCGTAAAGGAAGCTACGAGTATTTCTGCACAGTGGAGTCGACTCTATAAAATTGCTTATAATGAATAACAGACTATATCAAAAAATACTTTTTATATTCCCATTATTAAAGTTCCCTTTTAATAAATGCCTTGCTCAATACCGAGAAAGGACTATTCATAATAAGTAGGTAATAGGTATATCTATATATATAAAAGAAGATGTCCTGACTGACTGACTGACAGACAACGCATAGCCTAAACCACTGATCGTAGAGACTTGAAATTTGAATTTGTGATGCGTAGAGGTGTACTAAGAATTGATTTTTTGAAATTCTACCCCTAAGGGGTTCAAAAGGGGTGAAAACGTTTGTATGAAACTCCTTTGTTTATGAAACTTATAGCTGTGAAAATTTGTATTTGGATAGGTCATTAAAAATAAAAAATGTTGGACTATTTTTTTTTAATAGTGGCGGTTTAAAGGGTGAAATGGAGGGGTGAAAGTTTGTATGTAAAGTTTTATGTTTTCGAACATACAGTGGGGAAAATTAGCATTTGGACAGTTTTCATTATTTATTGACAGGGATGACTTAAGGGGGTAAACGAAGGAACTACAAACTACTACATATTATAAACTGAAGAGTTCAAATTTCTGTACAATGAAAAATATGCTATAAACCTACCTATGGGGATGTAAGGAGTGACAGTTACAATTGTTTGTTTCTCTGTATGTTTGTCTGACTGTTTGTACGGGCTAATCACCGAAACGACTGGACCTAATTAAATTAAATTTCGTATGGTGGTAGCTTATATCCCTGATCAACATATAGGATACTTTTGATCTCGGTAAATTAAAGAGTTTCCGTGGGATAATTAAAAATCTGTAATTACCGTATCCCGCGAGGCCACGCGAGCGGAGCCGCTGGCGGGTCAGCCAATATTATATAAATAACCAGTTGAAGAGAAACCACTTTCAATATGCGACCTATACCACTAAGTTGTCGGGTACCTACTGACAACGCGTTCTCTCTTAATGGGCATCCGCATTAGCAAGGATACAAAGCATGTCATACAACATTCTATACTTATAGGAATTATTTCGGAGAACGTCGGCCCTGAAGCACTTGCAGTGGACCTTGCCTGGTCCTTCTCAACTGGGCCCTTATTCGCAATAACCATTTAAACACGCGCTCAACTGAAACTCTCGCAGCGGAGCTTGACTTGGCGATATTAACCGATTAAAGCAAGCAACGCTTGCTGCGGTCAGGTGTTGGATGGGTGGCCGCTGGTGGCATTATTCAACTGAGTGCTTCCGTGCTTCGGAGGGCACGTTAAGTCAGTACTGCCGTGCGATTCTCTAATGATTCGTCGATGAGCTCACCGATGTCAAACACTTTTGGAGGTATCGCCCTTGTACATAAGGTTGTTATTCCAACGTTTCTTGTCATCTCGTCATTTATTTCACGTATGTTGTCAAAGATGCAACGATGTTTGGTCTTATAGAATCGCACGGCAGGTCGTTTGTCTCAGGACAACAGTCGTTAGGCTATGTCGAGTCGAACCCTTCGGGTGGCCTGAAATCTTTGACATGGGTTGGCACTAGCCTATCCACCAAGCAGCATTGGGCCCGCGTGGTGGTTTTTAGCCCAACTACTCTCTCTGAAAAGAAGGCTCGAGTCCCAGTAGTGGGAACTAATGCGCTGATTATGATTAAAACACGAAATTAACGTAACGCGTTACGATATTTTTCAAACAGTATAGTAAAAATTGTATTATTTCATGATCATCCCTTGGAAATAGAAAATATGGCCCCTGATCAGGAAACCTCACTGCAGTAACGAGTTCGGGGGATGCTAAGACTGCCGGAACGACGACGGAGGGAACATTCTTTTAACTCAAGCTTCTCACGGAGTAAAATTTCGTATTGTGTAAAACTACTCTAGGATACGAACCTCAGCTAGATTAAATATGTACCTATCTAACGAAAGAAAACAAGTACCATTTGAAAAATTTAATACCGACTTCCATATTATTCAGTTATTGGAGTGTAACTCTTCTGGACCGAATTTGATAAAATTTTAATGGGACACTCCACACGGGAAGCACCAGCTTTCAAACAAAAAAGTAATATTCAGAATCGATTCACGCTATAGAAAGTTATGAGGTAACAAACATAAAAAGAAAATACAAAATACTAAGAAATATAGAGAAGAGCATTAGCAGTAGGCTCTTTGTGGATAAATACGTCCGGGGTGGTACTGCCACGTACCTTTTTCTATCGTGAAGCAGTAATGTTCGCAATACTGTGTTCTGATTTATGGTATGGTTGCCGGCGAAATTACAGTGCAGTTCGTCACTTGTGAGGAAATACATCTATTCTAGGCAGAGATTGCCACATAACATTAGGTGGGTCTCGTGCTTGTACCGTTTCCTAATTTATTTTATTTTCAGCGGAAGTGTCACTAAATATTTTTTATTATCGTTTTTTTAATAATATACAAATAAAAACTACCTTTCTCCAAATAGCCTGAACAAAAATTTAAAAGACCTATCTATATGCCAGCACGGTAGTTTTGCATAATATATTATTCATCCACATATATCTAGCCTTTATCTAATTCTTTTTATATTAAACTACACATTGAATCTAAATTATAATATAAAAAGTCTAAAAACATTACAAATTCATGATTTTTAAACGTGAATGAAATACCACAATCTCTAAACCGGTATAGACTAATATATCTAGATACATAATTTTCACCAATAGCACTCTCAGAACCTCTACTAAAATAGTAAAAGGCTTCCTGCATTTAAATATAAAAACTAATCTCTGTGGAATACTGTTATATACACTTTATATGTTATATATACGAAGTTATAAAATGAGGCGAATTTCTCTGTATTTTTAGTGTGCATTATCTGTTGACTCTACTCTATGAACCTCTATATTTTCTTAAAGATAAAACGGGACGTAAGCTTGTATGGTCACATGTTAGCATTCACACGGTCCATATTCAGATATATTAAAAATATTTAAACACCAAAGTACGCAGTCAATTTAAAAAACAATCCCATGAAAATAATTCAAATTCAGAACACAACAAAGCTATCACAAACTTACCCGTTTCTTGCGTTAAAAACCAGCAGTTGCAAATAATCCTTAAATAATACACTTCACAGATCACGGTGCACGGTACGTTCCAATTACAAAAAAAAACAAGTAAAATAGAAGCCGAGGGAAAAGAGAAAATTTCCACCCGCGTGAACAGCCGTATAACGTACAAACTGCTAACAAGCTGTGGCAACACAGCGAACCAAGCGCGACGCTATCGTGCCCAGGTGCATGCACCAACTGAGGTTGTATAACATCTTAACTTAACTTACCGTCGTAGTATTGGTTAAGTAGGAGGTAAGTTACGACGGAATTTAACTTTTCAAATAATATGCAGAGTAATGGTAGCGCCTAAAAGAATTATGTGATACAGGCGGATGTGTAGGTACATGTACATGCATCATGTATGATATCTTCATTCAAGAACCTATATTTAAAATATCATACAACAAATCGAATTATCACTTAAGTCTTTTTTGTGCTGAATTTCTAGTGAGTTTGCTTGTTTGTTTAATTTACTTATGTTACATTATTAAACTTGTTCATTTATAATTTTAATATACGAGTATAATAGTAAACGATAATACTTTATCGAAGTAATCAGTTAAAAGTCAAATAGACATTCATACGAATAGAAATTCTCTTAAGTTTGCTTGATTGTTTCATTTACTTAAGTTACATTATTAAACGTTTTCATTTATAATTTTAATATATAACTTATGTAAATGATAAAACTTTATCGAAGTCATCAGTTAAACGTCAAATAGCTACACACACACAAGTATTTTGCTACAGTAATATAGACAGGGTGTGCCTAAGGAAAATAAGTGCATATACTTCGACGGCCTCATTAGCTTAGCTGACAATGAGTGAGTGACGCTGTGTTCAAGGTACTAGGCCCCAGGGTTAAACCTTTTAAACACAATTAAAATATCATAACCAGCAGCAAAAAGGTTATGCTCAGCATAAACAGCGCTTGCGTCCATCAGTCGTGCGCTGCGCTATACTTCGACTGAACAATCTACATACCTACATTTTTATGACGAGTATTTGCTCGCGTCTTGGATGTTAATGATATGAGTAGAATACTTCTTGTATCACGTACGACCTAACATTTAGTAGCTTCTATATTAGATCTTTTTCAAAACCAAATGAATATATGTATATGGAGTTTATAAAATATCACAGTTTAATTAAAAAAAATACTTTGTCCGCACCCGACTCACAGAAAAGACGTTATAATCGACTGCGTGCGCTCAGTAACAGAGAAAAATGATCTTACTGCAAATTTTTTACTGACTTAAAAAAGGAAGAGGTTAAATGTTCGTGTATATGTATTTTTATGTGTATGTTAGCCGATTTCTCCATTTGTGGAACAATTCTCAAATTTCTAATTTTTGATTGGTAAAGTAGGTATGCTTCCGAGGTGGACTCATTTAAATTTAATTAAAAAGTGAAAAGTGTTACGTCTATCTTTATGATATGACTTTATGATTGACGGTGAATGACAACCGATCCCGTAGTAGCAAGGGCCACTAAAAATGGTGAAAATTTTTTTACCAAAAAATGGAACCGACTTCAATACCAAAAAGTGTGAAATAACTTGTCGAAGGCGGTGCCATGCGATGCGCACAATAGGTATTGTGATAAAAGGTACCTACTTTTGAACTATCACGGTACCGACTTCAACAAATTATTTCACTCTTTTTGGTATTGAAGTCGTTTCCATTTTTGGGTAGATACAATGTTTTTTAAGGTGACTGTACAACAGTGCCACTGCCTGTTTTGCATTGTCATACAAGCAGGTAGCATGTAGCTCGGTAGTGTTATGCAATAACATAATGCGTCATTGAATTACTTAATGATCTTTATACGGTGAATGAAGCGTTAAAAGAGAAAGACCAATTTGCACTCTTACGCTAATAACTGAGAGTTTGTTAAATAACGCTGAAGTAGCTGAGACGTGTCCTCAATTTCTAATGCATTAAAACTGGTTTATAATAATAGTAGATTAGTAGCCAAGGGCTGTAAGGCAACAATTGCAGCCCGAGATATTTAGACGCACGAGCGCAGCGAGGGCGCCTATATTTCGAGGGTGCAATTGATGCTTACACCCGAGCTAACTACTCTGCTTTACATCTCGATTGTGAGGTAAGTAGAAAAAAACCGGCATTACAATAAATATAAATATTAACAAATAAATATAAATATTAATAAAACCTATTATATAAACTTTAATAAAATTAACTTTCAAATTACGAGTAATTATGATGGACAATATATTGAAAGCCACGTGAATTTTCTGGGACTCATTTTGGATTCTGACCTTAATGGAAACTGCACATAGATAAAATTTGTAAAAAGATAAATAGTTATGTGTTTGTATAAAAACGCTTACGCAAAGTTACGAGCAAAGAAACCACACTAATGGCATATCATGGATACGTCGGCTCACTCCTAAGGTATGGACTCATCGTATGGGGACGAAGTACTGTTTTTTTACGAGCATTTATAGCCCAAAAAAATGTATCCGTGCTATTTGCGGCGCTGCACCCTTAGATTCTTGCAAACCTCTTTTTCATGATTTTAAAATACTACCACTACCGCGTCAATATATAAATGATATTTCGTGCTTTGTTAAGCAACATAACTATATGTATTCTGAAGCGCGTGACGTTTTCCCACGAAATACTAGGAACAGAGACCGAATAGTAAATAATTATTCTTGCAGAACTGCTCGTTACCAGAAATTTTGTTTCTCAATGTCTATAAAAATATACAATAAATTACCTAATCATATTAAGGAAATGCCATTTGCTAAATTTAAAAAAGAACTAAAATCCTGGCTGCTACATCACAGTTTCTACTCATTGAATGACTACTTTAATAATGTGTAATTTTGTAATTTATGTCATTTATATTTGAGTGTTGCATGTTGCATGATATTTCTAGTGAATTAATAATATAATAAGATTTTGCATGCCATTAAATTGGCGAAGTGTGTCAGCACCTAATCTAATATAAACACCTATTGTACTTACATTCAAGCAAATAAAGTATATTCTATTCTATTCTATTCTATTCTTCTACAAAAATAAAATTGATGACTATTATACTCAAACGAAGACAAGGCTGAATAGCGAAGCGACCTCTTTTGTCATTGGGCTGAATGCATGATGTCTATTGCCAGTATGATGGTTAGATGTACGCGAACTTTTTGAAAGAGTTAAGTGTTTTTTTAATTACTTACCGCCGTAGGGCTTTTCTAGTTACATTATTACCCTAGAGCGCTAATTGGTCACCTACAAGCCCCTTTTGGGGGTAATAAGGACCTACTTACCGAATATGAGAGATGTAAACCGCCCTAGGGCTTTTCTAGCTACATTATTACCCTAGAGCGCTAATTGGTCACCTACAAGCCCCGTTTGGGGGTAATAAGGACCTACTTACCGAATATGAGAGATGTAAAAGTAATAATATATCAGCCGTAGGACGTCAATAAGACAAATAATTAATAGCTAACTACAATAATTATTATAATAATACTGATTTCAACGCGTACTGATAGGTGTCATCCTTGACGGTAGGTAATAGCAAGGATTATAATAATACTATTATTATGATCCTTGGCAATAGTAAAAATATGACTAAAGTGGTCATTTGAAAGTGCCACTATTGGTCACCCATCCAAGTGGTGACCGCAGAAAGAATGATCGGCTGAGAAGGACAAGGAAAGCTCCACAACGAGCGCTTCGATGCCTATACTAACCTAACTACTGACTGATGAGATGAAGTGAGTGCGATCACAGATATAGTAATATTACCTTCTTCGTGCGATACATGGCAGGTAGGTAGCTGTACCTACTTATTTAATTAAACAGATGATGGTCTTGTACTCATAGCGGCTTAAACTCCAACAAATTGTTTAAGAGAAATGGTGATACTCGATTTAGGGATGTGCTATTCACTTTCTTAAGAGGATAAACAAAAGTTTGTACTTACCACATTCACGTTTACGTTTGGTACCTACGTCTGGACGTTTAGAAGTTTAGCTACCTACCGATGATCTTATATTAAATTAAGATAGATTCGTTATGTATGTTAGAACTGACGCGAAGTCAATGTTGTCCCAGCTTTCGCACATAATTACAAGAACGTATTTTACTGGGGTTCTTAAACGGCATTCTATGACGGATATCATATTATATCGTTCAGCCACATTTGTTTTTGCCGTATTTATACATTTTATACGCGAGTACCTACCATATCAACCTCTTTTAATATAACATCAATGTTTTACCAGCCGTCACCCTTTCCTAGTATATCGTCGTCTAAATTCGTTAACCCCGTAGCTCCATCAAAGTAAATTTTACAGTAGGCACAAAATACTGAATTACTAGAAATAAATATATAATAAGCTTACTATAATTGTTTTGATTTATAGGTAAAAAGGGTTTAGGACAATTATTTTTAGTTTAAATTACCTGATAATTCACTTGAAGAGTAAAAAAAAGGAGTTACAAGTATTACTTAATCATTTGTGTGGAGATACGAGTTCAACAAGTTTAATGTTATTCTTAAAAGGATTGCGTTATATGGATGTACAAGTAAATTAAAATAATTATAAATAAATAAAATTACTTTTCTTTGAATAATATGACTCATAACAATGACGAAACTTAGAGCAAATTGTTTCTTTCAAAAACGTTGAATGTGGTAATTGAAACCGGAGCGCAGTTATTTTTTGCAGTAATCTTCATTATATTCTTTCCACAATTGAGACTTTGACTCTCATGTAGTTTCCGAGTATAGTTTTGATGTTTGAGATCTGCAGTAGTGACTTTCTAATTTTGGCAAATCATCAAAAAAATTTTATGCATTCCTCTTTTCTCCTGTTTACACCTTCTTTCCGTATTTCATTTTCATCCGCAGTAAGTTCGCCTTCATTTCGAATCCAATTCAAAACAGTCCATTCACCTATGGCGAGAGTGGTCAAAACATGCTTTTGCAAACTCGTGCTTTAATAGAACCCACGTCCAAATATTGTTCCAATGATGTTCTTCGCCTTGAAATTTCTTTATCTGTTCTTTTTCTCTGAGTGGGTTTAACAATGGTCAGTGTTTTCACATACATTTTCTTATCTTTCCAAGTCATGTTCCAAAATTTCTTGAATATTTCCTGTCTCTTTGCATCTTCAACTTTCGTGCACTTAAATTTTGTTTGTTTGCTACTCAACTTACAATGGCATCTTGGTTTAATTTTTCTTTCTACCTTATTCTTGTCGTAAACCTATTTATTTTCTTCTTTTTTTCTATTTTGTATTCCTTTCCCTTGTCCCGTCGCTCCTTATTTTCATTTACTAGCCAGGTTTTTTCATCTCGCTTTTTAGATCTTTTACGTTTCAGAATATCCACTAGCTCTGGCCCTACAGATTGGTGTTGCCTATTTTCCTGCGCATTCAAACCACCTGCCAAAACGATAGATATAGAAGATGGTGAGCTGAGCTCAAGGGCACTATTATTAGAATTATTTTCAGGTTCGGCTGCAAGATGCGCAACAGAATTATTTGTATTAATGGTAGTATAGCAATCGTTAGTTTCACATGCAATGCAAGATTTATAACCGAGACTTGCAATTGTAGTATTTAGGCATGCTTCAGGTTCTTATTTAAAAACTGTGACAGATTGGGGCGTGTCAATGCAATCTTCAGGTTCTAGTGAACAAAAAGAAGAATTTAGGGAATCATGGGCTTCAATAGACAATCAATATTTAAACCACCTACGCAAGCAGGAGCCGTGGCTTGATCAGAAGCGTCCGTGCAGTACTCATAATCAGCAGAAGTTGTTGCTGGATAAGCAGTGTCTAAGCAGTCATGGGGGTTAGCAGAAATGGGGGCTAGATAAGGAGCTGCTAGGTAGTGTTCACGATCAGTAGAAGCAGTGACTTGATAAACAGCGTCCAAGCAGTAATTGCGATCAACAAAACCAGTGGCTAAGTGGGTAGCATCATAGTGAGGTTCATACATTGAAAAAGCTGTTGAGTCAAGCAGTTTTTAGAAATGGTTCTATCTTTATTTTTATTTATTTTAATGTCTTTAGGTTTGATGCATGACCCATCACAGTTAACTTCTGTTGTTACTGACTAATGGTGAGCTAGACTCGGTTGAAAAATTTGAAAATATTCTTTGAATTCTATTTTTGCTTCTAGGATTCATTGTTACCTGCAACCAAAACGTGTTTTTTGTGTATTTTTATAGTAAGTGAAATTGAAATAAGTGTTTGGTTGATCTTTCTCAAATCGAACTTTTACAATAGAAATGTTATCAAAATTAGAGAACCAACTTCCTATAGGGTATTTTTAAACAAATATGTGCATAAAAAACTATCACAATTGATAAGAAAAACACATGGGTACTTACTTATAATGGTACAAGCTTCCGTTTTAGTGGAAAACCATAACACAAAATATTTTGTAACGCGAAACTCCCGCGCACCCACTACGACATCTCGCACAGTACTGAGGGGGCTCGTTACGAGGTTTACCTTTAGTAAAATGGTGAGCAAAATATACGAGGTTTACGTTTTTTCAATTTAAAATTTAACGGTTTTTAATACGGAAATACATGTTTTACGATAAGATTCGTTCAAAAATGTTCTACCTAACACGATCAAAAAGTATATTTCGCCCAAAAACGGAGTTACGAGTTTAACGAATTTAGTCGACGATATAAATATGTTAGTCTATGTGTTACCCCACCAGGCCCTTATAAATATGAATTTTCAGATTTCTACCAGTAAAGCGACATCTACTCCGCATTCGCAAGACTATTTTCCACGTGCAGTTACTTATACGTACTGTCGAGAGTATTCGATGACTCTGTGGTATGGTTTAGTTAGGTAGAAACAGCTATTAAAGATAATTCATGTTCACAGAATTTCACACAGATGGCGCAAAAATTAATGTCGCATAAATAGACAATTAAATTCTTATGCTCGTAAATTGGCGGGAAGGATTATTTTAGGTGTGAAATGTTCACACAGGAACAACCCAGGCGAGAATCCAGCCCACAGAAAAGGTTGTTTGTGGTGAAAGTCACCCGAAAATCGGCCAAGTGCGAGTAGGAATATGAACACACTAATGATCGATATAGTATCAAATAGCTCGCCTGATGTTAAGCGTCACGGATACCCATAACATTCTTATTCAGTAAACTGTGATTCAGTGTCATTTAAAATATTGAATACAAAACTTCAAAATCCTGCATGGCAATGCACTGCGCTCGTTACTCTGAGATATAAAGATGATAAATATCTTACTCTGTAATTTCGATGGAAACCAACCAATAAGTTTGGCTTACATACTTACATCTGCGTCGTTTAATTAAATTGTTGAATGCTCTGCCGGCGTGCAGTTATGACCCTGGATAATTCAAGCGGGTGTGAAAAAGCATCTCTCAGGGATCTCGATACGGCTACATCCTTCTTGATTCCATCTTCGCTTTCGTACTGACGTAGGTAATATAATACATATTATTCAGAAAAGTTCTCATTGCGGAGCAGGTATTGTTCATCTTCTTGCTTCTCTCACAGATTAGATGAGTGACCGGTATAGTGGCAATCTTATCTGAGCACTTCCGTGCTTTGGGTTAGTTGTTTTTCTCAGGACAACAGTCGTTATGTTACGTAGCACATATTCGAACGGCCTGGAATTTTTGGCAGACCTACAATTTTCGATGCTTGGAATACTATACATACTACTTATGCCCACCGACCCGCATTGCGCCCGCGTGGTGGATTAGGTTCTCCACACTCATGCTCCTTTTTCTGAGAGGTAAACATAACATTGAGAACACTATGAGCTGATTATCTAAGAGTCTAGAAATTGTGTGAGGGGGAAAATGGTAGATAGATAGATAACATTCATGACTTCTAAAGCACAATGCTAAAAGCTAGGTGTACCAATGGGCGGTCTTATCGCTCAGAGCAATCTCTTTCAGACTTCAAATCATTCTCAAAGGAGTATCAACTAACACATGGACAGTTACATTATAAAACGGTAAATACTCCATAAATATACAAAATGTACGGGAAAAGATTTTTGCAATTTGTGGCTTTTTGAGTACTCCTACGATGATTGGTCCCATAGAAGTTTTTGATCAGTATTAGAAACAGGATCGATTGGCATCAAAAAATGTTTTCGTGTAAAATGGCTATTTTCTTGCTAACTGTAATTATTTTTTTGAAAATCTGTGAATGGGGATCAAAATTCCATAAAAAAATATGGACAGTCTCCTAAGACCACTTTCCAGTAGCTGCAACGGATAAGGTACTTTCCCTTACTGCCCCGCTGAAAGTTGCCATTCTGTACTGTACATACTTATATTATGTATCTACAATAAATAAACTAATAATAATTATCTAAATAATACCTACGTAAATAAAATACGTATACTAATATGTAGGTAAAATGTATAAATGTTTACAATATAATGGTAGACAAATGTGAAGTCCACATATGTATATATATATATATATATATATATATATATATATGTATATGTACGTGAAGTCGAAGTGAAGTCATTTCCGGATTTACAGTGATATTGCTCTTCTGCTCGAATCGTCGTAAGCGTCGTAGGCTTAATGTCAAATTTGACATTTGTCCATCCATGTGGCCGTCTCACAGGTCAGATTTGCCTGCTTTGTTTACCTACCACCTGTCCCATTTCATTAGCATACTAACGCACTGTGACGAAATCGCGCTTTTTGTAGTGAACCAAGGGAGATAGACGTCAGTACCTTAAAGGATAAAAAGGAATAACGGACCACAACAATTTTATTGTATGCATAATGTGCGGTTACAACCGATTACGCGGTTTTGGTAATAACACCCACATATCATGTTCGTAGTATTGTAACAGTAATTTAAATACCAACTCGTAAGCTTTAAAAGTCGATTACGTTTGCCTTATAGCCTTAAAGAGCTACAACTGGAAAATTAAGATGAATTATACCCTCTATATTTAAGAAGAACAATAAAGATACAATACAATAATAAAGTTAGAAATAAAAAATATTACTAGACACAGAATTAAAGATTTTTAAAGTATAATCAAATTTAATTGTTTTATTATATATATGTTATACCTAATTATTACAAAATTTTAAGGTTTGCATCATTCTTTCATATTCCTTCTCTTCTTTCAATTACTTAATGTGGGTTTGGTACTCTGATGTGGTTTCCTTCGCCATATTGTTTAAGGTTTTGGTTTTGTGACGGCATTCACTTGCCTATGAGTAAAGCCTCTTTGGAAATACTACTTGGTTGACGGTCGTACAAATTGCCACCAGTCGCTGATAGGGCCACAAGATGGTATGACCTCCTAGTTTCCTCCATGCTCTGACATTATTGTAACACTTTTGTTTTGTTTCAATCGTAAACTTTCCAGGGAATCATTCTACACCGGCGTACAATCATAACATTCTTATGAATGAACAGGCACAACACAGGCGAATGAACATAACCATAGCCAATCAATTACTGTATTAATATTTAAAGGCATCGGGTTTGAAGTAAGTATGAAATATATGACTTTGCAGATATTCCGCAGATTTTATTTTTCGCACTCAACTATAATTACACGATTTGATGTCTGAATGGTTTCGTCAATCATAATAACGTATAGTCCCATGTGCAGTGACGTTATGTTAAAGAGAAAGTTGCCCGCCCACGGGGCGCGCACGCAACATTTCGTCTTTCGGCCTCAAAGCTCCATCATTCAGTGCGCGATACTCCGCCTTAAGTGTGTACTCGAAACATTACTGTAGTATTGTTTATTTGCTCAGCGCTTGTTAGCATCGCTGTGAGAATTACGGTCAATAAGTGCTCCAAAACGTTCAAAAAGGAAACAATCATCGAAGATAAGTAGATAGTGAATTAAAGTGATATTCACGGACACATGTTAGACACTCTTGTTATCATACGCAGTATCGTAGTGCTCGGTGCATTCATTGAATTAGCGTCAGAATGGTGAATTTAATCAAGTTAAATTACCATGTGCACCCGGGAGTCTGTGTAAGTCGGTCGTGCTCACCGTTGCTTACCATATGATATATCATCTGCTGCCCGGCCTTGTCACCTGATATCGACATTCGATCTCATAGACTCGGACACGCATAAAGCACAGTAACATTACATGTGGGACTCAAACGATTCCTTGATTCAGTACGGTGTGAGATCCATATTATTCCACACGTTCGGAGAGATAAAATAAAGTGATTCAGATTAGCTCACGCTATGAGGCGTAAGGAGTCTTCGAGCCAAAGCGCGGGCAGAGGAAGAAGTCTCATATCGACGAGGACAAGTCAACAGCAGCATCGGAAGATGCAGAGCGGGAGTGCACGCAGCCTTCTTCCAAGAAGTTACTCTTCGCCGGCTTCCCAAAATGACCCAGAATGTCAATCGCAACAGTCCGCTCAAAAAGGTTTCGTTATGCGTAGTTTCTCATCTCCGGAACCTCAACATTTAGACTATCGTCGAAATTCAGATTCGTTTTTCCGACCAAAGTCTCACGGCTCGAGAAGCGAACTCGACTCGGATCTCGAGAATTTCGAACAGTTCGAAGAATGTCTGATTGATATAGATGCTGACCAAGATGAACAACCGCTAGGACACTATCGAAGCAGCCCTGAACGAGACGAGCCCAGGAAGGTTGTAACAACTATGCTACCTGGAAGTGGCCTGCAGAAGGTGTATATGAGATCGATACCGACTGCTACTACGCAAACATTGTATAGTGCCCGCGAAGCTATGAAGAAGCTGCAGAAAGATGATCGCAAAGGTAAGACTGGTGTCTACGTTATTCTTAAAAGATGCACATTGTACATCGCGTATTTTAGATAAATTACTCAAGATAATATGACAATAGATATGAAAATGCCGTCAATTTATCTTCTAACAAGTCAAAAAATAAGTATGGCTGTTTTGCTACTTTTTCTAATCAGATATAAAGCGACATATACCTACTTAGAATAACACTAAATCAACTAGTTCCAAGTTGAAGGAGCACGAATAAGCGTCTCAACTTATCGACATCCATCCAAGGGTGCAAAGATTTACCTAGTAGTGTCACAAAACGATAACCTATTAGGTTAAAAGAGATTAAAGTACTTACCCGCTTAAAGCTTTTAGAACGATCGTATTTAGTGTAGGCAAAGAGTACAACAGCAAGGCTATATTACGCAACTTGTTTACCATACACTATGTAAATGTAAACGCGAGATTAGAATTAGTACCTCATACATTGTCGTGAGGTTTTAAATTGAATTACCCGATACAATTTGAATGTCTAATACGAAAATAAAACGGCACTTACTAAGCACGGATTCAAGAACGTTGTCCATGTGTGAGAATTTTATTTTTTCATTCGACTTCTTTGATTAGGTCTTGACACAGTCCAATACTGTACCGATATATTTGAATGGAAATAAATAATAACCGTGTATTTAATATGTGAATACCAATACTCAAGGACGGACATGCACAAATCTTTCACCATAAAACAGATATGACACTACTGTTTCCTATTTAAATAACTAATATTTTCCCACATTCCTACGTAGTACCTACGTATAATTCCACTGCTGGGCGAATGTTTTCCCAGTTTCCTCCTCATAGAAATAATGTATCCCTCCTTATATAACTATATCAACGATTGGCAACTTTGCCTTCAAAAGCATCAAAGTATTTATTAAGAACCTTCTTTCGCAATCCTTATAACCTTCACAGGTAATGCTTGGACGTCTTAAGAATACAGGTCAATAGAATTCCACTGACCATTATATGTACTACGTAGTATTTCTTCTGTATCTCGTCTGTGCCTTTACCTTAGATAAGTACTTCTTCTTCTCTTCTTCTTCTTATGTGGCTTTTTAACGTATTATAATGTACAGTGTACATATACGGGAAGCCTTCTCCACATACCACTCTCTTACGCCCTTAGACAATCTATTATAATTATATATAGATTGTCTACGCTTAAGCTTTGTACTACGCATATCATAAATACTCTTCCCCCTTAACTACCAAAGAGAATATAATCATTTCGTTTTATTACCTACTAAAAGAAATGTATATGTGTGTATACATATTTACTTTACATAGGTATTATAAAGAGCAATAAATGCTTGTTAATAAAATAAAAGGTAATGTAAATGGTTAAAATTTCTTAATCATTACAGGCACAAGCCGTCTCAACTTCAGACCTCTAGTGATGAAGATGCCAGCACGCTACTCGCTGCAAGCCGACGAGCCGCCATCACCGGGGTTTGAAGAGTTGCAGTCATCACCGCAGTTGGAGATGGAGACCAACGAGCTGGAGCGGGAGCTGCACAATGCTGAGCAGCACCTGGACAGAGGAGTCGCTATAGCTACGGAGGAAAGTGACGCTGATACGGTAAGAGTTCAATTGTTGAAAAATATTAACTTTATTAAACTTTGATGATGAGGTATTGGGGGCCGAGTTACTCAGGCCCGGATACCCCTCTTTCCTCCCGTTAGTAGACCGAGCGAGCGAAGCGTCGCGGCTTTATTTGGCCAAATTGACTTTCATCTGTCCGTGTGTTTGTTAAGTTGTTCGTTGTTCTTCCTGTACAGGTCGTATTTTTCTACCAATCTTGTGTATCTTGTCTATGTTCTACTATTTAATATAGTTTTTGCTATAATCTTTAGCGGGAGGAACTTTTTCTAAAAAGGGAGGAAGTTTGCTGCGGCGCTATTTACCGGCTTTTGATAAAATATGTTACACACTTTAAGTACCGCGATAATAGGTTGTGACGTACTGTGAAAAATTGCCGATAATAGGACTATGTGTTCGCGAGGTCTAGATACTCTTCGCAGAACTACCTACTAGTTATAATGTAAATTCTATTAGTTCTAATTCAGTGACGATGTAGTCAGACTTTATTGATAAAGCATTCGATAAAGTGACCACACCGTAGTGCTAGACATTCCTGCATTTACGGATGGCTGGATGCTGGATGGCTACAATCAGGGTTACTCGGTTTTTTTTCTCACTGCAGTGTGTGTGGTGTCGTAGATTTTCCGTACTCTCTTGGAACATCTCCTCGTTACTCGTATGCAATCATGTGTTTACTATAAATTCTACTATAAATTTGGTTCCATGAACAATGGATTTGTTATATTGGTCATTTTCAGCATTCTTGTGGTTGTGTTCATGAAATTTCATAGAGGAGTTCCTCTATGTGAAATTTACAAGTTTGTGGTTATGGGTGACTATTGCTGGAATCTTTTGGCGTGTTTATTGTCTGGGTACCTATATTTATTGTCCGATAAGACGTTGTGTTTTGTAGTACTATTTTTATTACCGCCGATTGTGTAACTACTTTTATTTATAGTCCTTATTAGTAATTTCCGTTTATTTGGGTATGCAATAAAGACTCATTGTATTGTATTGTACTATAAAGCTTTATAATAGATATAAAATAATCATAGGTATAGCAAAAATCTGATACGAAGAAATCTGTATTTTAAATACCTGTATACTCGGTAAGGTCAGGCCAAAACAATTGCTAGTCATCACTGGAAATAGAATTCATCTGATCAAGATATTTATTAACAATGCATATTTAACTTTATTGCCAAGTGGTGAAGAGTCTTGGGCTCTGTTCCAAGAATCTAAAACAACGCGGGAATATTCTATACGTGTTGATGTTATTAAAAAAACATAATATCTTTCTATTGTAAAATCGCGATATCGCAGGAAAGGGGTACTGAGTTACGGTACATATTGTTCATTATGTAATGATAAAAAGTTTATAGTATGACGCTGAGCTCTGGAACATAACCTAGCTTTAACAAATGTTTACTTATTAAGGACATTCCTAAAAGCGAGACCTTACGGCCCATATATTTTTATTGTTAATTTCTTTACAATATACAAAATCTGTTCAGAAACTAGTGTCATGCTGAACTATGTTTTCTACCTTGGACCTGTGTAACTTCCGAAAACTGAAACTGTGAATTAAATAACACAGCACTTAAGTAAGTACCTATAAAGAGATCTTGGGCTTAGTGGTATTTTTGTTAGTACGAGTAGAATGTTACATGTGATCTTAACAGACATACAAAGATTATAATTAATATAATCAATTTTAAAGGCATATATAGCGCGTTCGAATAGACCCCTGTTAGCGAAAATAGCGCTAAAAACGATCACAAGGGCGTGCGAATTGGGAATCTGTGGGTGAAAATGTCGTTTCTTGTCTATTTTTGTTCAGCTCGTTTTTGCGACCAAAAAGTGAAATGTTGGCCCTGTCCGGAGCATGGTTGTTTGTGATCTTTTTTGATAACTTTGTATTTAACAGCATAGTCATACGATTTTAGGTCTTGTGCTCAGTTGAGCGTTCGAAAAGGGTGTGTGGCAAAAGTGGCCAAAGTGGCAAAAATAACTTTTTTGAGCTGTACGAACACTTTAACAAAAGAGCAACCAATGACAACGCCACCAATGACCTCAAAGCTAAACGAACGCACCTATAGTGAAACATACAACATTTACAAACACGAATACTATTTTTTAGTATTCGTTAACATATACTATGCCAATGTGTCTTGAATTGTGTTACAGCAGTTGGAAGTCGCAGACATGTTATTATGATAATGCGCGTCGGGAGTTTTGGGTACGCTCTATTTTACACCAGAAATTCACTCAAGTCGCATTTCTCTGAGATCGTTGAGATTGCGACATCGTCGCGCAGTCTACGTCCCAATTTTAGGCTCCTGACCGGTTACGTAAGAGTTGTTCTCTGAGCAGATGGTCGTCATTAACTGTTTCGTTAATGGTCGAACCAGCGATCTCGGACTATCATGAATGTCATGTCAGCGAAAGTAGAATTGTATGAGAAGGGAGAGGACATCCCATTCATGAGCCCGTATTTAAGAGTGCTCATTTGCGAATACAATATGATGATGTTGATTTGATAGCAATTATTGCTATACAACATTCACTTAGACTGCGTTATAATGGTAATTATAGTAGGTATAATGTAGAGAGTAATGTAGAGGCAAGTAGGTATTGTTGAACAAACTGAAAGCGTGCTGATTTGTTTTCTTTTGATTTCTTTTCTGTTGTTGATGTAAAAGTTATATAATAAGTAACTTATATGTAGAAAAGTTACTGTTTTACAAAAGATTGCGATGAGCTAAAATCTTATAAAAATTTGTACAAAACGAAAAACGACTATGTATACGTAAGATTCGAACTTATAGGTACCATTCTGCTTCGACCGGCGGCTACACCAATATACTTAGGTAGGTAGGTACCTACTAATATTTCAAATTATAAGAAACAGTCTAATTTTAAAAGGTCATAATCAACGCTCCAATGCACATAATATGTGTTGTTGTCTGTTGCTGGGAAACTGGGATTGCTTCTTACTGTACATAATTGTACCATGATGTAGTTATATGTACCTATTTATGCAGTAACGCATTGGTCTATGACCCGTTCCATTTTGATTGTTACAATAATATTATTAATAAAACTTTGTTATTTCTACCATAAAAGCAGCCTATTTGATAAACGCCTTCCTTTGTTGTTTTGTAATTAATTCGTTCTAAAACGAAGTCCAATCAGTACAGGAAATTTAATTAGCATTTAAATTCCCTCTGTAAAATAGATACTGCGCTGAGTGTTTATACGTTGATTTGTTCTTGTCCTTATATACCTACCTAAACGTACGGTTTCAACGCGATTGGTTTACAAGCGTGTATTTACTACACTACGGCGAGACACGTGCCTTGCTTGGTGATATCAGTCTCCGGAGCGAGCGTCCGATAACAAACACTGCACGACAACAACACAGCGCAGTTTCATATAAACAACGTATTCGTTTCCTGATTCATTAGTGGCAAAAATCACTGTCTCACTGTGATATTATGTTAAACAGCTATTCAGCGTAATTAAATGCATATTAGGGGGGCGCGAACAGCGTCACGCCATTGAACAAGCGTCAAAACCGCGGTTCCCGTGGCAGCAGAACATAAACATCGCGTGATCGATAGCAGTTTCGTGGACGTCGCGTGCCGAACTCTACAGTTAGACGATGGTGGTGTGGAGCCCTCTCGTCTAGTCGACGAACATCCGAGTGGAGCGCTGCGCGTCTAGCGGCTAGCCGGTATTCGTCGGCCACCACAGCAGCGGGAACAATGAGTACGCCTTGACCTTGCGGCGCGCGGGGGGACGAGACGTGCGATGACGCCAGCGCGGCCGGTACACGGTTCGGCTATCGGGTGCGATCCTTCGCGGACGGCATCCGCGTAAACTGCGGTCAGCGCAATTCCGAAGTTTGTCGAAAATTCGGCCGGGTGGGCGGCACCGCGACGCCAGGGACTCTCGCGCCGCTCTCATTCTGCGAGTCGGCGCCGACGCCGACACGCCTCGAACGATCGACCGACCGAATCGACTCCCGCCGACCGAGTGAATCGCGACATGCGCGCGGTTCGACATGGGTAACGTGCAGTGCTGCGCCAGCCGACGCTTCCAAGAAGGTAAACACCAGAAAAAACCAAAGGAAAAAAAGAAGAAAGTGAAAGGACTAAAAGGTGTTTCTAAGAAGAGCAACGGTGTAGGTAGTGGCAAAGGGAACGGTGGTGGTGTGTTTAAAGTTACCGTAGCTGAAGACGTTTCACGGCCAGCGCCGGCGCAGCCTCAGGCCGAGAAGTTGGCGCAAGCTGCACCACCGTCGGAAGACAACCACATGACTGTGACTGATCATCCGCAAGAGCAAAATACTTCGCCAAAAAACTCTTCTACCGACACTGATGGATCCCCGCGCAGCGAAAGCATTGCTGTGGCGAGAGAGCGCTTCTTTGGTCAGGTAGGCTTAAATTTCCTATAATAAAGGCTGAAAATATCATGAGAAGTTACTATAGCAACAAAAATGAACACTACAATGATACGAAGCGTGACGACCTAATCCCTTTATCTTGGCGGAACGAATCTGCTGGCGCGCGGAGGTCGCTCTGCTTTACATCAGCTAGTACTGTGTTCAATGCTCTTGATAATTCTTGAACGATATCTGTTTAGTTGCCGTGTTATCTCAAACACGTCTTGTACGGCCGGCATCAATAAAACAGACGTTTGTTTATTTTTGTACTTTATGAAGTATAAAAATAAACAAACTTAAATTAGTAGGTTGAGTCTTTATAGTCTTAAAGTCATTATTTTTTACTATATATTATTGTTCAGGACATATACACATGACTATAGGTAAAGTGTATGAAAACATTAAGCTATATTGAGTAACGCTTCTTCCATTTCAACATCCAAAATTTGAATAATTTACAAAACAATCACGTTCGAGTCGAGCTAATAAATGCAAATTCTGACCAAACCAATAGCCATCTACTTTTTGTGCAACATGCAATGTGGCAAGAGGAAAAGTATACAACTTTTAATCTGTTGCATTTGAAGTACCTACGTAACTGTGTGTGTGCGAATAGTTAAATCAAGCAGATGTGAAAGAAAGTAATGGATCTATCACTAAAATTTTTGTTCATAGCACAAACTTTTTATAGCCATAAACTTTGTGGTGTCTAATCTACGATTTGTATGAGTTCCATGCAACTGCCGAGTAGTTAAAATATAAACATGCGAACGTCCGTTTATCTCATTAGCACGAGCATTCACGGTATACATACTCAAAGACTATTTATTTATTGAACAGGTTCTATGTGATGATCTAACGTGCATAGATTAACTATCAAGGACTTTTTAACATATTCCAAAGATTGTAAAGTTATTTAAAGAAGCTCTGGTTAAAATATATCGTATATCTTAATTTTTTTTTCAATTATAGCATTAGATGCCTAGCAAAATGCGCGCATAAATCTTTTTAACACACATACACGATACCAACACTCAAGCTTAAAAAGCATTTGTCAGAAAATAATTTGGGAACGAAAGCAGAGCAGAGTAATGTTGTTTTAGCCCTGGGAAGAAATGAAACTGTTAGTGATGTTAGTTTGCAGATATCATTTTAAAAATAAAGTAGGTATCACGAGCTATGTTCAGTCCAAAAACCAACCATAGCATTTATTATTCAAGGAGTTTTATTGCTCGGTTACTTCCGCAAACGCAAATGTAAGACAAGATGTAAGTAGGTTACAGGAATGGAGTTCATGGATAATGGTGAAAACCTATGTTTCCACAATTATATTTCAACTCAAGTGGTATAGACCTATAGTAAAACAGCCAAATCAGTTCAGTATAACAGCTTCGAAATCCCCAACATCATCTCAATTCCAAGAACCTTGGACTAGTTACGCATTCTTCTAAATCAATCATCCGTAAGACGTTCAAAAATTGCTCTCTTTAAAGATGTTAAGGTAAACCCACAGCTTTCTATCTACATTCTTACCGCGTCATCTATTTCTGACGAATCATTGAATGCGAATGCTGGCATGAATTTTCTCGAGGCTCACATGTTTTCCTATAGTGATATTAAAAATAGATAGTTCGGTGAATCGTCCCCTTTCAGATACGATATTCACGGTTTCATGGCATAACGCGATTTCATGTCATTGACTCACTGAGGAAAGTGACCGAGTGCTTCTGAATTCGCGTATACACTCGCTTTGGAGTGAGTCCAGGCGATTTCCCGAAATAACTTCGACTGTTCCGAGGTGCATGGTTTTATTGCTTGCAATAGTTGGTTCCGATTAAGATTTGTATTTTAAACATAATGTTGTTTTTTTTCTGTACCTAGTTAGGTTATAATTTTTAAGTCTCGTGTTAGATTTTGTGTGTCAAAGTGTCATTTCCTAGTTTTCATTAAACTGAAACATAACCTTTTCTTTGCATTATACGTATTGCATTAGCTACGCAATAAGTGATTGTAATACATACATAATACTAAGTAAAGTAAACTAATATACTATGACACATATAAATCAGAGCTACTAATATTAAATCTGTAACACTTAACACAATATTTACGACCGATCACATAAATACATATCCATCAATATGATCAATATGTTTATTAGAAGTAGCAAATTACCAAGCATTATTAAGTTGAACATATGTTATGTATAAACATATGTTTAAACTAAATTAAATTGAGAGTTGTATTTCTCGTACTCAGACTCCTAAAATTTTTATCAAAGGCAAGTCAGCAGTTGCTAACAATGTTTTTTTTCCTTTATTTTAAACAGGGTTTTATTCTACAATAATTTGCCACCCTTGTAACGAACTTACATATTATTATGTATAAAATCACTTAAAAGTATAATCTGCTTTTTAAAGCTGCTTGATATAGATCGTACAACTTTCTGGCATCATCTGTTTCTGGTTGAGATAATATTGTATTGCAACCGCCTACCTGCCAGAAACTAGGTCACTGGCGAACACTAACAATGGTTGAAATTTTTGAAAAATGGCGGCTCTATGTCAGTTTTGCCAACTCCAGTAAACAAAAAGACTGGAGCTTACAAAAGTGACATAGAGCCGTCATTTTTTTAGATTTTAATCATCATTTGTTAGTACAACAAGTAGCGACTGAGATACGTATTAGCCCTGCCGAATAATTGTGTTACTATACATAAATAGAAATACAAAATACTTTTATCGACATATATATTTTTACACAGGTTTAATGAATACTTAGGCTCCCGAACTAGTGTTTATGTGAACTGTGTTGTGGAACCGATAGCTTCTCTTGTAAAAGACTTATATCTAAATATGTCATAAGTAGATACAACGTATTTATAACGCAAGGTTAGCACGATATTCATACTTAGTACTAAACAAATTATCTATTTTATTGACAAGTGTAGTAGTAAGTTAAGGTTATTATTTGCCGCAACAAAGGTTTATTTGAACCATCAATTTCCTTCACATTTATGAAAAGTGCTTAGTTGTGTCTGATACGATCAGCTCATAAAGAAATATCATTATACTGGTGTGAGTATACTTTTCGATTAATGATTTCTTTGAATTTTAGCGCCGTAGAGGTTTTGAGCTTGGTTTTTGACGTTATTATCCCTTATCTATAATGAAAACAAAGATCTTTTACCACTATTAATCTCAACGATAATCCAAATATAATTGTATTATTATCTTTTTTGAACATATTAAACCAGTGGTGTAATTTAATTATAGGATTTCATTAGGGAAAAGCAAACTTAAGATTTAGGATATATACTTCTTAGTGTTTAATTCAGTCTATTCAATTTCAGCAAATTAGGATTAAATTTATATTAAATTACTTATTATAAAACGTGTTACCTACTTATATCTTTTTTGAACATTTTCAACCAGTGGTGTAATTTAATATTTAATTATAGGATTTCGTTAGGGAAAAGCAAACTTAAGATTTAGGATATATACTTCTCAGTGTTTTAATTCAGTCTATTCAATTTCAGCTAATAATGATTAAATTTATATCAAATTTCTTATTACAAAAAATGGACTAAAGATAATAAATTTCACATGAAATTCCTTTACACCATGGTTTAAACTCGGGACTATCTTGGGCCACGTTTTATACGGCGGCAAGAGTTCAAATCCTTGCATTGCAATGGATTGGGCTAGTCACCCTCAGACATTAGATTTTAAATCTTTTGACCTGTATTTGCGCTGGAAACTTTGCCCTTTAACCAAACATATCTAGTAATGTTTGCACACTACTTCACGGTTGAATGATTGGCAAATGTGATACCCCAGGTGGGCTAAAATAGCATATAGTTAGTTCGTCTTTAATAATCCGAATGCATAATCTATTTTATCATTACACGCATGTCGCGTATACGCTTATAAGGTTTACATAGATTGTGCTTATATCATGTATTCGTCACCATGAATTTAGGTTTGTAAAATCTATAGTATTCGTATTATGGTTGGCATAAGTCTCACCTGGGTCCTTATTCGCTGACCACTCAGACACGGAAAGCGGTGCCTTAAGGCGCGGTCCAAACCTAATTTTAAAACAATTTTCGATGCTTTACATAAGGTTGAGAATTGCTTACCAAAATGGACGGCGTAATGCGAAAATTCAATTGAATAGGTGCTAATACTTTTTATATTATTTTACCGTTATTCGTACAATCAAATGACTAAATTTTAATGATAAAGGAGTCCATAGTTCACTAGTAAATTTCATTGGGAATTCGAATATGATACATCAATTGAGTAGATTTGCCCATAATTGAATTAAAATGCTTTTTCCCACGAAGCACGTTTGCTCAATCGTGTATTGGCTCTCATACTTTATAAGGACGTATATTCAATTTACACTACGGTTTTTTTTCGAACTTTGGTTATTAGGTTTAAGCGTCGAAAAACTAAGTTTTCGCGAAGTCGAATCATGAAATTTGGAACTCATTTTGCCTTAAAGTTATTCTTGTGGATTCAATACATATTTACTAACGTTCCTTGAAGATATCGTAACGCACCATGTTACATTCCAGAATAAGACCCTTTCCTGGAATCAGTCCATATGAAGTATACGAAGATTTCGTCCGATTAATCTTGTTTCATTTCAATTTTTCGCCGGAAAGGGACGGAGGAGAATATTCCCTCCGTCTTCGGGATGCGGATCGTAGGACCAGAAAACTCGGCCTACTAGGTGGTAGGCCTCTTGAGCAAGAGGCCGTCTTGGTTGGTACCACAGCAGTTCTAGATATAAGCAATAGTACGCAAACAGTACTCTACTGTGTTAGGATGTGAAAACCAATAGATCGGGACGATGAGCGCAGGGCAGTGCCACGAAAAACTACTATTCAGAGTTGTGGTTGGCACTGGAACTGTCTTGAGCAAGCGTAGTGCTTAACATCAGGTGTACGACTTGCCCGTCTTCTCACTTAATGGCGTAAAATAAAGTTTAAATTATTCATATAAATCTAGTAATTTATTTGCACGGTACGAAAATGCGCGGACCTATTTGAAGAAGTGACCCATAAGGTCACGAAACCGGTCGAGATGCTTAGCTATACCTACCTAACCTACCTACCTACCTACGTACCTAAGTTAAATCGTCAAAATAATTTTAAAATTCATGACATCCATTCTTCGCGGTTTTGCGTTTTAAATTTTCAATCAATGTCCAAAAGGAGGAGGTTATCAAGACGACGCGTATATTTTTATTATTTATGATCACGCATAACTTTTACAGAGTAGACCGATTTTGATAATTATTTTATTGTTTGGTAGAATATATTTCCTAGGTAGTCCCGTTTAAATTGCATCAAATTCAGTCAAGCTGTTTTTGAATTACTATCCCTTAACGGAAAAGTGTTTCGCCTTCCTTTATGATATTGTTATTGACCTTAATGACAATCGATCCCGTTAGTAGCAAGTGTCACTAAACTGGTGACAACAATTTTTACACCGCCTTCTACACTAAAAAGTGTGAAATAACTTGCTCAAGTCGATAACATGCGCATAATATTATGATAATAGGTACTTTTGAACTATTGAAGTCGGCTATATTTTTAGTAAAAAAAATTTCAATAAATTCTCTCAAATTTATTTGTACCACGATTCTCTAAAGAATCTTATCTCTATCTCTCTCTACTTCCTAGTTTTTATAGATTATAGAAAGAATCTTAGAATGATAAACAACACAAATTTTATCTGCAATGATCACTCTCAGTGTCATATTCAAAAGACAGGGGCACGGCAGGTCAATGACGCGTGGCGTCACCATAATATAGGTACCTACATAGCTTGTATTTGTATTCATATACCTACTTAAGAAGAAACAGTTTGTCTGATTAGTTGTAATATTACAAAATCTAATAAATAAGCCTGTACTTTTTCAATGAATACAGTACCAGCGGACGCAGCTTTTTCCCGCGTGGGAAGTGGGCAAGATTAATTCAGAGAACAAATTGCCCGAAATAAAAACTATCGTATGTTCTATCCAGATCATATGTCTGCCAAATTTCTACAAAACTTGGGAGAAAAACTACTAACGAATACTATACAACCTTTTTTGATATGAAAAACGCGATTCACTTACGTAAAAAGTCAGATCTTTCCGACTATAGTTTCAACCACATCCGGTGGTCTTTTTCAACGAGAGTGCAGAACGCTCGCGGTTGCGTCTCGCCTCGCAGTGCGACTATAGTCGGAAAAATCTGACTTTTTACGTGAGTGAATCCCGTTTTTCATATTAAAAATGTGGACAAACCACGTTAGTTTTCATAATAAAATTGCAAACTATACAACCTGCTTTATAATCTGTGAGCTGATCGGAGTAAATGATATTATAAGGTAGCTGTTAACAACCAAAGTTGTGGAATACTGCTCATTTATCCCATGTTCCCATAGATTAATTTAGGTGTGGAGTATAGGTATAGGCTCATTGAATGGGTCATAAATCGTAAACGGTAACATTTGCAAAAAAATTTTTGGTTTTATTATTTACGAAGAATAAAAGATGCGGAATTTTGTTCTCTACAATAATGGTCTCAATGACTTTTGCTCTAAAGTGCACAGTTTCCGAGATATCAGCCAAAACCTTTTTTCAATATGGCGCTTTAAGCTCCACCTAGATCTGTCAGAATTTTGTGATTTTATGCTCAGTATGTGACCCTAAACCTTATAAAAAAATTGGATCGGAAATTTAGTGGAAGGTTTAATTCTAATTTTACTGGCCTAAGGTGCGTTCGTTTAGCTTTTAGGGCAATGGTGGCGTTGTCATTGATGGCTCTTTTGTTAAAGCGTTCGTAAAGCTGAAAAAAGTTATAGTATATGCCACTTTTGCCTTTTTTGCCCACACCTATTCCAACGCTCAATTAAGCATAAGACCTAAAATCGCATGATTATGCTGTCAAATACATAGCTGTCAAAAAACGATCACAAACAACCATGCTCCGAACACTGAACATAGAGAAACATGAATGCCATTTTCACCCACAGATTTCCAATTCGAACGCCCCTTGTGAGCGTTTTAGCGTTATTTTCGCTATTCGAACGCACTACCAGTGAGCAGAGCTGGGGGCTAAAATATAGTCTTTGATATAATCGTGTGTCGTATTCATAGGTGAGACTGGTATGCAGTACTCGAGACAACCGCACCCAAATCGTGAATACGTTTCTAAAATTCGGACCAAGATGTCGTCAGTACGTTTCGCATCAGAATGATTTTAAACGAATGAATCACTGAATTGAAATTAGTTAGCGTAAACATTTAGTAAGCGTTGGGTTAATGGTTTAAATATAGCTAGCTCCCACGATATACTTTTAAGAAAGTTATTCAGCGTACAGTTCATGAAACCGCGTAGATTCTGATCAAGTGCTGTTTACACGATTAATTATTATAAAGAACAAATAACGTGTGAAAATTGAGTGACACTGTTATTGTGAACTGCTATGGGGAGATTCGGCTCTTAAACTGAGGTTTGGCTAAACGCCTTTTCGCTCTACATTATTTTTAGTACTTGTTAGATAAAAGAATGTTTATTTTAATTATTATACTTGTTTTGTTAACCAGCTTTAAAAAAGGAGGTTTCTCAATTCGACTGTATATATATTTTATCTATTATTTTAGTGTGTCTGATTTAGATGATTCTTCTTTTGTTTGATTTGAGTGAAATCATCATCATCATCATCTCAGCCGTAGGACGTCCACTGCTGAACATACGCCTCCCCCATGATTTTCCAAAAGGACCGGTTGGAAGCGGCCTGCATCCAACGTCGTCCTGCGACCTTCATCAGGTCGTCTGTCCACCGTGTCGGTGGACGACCTACGCTGCGCTTGCCGGTCCGTGGTCTCCACTCCAGAACCTTTCGGCCCCATCGGCCATCTGTTCTGCGTGCTATGTGCCCTGCCCACTGCCACTTCAACTGGCTAATCTTCTGGGCTATGTCGGTGACTTTTCTGTGTGTTCTTCTACGGATCTCCTCATTTCTGATTCGATCACGTAGAGAAACCCCGAGCATAGCCCTCTCCATAGGTCGTTGTGCGACTTTGAGCTTTTCTATGAGGCCCATAGTAAGAGACCACGTTTCAGTGCCATAAGTCATCACTGGTAACACACATTGGTCGAAGACTCTTGTCTTGAGGCACTGAGGTATTTTTGACGAGAAGACTTCGCGAAGTTTCCGGAACGCTTCCGGAAAATGTGTTTCGCTTATTATGATGATTTGATGATATCACCATTGACGGTGAATGACAATCGATCCCGTAACTAGCAAGGGAAGGGAAAATAATAAATACAGGCTACATTATCATTTAATGGCTTGTAAATATTATGACATAAAGTTCACGCCTAGAAAAGCCGTTTAAACTATCTAACTGAATCCTACATATTATATAGGTACATACATGCATACAATCTAAAAGTCTCTCCCTGGGATTAAATAATAGCAGTTTATAAAGTATATGTACTCAGTACTTTTATACTTTGTGTACTAAATTCTTGTTCAAATGTAATTTTAGGACTATTATCACGACATTCTCGACAGTCAACGACGGATTGTCGTAGTTGTCTGTCTGGTGGTCGATATAACTTTCCCAAATGTAGAGGTTGCCAACTGATGAAATCTATGTTAATTATATTTAATTAAGCACAGTAGAATACTATAAAATAAAATCACGTTACAACTTAACATACATTTTATTTGACTTCTCAGAAAACACAATGGTTTCTAGGATACGTAAACCATAGAGTAACCAAGTCCTCCAACACCAACTCCCTTTTTACCCCTTGTTGAAAAATGAGTTGGAATTTGTTTAACTATGTATTTGAAATAATAACCCAAACTCAGATTTCATGTTCCTAGTTAGTTAATCAGTGATTGGAATTTCACTTTTAATATATAATAATAGGTAAATAGGTATATAGATTGCAATATTAGAACAAACAGCCATCAAAATTGAATATTTGTATTTTTATTGGAATCTATTAGAAGAGCTATTTTGAGTGAATGCGATCATAACGCGTTCATGGCTTGACCCCATATATTAAAATACATTAGGTAAAAAGTGTATGAATCATAGCCATCACACGTTTTTTTATATAAAATTTCCATACGTGAGTCACCGCTGCCTGGTGTTATATTAATAGAGATGAATAGTGAATACAAACTTGCTGGCTAATTGTAATAAACCGCCTACGGTGATATTCAACGAAATGTTCTAATCTAGTATAGTGTGAAACTTGTGTACTGTCGTATTCCCGTTCATAAACGGGAATTAAAATCAATTAAGTTGACTAAATATTAGGTTATTTCCTATAACAGTCACAGAAACAGCGATATAATATAAAAGTTTCCAAAAGCATGTAAAGCCATGCTGAAAAAAGAGTTCCGATATTATAAACGAAAACTACAGAGACTAATTAAAAACGAATACTTACTATCTGCTACTTATTAGTTAATATGTGCTACAAATTCTACAGAATAACTAACATCAGAGTACTAAGGGCAGTTTTACAAAACTCATTGAGCTTTGCCAAATTTCAGAAGTGTATCTGCCAACGTAATACATACTTTTTACCGTAGAAATGGTACACTTGATATAAGATCAAATTGAAACATTACCTTCATTTCATTAAGCCTTTTCAATGATACTTAAAAGAACAGTTTTCTATGTATGGATGACACCATTAATATGATAATGTTTATTATTTTGAATTGAGATCTATATTTAAACTATTTTGGTGAACAACTTCAATCACTTACGCTGATAACTATAGAAGTTATTAAACTGTAATGGATTATAGGTAGGACGAACAGGCAGAACGATCTTATAAAAAAAGTGAAAACAAATGAACATAGGTAGTATTAGGATAGGGTTTTTGTTTCAGCTGGTGCGCACTTGATGAATATCGCTCCAGAAATAATCCCCAGGCTCAATTAACAGTTTTGAAAATCCGCTGTGATCTTCAATTTGAAAATTGTCCAAAACATAGTGATTGGCGAGACTTTAAAATGCACATTTTCACCAACAGTTAGGTAACACTTAGTTGTACAAAAATGTCACCTAAATAGGCTTAGGTGTTACTTAAAATGTTGGTGAAAACGGGCATAACGTACTTATTAAGGCGATGTCAGTTCAGAGCTTGAATTCTTTCTATTTCTTTCACTTGATATCAAGCAAGCGCATCTTGTAAAAACATACAAAATATCATAAAAAATAATGTTTACTATTCAATAAAAACAGTTTCCGTCAGTCAAAGTCAAAGACAAAGTCAAAATCATTTATTCAATTTAGGCATCAAAGACGCACTTATGAACGTCAATTTTTCATTATAATGTACTTTAAAGCCTACCGCCGCGTTCCAAAATACATAGAGCCAACCGAGAAGAAGCGGCAAGAAACTCGGGGCCATTCTTTTTATATAGATGTTTTTACAATGTTTTTACTTAGGTACTACAAATATTAGCTCCAGTGTGTTGCCTTACAAAAGAGAACATAATAATGGTATCAGTAGGGCAAGACACGCTACACTTTGACATCTTAGTACACGAGTAGATAGATCCTGGAGTGATCAGTCCCAAGCTGTTTTATCCTCCAAGTAATCCGAAATTTTGTAATAACCTTTTTGACAGAGTTTAGTTTTAATAGTAATTTTAAACTTATTAATAGGCAAATCTCGGATAACATTGGGAACTTTATTATAAAATCGTATACATTGTCCCATAAAAGAATGACTTATTCTGTGGAGACGCGTTACATGTACGGATAGCTTGTGCTTATTTCGCGTGTTGATGGAATGAGCATCACTCCTTTTATCAAAACTGCTAATGTTTTTCTTTACATACATTAGATTTTCATAGATAAACTGAGAGACAACAGTTAGAATGTTTATGTCTTTAAATTTCTGTCTAAGGGAAACTCTGGGAGCCAAACTGTAGATTGCTCGTATAGCCCTTTTTTGCAGTATAAAAATAGAATTAATATCTGCAGAACATCCCCAGAGCAGTATGCCATAAGTCATAACGCTATGGAAATAACTAAAATAAACTATTCTAGCTGTGTCTACATCAGTTAATAGTCTAATTTTTTTAACAGCATAAGCTGCTGAACTGAGCCTACTAGACAATTTTTTAATGTGGGGACCCCATTGCAATTTAGCGTCTATAGTAATTCCTAAAAAGACTGTTGACTCCACAAGGTCCAACCCTGTTCCATTCAATTGTATATTGGATTCTACTTGTCTCACATTTGGTGTCGAGAATTTTATACAATTAGTTTTCTTCTCATTGAGGAGAAGATTATTTGTATTGAACCAATTCACAACTTTAGCTAATGCATTGTTAACATCGTCATAGTTTAGTAACTGCCTTTTAATTTTAAATAACAGTGAAGTGTCATCTGCAAACAATACAATCACGTGATTCTTCTCTACATAATAAGGTAAGTCATTAATATAGATTAAAAACAAGAACGGCCCTAGTATTGAACCTTGTGGAACGCCCATTGAGATTATAGAGCCGGGCGATTTTTTACCATTTATGTCAACCCTTTGATTTCTACCATTTAAATATGAAGTCAAAAGGTTGAGAGCCATGTTCCTAATACCGTAGTGTTGTAATTTCCTGACAAGTATATCATGTCGGACGCAGTCAAATGCCTTAGATAAGTCACAAAAAACACCTAAGGCATCCTGAGAGTTCTCCCAGGCATCAAACACATCTTTTATTAGTTCTATACCTGCGTCTATAGTAGAGCGATTCCTTGTAAACCCAAATTGATTTTTATGGAAAATTTTGTTTGCACTAAAATGAGTTTCTAATTGATGTAATATGATTTTTTCGAAAATCTTACTTAGCGTAGGTAGTACAGAAATAGGCCGAAAATTTGTTGGATCAGTAGTACTACCAGATTTGAATAAAGGAACCACTTTACTGTGCTTCATTAGGTCAGGAAATACACCACTTGCAACACAACTATTAAACACAGCTGCTAGATTGGGTGCAATGACATCTATAATTGAAGAAACGGTCTTCACAGAAAGACCCCATAGGTCTGCCGTTTTTTTTGCATCTAGACTTTTGAAACTGCTTACAATATCTTTGCAATTAACTACTGAAAATTTAAAAGTTGTGTCACATTCAGTTACACTTTGTTTAAGTAAGATCTCAGCAGAAATGGAGGAAGATTTTAGAGTTTTGGTTGTTAAAGAAGGAATATTAGTGAAAAATTTCTCAAACTCGGCCGCTACCTCCAAATCTGCTCTTACATCTTTATTATTAATTTTTAAATTAAAGTCTCGATTACGCACTGTATTTCTACCAGTTTCACTGTTTATAATGTTCCACGTCATTTTTATTTTATTAACAGAATTTTTGATCTTATTTCTTAAATAAATAGATTTTGCTGAGGAACAGGCTCGTTTAAATAACTTAGAATAAAGTTTGACATATTCCAAAAATACAGGATTATGATTATGCGATTTTTCATGGTACAATTCATATAACTTTTGCCTACTTTTATAAATTCCTGGAGTTGCCCATTCACTAAACTTAGCACGATTACCAACAGATATTGTTTTTGGTACAAACACTTTGCCAAATTCATCACTGATAAGATGGAACAGTGAGTTATATAATATATTTGGGTCATTGTGACTGGTCAACTCTGGCACTTTCTGGGATATATTACTTCTTAACAATTCTAGGCGGCTTGCATTTATTGGAACAAAGCTAACATATTTGCTTTGGGGTTTGTTTGTTTTTCTTGGAAACACTGCTAGTTGACCACAGTGGTCTGATTCTAGATTATTTATAATGAAATTTTTAATAGGTTTTAGATTAGTAAATATATTGTCTATGCAGGTGGAACTTGTGGCTGTTATCCTAGTTGGTTCCAAGAAAATATTGTACATATTATAAGATTTAAACAGTAACAAAAATTTATCCACTGTCTGATTATTTTCTAGCAAATTAATATTAAAGTCTCCACAGATAATCATTGATTTATTTGTATTAGAAAGCTTAATTAATGTTTCCTCCATGCACTTTTCAAAATCATCATATGGTGAGCATGGAGGTCTGTATACACATAGAACAAGGAACTGCTCAAACTCAATACAGGACATTTCTATTACTCGTTCAACAGATAGGCTCACAATGTCTTTTCGTTCTTTGAGTTTTATATTTTTATTTGTAATAATTAAAGAGCCACCACGTATAGATTTTTCTCTGTTGAAGGAGCTAGCAACTAGATGATTATTAAAATTAAATAAGAGTTGGTTCTTTTTAAGCCAGTGTTCAGTAATACAAAGAATATCTATTTTGCTATCATCTATAAACAATTCCAGTTCCAACTCTTTGCCCATCATACCTTGAATGTTCTGATGAACAATATTGATTGATTTAATGCAAGAGGTTGTCTCTATTGTCTTAGGCACTAATTTAAATTATGTACAATGTCATTAGTAGCCAAGCAATTGGCTGAATTAAAAATGTCAAATTGCTCAATAGAAGCATTGTCAATACTATTGGATTGCTCAATAGAAGCAACCTTGTTAGCCAAATTTTTGGCTGCAATATCAAATAAATATGATAGCGACACAGCTATCTGTGTATGAGTATTAAAATTGCTATTTTATATTATATGTTATTCATGACAAATACAATTGTGAAAAAGGAGCAAAACTGTTTTATATGTGAAATTAAGTGATGTTTGAATTTTTTTTATGTACCCTAGTATGACAAAGTATGTTTTAAGTCCGTCAATGTGTACTTAAAAGTCTTAGAAATGTCACGTTTTTTTTTATTTCGTAAAGTAAATCGCTGATTATGAGATAAACTGCTTTAAAACCCCTCATTTTTATCGACGTCGTGAATTGAGACAGCACACTAAGGATATAGGGAGGGCTTTTTTAAATTCTAGCAGCGATCAGCATAGAATGAGAATTAAGAACGCTGGCTTAGAACAGAACTGCTATACATCACCGCGCAAAGGTGATGATATATTATATACATTAATATTACTCGCTGCATATCCTTAACTAAAAATTATTCTTCATCTGCCTTAATGGCGTTATATAGAAAACTTTTAGATTCGTTCAAATGACGTATTTATTTGTTATAAATTGACAGCAACGCTGCTTTTAGTTTGTATAACGAACCTGTGAGCACTTATTAACTATTTCACTAGATTTACAAAATATTATTCCTTGCCGCCATATTCCCAAAGACGCTGAAGAACCAAAGTTACTTACATAGCTCTCAGATTTTTGTTGAATTGCCCCAATGAGCAGGCTATAAATTATGTCGCATGATGAACTGATGACCGAAAAGTTATCGAATGGTGACCATAAATCGGCAGACGTGACGTAGTTAGGTCCATCACTATAGTGAGCCAATGACATTGTGAAAGTCCCGGGAAACCGATGGATGTCCATTGTGGCATTCAAGGGGGAAGCCCATGTTCAGTAGTAGACGTCTTACGGCTGATAATGACAATGATGATAATCAAAACCACGGAACGATCGTAATATTAAGTCCTTTTTATTTGCATTAAAAGGCATCATATTAGCTCTCGTGCTAGAAGTTGTAAGTTTCAATTTACAACTTGCTGAAAACCTTATTACGAAACGTGCGTTTGATTTGACTCTGACTATAACATGACGTATTGTCCATTGGTAGCGAGAAGTCAAGAGTCAATTACCATATTGACTTTTCACCGCTTCCTGCGTGTGGTCTACAACGATCAAGTGTGTTACATTAATTAGGGTATAGTCTCCAGCGTATCTCGAGGTCACTTCGCAAGTGGCGCCTCAATAAACTGTGTCAATCTTATTTAAAGGATCGTATACAAATAAATTAGTTAGCCTCCCGTTAGTGATTGTTATGGCTCTGCCCCATTCATTATCCGACGTGCCAACACTTGAGGGTTATCCGCAAGTGTTACTTTGTTTCATTAATTAATTGATGTGGTCTGGTTGGTCATCGGATGAATTAATTCTTGCGGTAGCTCTAGAACCTCAAAAGACACAAGTTAATTTGTACCAACACAGAACGAATTCAGTTCATAAAATCATCCAAGTAAAAAGAAGTGGTTTGTGTTAAGGCGCGGTACAATCCTAATTTTAAATCAATTTTCAATGCTTTACATAAGGTTGAGAATTGCTTACCAGATTGGACGATGTAAGCGAAAATTCAATTGAATACTTTCTAATACTTTTTATATTTATTTCGTACAATCAAATGATTAAATTTTAATGATAAAGGAGTCCATAGTTCACTAGTAAATTTCATTAAGAAATCGAATATGATACATTAATTAAAATATATTTGGCCATTATTGAATAAAAATTCTTTTTCCCACGAAGCACGTAAGAAAAATTGCAAAATTTAGGGAATGTTGCCGATTTTTTTCTATCGAGCCAAGTTTGCTCAATCGTGTATTGGCTCCCATACTTCATAAGGACATATATTCAATTTACACTACGTTTTTTTTCAAACTTCCGATATTAGGTTTAAGCGTCAAAAAACTAAGTTTTCGCGAAGTCGAATCATGAAATTTGGAACTCATTTCGCCTACTTGATGCACTCCGACTACTTAAGAAGTCAGTACTGGAAGTGTCAAAAATCCCTGTCCTTTGATTGCCAAAACATTTAAATTTCCAATGTAAGTAAATTCCTATAAGACAAGCAAAATCGATAGGGATATTTAAAAAGATGGTTCAAGATCATTATTTGTCCTCTGCCTGCTAAACTGCTTCACTTTTCCTATGATATATTAGAAATATGTTTATGTATTTGTAGTATATATATATATTATATCGTATAAATTAATAAATTATTCATATACGACTGAATAATCTCAATTTATATGAATTCATTTATGTATTTTTAAATATATATATATATTAGTTTATAAAATTATATCTATTATATTATTGATATTTGTGTAGGTATTTAAGTTACACTCCCATTGTTCTTCTTTGAAATAATCTGTTTAATTTTAACTATTATCTTGTTGCACACCGCCGTCTAAACTTTTATTTTTGCTCAGTCCATTCACAGGTTGTCTGTAAGAGATTGCATTAGCGATAAGACCGCCAATTGTATTACCAGCATAGATCCTACTTTTTAATTTACCTACTGTTTTTGTTTGTGTGGTAAGCAATAAATAGTTATTGTATTGTATTGTAAGTGTCGTGTATAAATTGTAAT
The DNA here is from genome assembly GCA_917880725.1 of Selenia dentaria. NCBI lineage: Eukaryota > Metazoa > Arthropoda > Insecta > Lepidoptera > Geometridae > Selenia > Selenia dentaria. Next base: position 18,567,024 of record OU862878.1, read on the forward strand.
AATTTATTATTCATTACATAAAAAGCCTCTTTCACAATTTTCATTTGCGTCGTCGTATATCTTATTTGAAAGACATTTTCATACAAAAACATTCCATTTCAAACGTATATAAAGAAATGGTAGAGCTTATTGTGAAGTTGGACAGCCGGCACCAAATCTTAATATCTCCAAAGGTATGGTTTTATTCCATGAGATTATGGCCCCAACACGACTCATTGCTTTTACTTATACTACTAGTTACTAGTAACCCACCTCGTTCAGATCAATTAGCTTGCAACGATCATGTTTGAAAGATGTGGTAACCCAACTTCCAGACCGGTAGCCTTACCAATTGCTCTCCGGAACTTTACCAGACTGAATTGAGCTCCAGACTAGAGTTAGTAAACACGTCCGTTTTTGTATGAGGCCTAAATTAAAAGTTCCCATATCCTCTTCCTACGGCTCGGAAAAAAGAAAAGTGACCTAATATACGTTCGGACTTTGAGGCCACTTGTTGAATTCTGTACTGGGAGTAATTTATTTTACGAGACAAATCTCCGACATCCCAGTTGTTAATTCTGATTGACTCATAACAGTTTTTGTGGGTCGTAATTTTGTTCGGGCATTGGGTAATATACCGACAATCCTCAAATTTAACGGAAACATAAGTTAAGAGGCTTTTTCATAGGATTAAGACCAGACCAAAACAACTTATTGATTTGGACATAATTTGACAAGATGATTTTTTGATTGATTGGTTGGGAAACATATAATTTGATTCGAAGTGATTGGCAAATAATGTACGTACTGGTTACGCCAACAAATTTGATGTCTTCGTCACAGAACAAATAATATCTTCGTGCTTGAATCTTTGATTCTAAAATATCAAGGTACATAAGTCGATGGCATTCAAAACTTTAACTAATAAGTTATTCGTTGTTTTGAAGCACGATAAAAGATTAAGTTACAAAAAATATGTTTTAAAGTTTACCGGTGATAATAAGTGACATATTTTTTACAAATCTTCGTACTCTTATAGAAAATCGAGAAAATAAATAATAAAAACTCCAAATCAGTTCCAGTATTCATCAGTTCAATATCCACCAAGGATAGGTTCTTCCACCTCGAAAATTATAACTTTTGTATAATAATATAAACTAAAATGGAATAATATGGATATCGTAGCCTTTTAATTCTAGTTTGAAATGCTTGTAACAGGCACTTTAGAAAACGCGCAAGTATGATCGCATCCTTAAACTATGGCGATAAAGTAAACGGTGTTTAAAGTGTATGCTTAGCTTTAAAGAGATCGTTGGCCTCACTGGGAAACCTGTGATGGACGCTAGGTACAATGTGTACAGTAAAGCTGTCTACACAAGCGATGCTGTCGTGTCGCAAGTCGCCGGTGTCAGGTTGCCTCTTCATCCAATTCCGCAGAGTGACGTGTCCGCTTTACGTGACCGCGTGGGCTATAACCGAGTTTAGGAGCGTTAGGGCATACCAGGTCCGTCTTTTCAAAAGCAGATATTTAAAAGAAAGATTTCGCTGTTGTGCTACGATGTCTTAGCCAAGTACTTAACATAGGCCATTAGTTGCCGAGAAACAACACTTTGAAGTGATGATATCGAAAGAGTAAACAGGGTCAGCCGCCAGCCGCAAATCAGGGTACAATTTTACTATTTATCAACTTTCAACAATCTATCATGCTACAACTGCAGTTCAACTCTTGTTGTTTTTCGATAATTCATTGGCAATTCCTACGGCTGTCGTGTTATTAGTAAATTATGGAATGCTCTGCCGGCGTACGTCTTTCCTTGGACTGATAACTTGGACCAGCGATGACTTCTCTCATCATAGGAGTGGCGATTTAGCTTACGACTGCATTAATGGTCATCACTTCTTGATTCGATCTCTGTTTTCCATCAAGCGAGAGGGATTTTGAGGAAACATTTAAAAAAAATACAAATAAAAAGTATCCAAAAATCCATTCTACTATTTTCTATGGACAAGTTGGAACGTAAAGTCACGTAAACGTAACGTAAACGATACTTTATGATAAAAATATATTAGACACTACTATAAACCGTTATCAGATAGCGCTGGCGTCAATAGAAACGTATAACTGCAGCTCGACTGTTTTCAATAGCAGAATAAGAAAATGCTTTATTCAGCTACGTTTTGATTGCAGTTGGAACAGATTTAGTTAGTGGAATTAGCCCCCAGATCGCTGGTGGAACCTTGCCTCTGGCTTCGGATTTAAGTGAAGATAAAATCGTGGTGAAACAGTACCTATGGTCGATTTGACAGCTGCCCTAATTTTTTTTATATTAAAGTAAACCTTTGTATATAATATGTGATCATTATGTAATATTTAAATAACAATTTTATATTACTTAATATAGAAGACTTCGCTACAAACATTTTTTGAACACCGTGATCAGTTTCAACATTTAATTAATTTTAGTTTTTGTAGCCACGGATACCGGGATCAGCGGGTAATTACTAATTCGTCTCTATGTTGGAAACGGATCCCGGTATCAGTCGATACAACACGTCGGGATCCGTGGCTAATTCAATCAGATCCCGGGATCCGTGGATACAAACCCCGTAGGACATTGGGGCCTAACATCCTCAATCCTCAATCCTAATATCCTCAACATGTCAAATAGAATCTCATCTGTGTTTCAGCTACGGTCCTAAGGAGCTCGCTCGCTCTAAGGAGCGAGTCTTCATTATAAGTCTCATGTTCAACCTTCGATCGCATCATGACTGACTATCATATATTAAGTAGATCTACGAGAATAATAGCTTGCCGTATAACGGTTACTTTAGCGTTGTGTCGTTAAAATAAATCAGATGCTAAAAAGCATTTGATAGTCTAGAGATGTTTTACTAGTGTTTAGTATCTGACTGCTGACTTTAAAAGTTCTTATAGCAGCACATAATGTCGATTATTTCATTCGCTTTAGGTATTATAATGACAGTTCTAAAAGCACATATTTATCTAACTATCTCAAAGGAGTGATCCCCGTTCCTATTTAAGAATACTACCTATACCAAATATATTTTATGCTGATTTCAAAACAATTAACAATAAATATTAATGGGTTTACCCATCTAATAAATAAAATAGATATGGTATATTTCTTGCAGAAAAATAGATTAGACATATATAGACATATTGGTACACTAATAATAATAGTACCTAAGGGAGCATATTACTCGTATCTCGATGGAATTTATAAGAAAATATGTCACGCTGTTTTGAACCAACTATGAACCTGAGTGTATGTCCGTTCCAATCGAATAATCAGTATCTACTGGATACTGGCATAACTTTAATTATAATTATACCATACTTATAATAGATATGGCTCGAAGATAGCAAAGCTCTCGAAGCTTTATCTTAAACAATCAACAAGTTAAGCAACGCCTTCTGCGGCCCACAGGTTAAGCCGCCGGTCGCGGTTGTTTGTCTTAAGACAACAGTCGTTAAGCTAGGTCGAAGGCCTTCGGGCAGCCTGAAAACATCGACATGGGTTGGTCACTAGCCTATCCACCAAGGCGCACTGAGCCCGCGAGTGGATTATGGCCCAACTCCTCTCTCTGAAAGAATGGCCCGAGCAGTGGGAACATAATGAGCTGATGCCTGATTATGTTTATGTACATTAATATATTTTTTTATGAAATGCTTCTATAAAGTAAGATCGTAAATAAGATCATGTGATCAGATCCAATCGTCTATTCCACTGTATTTTTTAACGTGACCTTTTGGCAGCTTACAACAGTTTGCCAGTTGATTCAGAACTTAAAAAAATATACTAAGACTATTTTAATAATCAACCGGTATAATTCTCAACAATACTCCTTTTTGACTTTGCATTACAAAACACAGGTGAGCACGTTGCTTTGCATCAACACTCAGGCGTTTTCGCAATGTACACGTAGCTACTCGTGCCATTATTTGATATAAAACCTGAGCTTCTTAAGGTATTGAATTCGAGGAATACCATCCGACAAAGGTTTTATATTTAGCCCATTGTGGTTTCTTGGCAGTTCCTGATTCCTGTCTCTAGTTAATCTATAAAGAATCCCTAATTTAATAAAAACTGACTTAGAATAACTTACCTTAGATAGGTAGGTATCCCATGATTTATAATCATAGCTTACAAATTACAAATTATTCCTAAACTATTAAATTGTTTATTGATGATTGAGAAAATATGATTTGATGATTGATAAATCACGTTATATATGTATATGACTATTGAAAGTGCTTCATTATGATAGCTTTATTTCCGATATAAAAATTGTTATAAACCCTGGCAACAGACAAATCAGAACAAATTTTTTTGTACTTTTCCTCATTAATTAATGTTAAAACTCATTTGCCAGTCAGTAGGTACGTCTCGTCTCAACAGGCAAATTTACATATTTTCCATAGGGAACCCTACTGTTTCATTATCCTTCCAAACGTAGGTAGGTCGTAAAACCTATTTATAAGATACGATGATAATAGGTCTCTTATAAAATCATAATTGCCGAAATGTTGGTATTTACACATCTTTACCGACCCCTGCAAGAATGCAAAGACGTAGATCTATGCACGTATGTATATACATATGTTGAAACAATCGCTATCTATACCACGAACAAGCACAAGGCAGTCCAAAGATTGGAAGCCAATATCTCAAGTCATAAAGCTGCCAACGATGTTTTCAAACTTAATGAGACCAACCGCGGTGTACAATAATCTAGAGAAACAAGCTGCGCATTGTCTGCAGTCGGCGCCGCCGGCGCCCGCGCACGCGTTGGCGACTTTCAGGGCATTAACAGTACTTGTATACTTAAAAGGCGACGATATAGGGCAATAATCTGTATAATATTATCGTTTGTTTGCGTATGCGGTGAGATTATTTGGTATTGAGTCACATAAGGAAATATACAATGTAACCTAGGGCAATCTAGCACAAGACATTTTTCTTTACAATTGAACAATTTATGTAGGCTTTCTCTATGAAAAACTGACAAAGATGAAATTGCCTACATATACCTATAGTAATTTTGAGCACATGTTACTATAAGAGAAAATAAGTAAAGAGAGTGGAACCACATAAAATTAACTGTGTCTTTTAATCTTTGGGCGTTGCTATAGCAATAGCCAAATTGAATAGGTTTAGCAATTTTAGATTTCAGCCTTAGTTGTTGAGCACTACAATTAGCGTAGAAGACTTTATCTATGAAAAACTTACAAGAAGAAATTGCCTACATATACATATATGGTAATTTTAATCACATGTGTGGGACTTTAACACATTAACTGTGTCGTCTTTTGACCTTGCCATAGTAATAGCCACACTGAATAGGTTTAGCAATTTTAGATTTCAGGTTTGTTAAGCACTACGTCAACCATCGTATTTCTAATTAATACCTAACTATTGTACTATTTCATTCAACCATTTGCGTGAAAGAATAAAAAGTTTACTGCCTTCATCAATGTTTGTGAAATAATTCAAGAAATGGGTTAACACGTCGCATTTTTGTTATTTATAACTCTCCACCATCAATTCGAGCGGCGTTTGAGCTATAGAAATTTATCGTAGGAATTTTCTTTGGTCCATAACATCTAAGACAATCGACCGTCTGTTTATTTGCCCCAAATACCAATGTCTAAATAAATTTTATAGACTATCACTATGGATGTTTCCGAGATAACTGTGTTTGGAAAAGATGTGTTTACCATGAATTTATCAACAGGCAATCTATACAACTAAGAAAATAAGTAGACACCTGCCTATATCATAAGTATAAGAAAGCTATGTGCTGTACTTACTTACTATTAATATTTATTCTGATTTTTCGTGGCGGAGGGAAAAAAAAAACCCAACAATTTATTGGAATAGCTATCGTTGATTATCCTTGATTTGTATTACTTCGAGTTTTCCTGAAACGTTGCTTTTGTGGTTTCCTCGTCATTTGCTTTAGAAAGTTTTAGTAATGCATCCACTGCGTTACTTGAACGTGACTTGGACAAGACAGTGACTTAATTACAGACTTAATAATATGACTGATTTGACTGACTACTTGACGATCTTGCCGCGTAAACTCCCTGAGGATGGGCATCGGACATGCCCGAAACCTAGGTCGATAACGTCGGCTTGTTACGTGAGTAAAGTCGGTTTTGATATTAAATAAATACTTGAATGAAAATCTAACTTTATGCAACTAATATCATTAAAAAACTTGAGGAATGGCAAATGTACAAAGTACGACTCCAATTATAAAAGAAAAAATAAGTATTCTGTATTTAAAGTCACACTTCATTATCATCATCGGAAGACGTCCACTGCTGAGCTGAACATAGGTAGGTTTCAGAAGTATGCATGGCCCTGGATATATCCTCGTACATACCTACTTTCTACTTCATCGTTTGAGTGTGCCGAGGTCGGTGCGTACACCTGTATGACCTTCAGCGAATAGCGTTTGGTTATTCTGAGTATAAGGAACGCTACCCTAGCCGACACACTATCGACTTTCACTACGTTGTTAACGAGAGACTTGCGGAGGACGAACCCGACACCACCCTGGGCTTGTTGGTCTCCCTCCCGGTGGAAGAACAAGTTACCGGAATTTAGAATTATCGTGTCCGGTCCCTGTCTTCGGACTTCAGATAACTCCATAATATCCCAGGGTAACTTGAGCATCTCTTCCTCCAATTCGACCATCTTTACGGCGGTCCTGAGCGTCCGTGTATTGTATGTTGCCAGGGCCAGGGGTCATTTTTAGGATTGGTAGCCGAATCTCAGCCGGAGATTCTTCGCACCTCCTGCTCCACCGTTACAATGGCCGCTATCGTAGTCACTGATAGCAGAGCTACCGGGGTCTGGGGGCCGTGGTTTTATGTTACATATCATAGGGCGGATTTGCCTTAATGCACCACGATTGGCAGGCGTCTTGGTGATCGCAGTGGATGTTGACACAGACTGCGGGAAATACTCTGCCCATTTCCCGGAGCTTCCGGTACAATTCTAAGTGGTACACTTATACCTACTAACTTTTGTGAGAATTTGTGTTTGTTACTGTCACGCTCAAACAGCTGGGCCGATTTCCATGGACCATATCATTATCCTTGCTATTACTAATTTATACGCCAAGTGATTCATACAATGTTCATGTAATAAGTTAAGAAAGCACGACATTCACATATTACGCCAATATTACCTACATTTGGTCAGTGAAAACTGTTTTGGTAATAATATTACTGATACCTTTTTTATGTATAGATCCTACTAATATTATAAACGCGAAAGTTTGTGAGTATGGATGTGTGGATCTTTGTATGGTTATAAATTATAAAGGAATATGCAGTTTTTACAGACAATTTGTCAAGATTTGTCATAGGTAGGTAATTTTAATTTCAATTTAAGCTTTCTATTCTTTATAAAATGTAAAAATAAACAATTAGTAAATCATGTCAACCAAGCTATACAATAATGTTTTTAATTACCCATATGTAAATTATCATTAAATAAATGTAATATATATTCATATTGGTTCCTTTATTTAGAGTTTAGTATTTCTGAATATAAACGTAAGTAACTTTATAGATAAATGCAACGGAATAATTACATTTTAATTAATTCAATACTATCAACTTACCCATTTAGCTTATAGCTGTTTTTATTTTCTCGTTTTTATATTAGCTATAGAAGACTTGTATTTTGAGAATAACCAAGAGCGCAGTAATGACGTAGTACTATTAATTATTCTATCGTAATGAGTAGTGTTTTCTACATGCATATTTAAGTTTGACCAACAGGATGAATCATCAAATTTCATTATACTAACACATTGAAGTATTATGTGGCTACGGAACGATGATTTTACATCACATTGCTTTTAAGTAACACTGTTATTTACCCAAATAAGATGACAGTCAAGTACTAGTAAGTACGTTATACATACAGGGTGTTTGGTAGAGGGACCGACAAACCAAATGAGCGTGTTCGGGGGCCCTTGGAGAATACAAGTTGGCCAAAAAAATCCCCGACACCCCAATTTCTTTAAACTTTTTTTTGTGCCAAAGCCGACTAAAGTATAAGATGACCGTAGGCCTATATTTCAAGATATTTTAAAACTAAAGAAAGAGGCCTGGTATTATAACAGGAGATACAAAGATTGGGGTAAGTGGCGTACTTTAGGAGAGGCAACATTCTCAGCAGCGAATTAATGTAAGCTTAAGACCAAAAATACGGCTGACGAAATGTAGGCATTTATATACACCTCTCAGCAGCGAATTAATGTAAGCTTAAGACCAAAAATACGGCTGTCGAAATGTAGGCATTTATATACACCTCTGACATCCCCTTCAGGGATGTAACGGCATACATTACAACTTTTTAAACACAAAGCTAATAATTTTAGAGAGAAAAATCACATATTCTCGTACGGCATAAGAACGAAAACGAAAATTCTGATAATCTGCGCTAGGCGCCATTACTGCTTCAAGAATTAATGTTCTCTACATACATTCTCTACATAGAAAATATTAACAAAATATTAAGTTGCATAAAGTTATGCTAGGTACTCATAATTTGAATGAATGTGTAGGTAGTGTAGCTTATTTCTGGAATAGCGTGGAGCCCTAGTGTTGTAGATCTCTATATTTGATTACTGTGAATCATCCATCATTCCCATCTTGAATAGTCCCAAAATAACCTCCATTCATTGATAGAGCCGTTAGAATATCTAGACTAGGTCTATTTGTGGCCGGCCTGTCCCGTTTATAAATTGATCAATATTGGCGTGGGAAATACTATTTGCGATGCTTCCAATCTCCAAAACATGCAATATAGTGTGCAGAGTTGCAAATGCAGCCTTTCAACTCTGTGAAAGTTATTTCATTAGTTTTTTGGTGTTTTTTATTAGAATTATGTTTTTGAATCGCTGTCGTCGTCTCTACTACTTTAAGTATATTACTATTATTCATCTATTAGTTAACTGCTTCTTATCAAAAAAAAATATTTTTACAGTTTGCTGAAAAGTATTCGTATCGCAAGAGTCAACGAGTCACGCTTCGGCGCACAAACTATGAGTTATCTGTGTCACAGTTGCCCTAGATAAATGATAGTTTGTGCCGTTTCACGTGAACGACAGGTCACATTACACTTACGCAGTTATTCGTGCTAGGCCCACCGTAAAACCCTTGTGAATGAGTTCTACCGGGGTAGTATCTACTGCCACCATATCTTTTTCTACCGTGAATCAGTAATGTCTGCAATACTGTTTTCTGATTTGATGGGTATGGGTGCCGGCGAAACTGCAGGCAAATGGGTTACGGGTGCAGAGCACTTTGTCACTTGTGACGAAATGCATTCTGTTCTAAGTAAAGGTTACCACTTAACACCAGCAGGGCTATTATATATCTCAGTTGCTAACAAAAGTGAATTGAAATCTAAAAAAATGGCGCCTCTTTGTCAGTTTTGACGACTACAGCAAGCAGAAATGTTAGTAAGTTGCCGGCTGGAGCTGACAAAAGTAACATAAGGCCGCCATTTTATTAGATTTCAATCAACTTTTGTAAGCAACTGAGATACATAATAGCCCTACAGGTGGGTCTCATGCTTGTACCGTCTCCTAATAACATGAAAAATATACTTTATTGGGCATTTTCTTAGTTTCTTTTACAATTGTTAGAGTAAGAGCGACGTTTCAAAATTGGTGATTAACTTACCAACAGAACTTACACACTTATTTTACAAAACTTAATGAACACAATAAAAAATGTTCAATACTCAATCTTAAAATTTAACTGAAATATAAACACGTTGTGTAAAAACACGTTATGGTACGCGTTTCTAGTATGGCTTCGATAAAAGTCCAATAACTCTCCAATAACTAAGTTGTAGAGAATAAACTGATGAAACAAAATGGATTGATACATTGTGTTGATTAATCCAATATTGTCAGAGTTATCGGCCGAGATAGACAAATCAGTTCATTATATGGGCCATAAATCGTAAACAGTAAGTTTTACAAAAAAATACAAGAAATAAAAGATATGAAATTTTATACTCTACAATAACGGTCTTAACTTTTTTTCAAGATGGCGCTTGAAGCTCCACCTGGATCTGTCAGCATTTTGTGATAAGTAAGTGACCCTAAACCAAATCAAAACAAAAAGTGGATCGGAAATTTAGTGTGAGGTTAAATTCAATTTTTACTGGTCTAATAGAACATTGACAAACTTGATTGATTGATTTTTCAAAGGAGGTATAGTAAGTATAGATTTTTTTATGATATAGAGTGTGGTGTACTTATACATTTTGCTTCTCATCCCGCTACTTGACTGATTGCATCCGACTGCATTCGTCCGCGGATTCGTTGGCACGACCGTGGTCTAAGTGCGACTAGCGCGCCGATATTTACGATTTTAGCCAACAAGTTCTCCGGAACTTATTGCTGCGACATATGCCACGCCTTCTCAATACATCCCCTCCCTTCCTAAATCCGTGATTAAAATATTAATAACTAGCTGCAACCCTGGGTTACACCCGCGGGGTGATAGATGATGACGATGATGATGATGATGAAAACAGCATCTACCTTAATACTAGTTTTCTTCAAAATTGGTCCAGCCGTTTGAGCGTGAAGAAGAAACAAACATACAAACTCACAAACTTTCGCCTTTATAATATTAGAGTGATACAATGTTTTATGCAAATTTGATTGTAATTGAATTAAAATGTATATCTCTGTATGTTTATGTATAATGCGCAAGCATAAGTTAGTACGAGCTGCATATATATTATTTTTGTGTCTTTTTCAAATTAATATTATTATATTCCTGTTTTTCCGTAATACATATTTTCTGTAGTTCAGTTGAAAGTTTTCTACACTTAACATGACTTGCCAGTCAATCATTCTGCGTATGCAAAAAATCGTGCTTTTTAGAGGTGCATTGTATATTAAAAAAAATTAAAAACAGCTTCATAATCAATTATTCGTTAATTTTAATTTCTCGGTGGATATACCATGTATCATGGTCTGGCTCATTCCGTGTGACTACAATTTTAGTTTTGTTTTTGCGCAATCTGAACAATATTCTATTGTCATATACATATATTTATAAACTGCTTGTATGGTGTGGAAAAAACCAAAGTCCTGGTATATTATGTACGAGAATTTTGGGTTTTTCCACACTGTTCCACAATATTTCTGTTTGTAACCCTTGAACAGCTGATTTCAGCTGCCATTTCCAGCCATTTGGCTATTCTCTATTATTTCTCATCTGATGATCAAATGTGTTATACTAATATAAAGTTACTGGCTTCACTCAATTGGTATTATGTCGGCTTAAGTCCGACGACGTTTCGAACTTGTAAGACTTTCTTCTTCAGGGAGTGTTCACGCTTGGAGATCTCGTCGCGCACTAAATCAAATATAATAATCAAATGTGTTATTCATAATGTTTCTTTATTAAGAAAGTAACCACATAGACAGATACCAAGCAATCTAATCTACGCATCGAATCTGTGGCCGATTTTCTCAAGGGATAGGTCTTGCTTTTACCGTTTAATATTTGAGTCATGCTGAACACGCCCACTTATTTGCATCTTTACCTGTTTATTTAACTATAATATTCCGAGCGATTCTTAGTAATCCTTGTGTATTAGTCATTATAATGCAGGTATGTATCACACCACATGGCAATAGCACCTCATTGGTGCATTTTAAGCTACAATATTTTTTTTTAATCAAAATATAACGGAAGCTTCTTGTAAATCTTGTGTCATCGCAACTATTTCACTATCGCTGTATTATCGTACTGATTCATGAGTTAGTCAAGGTTTTCAGTGGACGCGAGCCCCTGAAATTTGTTTACGTTATTAGTAATGCTGAGCGTAAATTTTAACCGCATTTTGATTCATAATACACCGCATACAGTGTAAATTATTGCCTAACATGGTTGGATAAAGACTCAAAGCGATCACAGTTTTTTTTATGTTAGTAGCGATTCATTCGCGTAGTAGGCTCGGCCTTCGGCCTCTCCGTAACCTTCCATCTTTTCTTGGTTTCTCTTTTGTAGGAACCTTCTCCTGACAATATTTAACACAACAAAAAAATTAGGGAAATTTCTTTTAAAAATTAGGGAAGTGCTCAAGTTATAGCGTGACCAGGAGAAACAGGGGTTCATTTTAATATATAAGATTAGGAGACGAAATAAGCACGAGTCCCACCTGACTATACGCGATAACCTCTATCTATACAAATACATTTCGTCACATGTGGTGAACTGCACTACACCCGTAACCTTGAGACATTAAGTTGTTAAATCTCATGTGTTTGTAATTGCGCTGGCACACATACCATTCAAATCAGAACATTACTGCATCGCGGTAGAAATAGTATGTTCATATACCTATACAGTTCATATTGGTGTGTATTTATCTACCGACTTCCAAAAAAAGGAGGAGGTACTCAATTCGACTGTATTTTTTATGATTATTACCTCATATATATTAATATCATATCATTTCGACAGGGTGTACCGATTCTCAAAATTATTTTTTTGTTTGAAAGCTGGTGCTTCCCGTGTAGTCCCATTTAAATTTCATCAAATTCGGTTCTGCAGTTTTTGAGATACAGTCTAATAACTGAATAGAATGGAAGTCGGTATTAAATTTATCAAATATTTTTTTTCAATAATATTGTCTACTAAAAAACATCCTAACAAAGAGTGTTTATTTTCTGTGAATGATTCTTGAAGCACTAATAATGACGTCTGGCACGGATTATTAAAAGACGCGGGTTCTTTTACCGAGGATAAGTGATTTTTATCTCTCTAAAATTGTAGGAAAGTTGTAACGTTGCATATACATCCCCGAAGGGGACGTCAGAGGTGTATAGATGCCCACATTTTTATTCAATGTAGAGAACATGACAATTTTGATATGTTTAATGTGTACCTAATACGTGAATCCTTTTATGTATATTTAAAGCAGGTTGCTTGAAATAACTCTATGAGAATGAAAAGAAAAAAGAGTGAATCATGTCTAAGACTTGTCGTAAAATGGTAATTTGGTAGTATATGGGTTTGTTGCTATATCTCAATTAATAGCAAGGAAATAAATTACAATCTACATAATTTCGATTCATTGCGATGACATCATTGGAATTTGCTTCCATATAACAGAATAATAATATATAAGCAGATACCAACTTAGTTTTAGATTATAGTTTTAAAATTCCATCTATTGATAATTTATTAATTAATGCTAATAGGTAATCTTCAATCTAAATTGAAATAATAAAGTGATAAATTGCGGCAATAAACAGCTATTTAAACCGATTTTAGACTGATAGAATACTGTAGCATTTTCATGCAATGTTCAAACTTTTTTGTTTTAAAGTGTTATATTAAGTGTATTATTCAATTCAGGCATAACGCGAAAATTGTTTTATGCACAGTTCTTCTATTTTTAACATTTAAATATTTTTTTTGTGGAAATCCACAGCCTATGTAGTCGATCAAATTTTCGCATGTTCGTCCTACGGAAACTATTGACCATTTAGTCTTGGTATTGACAATATAGCAAAGTGACGTACTACAGTTTTATAGAAAACTGTCAATATCTATACAAAGAAGTCCACATTACCATAATGTCTGGTATTACAGTTATGTCACAATAAAAACTTTTTCACTTTGAAATATGCAATAGTAACACAATCCAGGCCACATTATTCGTAGGTTCCTTGGTGTTAATCCTTATCTACTCTAATAATAAAGAGGAATATATGTGATCGTTTGTTTGTTTGTAATGGATAAACTTGGATGGATTCAAACAATTCCTTCACGAGTTTAGAGCTACATTATGCCTGAGTAACATACGCTATATTTTATTCACCCTCATCACAACCCATTACCACGTGAGTGAAACCGGGGAGCGCAGGTAGTACTTTATAACCATGTTATTACGGTACACCATATTTAAATAGATATATCCGCCATATGTTAAATGATTTCCTGTTGTACGAGGTAAATTCATTATCGAGCAATTCCATATACTATTCATAGATAACATACGTACCTGGAAACATGGATGTCATTCCTTAAGTATAGCTATTGACCGTTGTGCTATTTTATCTGTGTTATTAAAATGATAACAGCCATTGATACATTACAGTATTCAACTAAATAATATTTTATTTATTATGTTTCTTGTTCTCAAATCCTAAGAAACGACAAACGACAAAAAAGAAGCAAAAGGCTCTTGTAGAAATCGAGTTGCAATGAATGATTCAGAAAGTGTTGATAATATTCATTCATTGTGTACTGATAACAGTTGTTATGCAGTACCGAGTATTACCGGTATTACACATTCATTCATAATTTTGGTAATTCTTAGAAGATAAGAAAAGCAGGAAAAGCATGCAGACAGTAGGTACTTACTTATTTACGCGCTTTAAAAGTATTAAACGACACTACAAGTATAGGGCTCCCAACTTACTACAAGGAACTCCGATAAGATCGTTCTACCTGTCCATATGTTCCTCCTATTTAACCTCCTATTTTAGTTTATAATTTAAAATTTATTCTTATATATAAGTTACCTTTAGTTTACCTTTATTTTGCAAATTATCACAACCACAGATTTGACACTGTTTGTATGGACGTTACAAATTTCTATCCGTAGTAGGAAAACTGTGGATAGATAGATTATTGAAAACGCCCGTTAGTTTGCTTTTGATTTTGTTATCAACGCCCATTTAAATGAAATAACAGTGAAATAAAGTGTTTACCAGCTTGCATTGCTAGTAGGCATCTAAAGACTTTCTTTAAATCATTTATTCAATATAATACAATGTTGAGGCGAAATATCGTACCAAATTGGCATTTTAATTTGCATAATATTCTCACATCCCTCAAAGCACCATGTGTTTTATTATCCTACCGTACACAAAGTAATTTTCGAGCAGGATTGAGATATGTGGATGCCATTCTTGGGATTTCTGGCCTTTAACCGAAGAACATTTCGAAGGGAATGTACTCCATTACCAAATAAATTAAATGCTGATTATTTTCTTCCTATACTCGAGATGAGTTTTTATACTTCAAAATCATGTACCTTTACCTATGTATTAACTCTCGTAGAACGCTAACAAACCTAAGGCGACTATGCAACATGATGTTCAATCAAACAGGAATAAAAGATGGAGTGGAAACGCTAAATGAAAGAGCCACAATAAAACCATAATGTAGTAATTTAAGACGTGGGTTGGCACTAAACTTAAACAAACAACCTTATGTCGACTCTATCGGGATGTCCTGTCCTTATAGCCCACAAGGCAGGTTTGTACTTCTAGCTGTTTTGTTACTTTACTAAATATTTTTGATGATAACTGTCGTCTTTAAAAAAAAAGGATATCCTTAGTAGGTGGTTCGAGTATAAATTTGTAATAAATTAGGTTTTTTATTTTCAGCTATTTTATGTTGCCTTATAAACGAGTACATTTTATTACAGTTATTGAATACGATTCTCAAGTATTGTTTTTCTATAAAATAATTATATTATAGATATTATAATATAGATAAAAAATTGGTACTAATATTATGATTAGGAGCCAATAGAGATATGAGGGACTACCTTATATGGAGATTGTAAAACAGGTGTTGACAAAAGTTTTTAGAGTTAGCTACAAGGTACAATTAGTTTGTGTCATGTTCTTGATTACTTTTGCTACAGTTATTGAATTAGTTTTATCTTCTTCTGCTTTAAGTGCCTCTCCATTATTGAAGGTTGGCAGTCAGCTTCTTAAATTTTTCCTTGTCAAGCGCCAATTTGAACAATTGCTCCATGGTCTTAATCCCAGTCCACTCCCTGACGGAGTTACGGAGCCAAGACATCTTTCGTCTACCCGATTTACGCTTCCCGGGTACATTTCCCATCATGATGGTCTGCAGGAGAGAATACCGATCATGCCGTAGAACATGTCCAAGGTAGGCGACCTTTCTCTGCTTGACAGTCCGGATCAGTTCGACATTCTTTCCCATTCGGTGCAAAACTACTACGTTCGTGACTTTATCCGTCCAACTGAAGCGAAGCATGCGACGGTAAGACCACATTTCAAAAGCTTCTATTTTTTTATGTAACTCTGCTTTTAGACGGCCAGATGTAGCATTGAAGGAACCTGGTTCTCAATTCGATGGAGACTTCATTAGATGGCTATTAGTTTCATACATAGCAAATATCGCTTTACCTACGTTACAAAAAGTTTTAAGGGTTTTGGATATAGCACACTAGAATACAATGTTTTTTTTTTTTTGTCATTGTCTCTTGTTAGAATACAGCTATCAGAATCAATTTAAGCTTTAGCGGAACGCCTACTTACACTCTGAGGTCGGCATTACAATGTCATAGTGATTCATATTCGGATGCCCATATTTTTTCTTATTGTTTAATTCCACGAATCACCTTGGACAGAGATTAGACTAAAAGCTTATGCCACATGGTACATATTAATAATATTATAAGAGTGTCTCAACAAAAAACGAAATAATATATAAATTTACTGTTAAACAAACACAATTTATTATTGTTATATCAGATGTCGATTACAATTGTTCGCATTGCTCTAGCATCTCTAGCATCTCATCTCTCATCTCAAGCTATCTGATATACAATAAGTACCATAATCACTACATATTATATAAAGCAAAGTCCGCCACCGCGTCTGTTTGTCTGTCTGTTCGCGATAAACTCAAAAAATACTTTTTTTTGCACCGATTTTCATGTTATTTCACCAATATATAGAGTTTTAAACTATCACGGTTGTTCTCTAAAGTTATATGATTATTAACGGGATATATACCACGGTAAATATCCCGTTAATAATCATATAACTTTAATATATAGAGTGGTTCTCGGGGAAAGTTTAAGTATATAATTTGTCAAGTTTTTGTGTATATTGGTTAAAATATAATGGTACTTGTTGAGGTGTCGGAGTAAATAAGCTGTCTCGGAGCTATCAACGAAAGCGCTGCCTAAACCCTTTGAGATATAACAAAACGATGTATGGTTGAATTGTGTATATTATATAGGTCTACAGAAAAGTACGCGACGTCATATGTCTATATCTCTTAAGGATAATATACCATATCCATTTTAATATTTAAAAATGGGCAATTGGTCATCACATAACACGTGAACGAATACCGATTTCGATGATATTTGGCAAGGTGATAGGTTATATCCCGGGGAAGGACATAGGGTTCTTTTCATTATCATCATCATCATCATCATTATCATCCGTCACCACACGGGTGAAACCGCGGGGAGCGACTAGAATCTAATAAATTGTTAATCAATCATCAGTCAATAACATATAAAAGAGCAAGTCCTAATATAGTAACAATTAACCAGACGGTTCACAAATCAATCAATCAATCTAGATCGCAAAGTACTGGAGCTAGTAATGGGAAAGTTTTATAGGGTGTTCCTTTTGTAAAGTTTAGGCATACTAATAATTCATCTCTTAAAATTCCACTGAAGGTTTTAAAGTGTGTATGTAAAATATGTTTGCGTGGGCTGATTAGATCGGAACATGAACCGTAAAATATATTTTTTTTAAGTTGTGTTCTTATTTATCAGCTTTAGTTTTCGTGGATGTGTTAAATGATTTATTTTTGTAATGTGAAGGTATGTTAAAAAAAGTAAGGTTCATCCCCTCCAAAGTTCCTAAACGTAAAAAAAACTTAAAAAACTCCCTAAACTTCACGCGGTAAAATGTATAATATAATCATAATACCACGAAAAAAACAGCTAGTTCTGAGTATTAAAAATAATATAAAATCTATTCTATCTATATCTATACTAATATACTAATACTAATTACTAATATTACTAATTACTAATAATATTATAAAGAGGAAAGATTTGTAAGTATGTTTGTAACGAATAATCTCAAAAAGTAATGGACCGATTTCAAAAATTCTTTCACCATTGGGTAGCTACACTCACCCTGAGTAGCATAGGCTATATAAGATTCATAATTAACATCAATCATCCATCACCGCGTGGGTGAAACCATGGAGAGCAGCTAATATTAAAAAAGCTGAGAACGACATGATTTAGATGATATAAGATTCATCATCATCATCATCATCATCTATCACCGCGCGGGTGAAACCGCGGAGAGCAGCTAGTATTAAATAAGCTGAGAACGACATGATTTAGATGATATAAGATTCATCATCATCATCATCTATCACCGCGCGGGTGAAACCGCGGAGAGCAGCTAGTAATATTATAAGAGGAAAGATTTGTATGTAAGTATGTTAGTAACGAATTGCACCAAAAAATACATCACCGATTTCAAAAATTCTTTCACCATTGGAAAGCTACATTCCCCCTGAGTAACATAGGCTATATAAGATTCATCATTAACATCAATCATCCATCACCGCGCGGATGAAACCACGGAGAGCAGCTAGTATTAAATAAGCTGAGAACGACATGATTTAGATCTCATTTATATACAACACAAATGGTAATCAAAGACATGTAAAATATAGAATTTACTTGTTTCTAATTACTAGGACCTACAAACAATGGTGTAAACAATCGTCAGTTTCTAATAGATACCAAACACATGTCTAAACACAGGTGTGCGCGTATCAATGAGATAGCACCGTGGAAACCTACCGTTTGTTTTGGTTAAATCTCTCTTATATTTACTAATAGACCTCGCCTATTATTAGAGCTGCATTTTGATTTAGAACGCATGACGATTGATAGATTTAAAATATTTTGGCCAGTCGCGATGCGTATTGCCAAAATATTTCGGACCGGTCCTTGTGAAATTCTTATCGACACTAATATTATAAAGAGGAAAGATTTTTATTTGTGTATGTAACCAATAAACTTTAAAACTACTGGACCGATTTCAAACATTCTTTTGCCGTTAGAAAGCTACAGTATCATTGAGTAACATAGGCTGAATAATATTTTCAGAAAAGTTAGGGTTCGGTATGAAAACTTCGATAATGTAACCCAATGTGTGAAAAAAATACCAAAAATCATCCTTATATCGCGTTCGCTGCGGAAACTACGAGTATTGATACTAGAGCAAAGTGATGTAGTGCAGTTTTATAGAAAACATCATTATCTACAATAAAATCAGCGATACCATATGTGTAACAATTACAGTTATGTCACAATAACTACTTTTTCATTTTAAAATATGCAATAGTAACGCTGAAAAACGTTATATCGCGTACACTGCGGAAACTATTGACAATACAGCAAAGTTATGTACCATAGTTTCATAGAGGACATCAATGTCTAAAAAATAAATATGCGATACCATATGTTTAATTTTTACAGGTTTTTTTTTATACCGAATTGGTTAGCACTTGACCAATAATTATGTAATTTATTAATAATAATTATGTCACAATAACTACTTTTCCGTGTTAAAGTAAGCAACATTAACGCCGGTACAAACTAGGCCGCATTATTCAAACTTTGGTGTTAATCCTTATCTACTCTAATAATAAAGATTTGATAGTTTGTTAGTAACGGATAAACGCAAAAACTATATTTATTTCATAAGCTACATTATGTCTACGTAACTATAATTGATTCATCATGATCCATCACCGTGCGGGTGAAATGGCGGAGAGCAGTAGTAACCGCTTTATGGTGGTTATTCCATTTACCCAGACGAAGCGATTTACTTCTTCGTTTATCATACGAACCGCTAGGGAATGGAACACCCTCCCTGAGTCGGTGTTTCCGGTTAAGTACGATATGGGGGTCTTCAAAACACGAGTGCATAGGTATCTTCTGGGTAAGCGCGCTCCATCATCGATCGCATCATCACTTAGCATCAGGTGAGATAGTGGTCAAGTGCTACCCAGTTCGGTATAAAAAAAAAATATTATCTTTGTTGCATCAGGGAAAGTTTAATTTAACCCTAAAAGTTACCGCAAATGATTCAACTTCGCCGAATTTCGTGGATTACACTACATCCGCTTGACGCAATTTTACTGACATGTCATCTTGCAGTTTAAAGTCTAATCGACAGAAAAAAACGCATTTGAACTGAACACTTACCACTTCCACATTAACAATACCAAAAAAGAACTACTTGTTCTTCGCAGTTTTACTGACAAAGTCATCTTGCAGTTTAAAATCTAAGTATTGACAGAAAAAAAATGCATTTGAACTGAACACTTACCACTTCCACATTTACAATACCAAAAAAGAACTACTTGTTCTTCGCAGTTTATCTGACAAAGTCATCTTGCAGTTTAAAATCTAAGTATTGACAGAAAAAAAAACGCATTTGAACTGAACACTTACCACTTCCACATTTACAATACCAAAAAAGAACTACTTGTTCTTTTTTGGTATTGTAGTATGGGTAGGTAAATGTAAATTTTTAACAGTGAACTCAATCATGTCTTTGTTTCAAAATTGTCATATTATTATGCGAATCTTTAAAGTTTTCTGTACTGTTTTGAATACAAAATGATGTCTGTAATACAGTGTAAGTAAAATAATCAATGAATCATGACAAAACTAATATGAAATACAGTTGTTTTGGCGTCAAAAGAGGTTAAATAAATTCATCATCTGCTGTTTCCATCAAAAAGCTGAATTGCAAAAGCAATTCGACACTTAATAATGTATCTCTTTTAAGTACTTTAAACACCTGCTGTGACGAAATGGGGCAAAGATGATGATAGGGTTTTAGCAGACTGTATGTCTATTGGTTTAAGTAGGTAAGTGTAAACAGTTTGGGTGTTTTAATTAAGTACTTGCATTGCGAAATTTTGAACGAAATTATGTACAATACTCGTAAGAAATCATCCATATATTATTATGAATGCGTAAGTAACTAAAGCTATTTTATATATATTATAAGTTTGTATTTTCGTTGCATTTTACGACTGAACAGCTGGATCGATGTTCATAAAATTTGGTATATAGTTAACTTAGTTCCTGTTGAACTTGGTTCCTGGTGGAACCAAGAAACCATTAGATATTTCTATTCATAACGTGGGTGAAATCGCGGAGCGCGTGTATATGTATATTACTTATGATTATAAAAACATGAATAGTTTTAGAAATATACTCCAATAACTAAATAGAATGGAAGTCGGTATTAAATTTTTCAAATTGTACTTGTAACGTTATTTTGACGGTTACTTACGAGATATTTACGAGAGTATCAATCAATTTAAATTCTATCATGTGCATCAAAAAGGTGTTTAAAAGATCATTCCAAAAATACATGTACGCTACTGATCACGCTATAACTTGAGAACGGGTGGAACAATCTCGCTAATTCTTTTATGTTGTGTTAATTATTGTCAGAAGAAGGTTCTTATGAATGAAAAATTAAGAACAGATTGGAGGTATTACACCTTAGTAGTTAGACAAATTTATCACGTTAGGTTTCCTTAGGAATCCTAGGAACCCTAAATATAAGTATTTTGCTTTAGTTTTTATTTGACAATAATTCCCAGAATTTAGCGTCACCATTGACTGATGCACAAATAAAGGGGTTCGTTCTTTTTTGACAATCACCGGAAGCTATTATCGGTCAGGACGTTTCTTTTTAAAAAATGTAATTAGGTTTACATTGTTAGTTTCCATTAAAATCGCGCCCGCATTTACAATACATATATTTATAGTCTCAGGGTAATGAGTGCAGTGCTACCCAAAACTGCAAAGCTTAAAGTTAAAGCTTGGTTTACACTGTTGCTGTCATTGTCATTGAATCCGACCTTGTCCGGTGCAGTTTTTTTGGGTCGTACTGATTCCGGATGCTTGTAGTTCCAACTTTAAACACGTTTACCAACCGGCTAGTACGTTGCCCGTGTCAACCCTTAGCAACACAAAACATTTAATGCTTATGTTGAGCCTTAAGGACAGATACCTCTGAGTATATAAGATACACCAACTATCAGCATTTCCCGTGACGATACCAAACACCATGAGTGTTGACACAAACGGCACGTGCTACGGAGATAATGTGACACGGCTACTACTACTATATCGACATTTACAAAATATAATAATAACTCGTCTGTATTCACGTGTTTAGTACGGAGACCCTTTATTGTGTAGAGTCACCTTACAAAGAGAAAAACAGAATTGTTAAAGCATTAATCAGAACAAATAATAGGTACTTTCTATACAAGATGCACATATATTTTAGCATAATTTAGTAAATACAAAATATTATTATTATATAATTGATTGTTCATGCTTGTTTTTTCTTGTTTAAAGTAAAGTGCTGAAACCATTTCATTCACGTATTTTTGCCAACAGTTTTAATATAACATCGGTAAATTGATTTGGTAAATGGTTTTGGTATATTGATCCAATAGAAGACTACATTGAGTAGGAAAGGGGTAAGTAATATATGTTCGATTCATAAAATACATATAGACAAAATAATTATAAATTTATGACATACCATTTATTTAGTATATAATACGTATAATATAATAAACCTTCGATCGAAATTCAAAACAAATAACAAAAGAAAACCATTCATAAACTTAAAATCCATGTGATATACTTAGCAATTGAAATAACTATTATAAAAAATATAATCACTGCACATACTTCTTTTTAGCCGAATTTTAATAAACATATATAATGAAACGTCGAAACCCATTAATATATTTCAAAAGTAAACAAAAATGCCTGACTATGATTTATATTACCTAACTCTGGTACTACGCCAGCCGCTGCCGCGGCACGCTCGCTACGCTCGCTCGGCTCGCGCGTCGTGTGGTCACCTATCAACCTAACGCTCCTCCTCGCTTCGCTCGGCGTCATACCTATCGTGACTTTGCCTTAAACTAGTCATATAAACTGAATAACATTAAACATACTTACATCATTTTGTTGACGGAATTATACCAAAATTTATAGTATGCCAAATCATTGTTAAATCGAAAAATAATAATATGATACTTGAAGAGTATGTAATATTAGTAGTATATAAAATTATTAGTATTACAGTTGATCGATATATCAAGTGCTGGTATAAATTCTAAATTATATAACAGCTATAACGTATATCAAATAAAATTATATCAACTGTCCGTTACGTCAAAAGTCTTCTATATCCAGTGAAGGGTATTCAAATAAAAATCTGTTAAATGAATTTCGAACAACAGTCACGCACCCGTAGGAAAAACGGAGTACCTAATATCCTTACATATATTAATGTATCAATAACAAGGTATAAGAATATTTGATTGTTTTAGGTATTCGTTTATTAAAATGGCAAAAAAGGTAGAGGGTACGGGAACCCATAAATTCATGGAGCTTTGCGATACATTCAAAGCTTCACTTTAGCTCTAACTATAGGTATACCATGGTTTTACGGGGTGGGTGGTATTGTCATCGTTGACAAAACCCCAAATCTAAGAAAGGGGTCGACAGGGGTATCCCTATAAACAACCTAATTTCACCAGTTATATTTATAGCTTCATGCAGGACCTAACCACAGCCTATTTCTAGTGGCTCTGCCCGCGAAAATTAGTATCATACAGGATTTTTTTCTGGGAATAAGGTAGCATATCTTCTATATTAAAAAGCAGCAAAATCGGCTCTGTACTTTAAGCGTGAAACATTAACAAACATCTATCCAAACAGAAATACTTTCGAATTTATAACATCAATATTTTAGAGTAACACAAATAAAATAATTCGATGATTTCTAAAAGTGTATAATTATGTTCGTTATAAATGTGTTTTGCGACCTTTGACCACCTCGAGATGGTCTTTCGTATGATTTCCCACGCGTCTTCGAGTCTCAAATGTATTGAAATATCCAATTACTTGCGTGTAAGTGATTTATACGTTATTTACTTATGTTTCCGTAATTATT
The DNA here is from genome assembly GCA_917880725.1 of Selenia dentaria. Lineage (NCBI taxonomy): Eukaryota > Metazoa > Arthropoda > Insecta > Lepidoptera > Geometridae > Selenia > Selenia dentaria. The sequence goes on from OU862878.1 coordinate 18,590,922, forward strand.
ATTATTTGTCGTGACACTGCATCGTAGCTGTATACTCAATTATAGTACAATATGTACCTTAGATTAATTTCTCACATAAGTGAAATGTTAGTTTCTTGTTGAGAATTAAACTCTTTAAACCGAATTATGGATATGTAGCCCCTCTAGTCTCTAACCGAGCTGAAAATGACTGTATCTATCTATATATATAAAAGCGAAAGGTCACTCACTCATCACGAAATCATAGAAACTACAAGTCCTACTAGGAGTTTAAAATTTAGCATGCGGGTTCTTTTTAGGACGTAGGTGCTCACTAAGACGGGATTTTATGAAATTCAACCCCTTAGGGTTCTTTTTTTTGGGTTGATAGTTTGTATGAAACTTCGTTACTGCGAGTTCGAAAAGTTAAAAAATTTGCATGGGGATTCTTTTTTGGACCTATGTACTCACTAAGGCGAGATTTTGTGAAATTCGACTACCCTAATTGAAATCTGACCCATTAAAATCTGTAATTACCTTATCCCGCGAGGCCACGCGAGCGAAGCCACTGGCGGCGGGTCAGCTAGTACAGAATATTTCTACCAGTACAGTAACAGTATCTACAGTAATAGTCTACATACAATATACATTTTGTATTTAGAATATTTGTAGGATACCTTTACCAGCCTTAACCTTTACTAGCTGACCCGCGGCAACCATTGCTTTGCCATATAAATAAAAATCTTGATTAAAAAAAAGAGGCGTTCATCGTAAAAGGGTGAAAATTTGAATTTGTATGTACTATTCAATGCTAAATCATAATAAATATAATAAATTAATAAAAAATTTAAAAAGAATTAAAATAATATGTAGAGGTGAGTCACCCTTATCAATTATAGTTATGAAAAAAGACGTTGTCCGATTCTCAGACCTATTTAACGTGCACACAAAATTTCATACAAATCGGTCAAGTCCAGCCGTTTCGGAGGAGTTTGGTAACAAACATCGCGACACGAGTATTTATATATTAGATTAAAGCATCAATTTATTATTATATTTATAATTAATAATCCTTGGACAATATAATTATTAATAAATTCTATCGAAATACAGAAATATAAAAATATATATGTAATAGAATAAATAATATAAATACATATAAATAATACGAGCAGACGAAACGGTCTACCCTCTTCATATGAAGAGGGTAGACCGTTTCGTCTGCTCGTAAAACATTCACCCACCCGCAATTCCTCAGTTCATCCGTGATCCCATGATCACGACTTGCAACAGTGCCGAAATATCGGAAACTCTTAGAAAATGTACATGGTAATTATCCCGTTAATAATTTGAATACCTCTTATGTTTGTGACCATGATAGTTTAAAAACAGAATAAATAATAGTTATATAAGTAAGTTTTTTAGCTATAAATAGTAATGTATTAATATAGTACGAACGTGTTCTTTTGTTGTTGTTTTGTCTTTATTTCACGCAGATGTTTGACTGGTGGTTGGCAGACCTTTGGGTTACCTGAGATATATCTGTTCACAACAAAAATTTTAAAATATTCACGAAAAATGATGTACAATTTATGATTTTTGAAACATGTGAATGTGTCGAAGTAAGCAGTAATCAAATCAAATCAAAATCAAAATTTTGCTAGTTTATAGAGGACAATAATTGCATATCCTCGGTCAGGATTCGAACTTGCGTCTTCCAATGTCTAATTCATTTCAGAAGCTGTAACTATAGTTAGGTAGGTACATTCGATCCAGGACTAAGATATAGAATTAGTACCTATCACCATCCATCAATAAATAATCATATTCATCAGATAAAACCTACCTTTCTACCTATGTCTATTTGACTATCTCACTGTCGGTGTGTATGTCTGTCTATTTATCTGGTAGTAAAAATAAATGCACATTGAATGCAAGACTATAGTAATGTTGATCGAAACCATAACTTCTGAGTCTTTTGTATTACTAAACCTTTGTAACAGTGTTAACTGATATCTCTTTTTTTTATTTTATGTATGGATTCATTGGTTTTCATTGTAACTCCGCGTGTATTATTTACAAAATAATGTTTTTGGCACGACAGTACCATTTGAAAAACATAATTTACAATACTATGAATTCTGCATCCCAACAGCAACGTGACTCCAAATGTAAACACAGCATAGTAGCTACTTGATGTGTACGTTGTGTGTAGAGTACAAAAGTACTGACACATAATAACAATTTAAGTTTAAAGTGCATTTAATATATGTACTTACGTTATATGCTTACAATCGATAGTTTAGTCGGAATAACAACCAGCAAGGCTATTCTTACCGAATGAAAACCTTCCGAATAGATTAGTTTCTGTGACACTCGTTTGAAAACTTAAAACCCTATCGGAACGTTTCCAAATCGAAGCATATGGTAGAGATGAGATAGAATACAATATATCTCAATGAAGTTTTATAGCGAAGAACGTACTGCGTTTTCGATTAGCGTGCCCGACGATGCATGTGATGATGGTCCAGAACAGCCTACTGGAGCCCAGGAAGATTTGAAGAACCAATGGCTTGAGTAGACTGAAGCTAAGACAATCTAATAACTACTAAACTAACTAACTAAAAACAATCTATCTATCTATATATGTATAACTACTGATCCTGACTAAATGGATGACTGTCAATTAAGATCTAGGGCTAAAACTTTACAAGTAATTAAAATGGTTGTTGATGAACAATTTGTGATACCCGTTTTAAAGATACCCGTGCGCTAAAGAAACCCTTATTTCATATTTGGAACTTTTGTAACTTATGAATGTTTCATCATTTTTTATTTAATTTCCAAATTAAAAAAGAATTAAAGACGATATCAATTATTCCAATTTTATTAATAAATGAAGGAAATTTTCTTCTTCTTTAAGTGCCTCTCCTTTACTGAAGGTTGGCAGTCAGCTTCTTAAATTTGTCTTTGTCAATCGCCAATTTGAACAATTGCTCCACGGTCTTAATCCCAGTCCACTCCCTGATATTACGGAGCCAAGACATCTTTCGTCTACCCGATTTACACTTCCCGGGTACATTTCCCATCATGATGGTCTGCAGGAGAGAATACCGATCATGCCGTAGAACATGTCCGAGGTAGGCGACCTTTCTCTGCTTGACAGTCCGGATCAGTTCGACATTCTTTCCCAATCCCAAGAAGGAAATTTTAGAATACATTAAATGTCGCCTAATGTGTAACTAGTTAGACCATAGGTTCGGTCGGGTATTGACTGATACAATGAAACGCACAAGGAAGTTTTTCTTGTATAAGCCGCTCCTGGTTGGATATTTATTATTGACTTTAATATTTCCTTGTTTGCCACCAGTATTGTCACTGCCAGATTGTTCTACTTTTTAACCTACTTCAAAAAAGGAGGAGGTTCTCAATTCGACTGTATTTTTTAATGTTTGTTACCTTTAACTTTGGACTGGGTGAACCGATTTTGATGATTATTATTGGTGCTTCCTGTGTGATCCCGTTTAAATTTCATCTAATTCGGTCAAGCAGATTTTTAGTTTCGCAAGCAGATCTTGATATTCTTATTGAAGTTATACGACAATCATCCCGTAAGTAACAACGGTTACTAAAAAGGGTGAAAAAAGAGCGCGTACCCTATAATAATACTGGTTAGTTACGCGAGCACAACGAGTTACTTTTATATTCGCGAAGTATAATGTTGTCACTTTGTACGAGTTGAATATTTGGTATACTTCTGGTCCACTATTTGTTTCATATACCTAATCTCATTGAACTAACATGTTACATGACAATACCTAAATAACTTCAATAAGTCACACGTGCCTAGCGATTAGGTACGTATCGTGGTTACGTCCGCAGAATTAACTACTTGTTTATACCTAAACTGTGCATAAGTTTACGCACCCAACCCTCTCTGAGTAAGATTTGACATTTTACCAAAGGGCTCATTATAATAGCGGACAAGACATTGCAGCGAAAGGTCAATATTAAACTAGATACATTCTCCGCTACAAAATGTACAAAGACGACCTGAAAAGTTGCAAAAGCGATAGCAAAGTCGATCCTGAACGTGTAAACTCCTTGCTGGAGAAAGCAATAATATAAGAAGTTCTAATTACATGCACGAGTCCAACAGCACGTTCCTAGAAAGCGTCTGTAGTACATACTTTCGCTGAATTGCCATCATTAAGAACACCTACGTCAGAGACAAACTAAGTGCAATTGAAGAAGTGCTAACTCATCAACAATGCATTTCTTTATTTGTTTCAAAAGGCTAAGCGAAGAAAATTTGTCGTTCAGTCCCCCCACGTAATGCCTCAGGTGATTGACCGGAGGCACACCTTACTACGTATATAAAATTTAAAAACTTAACGTGCATGATTCTAATCCAAACAATATTTTTAATATGGACAATGAATCAAATAACAAGCCCAGCCACGCATATAAGGCAAGTTCAATGAACCAAATGTATAATTTTATGATTTTAACTTTGTGTTTTCAATAAAAGCTCAAGACTTCTTTGTTTCATAATCATTACATATGCTGCATAAATTTCTAGAGACGTTTTGTAGTGTGGAGATGGATCTAAGATTGTTAATGTCTGCGCTTTCTGGGAACAGGAGTCATTACTAACACCAATATGACATGTGTTCTACTGTTAATTATTAATATATATATATATATATTTGTGCTTGCATTGGTTGAATTTTTGTCATAAATCGTTATACAAGTGGCATTGCTTAAAACTAGTTCTTAGTCGTAATTTTAACAGGGATGCCCCAAAGTCTTTCTAAACCACATTAACTCCCATTCCCCGAGATGAGAGTGGCACAAAATAATATGTACCATGCACTAGTTTTAAATGCATAATAGTGAAGAAAAAACGCTGTTCAGCAAAATAATGTCGGCCGTGTAAATGATTTACGCTGATTTTGAAGAATCGTGCATTGAGCTGTTCTTGACACTTAGCGACAGAATAAAGTGAACCTTTGTTGAATAAAGACGCACGTGAAGTGTAACAGTGGATTCGGACATTACAATATTGATGACATTTTTTAATGAGGAATATGAAGTTAAAGAAAACAGTGACATGTTGCATAAAAGGAAATTCGTTCAGTATCCAGTACAGCACGAAGACAACGTCACAGGTAATGAAAATACAACATTCAATAACTTGAAAAGGATGCAAGTCGTTCATTTGATTTTCCAAAAACGGAAATAAGGTAATTTAGGTTTACAGTCCATACATGGTCGCGTTCAAAGCTACAAACAAAAGAGCCGATTGTTTGTAACGATTGAGTTTAACCACTTGTGATTTATAGTATATACCCTCGGTAGAGGTACCGTATGGTCGTATTATTAAAAACTATTATCCACACGTGACTTTACCTGTGTGAAGTCAGATTTTTTTGCAATCCCTTTCTCAAGAATTCCTAGCTAAATCGGGAAATTGAAAAGAAAAAGTACCCCGTATATTAAAAGCCGAGAAAGGTTATCCTTAATGTTAAAGTTATCTTTATGCAAATACCTTGAGCCGTTTAGGCGTAAAGGATTCACAAACATTCGTATACTCTCCCACATCCTTACAAACTTTTGCGTTATATACATTTCGGATATTAGCGTAATATTTGTGAAAAAAACTTACCTAGTTGTAGCCGGGTTTTGTTGTTTATAGTAAAATAATTTACATAAAAACAATATTTATGTAAAAAAAGTATATTAATGAAGTTGGGTCGAAAATCTCCTAAGCCGATACGTATACTATGTGTCTCATCATCATCATCTCAGCCGTAGGACGTCAACTGCTGAACATAGGCCTCCCCGATATTTTCTAAAAGGACCATCCAACGTCGTCCTGCGACCTTTATCAGGTCGTGTGTCCACCGTGTCGGTGGATGACCTAATCTGCGCTTGCCGGTCCGTGGTCTCCTTTCTAGAACCTTCCGGCCCTATCGGCCATCTGATCTGCGGCTATGTGCCCTGCCTACTGCCGATTGATTTATGTGTCTATAATAGCTTAAACCGAATGTGACAATCAATTTTCAATATAATATATTTATGAAACTTGCAGTTCAAAGTCATACAACGATATGTTTATATTTCCACGTCCAATTCGAATAACAGATGTGGTGTTAAGAATAACAGCAGCTAATTAAATACGTATATCATACGTGCGACAAATTATTTAGGTACCTATGCTATGTACCTATTTGCGTCACCTGTACCATCCTTTAAAATTCATGAATGAGCTCTTTGCTTTAAAATATCATCAATAAGTTTTGCCTTACTTGTCTGTATAGGTAACTATGATGATTACGTTTAATTGGACATGTTCCATATAAATATATATTAATCGAGGTAATCACGCGCTTCAATATATCCTTTTAAAGTGACTACCCACGATATATTTTTTTCTTCTTATTAATCAATCGTCTGCCTCCAACCAAATGGCTTTAATCCATTTTCTGTAATAAACTTGAATGTATTGATAGAAACAACATTGGTAATAATAAATTATCTTTCCACTTATAGGGAAGCAAGATTAGTGTAGGTATACAACACATTTTTCATCTTTTGAAAGTTTCTTAATGTGACAGATAAAGTCTGCAAAAAAAAAAAACTCGCGGCGTTATAGTGAACTATTCAGATTATTAAATGGAAGGGTAACCCAATCCAGCTGTTATTTAGCCGTCACGTTTCATACAAGTGTGAACTTCGACTCTATAAAACAAGTGTGAACGTCGACTCTACAAAATTGATAAAAAAAATAATTTCAAAAAAACGGAACCGACTTAAACACTAAAAAGTGTGAAATAACTTGTCGCAGTCGGTACCATGCGCAAAATATTGTGATAACTAATCTTGTGATACCTTATATTTTTTGGAAAAACAATTAATTCACCATTTTTACTGACCTTTGCTACTTACGGGATCGATTGTCATTCACCGTTAATGAGATCGAGATAGGCGTAACACTTTTCAGTTATTGGAGTGTAACTCAAAAACTGCGTGACCGAATTTGATGAAATTTAAATGGGACCACCTTGGAAGTATACTCTACCAAACAACAAAATAACCTTGTGAATCAGTCCACAAATGGGGGATATATCGGTGAACATACACAAAAAAACTATCAGCAAGTTCATTCAGCATACTTATTTACTGGCATTATATCAGTAAATTAGCACACGAGCAACTACAATGCCTAGGACGCTTCTCTTCTTGCACAGACTCTATTATCTGACTGTTGCGTTTAGGAATACAATCATATACATAGTTTTTGCTTGAAAAAATGTGTATCAAAATAAAAACCGGTCAAGTACGAGTCGGACTCGGGCACGAAGGCTTCCGTACCATTACCTATAAGTCCCCCATATAACAGAGATGATTTTTTGCCGTTTTTAAAGATTTAGTTTTATATAAGTATAGTGTAACTCGCACTTGGTCGGTTTTAGTGTTAGTTGAAATAGCGGCCACAGAAATTCATGATCTGTGAAAATTTCAACTGTCTTAACTATCACGGTTCATGAGATACAGCCTAGTGTCAGACGTACAGCATCAGAGTCTTAGTAACAGGGTCTCGTTTTACCCTTTGGGTACGGATCCCTAAAAAGCATTCTTTATTCATAGGATTCAATTCAGGTAACAAGGATATTTTTTAAACAAGCTCGTCTGATGTTACGCACTATGCTTGCACATTACAGTTGCAGTGACACCCCAAGCTTAGAGCTGTAGTAATGTATAATACTGTACTGCACTCGTCACCCCGAGATATTCGTTTTTGAGTGTCTTTCGTCCAAAATTTCACTTGCTACAGTGCCCTTCACACCCTAACACAGTAATGCGTGCTTCGAGAATGTCTGGACTATCAGGTTTCCTCACCTCCTACGGTTCACATACCGATGGCTGAGGAAATATTGTACGCCCTTCACGGCGGTAAAATTTTCAATCCATTTTCCGAAATATAAGTTAATTCTCCTTTATATAGGTACTTTATGTATGCGGGTGCCAGCGGCGTATCATCCGCTGTACGTTTTGTGCTAATATCGACCACAGCTTGTGTCAGCTGAATTCTCCCTTAGCATTATATCTTAGAACCTGACTGATTTATTTATAAATAAAAAAATATTGTCCTCCTGATTCGTATCCAGGCGCCGACTGACGGCGACGGCGGCAGATCCCGTCTCGCCGTCTCTTCCCAATGTGTCACTGCTTTCTATTTCAAAACAGGCGCCAATGAGCACCACCTATGATGACCACCTTCAAGGATTAAACAGAAATAAACATACACTGTACTTCTTTGAACTTCGCAGTCATCATGATTCATAATTTCCTTTGTTCAATAGTTACTCTCCTTTGACTTTCTATACTCTATTATTATTCTCTACATTTTCAACTTGTACAGAAAATAATAAGAATGCTCGTAGCATAATTAGTTATTGTAATTTTATCTACCCCTATACCAAACTTTAAGCGTGTTTTCCCTCTTCATGACCGCCATAAATACACATTGCAGTCACATTAAGGAAAATTTATTAGAATTACTTGAATTTAAGTACTTAATCTACTTCGTCGATTAAAGAAGGCGCATCTTTGGTGTTTTTGTATTCTATATAACTATGAAATTCCAAAAAATTAATATATTAGGACCTTTTTTCATATAACTGATCCATAACATTCACTCTACGTAAGAAAAGGCTTTACCACAACTTTGCTGCCATCGCCATTGCCATCTGTATATCTACGTACGTAATGTCTACCATACATGTTATCCTGTAGACCTGTACACACATTCACTACCAATATAGTTATGTAATGTGTGTATGTGCGTGTAAGGCGCATAGTTATGTTCTGTCACTTTTTTTTAATTTCCTAATTGTGAGGTGCGAGCGAGACAAAGAACAGCGCGGGGGGAGGATGTCTGAATTGATAAAAGCAACTGTTGAACGCGTCGAAAATTCAGTATGAAAAGAAGCAGCGCGTGGCTTCGTACACGCGACTTATATCAAGCGCGGCAAAGTTAAGATGTAACTACGAATATTGTATGAGTGCTTCGAATTATATTTCGTTGGTATTATCGAGTGTGTACGTTACAATTTATGAGAAGGCGCGTGCGTGATAGACACAGTGTCGCGACGACCACGGGTGACGTGGACGCGCGCATCTACGGATTAAAAGTTTACTGCGACCAAAATCAACTCGAACAAAAACATTTGTAGCGATCTTGAGCTCGATACGTGTAAAAACATTGTAATTTTAAAGTGTTCCTATCAATTCACCCTCACGGTAGAGCACGTGATTGTCGAAAATTCTAGAAAAACACAAAAATACGTTTCATTCAGGTATTGCTGGTTTTGGCTGGTGTTTGCTCGTGCCGAGTTAAGTTTTCTCAAACAAATTATGGTTGTGACGAAAGTCGATAAGATGTCTTCGTATTCGACGTATACGGGAAAACCGAAGATATTCTTCCCAAAGAAGGTAAGCATTATACTTCAAAACAATTTGACCTAGCAACAAGCGTCATACTAACCAAAACATGCGTGAACAGAAATATTCGTTTACTAACGTAAATACCTACTGTATCAACTTATTGTCAATAAACCTAATCAGTAAATAGACGTAAATTTGTACAGACGTCATTAAATCCACATTATTACTTTGTCATAATCATAACATAAATGAAGTTGTAAACTAGGTAGGCAATTAGACATGCTTTACGGCAAAAACTGAAGAGATACGAGTATCCTTCATGTTTCAGATATTAAACAATGATGATGTTAGGTCGTGCTTGTGCTTAGAAGATCACAATTGCTGAACTGAATTATTTGTAAATTAATTAAACCATATCCACGTATTTATGTAAAGCTGACATAATAATTGTTAACCTATTTATACAAATCACAAACTGACATTCAGCACACTGCAGATAGGTAGGTATAAAGCACTGACATTTTGCGTTTCCATTCAAAAAGTTTTTTCAAAACGATCGTTTTGAACAACTCCAATTTGTTCATTACCCAGTGTCTCGTTTTCATATTATATAGTTGTACGAGTATGGAACAAATATCTTCTTGTTTCCTTTATAATTCTAGATACCTATAATAAACACAATAATAATTTGCTCTTAGACTTTTGTTGGAAACTGTTTATACGGATTGTTATAAGTAAATAAAGGTCGAACTAAAACACCTATGTATGTAAAAGGCATCGTGTTTTGCTTCCTGTGTGTAACAAGTATTAAATGTAATATTAAATAAGTTAGTGTAGTTATTTATAGGTATAAATAAATACGAAGAGAAGTTACTTATCCTGTTAAATAGAACAGTATTTATATGACACAGAAAATATGATTGTTACTCGTACGTCGGTATTCAAGAAAGACGATCAGTTTTGAATTTAAACTTGAGTGGAATTTTGACAGTACCTAAGTACCATACAAAATTTACAGACAATGTGTGTACAATATATCAGTATATTTCTTATATTATAATATCATCATATTGACTTGTATCATGATATTATGTAAATGATTGTAGATGTTTGTATATTATATGTAATGTAATGTAACCTATGATTCAGTTTTATGCAAAGTGTATGCTGATCTACTTTGACGACCTACTTCAGAAATATTTACTTTGGCCTTGTACAGATTCTCAGAAATCACATAGACCATTGTGCGTTTCCATTAACAGAAGACGCATTGTCACAATTTGTTCAGTAACATTGAACACATAATCAAAAAACCCACCTTCCAAGGCCGCTAAATAGTTTTATTCATCAGGCTTTTTTTATCTCTTCCAATTTGGCTTTTTTATGTGCTATATAAAAATGCCTTCTCGGTTTTCACCCAGATGCACAGCATCCGTGTCCGTACGCCATACTGGTTATTACACAAGGTCCTCAGTGCAATATCGATGACCTACAAATGCTCGACTCGATACTCAACTTAAATCTTAAAGTCGTCGTCGTTAAAGGCGGAATTCTCTCAACGTGCGGTCAGGTCAAAGTGTGTAGCGATTCCTACATCTGGATATGCATGAAAACAAATGAATGTAAACCTTGTGTTCGTGGCAAGAAATTATATCTATATTATTGTTTCCTTTGATATCACCGCGTATTCAATCATGTAGCTGATCCTATAACTAATATTGCAATCCATGCGTCCATCCATTACTTCGTAATGATTACTTTATGACTGCACTTTAGGTCATGCAGTGTCTCTGTTAACGGCACAAATTATAATGGATTGCTTTTAATATAGGTCATGGTTGCAAGCAACATTACAGTCTGAAGATACGGATCGGAGACCATGTCGCTAACACAGTATTAATGTTTTTATTACAAGAGTCATGACCACGGCACGACAAATCTTCGCTCGCTACCTCAACCTTATTACGCTGTAAAAGTTCTACATAAGTAGAAGTATACCTCTATAGATTTTTGCCAAGTAGACCTCTTCACCTAAATTCAGTCTTAGCGGGTACTACCATCACATTTGTTGCCTTCATGCAAGTGTGTTGCAACCTTCATTGTCATAGTTTAAATGGAACTGTAACAAGTAAAATTACAATGAAATTATGTACTTTTTTTGGGCTCTTGAGTGAAATAGGATTAGGATCTAGGTCCCCTGAGAAAACACACTCCATATGTCTATCAAATAATAAAATGTTGTATACTAATAGATCTAGGTAATTGGATACTGTAATCGGTCGAGTTTTATGTTGTACAGTAGGAACTAGCATTTCAAGTTTTCTGCGCCTTCCAAACATCAACAGGTGTTCGGAACTTTCCGTATTTGAAAGTGGTTATTATTCTGTGTGCTCTTGATTTTGTTTTAATTGAACATTTATTATGTTTAATTCGCAAATTGGCGGCATTACCCTAACACGAGCATTTACACGAGAACGAGTTATTTACACTGAATCATTTTCCTTATGAGCCTTACGTCGATGGAATACAAAACTTTACATTACTTCTCTAGTATTTTATCGTACTTGCTACACTTTGCATTTACTGTAAAGTAAAAACTAAATTTTACAGTTGCATCTATCACTTGCGCACGATTTGCTTAAATCTTATTGCTGTTGCAGAGTTTTAAGAAGAATATCCTGAAACAACTATCTACCTATATTTTTCAGTAGTAAGCATTAAAACAATATGAAACAGATGTATATGACGCTGAAAGTAACTTACAGTATTTTTATATTCATTGTATTGTTTAACACTTATTTAGAAATAATGTGCCTAATTTTGCATTTTCGGTCTTGGTGCCAGTTGTATCAGCCAGTATGTAGCGCGTGCGAGTATGAACGTTGTTTCAATGCAACTTCCTTCTATATTGGCACGGACTCCTTAAAACCTCTATTCACGAAGTCACGCATTTTAATATAACTATTTGCATCGATTCTTTACATATCAAAAATCAAGTCATTTATTCTGTATAGGCATACGGGGGCACTTACAAATTGTCATTTTACATCTACTCGTATTATTTCTTAAATCTACAACCGGATCGGAACACGACCACGACTGAGAAGATCCGGCAAGAAAACTACAAAAAGCATCGATACTTGTACAATATTAGTAAAATTCAAATTCAAATTGTTTATTGGCCTTATAACATTGTCAGTTACACTGGGCAAGTCAAATTTACAAAAAAAAAAATTATGACGTAAAGTGTAAAAAAATTAGGAAGTGTATACAGTAATAGTATCCTACGGATTTTAGCTTAACATCAAAGTAGTGCTGTAAGAGTAGATTAGGTAAGCAATATCACAATAGTGTTATCTTAATACCACTTGAACTACTTATTTGTCTCAGACAAGGCAAGACCGTTTTGCAAAAAAGCTCTCACTCATCATGTCTGATGTATCATGCGGCAAAATGTAATTATGTTCTGGGTTAAACCACATTTCATTCCATAAGTGTGTGTTCCGGTGAATGCGCGAGTCCCAATGCATTCCCTACACGCTATTAGGGCGGGATACAATGGCAGGAATGCCGCACGGACCTCGTCAGCCAACAGGAATGTTGTAAGGAATCTATATACGCCACCTTCCTGAATGACAAGATCTCCAGCGAGTCAGGCAGCCTTATGAGCAACGCTTTAGCAACATGCAAATGCAATGCAAAAAATCACACAATTGACAATTTAATGGACGTACATCGGGCTGCAATTAATTTCCTATTCGCATTATCATTGCTCTCTGTAATGGTGTGCTATAATTGCTTAATAGGTGATAATCGTGATCAACAGCATCCGTCAGTACAATATAAGCCAATGGAAAATTATTATAAATGTTTTTCGCTTTAAATGAACTTCCTTCTTTTGTCCTCTCTCAAATGTAGAGGTCACAATACATTTTTATTTCATTCATTTTAACAGTGTTATCTATCACATACAATTACTTTGTGTAGGTTGTTTTATTACAGTTGTAGGTACTAGTATTTGGAGCCGTGAAGTTTATTTTCGAAAGAAAGAGATACTTTGATTTCTTTAAACATTCCAAATGAGGCTATTTATTCTTGGAGAAGGGGACCAAGATTTGATCATGGCAAGTGATTGCATTCAACTGTCCACTTGACTTTCCTCGGAGGAAGCGGCGGTGGGCGCCAAAAATAGCGTTTCCGCCGAACACCGACCGCTCTAAGTAGGAAGTCGCTTAGCAGTCCAGTTTTCCGGCCGCCTACAGCCGTCTCGACGCTTATTGAGTTTACAACGCACTTATGAGCTGCGATGTGCCTACGCGTTGTCTCTTAAGCTGAATTAAATTGCTCATACATTGATATCGTGGTCCATTAAGGGTTCATTCATAATGGATTTCAGAGAAAACTTGAGCTACAAGGAGTTTTTAGTGGTGAATTAGTTTAGTAAAATACAATAAAACGATTATTCTATAATTTATATTAAATAGTACTAATATGGCGTGAGCTTTATAATTTTAGAAAGTACAGGGATAAATAATAATGCATATATCCCTTATATATAATATATTTTGCATAGTAATGCACAAGTATTTAGACTAGCTATACCAAAAAATCAAAGCTGTTCCCGGCTTATAAATTATAGTTTCATAACACCCTTACACGTAGTAGAGATGCATATACCATCTTATGCATCAGCTGACTCGTGGTGACATACCACCAACAAGAATCTCCAAGGTAGATTGGCTCAGTTAACCGCTTAGACATAAAAACCAATACATTTTAAAATATAAGGTAAAGAATCACCTACTGTACCGACCCCACATCGCCAGGATAAGATGACGATACCTTCTAAGTACGCCTCTATGATCACGTACACATACATATCTGTAGATAAAGCATAAAATACAGCGCGTAGGTTGAAATCCACATGCATGCAGGTAATCCTAATTACCAAATATGGTATAGGAAGGCAGCGCAGCTACTACGGTGCAATAATGGAGGTAGAGAATTTTAGCGACATTGACTATTGTACTTTGTTTACAAGTCTGATTTGTCTCAGCTGTACTAAAGTTTCTATTACAGTGCATAAGTGGCATTTTGCCTTAAGAGGATTGCATAGCTAGTACTTTCCAGGCAAAAAGAGAAAACTCTTTTCTACCTCTTAACATTGTCCGATTTCTATGATGAAAAAAATCACTGAAATCGGACAATGTTAAGAGGTAGAAAATAGTTTTGGAAACAAAACATGGAAAGTACTAGCTATGCAATCCTCTTAAACCAATTTATTTAACCAATATCTACGCCCCGCGGTTTCGCGTGTATTTTTAATTTTCCCCGTGGAGATGGATAATGATGATGAATTAAAATATATAGCATATGTTCATCAGGGATCAGGGAGAATATAGGAGTATAATGGTAAAATATTTTTTCAAAACGGTCCAGTACTTTCGGAGCCTATTCAATTCAAACAAACAAATGATTCTTCTTTATGAGATTAGTATAGATTTTGACTGCAATTTGGTCGTACTTAACTGTTCACTATTTACTATTGAATGTTAAAAGGTACAGTCAACATCGATATCAATATCTTCATTATTTTTTTTTTGTTATTCCAACTGCAATATCTTTAACGGAACAAAGGATTGCTCGGAATTATTGACCAAAGAATCAAGGAAACATTTAAGTTAGTTTTAACTCTTTCAAGAGTGAGATTAACAACAGTTATTAGAGCTATCTGTTGCTTGGCAAATTTAGCCATTTATTTGACAGCTTTGTTGGAATAGCCTACAATATAATTTTGTATATAATTAAAATCTAAGCCCCATAATAAGTTCAAGACGTCACTTACATTGAAGCTCGTGCTATCACGATGCAGCATAATTACATAGACAAGCATACCTATACATATACTACGGGAACACTCACATTTGCACAGATTTCTTCATTAAGTATAAAATTTGTTTAATGAAAGCTTGCCTTTTAATTAATTAAATTAATAAATAAATAACTTGTCATTAACATTACTTTGAATTATACTAATTGGCAAAATTTATTTATGCATGTTTAATATATATATTACATTAAGCCTGTTACACCTCTCTATATGAGGTAAATTGTATGGCACTTTTATTGTTACTTATTCAAATCTACATTCCCAGGCATTTGTTTAATTCATATTTTAACTCATTCAGCATATCTTTTCCCTTGGTAAAACTAGACCCCCACTAGAAAATTAATCCGGCATAAAAGCTGGGATAAAAGCAAGTCTGTTCGGCTAAAGAAATATAACTATCAATCGGAATATAAGATTTTTTTAAAAGACATGGTTTAAGTATTCTTTACTCAAAGCCAAAGTCAGAGTCAAAATCATTTATTCAATTTAGGCATCAAAGACGCACTTATGAACGTCAATTTTTCATTATAATGTACTTTAAAGACTCTACCGCCGCGTTTCAAAATATAAAGAGCATACCGAGAAGAAGCGGCAAGAAACTCGGGGCCAAGTATAGATGTTTACGCTGGAAGTGGAGTATTCCAAGCATCTTTATCTGCTATATAATGTCGGACTTTATAATAAGCTTTTTTTTTATTAAAACGTTTTTACAGTCAACTTGAATTTGCCCTCTGTGAGCTCAGTTATGTGTTTTGGGATGTTATTGTAAAAACACACAATTTCCTAGGAATGACTTATTAGTTTTCGCAAGTCTAAAATTAGGTACAGTTATCCTATTTGTATTTCTACTATACTAATAATTTATATTAAAATAAATTCAATTTTTCTTTAATTGTCTGATCTAATTAGTACGTAGGTACTAGATAACGTTAATATTTACATACCTGTAATATATCTATGTAATTACTTCGTCTATTACATGCAATTGTAAGAGGTTGTTGATGTCGCATGAAAAAAGAGTTTAACAAAGGGTACAAGAAAGCACATGTTATTATTGCATTGTTTGTACAATGGTGCTATAATAAAGACAATTCTGTACATATTATTCATATAATTATTAATTCTCTTTGATATAACCGTTATAGCAAAGAAACTATTATCACCTTACCTAGTCGAAATTATTTCTGCTGATATGTAAACTTGATGTTTGATTTTAATTGATTAACTCTTTATTTGTAATACCACAGTACAAATATATGTTACAAATAAAGATAAACGAAAAAATGCATACAAAATATTTCACGATTGACGATACTATAAGTCTTAAAATTAATAGTGTCACAATGGGGCGGCTTTATCGCTCAGAAATATATACTTGTCATTAAAATTACGTACAAGATTGGTGAAAAAAGGGAAACCCACATTACTTCTTAAAGTGACTCTCGCTCGTCTAATAATCTATTATCAAATTTATTCCGTACTAGTTGACCCGCCCGCGGCTTCGCTCGCGAAGTCTTGTAGGAGACGGCGGCTTTAAAATATTTAAAGTAGATATTCAATAACTTTTTTATTATGAACCAATTGACATGAAACAAAAACACTAAATATTAAGTGAAGCTTAGCACAATATATTAATGAAAACCATATCTATATCGGAGAAGCAGTCCCTGTTAAGATTCATAAATAAAAAATATAAAAAAATTAAAGAATAACTCTCTCGCCACTACACCAAGACCAAGCGAGCGAAGCCGTTGGCAGGTCAACTAGTGGGTATATACATCTCGACGTATCACGTTAGTCTTTTTCTAAGCGAACGAAGTTGCAGACAGTTACTAGTCAAACATGTCACGGATTAACTTTAATATTTATTATTAATTAATATCTTTATTATCATTTAATATCGATAATGATTACAGATAAAGCTCTCCTAAATATAGTTTTATTATCGTCCCGTGCACGAAACATACTACGTAATCACACCTTTATATTTCTGAAGCAAAAGTAGAAGATCGTATGTGTCCTTGTTACTGAATAATTAATTTTGTATTTTAAGAGTGTTACCAGAAGTCTAATAAAATTTCAGCAGTCGTGGCTCTTATCGCAGAAGATGAGGGAAGTTAATCTCATGTGACGCCCGGCGAGTCTATTGCCATTCTGTCCCTGATCCGGCTTTCACGAAATCCATTTGAATGTTTATGGATCAGTCCAAATCTTATGCCGGGAAATGTTTCTGTAACACATAAAACAATAAAATCAAAGATTTTTCTAATTAAATTAAAAAAATTTACATGTCCATTACCAAATATAGCTTTTGTACCATTGTAAGAAGCTGTAGATAAGAAAATAAAAATATTTTTCTACCGACTTCCAAAAAAGAGGAGGTACTCAATTCGACTGTATTTTTTTATGTTTGCTACCTCATAGCTTTCGACTGGGTGAACCGATTCTCAAAATTCTTCTGTTTGATGTTGTCTTCGGTTTTGGAGTTACATTCCAATAACTGAATATAATGGAAGTCGAGAATTTTTTCTCGTCTAACATTCTATTTATAATCCGTAAATGGTTCTAATAAAAACCACAATCGAAGCGCCAAACCATATAAGGTAAAGTTTATACAATTTTAGAAAATAGATTCTGTACAAAACGAGAACCGTCGTGGCGTTACGGTGGGCTAACATTCAGATTTTTATATGGCAGCCCAATCCAGCTGTTATCTGTCCGTCACGCAACTGTAAAGTGTGAACTCGATAAAACTATAAAATAACTAGCTGGTGCCCGCGACTACGTCTGCGCAGGATAAGTACTTCGACTAGCTTATTATTTCTCTAATACCAACTCTATCTTTATACCAAAATTTCAAAAAATATAACGCAATTGCTATAATAGTATTATTTGAGTATATTTAAATACTTAGTATATCAGTCAGTAAACAATAATAATAAAATTAATCACCATGGAAAAACTGTCATTACATTTCATCACTCTTGACGATCGCCGAACACGTCTAGTGTATCGAGCTGCCAAATTGACTTGGCTTTTGACTAAGCTATCAGAAACTGACACAAACTTTGACAGAACTGTCAACATTGCGATCTTGACGTAGGCGAAGATCTTATTACTTTATCTATGCTGTGCCCAAGCATATTACGCTTTTTCTCTCGGTTAGTGATGGATGATGATGATGAAAAGTATCCTACGTGTTAAACCAGTGCCTCATATACCTCCATACCGAGTTTCATAAAAATTGCCCTGTAGCCGTTTGTGCGTTAATGAGTAAACATATATCCACACATCAACACATCCATACATCCATACATCCATACATCCATACTCACAAACTTTCGCGTTTATGATATTAATAGGAAAATTTGCAGCAATTTTAATGATATTTTTTATTTACTAGCATTTTAACAGAAAATTAGTACACGCGCGATCTCGATTCCTAGGACGATTGTCTTTTTGCACGGACTCTATTAAAATGGCGACTGTATTGGATCTGGTATCGGAAACACGACAAACAGGTATACAAACATTGGCGAGTAAATGAACTGTGAGTCACTGATTCAGAATTATTTGATGCGTCACATCTCACAGGTAAACTTGACAACGGCCTAATGAACGGAACCTTCTTAATAACTGTTGTATAATCGTTTTCACGTTCAGCAACAATATGTATATTATCATCGTGATTGTCAGGTCCAATAAAATGCTAACCTCTTGAAAATAAAATAAAAAGTACAGCACGAAAATGTAGAAAAAACTTAATTTGAAATGAAAACAAGTATAATTTGAAAAATTTTATACCGACTTCCATTCTATTCAGTTATTTGTGTAACTTAAAAACTACTGGACCTAATTTAATGAATTTAAATGAAAAAAAAACCACACGGAAAGCACCAGCTTTCAAACAAAAAAAGAATTTTGAGAATCGGTTAACCCTATCGAAAGTTATGATGTAGCAAATATAAAAAAAAGAAATAAAATTATACAGTCGAATTGAGTACCTCCTCCTTTTTGGAAGTCGGTAGAAAATATCAGGGTTCGAAAATACCCGATATTTATTATAAATATCAAAATATCGGATATTTATGCTATATATCAAAAATTAGATTTTATTTTCATTTCAAATAAAGTGTTAATCGCTTGATGTATCCCATTGGATATTATCAAATATAGAGTGAAGTGAAAATTCTTGTTTACCTTTCCATTATTGTTGTTTACAGTCTGGGTTTACCCAAGTGCTCAAGGTTCCACATGTTCTATGTAGAATTTTATGTATATATATAAACCTACATGTAAATGTATAATATACGAGTATGTATTTGAGGATATTGGTGTGTGTGGGAGCCGTGGGAGGGTATGTGAGTGCGTGAGGTTGTATTTTTCTGTACTCATTTATTTCTCTCTAAACGTCTTTTTTCAATTTTTATAATTAGCATACTAAACTGTCAAGAAAACCAATATGGCTGTTTAAATCCGCCACATTAGTTTTCGTATTAAGTTGACGATAAAAACTTATCACTATTTCACAGTATATAGTTATTTATGAGACATCCATCATCATTCTAAATTTAAACACGTCCTTCTAAATATTTATTACATATTAGATACATAAAAAAAAAAGTTTGTGATGACGGAAACCATTTAACATAATTAATGTTGTTGTTACAGGTACGTTCGGAGGAGTCCCTTCTAGCACCAGAAAAACCAACGAAAACCTCACGATGGGTATGTCTAATTTGGAATTATAGGTGGTGGATAAATTTAGTAAGCGAAAAACATATTGTACCTTACAACACAGTCTAAAAATTGGGATAAGGGTACGAAGCTAATAAATGAACTTTACATACAATTTGAATGTCCCTGTTAATGAGTTATTGAACTATCATATTTATGGGAAGGTAAGGTTTACGTGCATGTATAAGGCGGCCCTCAAATTACATCAGCCACCCAGAAAAACAATGTAAAACTTAATGTAAATTTGAGTAAAATCTAAACACTTTATTTATATCGCTTATTGTAAACAAAAAAAAACACATTATTTCGTAACTAATTTTCTCACTGCCCTTTGCATTGTATTATTAAGAAAAACATCAACCTGTTGTATTCAATTTCAAACAAAAGACATTAACTTTTCGTTTAGAGTCAAACGTGAGACGTCATGCAGAATAGTTTTCCTCCCCCTTGCGTCGTTTTCTTCAACGCAGAGCTGAGAGTCGTGACCTACGGAATATCTTCTCTTTGACCGTAAAAAATAGATTTGTAATTTTTTTGTCATCCCAAATTACCGAACTTTACAGTGCCTTCTGTAGCCCTAGCACGAATAACTTACAAAATGACCAAGTAAATATGTGTGAAACAATTGAATCTAGTATTATGTGTAATTTAATTAGTATAAATGTAGTATACGTCAAGGATTACCACGAAGCGTAGCGCTTCAATTTTCCCATCAGTGGCGATACGAATAATTATTCGACAATTATTTTTGCTGCTATACACACAGACTTATACATAAGTGTACAAAGTACTCTCATGTCTTTTTTATTTTTTTTATTCAGTATAAAATAAATTGATGCAGACGAGACTTCTAGTTTTAAAGCTTTACAACTATCTCAATTCAAAGTTTTCTGATATAGGGAATTTAACTATTTTGAAGTTTCTTTAACCTATAAACCTAAACTCTTGAGCACACAGCGCTATAACTATCACAAACGTAACATCAGTTGAATTCCAGACTTTAGTTCGTACTCTGGCAGTTTTTCTGACAAATTTAATAAATCTGTCCACATGTTATGTCTGTCCACTGTCCGCTGTCTGTACCACATGTTATTGATGAACGCGACGGTAACACAACACTGCACACGAATTAGTGCACTGCACAAGAAACATCACTATTTAGATATAGTTTAATTTACATATATTATGTCAATTCTGTATAATGTGCGAAGGCATAAGAATCAGGTGTCTATTAAGCTTTCACATTTTATTAGTCTAGTTTTGGTCTCATGTATAATTATAGGCCCCTTAGGTCGTATAGGGGATGAACCTATTGCATCTACCGGATTATGGACAGCTCTACAGTTCCTACTCCGCACTCCTACTGAGAATTTCTTGTCAGAAAGACATGACTCGTACTTTACTGGAGCAATGATACTTTATGTATGATGATAGAATTGTTTACACTAAGTAATGCAAAATCTTCGGTTAGGGTGTACCAGGACTAACAGGGAATACAAGTACCAGCCTTACATATGTCGTGATGTGTCCGTGACAGCTTTAAAAATCTGCAACTGACAGTGAGAGTACGCAGACCTAATTAATATAACATTCAAATACTATAAACATATCTATCTAATAAAAGTATGTGGCATGTGAAAACAGCTTTTTAGTAAATGCATATAAAAGTTACTTCCTTGTTTAAAATATTTTATACGTCTATTTTTTATTTTTTTTTATTTATTGATATAACTTGTTGTACAAAACAAGTAAAAATTGATAAAAAATAAAATAATAAAAATAAATAAAAATCTGTCCGTCAGTCTGTCTGTCTGTCTGTCTCTTTGTTCCGGATAATCTTCGAAACGGCTGGATAATTATGAAGTGTCAGCACTGTTCTGAGATTGTATGGGTGATCCCATTAATCTATCTATCCACACAACAGTTTACCTTACTACCGATAAACATTTACCGATAGATAGATAGATAGATTATAGGCACCGGCCGTTATTCGATAAGAATATCGTTCAATACAGGAGTCGGAAAAACTGCATTATCATAAATCATAGTCCGTCATTGTTAAATTCAGAATAATGTTTATTACTGCGAGAATATCAACTTTCGTTATATTAAACATTTAAGGAATATCTAGAACAATGGAACACTGTACACATTGTACCGGTCGCGCGGTCGGGCAAACAAATGCTAATGTAACACGAAATAAGTATTGGAATTAATCCTCTTGGATTTCCCCAAACCTCGGATGATTAGGAGAAATAAAGCAACTCGTTATATACCAAATAATGAAAAAGGGCACGAAGATGATGAATAACGTTACATACAATTAAAATGTCCGTTTTATAAAGGTTTCAGTCATTGATTGTACTATCATGATTATGGGAATGTAAGGCTTATTTGTAATTATAAGTCAGCCCACAAAACTCATCAGCTACCCAGTTATTTATATCGCTTATTGTAAACAAAAAAACATCAACCTGTTGTTATCAGTTCAAACAAAAGACATAAGTTCTTTTGTTTAGAGTCAAACGTGAGACGTCGTGCAGAATAGCTTTTTTAAAATAACATTTGGGACCAAACACTTCTTGCATCGTTTTCTTCAATGCTATTGCTGCAATGAATTTCCCCAAACCTCGGATGATTAGGAGAAATAAAATAACTCATTATATAACAAATAATGAAAAAATATACGATGATTTGAGTAAGGTCTACCTTCTAAAATGATTGTATTTTGATTATTATATAACATACTTATATATTATTTTTTATTATTTTAAACATTAACTACATACTCATACCACGACACTTGGGATTCCCTGTGTCGCGGGGGGCATACATATATAAAAAATTGACTTACAATACCCGAATATAAGTTTAGTATTAAAAAATATGTTTATTTTGCCTGGTAACTATTATAATAATTTTATTATACTTAAATTGTAAATAGTAAATAATAATCCCATAAAAATAGTTTTTATTAATTTCTTAACATAAAATTATAATTACATTCGTTGATATTTATGCAAATACTTTTCAAGAAACTATTTATATAGGCATTTCATAAAATAATAATTATTACTGTAGTCATAATTTGTGACTTATCTATATAACTTATCTATTGTGTTTTTAGATTTAAATGCAGGTGTATTTTTTTAAATCAACAATATTGGATGGATAGGTACTAAAAATTACGAGTGTGTCAATTTCCTAATAATTCCTTAGTAATTAATAATTGACATTCATAAGTAGGTACCTAGATTTGTTACCTAAGTTTGGTATGAGCTCACATAATAAAAATTCCAGTTGACTTTTAAAAACGTTTTAATTTAAATAAAACCAGTACAATTTGAAAACTTTAATACCGACTTCCATTCTATTCAGTTCATTCAGTTATCGGAGTGTATCTCAGAAACTACTGGACCGAATTTGATGAAATTTAAATGGGACCACACGGGAAGCACCAGCTTTCAAACAAAAATTTTGAAAATCGGTTCAAACTATTGAAAGTTATTAAGTAACAAACATAGAAAAAAAAACAGTCGTATTGAGTACCTCCTCCTTTTAGAAGCCGGTAGAAAAAGATTAATTTTTTCATTTATATTTATAATTTTGAGAATCGGTTCACCCTATCGAAAGTTATGAGGTAACAAACATAAAAAAGGGAGAAAAAAATACAGAATTGAGTACCTTCTCCTTTTTGGAAGTCGGTAGAGAAGAATGGTCCCGAGTTTCTTGCCGCTTCTTCTCGGTAGGCTCTATATATTTTGGAACGCGGTGGTAGTCTTTAACGTAGGTACATTTTAATGAATAATTGACGTTCACAAGTGCGTCTTTGATGCCTAAATTGAATAAATGATTTTGACTTTGTCTTTGATAAATGATTTTGCATTTTCCCAGCACAGAGCTAAAAATAGTCGTTACCGTTTGCAAAATAAATATATTATAGAACTAGTCCAAAACTGACCACACATTAAGTTGACGTTATCGCATGTACTCACATCCCAGATGAATGATTAAATCCACATAATCTAATGTTTGATATTACGCAATTAAGTACTCAAACATCCGTTTATACTCAAATCTTAATGCATGTCTTCCTTTAAAGCTTAGATATTTAGCCTCGTAGCGTAATCATCTAAACAATCAACACTATCATCGTTATCATCAACTATCGTTCACGACTACTTATATCAACTTGTTTTGTTATATATATTATATTAACGGGGCTTAATCGCGTTAGTAATAGTATTTATTTACCTCGACGTTTCGATCAAGTTGCATTGATCGTGGTCACGAGCGGACTGCGTGCGACGAGAGTCCGCGTGCAACTTGATCGAAACGTCGAGGTAAATAAATACTATTACTAACGCGATTAAGCCCCGTTAATATAATATAAATATGTGTACAAATCGCGAAAGTTTAAAAATTACTATTGTTTTGTTATATTCTTTTAATTTAATTATTATAACAGTTTTTTTTTTTATAATGAGAAACATTGTGCTATCTACTCGTATCTATAAATAATAAAATGAATCGCTATTTCTCTTGGTCATCGCATCACGTGTCAAGGACTATACCGATATCGTTGAAATTTTGCAAGAAGATATATTATATACCAGGGAAGAATATAGGATACTTTTCATCATCGTCATCATCATCATCCATCACCACGCGGGTGAAACAGTGTGGCGCAGCTAGTTTTGGAAATTGGCTGATCAAAATAAAATTTGATATAGGTATAATTACTTTTTGAACGTATATCTTTTAAGAGCAGTAGAAATCTTAGTGAATGCGTTCGTCAGGAATGTACTATAGACATACCCTTTTCTACCGTGAAGCAGCGGGGTAGTACTCCAACCATACCTTTTTAAAGTATTACCATTTAGCGGCAAAACACTCACGTTAGGGATCGAACATATCGACCCGGGTTTCGAGCGTGTCCGATGCTCATCTTCAGGGCGAGTGCGCAGCGGCGTCTGCGAGCTCCCGGCGGGCACTAGCACATTATACCTCTTTCTACTGTGAAGCAGTAATGTTCGCAATACTGCGTGTTGGTTTGAAGGTATGTTTGCCGGCGAAATTACAGGCACTTGTGACTTAACAACTTAACGTCTCAGGTTTATGGACGCAGTGCAGTTCGTCATTTGTGAGAAAATGCATCTGTTCTAGGCAGAGGTTACCACTTAACAAAGTCAAAGTCAAATTCAAAATAATTTATTCAATTTAGTCATCAAAGACGCTCTTGTGATCGTCAATTTTTCATTATAATGTACTTTAAACACTACCGCCGCGTTCCAAAATATATAGAGCGTACCGAGAAGAAGCGGCAAGAAACTCGGGGCCATTCTTTTTATATAGATGTTATTACAATGTTTTTACTTACGTACTACAAATATTAGCTCCAGTGTGTTGCCTTACAAAAGAGAACATAATAATGGTATCAGTAGGGCAAGACACGCTACAATTTGACATCTTAGTACACGAGTAGATAGATCCTGGAGTGATCAGTCCCAAGCTGTATAATCCTCCAAGTATAACCCGCGGCTTATAACTCTAGCTCTGACCGTTATTGCGCAGAAGTCAAAAATTGGGACGAAGGACTCTTGTCTCTCTCTGTCATATCGAAGACGAGGGACTGTTGTCTCTCTCTATCTGCGCAGCTATCCCTTCCACATTTCGCTCAGAGCTAGAGTTATATGCCGCGGGTTATAATCCGAAATTTTGTGATAACCTTTTTGACATTACCATTTAACATCAGGTGGGCCACGTGCTAGTACCGTTTCCTACTAACATTTAAACCTATTAGTCACAACGTACACAAAGAAGATAATATGGTCTAATCTGGTCGTCGAGCCGTAGACGTGATATCTGTACGTTACCTAATCTCGCTGGCTTTAGAACTACTGTTAGTTATTCTGTGCTTTAGATGAACAATATAAAAACCACGTGGTGGTTAAAATCAAAAAAATGTATACAAAATACGTCTAGTTTATACTACAAAAGTTCCGATGCTGCCGACGCAGCACATAGAGCGCGATGGCTGCCAGTTAGTATATTCATATACTTAACTTGTTATATATAATCAAAATACTGTGATGTTATATATTAGGTATACATTATTAAATTAAAAGTGCATCATGTGCAAGATAATACGCGGTGATATTAACGTGCCTGATTTGCACGACAAGTTGTGCCAAACTTATGTGCCTAACAACTACTGCCGCGGTAGATACCATAAGCTTTTTGCCGAACGCCGTTGTCGTACAGTGGTTAACTCAAATTCGCCTGTTCCGCATACTCTCACGGCACTCAACGCTCTATTGAAAGCCAGCCCCGAATGTGATGTGTTTGGAGACGGATGGTTGGACTTAATGTCAGCGTTTTTAACTTGCGAGAAAAATTAATGATCGAGTTAATGTAGTTTTAAATGTTTAATTTATCTGATTTTTTACTTTATGTGTTAATAATTACATTTATACTAAATCTCTATTTGATGAATTTGATATGAATGTGATATGAATAATTTGTAACATAATATTTATAAATTAATAATTAATAATATTTTTTAAATTGTCTATTAGTATATAGTGGTAGTTAGTATATAATGGGGTGTTATTTAAATGGTTAGCATAGTATTAGTATTTTTGAAACAAGAAAAATATTATCTGTCAGCAGAAATAGCTAATTGGTCAGCAACTCATGGCCAGCAAACATTTCAAAATCAATCAGCAATTTATGTCATTCTGGATGGCTGTAATTATTTTTGTACTGCATATTAATTATATAAGCAGCCATAAGCTGTTCCTGTTTTGTAATATTTGGGTAAGCACTCAGTCGCCGGCCGCTGCCGCTGCACGCTCGCTTCGCTCGCTCGGCGCGCGCGTTGTAGTCACAAGAAACCTAACACTCCTCCTCGCTATATATGACTTTGCCCTAGACTAGTGCAATTACATATGGAACATATAGACATGTTTTCTCTGCTGATCAATCATAAAATCTTGCTGACCAAGTAGTTATTTTGCGGACCGAATGTTTATTATGCAAACTCATGGTATTGTTATGCTGCCTATTAATGATTAAATTTTTGACCATTATCAAAATTATCTGCGGAACAAAGATTGCTGCCTGATTTTTATTATTGCAGACAAAATCTTTGTATGCTGACTAAATCATTTCAATACTGGTTTGGGTGGGCTCACCAAATTTTATAATTGCGTATCATTTAATTACTTCTCTTAGTAATGTGTGTTAATTGATGTAACTGGTAAACTGCCGTTTTAATTAATATGATAAATAAATAAAAATAAATAAATTATAATAAATAAGTTACTTTCAATATTTTTCAAAGTCTTTTATATTTGAATTTACTAAGTTATTATTGTAAGTTTGACACATATTAAACTGTTAAAACTAGCAAACACTCTTTAGGGATCGAATAAGCTGACTCGGGTTTCAAGCATTTCACAAGCCCTGAAGATGCGAGCTTCAGGGAGAGTGCTCAATGAACTCACAGGCAATTAAAAGTAGAGCTGCCACCTGTTTTGGTAGAGCTCAATGTTATCAGTTTAAATAATAATTTCTCATTATTCAGACTTATCTAAATAGTTACCTACGTTATTTCTCCTTGTCGTTAACCGTTTGGGTAAATCCAAAAGAATTAATTTAAATTATATGTAATTTATAGGCACGCTACGTAGACCAATGAGTTACTGGGGGGTAGTGGCCCCCCGAGGTAAGCCCCCGAGGTAAGGCAGAGGTAAGGAGCGGATGCTCGACACCTCCACCAGCCCCGCCAGGGGTTGAAAAACACATCGATCGATGTAATGTATAGTTAGATGTTTCATTAGTAATTTTTATGGATACTGGCGTGTAATAAATCCACTCATATCAATGCTTATTAAAAAAAGTTGATGTAAGTATATGTAGAGTAAAGATTTTTTTTAATAATACCGTACTTACTAATACTGCTAATGTAACCTAATAGGTGTATGTATCACCTATCAGTACCAGTAGTGTAATAAATACCCTAATAGGTATACATCATAGAGATCTGTGGTGTACATCTATTAGGATATTTATTTCACTACAAGTAATTAGTATCTAAGTATTGTATTATCAAACTTTTTTTTCTTTTTACTACATAATATAATACATCAACTTTTTTTCAACAAGGTTTGATTTTGTGTGGATATACATACATGTTGTTTAGCTATAAGCACACTTAAGCGACGGATTGAGATTACTCAATTCAATGATTTCCTTCATTTTCATTAGTTCTGGTGTGATTCCGTAACAAACATGACAAACATCCATCCGTCCAAACACTCGCATATTTATATCATTAATAAGATTAAAGTGTGATGGAATTACTCACTGATTAAACATACTTTCGCGAAATAATACTTAGGTAAATATTCTCAAAGGGGCAATGTAGTAAGTAGACTATACGTAGAAGCGATAAGAATATCATTTCGACGTCTACGACTTACCACTAGACCCTGCCCTGTGTGTGCATAGCGCCGATATTGCATTATATATAATTATGTGTACTTATAGTTCTAGTTATACACATACTAAAGATAAAAAGAAGAGGTAACATAAATGTAAATAGAATAGCGACTGGATTCAGGGTTTTGACGTAGATCAGCAGGGCTATTATGTATCTCACTTGCTAACAAGTGATGATTGAAAACTAGAAAAACAGAGGCACCATGTCAATTTGACAACTCCAATAAGCAAAAATGTTTGTAAGTGGATGACTGGAGCTGACAAAAGTGACAAAGAGCCGCCATTATTTCGATTTAATTCTACATTTGTTAGTAACTGATATAGATAATAGCCATTCAGGGAGCTGATTCTACTACTTGACAACGTTTAACAATCTATCCAGCTGCAACTGCAGTTCCACTCCGGTCGTTGTTCGATCTTTGCCCAAAAGCCATTCTACTATTTCTATACACAAATTGGATCGTAACGCCATCTTAAACACTACCACAATATTAAAAACACATGAAACACTAGTTTAGATGATTATTATTTAGCGTCGCGATCTATAGAGATAAACAGAATATAAGATTTTGATCGATCGCGACGTCAACAGAAACGTAACTGCAGCTGGACTGTTTTCAATAGCAGAATGAGAAAACGTAATAAAAGTCACAGTTCAGCTACGGTTCGATTGCAATTTAGTTAGTGGAATCACCCACAGATCTACAGATGATACGTTTTTGGCTCTATTATAGCTACTGTCAATTCTAACTTTTCTATATATACTTAATAATGGTTTAGCTATATTATATTACGGGCACTGTCAATCCTAACATTTGACTAGAATTGACGTGGAACAGATATTGTAGAAGTCTGAGCTAGTTTAATTATATTTGCAGGATGTTGTTCTAATAGTTACAAAGATGTGATGAATTCGATACCGGGTTTTGCCGGAGATCGGGGATTTTTCATCAAAGTCAACCTAACCTTACTTTCTATGCTACGCGGAACAGTGATCAACTTCAACCAATTTTTTAGCTACGTAATCGTGCGCTTCCAGATTTTCTATAGCCTTGGATTTTTCTTGGCATTCTCAGTAAGACTATTTCAATTTGTGTTTCGCATTTAATATGACCAAAATCTCTACTATTATCTCTACATTTTTATTCAGCTTCGTATAACCCTTTCAATAGACAACCCAGTCTGTCTGAAATGTCCTCAATATTGTTATGTAGACTTATATTTCCAGAGCTATTAAGCATTACATCATTTTTAATATGAAAAACGGGATTCACTTACGTAAAAAAGTCAGATCTTTCCACCATCCGGTGGTCTTTTTCAAGAGAATGCAGAACATTCGCGGTTGCACACCTCACACAGTGCGAGGCGAGACGCAATGACTTTTTTACGTGAGTGAATCCCGTTTTTCATATTAAAAATGTGTACAAACCACGTTAGTTTTCATAATAACATTACATCATTGAGCATTTGCCGTAGACCTATACCCGTTAAAATATACATCGCAAGTAGGTACCTATATAGATGATCAATCGTCCAAAAATGTACTCACTATTAACTTATGAAAACTGGTTCGCGATCAACGATTACATGATTTCACCTAACGTTTTTTTGTGAAATACATAGGTACTATTGTGATATTGTATCATCAACAAAACCCTGAATGACTCACTCGGGTATGTTGTACAAAGATATGCTATCAGCATAGGAATGTGCACTTTACTATACAATAATATACGTAAGTAATCAATGGAATGTTGAAATTATATTTACCGTTGTAAATAAACTATTCCGGGTATGCGCTTAACTTACTTATCATAAGATAAGATAAAAGTTATCATTTGTACAGAGACAAATGCATTATTTAATTGCACGATAATTGTTAGTAAACAATCTAATTGAATATACGATGAGAAAATGTGATTGATTGGTAAAAATGCTCTCGAATCGAGGTTATAATGCGAGAAAGTCTAAGTCGAACAGGATGTTGTGTGTGAGTCATGGGTAGTTGTAATCGGCGCACGCGCAGGTAACGTCTAGTATAAGTGCTGTAATACTGCGTATAGGTGCTTTCTGTGATAAGAAGCCGCGTGAGTGAGGGATGAGTCAGCAAACTAGTTTGACTTTAAACGCCGCTAATACATGCAATTATCTGGGTGATCTCAGCTGTTTCACAGATTCGATTGATGAAAACACGCAATCAGATAATTTTAAATTCAAGTCAACGTCCGAGATAACATTAATCTTATATAATATTAATATATAAAATGTTAAAAGCCTGATTTATTACGTTTATCAGTCTTAGAAGCGCGAGTAAAAAGTTCATTGAGAAAAAGGGTAACTGCTATTATCAGAGATGTATAAAGCGGATTTAACGTGTTGGTATTTTACATGTATTACAAAGAATAACGAATTACATCTGTAAGTACTAATATTATACACAGGTAATTTTAGAGATTTAAATTGTGTTGTTTGTTTGTAACGAATAAACTCAAAAACCACTGAACTGATTTCAAAGTCTTTCTCCATAGAATGCTACATTATGCCTGAGTAACATAAGCTATATATGATTTATCATCATCATCATCCATCACCACGTGGGTGATACCACGGAGCGCAGCTAATCCGTAATAAACGAAAACGTGATTTTATTAGTTTAACGGTTTATAATTATATATTCCTTCAACTACCTTTATTGCATATAGATAGATATTTGAAGGAGCGGTAAATGACATAGATAACTTTTTAGCCTGTGAAACAAGTTAGTCTGGGACATAATAGACATAATAGACAGTTTCAGCGCGGTTAGACCGGGGGCTGCACGGGTACGGGAGTACATCTATGATGGTTACTTCTTCACCCTGAAGACTCGAAGGGTTTGAGAGATATTGGGATTCGAGATAGCTTATATATGATAAGCAAATAAAGTAACCTTGGGTAGGTTACTTTATTTGTTACTTTTATCCCGGAAAGTGGTTTTCTGGGATAGATAGTCATTCGCCAAGGAGATAGTTTTTTTAATTTTGCATAATGTTTTCTTGACAAAATTATCTTGTTTATTTTTTTTATTGTTATTTTTCGGTGCTGTGGTGTTGCAATAAAAAGTTTATCTATCTATCTATCTAGTAGTAATTATCTAAAATCAAAGCGCTAGGTAAACATTTGTATGCAATGGAAATACGAAATTGTATTAAACTGTTTTAAAGAAATATCTGGAGAAGCCGGTGAGTCAGGTATTGAGACATTTCGGAAGAATTTAAATTCGTCATTCATTGCTATGAAGAAACAACACGTAACATATGTTATCGTAGGTGACATAAACTGAAGCGGTAACTAAGCACTTTAACAATTTGATATCACAAAACTGAATACATACATATTTATGAATGAACACTACTCGCAATGTTTAGTCATATCTCTGTGAAAGAGTTACTCCTTACGCAGAAGTGCACAATATTTAAAATGAGTCAATGCAGTGAGTAAAGAAATAATGGTTTGTTGTTTTACTGTTCCACTTGCTGAGCTTAATGTTTTCGAATCGCCAACCGCAACGAAAACCGCATTTTACTTTATGATGCTTTGTCATTGTAAATGTATTGGTATTCAGAACGTGAACTTTATATTTTCCGATTTGTACTTCAATGGTTACTTTTTTAACCGTTGCATTTCTTGGAATCGTAGTATGTTTTCTTGGATCCTATTATGTTATTTGCTAAATATGGCCAATGGCGAGTACAGGATAGTCCTATGTATTAGCCAATCTTAATCGCAATGAAACGGGTAGTGACCGAGGGGTCGCGATAACCTTATTCCACACAGATGAAGGATAGTAGGTAGTAAAAAATAAACCTATAAAACCGTACGTTGACAGTGGTGAGGGACTGATTGACGGACAAAGTTTCCTTATACGCTGCCTGCAGAAACTATTGCTAGTAGAGCAAAGTGATGTACTACAGTTTTATAGAAAACATCAATATCTACGATTAAGTCTGCAATACTTTGTATCTTACTATTACAGTTACGTCACAATAACTACCTACTTTTTCATGATAAAATATGCAATAGTAGCATCTTTAAGTACCTAAGTCTAAAGCTGAAGCTCTCGAGCTGAAAATTAATAAAGGGTAAAACGATTGTAGAGCTGTTGTTTAACTTACGACTTTCAAAGTTATCTATAATAAGTATACTGTAAAAGGGTTTTTGTCCTCTGTATGAGGATATGTGTGACCAATTTTAACAAAAAAGTAGTGACTCTCAGAAAACAGACTAAACTCTTTATTTTAAGGCGTATGTGCGATATTTTTTTTCTATTATATGTTTTTTTTTTATATATCCTATCAAAATTTAAAAGTTTAGGTGCTATGTTGCAGCTAAGATTGCTCACAAAATCTACTTACGTGTGGCATAGTAACCGGAGACGAAAGAACTATTTACTGTGACAATCTACAACATAACAAGACTCCACTGAAATAGTCTGCGAAAGTCCACCAAACTATAGACCACCAAATGCAAGTTGCGACATGCCAGATTATATGATTGCTGGTTTTTCTCAGTTTATTCCATCTGTAATTTTGCTCCAATGTTATCAAAGAACAGTCAATGTTGTTAAGTTCTCACACAAAGTTTCATTTTCGAATGTGCTGGAATAAGTTGGCGAGAGGAGACCAATAATCCTGTTGCACCATGCGTCTCACATCGCGAATAAGACTTCTTGAGTTTTGATTAAGTGGTCCGGCTTGTGATCTATCCTGTTTACAATCTAGTTGTGGAAGTCTCTACAATCTAGAGACATGTTAGTGGAGTTAGCTACTGTAACCAACCGTAATGATAGTCGTTAAGTCGCCACAGTCTAGGACTCTAGGATTTTACGTTAGCGCGGCACCGTTACTAGGATGGCCGCAGCAAAGGTAGATTTCTGACCTGGGAATCTGTGACCATTAACCAACCGATTTTGGTTGTAGAGACTGTTTGTAGAGTAAGTAGAGACACGCCAGATCATGCACCATGTGGGTTTTATTTTCCCAAACAGCAAAGATGTGAGGAAAAGTATAACACCTACTAAATCAGAAGATGTTGTTATAGTTTTCAAACACGATGAAAACAAGCTCTCAGATGAGTGGCGACTTTTTGACAGATGATGTGTGCTAATTAAGATATGTTGTGAAAGAATGAGAATGAGAGTATATTGTAAAACATGAAATATCTTACCACCGTCTGCACCAAAGTCAAAAATTGCTAATTAATGACCTGAATATGTCTTATATACAAATTTCTATGCAAAATCATACTTTCGTACTTTCGTAATAAATAGTTTTATGTAATAGTTACGCAAAAGTTTCAGTGTCCCACTTGTAGTGACACTGTCTGCGTGGTAAAAGTCTCAGGCTTGTATTCCTGCTGGGACAAGTATTTGCATTATTACCATAAAGACAATTACAATAACATTTCGTGCATTGATATGTCTGTCCACGTCACCCACAACTCTTGGAATTCGAATGCGAGGGAATAATAATTAAATTATGTCGAGACTAAATGTGGAAGCTCTAAGGGTTAAAATACACCTCGGCAAACAAATTCTGACCAAATTGGAGACGTTCTGAAATAAGGCCAGGTCAAGGGCAGCCTAAATCGGCGAGCTTGTGTAAATATTGTAATGAGAGTGAAATAATCAAACAGAAGTGCCTATGATGATTGTAACAAATCGAAATCCGTGAGAAAAACCTCCGGATAACAACTTCACATTATGTTTGAACGTCCTTATGAACTTACTCATTTGTTTTTATACGAGATGTCCAACGAACTGAAACGCTAAACGTTAGATTCAAACAGTATGATAACCATGGCTGTTGTTATGAGTGAATTTGACTGTGCTCTAGTGTAATTAATCTAGTTTTCAAGTAACTCCAATGCAGTAATTAATTTAGCAGCGCGATCGTCTTAAACTTTGGATATCAAGTAGGACGAATAAGGAGAAGTCATACTTTTACAGATCCGAACAAAGAGTTATTTATTGCTAACCCTGTTTCCAGTTTAGTCAATATTTCTTGAAAGTACGTGAGTCACAATCTCAAGAAATCAGAAAGCCTGAAGTGCCTCTGTATAGTAAGTGTAGCTAATCTAATGTGTGCGATTAGTCTTGGCGTAGTATGACGAATTTAATGTTTACAAATATTCCTAGCTAAGCACCTCCGCACCACTGTTCAAATTTTAATAATGCATTTATATCACACTCCAACATAAACCGTGAGTTGATAAAGACTTTGAAACAGAAACTTCACAACACTGATATAGATAATGAAATGCGATCCTTTAACATAATCTCAGCATAGGATTTATCGATTTAAAGCCACCTGGTATATAAACTACACCTTCTAAATTAAATTTCGTGGAATTTGAAATGCCAGTTACCTATAAGTGTTTTAGTTAGCAATTCTAATTATCACAGAAACATCGTAATAGCAAAACGACGTGAATAACACGCAAGCTATACACATGCTCGTAATAAGTCTAGCGTGGGAGTAATATAATAAATATTGAATACAGCTTAAACACCGTTTAGAATTAATGATGTTACTATAGACTGGGAAACTGTAGATGGTATAATGAAACACATTAAAGTCCTTTTAAGGCTTGGCGATTTACTTTATCGAGTCCATGTATGACCACGTGTGGTAATAAATTAGTTTCTGTCAACAAGATTATTTGAATCGCTCTGAAAGAAATCAATTCTTATAATTACATTTTGCCGATGATTCGCCGTACGGTACGCAAGTATCTGGCTGACATTGAAAGTTCGTTGACATATTACGACTACAGAAGTTGGTATCCCTTCCCTTGCTGAGCATTTTTTTACAATGCACCTATTTATTGAAAGTAGATATTATGATGCAGATTAACTGGTATTAATATACATGTGGATATTGATTCTTGGATTCTCATTTAAGCGAAATTTGATAAGATATGGAAAAATTATATACATACATATGTTCATTAAAGCATCATTAAAGCATATTATATGTTTAAATGGAAGGTTAAGTAATACATGGATATACATACATCGATATACATACATGGAATACATATTTAGATTCAAAATTTTTTGATTTTTTTTTTAAAATATGATTGCAAAAATAGCTTCCATTGTGGATAGAGCCAATACTGGGTCCGATATTGATAAGATTGCATCCGAGTATCTGATCAGAGTCGTCCATGAGGCGGATGCAAAGGTCCGTGGGTGGAGCCGGGCTGAGCTCGCCCGCACGGATCGCCATTCTAATTAGCCCATTGTGGTTTGTGGTCGAGTCGAGAGACTCCGAGTAGTCAGAGTTAAAGTTTGTGGCGCGCCGGCCGGCGGCAGTCCCGCCGGTGCCACCGCGAGAGAGACACGTGTTTCAAACTTGGCCCCATCCGCATAAGACGCGACTGTGATGACGATAAGTGATCGACAGTGTTCATTATTGATAACAATAAACTTTATCGTACTTCGGTAAATCCAGTATGTGAATACGACCGCAGAACAGACGTTTTAGTTGAAAGTTTGCGCCGTTGTTGGTGCAATACAAGGTAAAGCCATTATGATCTACTAGCATTCTGCTAAAACTGGGACCATTGTACGACTATCAGCGGATACAAATCCATGCTACAAGTAGGTATGCAGTTAATTTGTTGCGCAGAGGACCATTGTTTAGCGAAACATGTATTCCTAGCACATATTTTATCAAATTTTTGGTTTGTACTTGATGCGGAGCATTTATCTACAGGCTACCTACTGTATTAATAAGTAATAATACGTAAAGTATTTAATTTTAGTAAACATGAACTTGATTGCAATTTTCAATCCAATATCATCATCTTAGACAACTCAGATAATGACGAGTCTTCCTATTCTCTCTTTCTGGTCCATTGAATCCGCGTTTTAAGACATTTCAAACCGATTAATAATAAAAGGTGGGATTGAGACGTCTATGTTTAATAAATATTAGATACTTCAATCAAATAATCTCATAAAA
The DNA here is from genome assembly GCA_917880725.1 of Selenia dentaria. Lineage (NCBI taxonomy): Eukaryota > Metazoa > Arthropoda > Insecta > Lepidoptera > Geometridae > Selenia > Selenia dentaria. The sequence goes on from OU862878.1 coordinate 18,627,471, forward strand.
CAAGTTTTTACGTTTGATCATTGAGAAATACCAACACTGATATACGTAGACGATATAAGTACAAAGATTATTCAAATTTTATGGAAGTAGTTCCAAATTAGATACAATTCCAAGAAATAATTCGGAGAGGCGAAGTTGCTCTACCGAATCTTGGTTAATGATTCCTAATTTGACCTTGGATACGAATCAGGTCTTTGCTATATTTTTATAATCTCATACATGACATTAAGTAGGAAATGATAATTAAAAACTTATATCGGTTAATTTTTTTGGCGTTCGTTTCCAAACATACACGTGTTTATCAACATCGGTTGTTATACTTATGAGAAATAGTTATCTATTGTACAATAAATTTATGAGGAAAGTCAAATCAAAACATTAAGTGATTATTAATGGCAATCACGTTTCCTCTCAATCGATATCTTGCCTCTTTATTTGCCAGTGCAAATTACGGTTACATTTACACATTATACATACAGACAAGGATTCAGTCTCCGTCTTGCAGGTGGCATGGACACATCACCACATCACAAAAATGAAAAACCCGAGAACAAACATTACCCAAATATTTGTCCCGGCCACGGATCGTACCTGGATTCTTCTAAAGAGACCGACAAATAAAATAATGGTTTCTCATTCTTAGAGGTTACTTGAATAGGTACGCAAGTTTCAGCAAAGTTGATTATGTATTTCTCTATATCGTAATAGTCATAGATTAAAATGCAAAACTGACCTCCGGTAATGCCAGCGCTGCTAAGCTGCATTGCGTTGCATCTGGCATTAAATAGTTGGTACCTATTAATAGTTTATTAATCAGCATAGGAAACAGACAATTATGTCTTAGTGTTTAAGGACCATATTGGGCTGAAGTAGAAGCAGAGAAAATAAAATCAATTTCAAAATGCAGAATACTTAGCTGTGAAAGCTGTTCTCAGAAATGTTCGCTGTAGTTTGACGTGATCAGAATAGGCATGGCGGTATTATTTTCCTCTTCATTAAATTGGATTTATGTTGTGTATGTACATGTAATAGCTTTTGTTTGCATGACAACTACACTGTTAATCTCGGTGTGTAACTACCTACTCTATATAAAGTTATGGACGAGAAGGGTCTAACTGAAAGTAAACCGAGTTCAGTTCAAAGAAATCTAGATTATCAAATGATATATTCCTAAGGGATCGTTGTTTGGACGACACATTGGCCGGAACATAAAGGTCTTTACATATTTTAACCTAAAAACCTGCATATTTTTGAGAAATTTAAATTCGCATTAGAATTAATATTTAACATCCTACCAAATGTTTCATCACTCTATATAAACTTTCGCAAACGTGGTTTACCTACCTCCAACAAAATTAGAATTGCAAAAATACAATAATAGTTTAACCAATGTCCAGTCCAGCCTAGCCCATCATAATCGTGCTTGAATAATTAAAACTCTATACAAGGTAAAATCTCATGAATTTAAAATTTTATAAGACTTTATGTAGGCACCTAATTTTCCACGGCATACTGCAGTCAAGTCATTAGGTACCATAATTTCTAATTATTATTTACTTTAATAATACGACTTTAAAACTTTAACAATGGATGCTTGGGAAATCGTAAGTATCGTAACTGAGAATGATGGAATATATATTTATGGCAATAAAATGTAATACGTATGTAATGTGTATGGGTTAGGCAATATTACTTACATTGGGCATAAACAAACTAGCGCCGTAACTGGGTTCGTGTTACAACGTGTTTGTCCAATGTACATTATGGCAGTAAGAATTGAAGATATACATCTCTTGAAAATAGATTATCTTACCTACCCAGATATATCGTTTTACAAATATTTACAAAGCAGACTTATCGAGCGATTAGTTCATTTGATCAATATTGAAACAACTGATATGTACATTAAGTGTATCGACATTTTGGTCGCTCTAGTTCCTGTTTGAGAAGACACTGTTCAGATTACTTATGTATTTAAGATAATATTCGATATCGTAGGTGTTAAAAATCATTTGATCAGACCGAAATCTGTCACAGTTGGCCTGGCATGTACCTACAAGCCGACAATCTAATCTCAAATTGCGGACATCATTTTTATAGTGAAAACTGTACACTATTTGTTCAGTGTGAAATATCAACTCGTAAAGGCTTGGAATACTTGGAAATCTCTTTCACGTTATCATGTTATCAATGGGCACGAAATCTACCTATTTATTGACAAACTATCCTCAATAGATATCCTGTGACGCAACCAAGGCATTCGAAATCAATGATATAATATGTGTAATGAGCTAGATACCTAAACATCGTCGGTGTGATCTCTGGAACTGTGACGACGTTTCTACGAATCATGAGTCATGGACCACAGATGACCCTGTTATGCGTGATACCGGAGTTGAATAGTCTTTTTTGCAATGGCATTACTCATCGCTCGATCTTCGGGATAGCTACAAGCTTATCAATGAAGTGATACGTAACCGCTAACAAGTTTGTACGATATCGAACATGAAAACATTGATAATATGAATATGTAATGATCAAAAATATTTTGTAATAATTCTTAGAAAGTCGCAGCTCATTCTCTACTAGGTATGTGCGAGTAGGTATGTTAACGGAACTTATGGTTTTAAGTTTAACACTCGTATTGTTATACTTCCCAAATTCGAAACTGGTGAAATACCTATGTGGTCGTAAACTTTTTTGATTCATTCCAAAATTTAATCGGGGGATGGTATGTTCACATGCATGCAAGTGTAATGCAAACCAATATATAAAAAAAAATACAGGCGAATTTCAAAATTGTATGAAAGGAATTTCTGCTAATATGGAAATTATAATTGGCAAGTCGTGAGGTGTTGTGGTGACGCTTCATCGTCGGCGTGGCTATGACATCAGCATCATCCGCGTCAGTACGCGTCATTCGACGATCTCCAACTGTTTCGCTGTATAATAGGTTAATCATCACGATGTCATACATCCAATCAACGAACACGTTATCATTATTAAATCTTACGATTGTGTAATCATAAATTACGGCCAGATTATAACTAGTGATGACGTTACGACTGTTATAGTAACATCTATCACGCCTATATTATTCAAATTTATAGTTGCGTAACCGACTTTGATACCTGTCAATATATTGAAATTTCCATCGTTCGCTTCTTCTATAGTAATTTAAATACTATGTGCATGATTAATCGAGAGGTGCTTGATCAATGTTCTATTGTTAGCTATGGTTGACTGGCACATTTCGTATACGTTGGCGTATCCAAACAGTCTTGGCTTGGCTACGGATGTTCCGTAGGCGGGCCTATCAATATGCGCGGAGCGTCTCCTTGCGTCTACACTTTGACGCGTGAACAGAGTATCTGATTGATAGTGCTACACTGTTACCGGACTCTCCGATGACTCACGCGTCGATCATGCACTATACGATGCCGATAGTTCCTTTGACCCCATTCATACGGGTTCAATAATTGCAACCTATTGTCCTTGCGCTTATTTCCAAGCAGATTCTCAGTATAAGCAATAAAACAATGAGTGATAATTAAACAGATCAACGTTATACCTACGTCTCGCCAGCGCGCAGCATCCCTTTTTATACCAGTACGTGACGGAATGGCCTAGACGTTCGCCTTATGTTAAGCATCATTGCTGCCTATGACCGTTGGTGCACGACCCACATCCATAAGCTTCAACTTTCTGTGCAGCACTGCTTGCGCTCGTCATCCTAAGATATGTCTAGTTCCATTCCAATTTTATATGCTTTTTCTTTTCGTCGTTTACTGGTCATTTCTTTTACTCCTTCGAGGCAGAATTTCGGATTGTGGTTGTACTGGTACCTAGCAACATGGAAACTTGCAGAAATTTCCTATCATTTGATATTACATCTGTTAGATACCACATGCAGAGATCGGCCAAATTATGACTAAGTGAGTAACTATTCTAAACTTTTAGAAGTACAACGAAAATTATGCAGTATATTGTATAGTTATGATCTTTTATGACCAAATCAGTTTGGTGAAACCCACTCGTAAGTCATCTACGTAATAAAATAATTAACTCATCTCGTGCTGTAATAAAGATTAGCGTCCACTTTTAAATCGGTGGACATGGCACCGCGCTCACTTATATTATAATGTCTAATTGTGTAGGTCATAGTTGTACGGTTGATGGTGATAAAACCAATTATGGTTAAATTAGTGTTACTGCAGCCTTATACCTTGATTTGATAGACATAAGTCGTGTTTGGAAATATTTGAGTGAGTTCACGATTCTGTAATTAATGAAATGTTTCCATTTGTTACAGATACCAGAATTCTCTCTCGATGGGAGCAGCGGCCTAAAGCACAACGGTAGCGCCAATAACCTGGCGTCCGTCATGGAGAACCTGAAGAAGGGCAGCCTCATCTCTCGCCAGAACCAATCCCTTAATACTCAGGTCACCACCTCATCGACACAGCAGGTAGGATTTAACTAAACTTGAATAATTTCTTCACGTATTTTTGTAGTTTTACATGTCACTATTAAATTAATACTTTCTAATACTTTCTATCTATCAAGTATTTGTTCTACTATCTTGATTTATGGTCAGTGATGATACGGTCGAAGGTAGTATCGCAATGGATCTAGAATAACGACTGGCTCCCAAGGACAATAACCGGAACACGCTATTAGCAACAGTTTTTCAATCTCGAGGGTGATAGCTAACTTTTTGCTTAGCTTTGTTAGTTGCATTTATAAATTTAAAGACCGTCTAAACCTAAATTCAACCAACGCTTGCACACTGCCTGGAATCAGAATACCAAACCCTGCAGCGGTGCCCACCTAGAAATATTAGAAAATGGATTATAAAATATCAGCTATTTGTTTAAGCACAAATTTGCTTCGGATCCCTTAAACATGTATACGCGTAATAGGTATGTTCTTTTGTTTTTTACCGTGTTCTGTGACGAGAAAGTCAAGACATGTCATGTGCCTTACGGTAAGCACCACGCATACCCATAACAGTGTAGAGATTTTGTCACTTCAACCATATTTTTGTGATTCATTTGTCCGTTAATTTAACTTGCACTAAGTGCCTTTAGTGAGTGGTGGTTCCAACTAATAAGTCAGGATTTATCGTGATTTTCGTGATTTACATTTTCGTATTAGGAATTACCTGCGTTCTCCAACTCCTTCTCGTAGAATTCAAATTGTTTCAATTTCTTAATGTTCATACTACTTTCTTGCATAAATAAGCAGGAATCATTTTCTTGGGACTTATTTATGCCAAAACACGTAAGTCCAATTGGCAGTCTGCACTTTGTTGTTACTTAAATTAGCTGCAGCCACGGCCTGACTCTGCACTGTTTTAATCCTTTTGATGTTCGGAATCGAACTTCGGATATAAGCTGGTTTTACACCGCGTGACACAATATTATGTATAAAGCTTTATAACATCAAGGTGATGAAAGCATATTTACAGAGCATATTTGAGATTTTGTATTTGATTATTATTCGTGGAAAATTGTCACTAACCCATTCTTTCGTATAGGTACGACACGGAACAAATAAAATGTGGTTAGAATACTATGGCTAGAATTCAATTGTCGAATTTAAAATTATGCTAGAAAATGTGAAAATGTAAGTACATTTGTCGGATTAAGCTGAATTCAATGTCTGAACGTTTGTACTCGTATTACAGTACAGTATAAACTAAGAAGATATTCATAGCTAATAAATATGTTCTAAAATATAATATCCGATTTCTTTAAATATAGACAGGTTCACAAAATGGCCGTGTTTTTGTGAATTCGCCAATGCGAGTTACGGGAAATAAATTATTTAAGCATACACATACTTTGCTCGGCAGCGCAAGATAATATATAATTGTGTACCTATTGATGGAACAACGGGTGACGAGGTCATCATAATTCAATAATTATTTAGCAGCTGTGGACCAAATTAACGCGTCTTTGTCTTTTAGTCTGATATTTACACAATGTTATGTCCCCAAACTCTTCAGTAAATCAAAGATACGAATAAAAAGAATCAGTCAGCAACCTGGCCGAGATACGAACAGTTTCACGCGAAAATAAATTGAGGCACGACATGTGTTCGAAAACAAATAAACATTAACGCTGTTGCTGATCAATGTCCAGTCGCGAAGCAGTATAAACGAAGGAAGACGTCTCGAATTGGCGCCACGCCAGTTAGCTATGTGGCGTAACGTAGGACCGCGGCCACGTGTTGCAAATGTCCCTTAGACCCTCCTGGCTATGGTCCTGAGATGTGGACATCATTTTTTTAGGGCATCAAAATTGTCACAAAGCAAATTTAGATATTATGAAATTGTGCCGCGGCGTTCATCTTCATAGTCACAGATATCCATACCTGCGGTCATAACCATAAGTCCATTATAATATGGAAATGATGTGAGTAGAGTAGATGGTTTTCCACGAAACAAGATATTTAGTCGCGTCGTGTAGTGAATACCAACTGGATATCCCACGCTAAAAACAACAGACAAAATACATATATCGGTAACGGGCATTCATGAGACTCCGCCGAGTAGCGCGAGGTTCAAGGCCATAATTCATTGCATCCAAGTCACCCACGCATGCTGATTCATTTATTTAGGTTCTCAATCACGACATCAAATGTCAAAATGTCATAAGTACTATAAATTTATACTGTAGGTAATGCGATGTGCTTCATTACATTGAGTAAATTCCATACATTATGCACGGAAAATGCCAAATTTATAATAAAAAAGAAACAATAAAATTGGTACTTGAAATATACATGCATATATTACATGCACCAAATCAAACAGGAAAATTGTATCATTCCGTTTTACATGAGGACGTGGCTCCAAAAAATCGGCAAGCGTGCAAAAACTAGAGCGAAATATCAGCTAAACAAACATAACATTTCACAGCCATAATATTATTTATGTAAATGGGAGATATGTTATCAATATCATATAAGTAGTATTGAAATGTTTAAAACTCGTACTAAATTTACACTAGCCCTGTTATTTTCGTATTTCTATTTTGTATAGCCCTGGCTTTATTTACTTCGTTCGTGAGGTGCGCCAAGACGCGTGACGCCCGCACTTACAAACTTCTGTAGCATTGGCACTGAACTCTTCCACAGCTCTAGTCTAGATAACGAATGTGGACGACAAGAACGTGTACTGTGCGAAATTATCACTGTCCCATTTTCTGTGAAAACTAAATACCAGCTCCTACACTTTAAGGTATTTAATAACGCGTATTGTTTACATACACAACACAATGTTGTTTCACAGTCGAGCGCTGGTCGAGGTTAACGCTATCTGTGCATAATGATTGCGTGTGTAATACGTCGGTAAACTACCTACTTGAATGACCAATATTTAATACTTTTCTTGCAGATGGTCTCCAGCACGACGTCCAGCAGCGCAGCATCGAGCCAAAGAATACAAAGCTCGTCGCAGCGACTGCAGCACATGGCCGCATCAGAAATGAAGGCCAGCTCCATGAAGTCTGACCTCACCGAGCTCAAGAGCTCCATTTCCGAAATGAAAAATCTGAGCAACACAGCTGCCAAAAACTTCGGGCAAAGGTATAACTCCCAAATATGTCAATCGTGCTCCACCTACACGAATTTCGTACATGCCCTACAATGACTACCATGTTGCATAATAAGTACGAAATGTGCCAATGTTTATTTTATGGGTTGGTCAATGGGCGTTACAATAACACAGACGGTTTTTTGAGAACATTAAAGACGCTTTTTCCATTAGCCAGGGAGCGATAGGAGCGAGCTCACCTGAGAGACCTTGGCTCTCGGCCAATTCCCACCCGCTGTTTTTCCAATCTGTTTGCAGTACCACACCGACAAACAATAGCAACAGTACGGTTTGCCGTGACCCTTACAAGCGCTCTATAAGAAATTAATTTAATTGTTCTAAGTATTTTTTCCGTGCTTCAAGTGCATTCTACTAAGATTCATAATGCCTACTATATCGCAATTTATTCCTGTTTGCAGATTGAGAAGTTCAATGGAAAACATAGTAGACCAAGATGACTTGGGAGACAGGCATTTGCCAGATATTCGTGATCTGAGTGACATGGGCGAGATGGGTGACATGAGTGATATGAATGAGCTGCAAGGAGACGGGCCACTGGTGACATTTCCTGAGTCAGACACCCCGCCGCCTGTCAGTGATAAACCTTCCTTGTTGGGTGGAAACTCTACTATTGTGGGGTCAAGCACTGCGAATGAGTTGAAATATAGTGCGGCGCGAGTGTCATCCGCAAGTTCGACACGCGTGATTAGCAACGACGGATACAGCGCGTCGCGTTCTGCAGCGAATAGTGCGAGGATGCGTCGGCTGCAGCACGGAGATGTGCAATACGCGGAGAGCAGTGCCGCCGGGGCATCTCATCGTCTACTGCAAGCGGAAGGACTCACGGCGGAACAAAATGCTGCGTATTTACAAGTAAGTGTTTGCAACTAAGTTTTCGTTATTTTTCTTTATCTTGAATGGAAATTCCGAATTAATTAAGTTTCGATGTGTTAACATAGTATGTATATTGATATATTTACCTAACTTTTGCTTTAGTTATCGTATGCAGTAAGCAATGAAGCGTGTAGTGTATAAAAGTAAATGAATTCGTTCTCTCTTTCGGGCGTCTCGCAATGGCGACGGACGGAGCCAGAAAGGCGCGCCGAAGGACGCGACCTCGTTCCACCGATCAATATCCTAGGGCACCGCGACTACAACTCGAATCGCGCAGTGCTGTGGTATTTCTTGACTTGATAACATCCAAGAGCGCAATGTGGTTATCACGACATAAATCACTGCGATAGTAAACACACTATGGCGGCCCGGTTTATTGCCGCTTTGACTGGTAGGATGCTGCGTCGTCGAGGATCGCCTGGAGCGGTGAGCTCATTTATCAGGCGCTTATCGCTACAGTAACTCAAGCACGCTTCTCAGTCAGCGCCTGACCGTCGCGCGCGCGAGCACACGCGGAAGTCAATTATTGCGCGTGCGCGTACCGGTACACGAATAGTACGCTTTAAATTTAGACCCGGAATGTCTGCGGGAGGGGGGTCTGTTCCGTGGCCCGTACGCCGAGGCGTCCTGACGCGCTTTCCTCCGAACTCGGAGAATCCTTCGGTGAGAGTCCATTTCTTGGGGGAAAATGGCCCGCAACATTCAACACATGTGACGTTCATACACAAATCTAAAATAATCGTAGAAAGCCCACGAGTTTCCCGCGATTGGCCTATATCCAATAGGAGCGTTCAGTATAATATAATCTGAGCAGTGACGTTCGACTGTTGTTCAATATTAAAGTGGTTTTTATTCCGGGACAAACGCCCCGCGACTTTCGAACGGACAATATGTCTTCCAAACGACGCTCGAGACCTAAATTACGTTTAGCAATTGCCGTAACTATCAAATATTTATTTTGTGATTCATACTTAAAACGCAGCGCACTAGATGTAACGCTAAAAATATAAGTAGAGTGTTTTAGTGATAAACGAGGTCATCTCTCTTGAGGTCGCCTTTATAGTTCCCATACGCGTTAGTCTAATTAGCAGATATGAAAAACAGTTGTTTCGTGCAATACCTATTCGATTTTAAAGTCTAGCAAGTGATAATTTTATCAAGTGATTATATTTATTCAGTTTCTAAAGGTGTCTGTCTATTGTGAATTTTAGGAGCAGCGGTCTCTCAAGGCGGGAGAATTGACAGCACAGGAGGCTAACAATATGTCGGCTTCTAGTTCGCGACTGCAGACGGAGGCCTTTAGTGCCGAGAAGAAAGCGATGGCTTCTGCGCAGGCACGACAAACTGTCACATCAAGCGGCATGTTCAGTCACAAAGAACACTCCAGTGTTGCTCACTCCAATATGACAATTTCCAGCAAAGCCCTGTCCACGAAATCACTATTATCCTCACAAGTAAGTCTTTTACGATCTAGCACACATTACTTTACAATTCGGTCCTATGGATGTGCAATTTCTAACATTATAATTATTGCGGTTTCAGATGAGTCAGTTACTAAATGGAACCATCAAACCTGGTGATGAAGATCTAACTAATTTAACCTTTGAAGATTTAGATAAGTTAAATGCAACCTCAAATCAAAAAGAAGTCGAAATGGCAATTCAGAAATATTCCTCTCGAATGAACGCTTTTATAACTTCCATAAAAAATAATCAAATTGATATGAAACATGCATCCACGCATTTTAATAAACTGAATGAAATGTTAAGAAGAGCATGGGCTGTGCCTACGTATGGACACGAATTGGGATATTCATTGTGCAACACCCTCAGAGTTTCTGGTGGACTAGACATCTTAATGGCCAATTGCTTAGAAAGCAGTAATCCAGACTTGCAATTTTCCACGGCAAAACTTCTCGAACAGTGTCTCACCACCGAGAATAGAGCGCACGTCGTTGAAAATGGACTGGAAAAAGTTGTAAACGTCGCCTGCGTTTGTACAAAACATGCAAATTCAGTAGATCATTCACGAATCGGTACGGGAATTCTAGAACACCTATTCAAACACAGCGAAAGCACATGTAGTGATGTCATTAAATTGGGTGGTTTAGACGCCGTATTATTTGAATGCAGAAAGAATGACGTAGAAACATTACGGCATTGTGCCACTGCTCTAGCAAACTTGTCGTTGTATGGAGGAGCAGAAAACCAAGAAGCTATGATCAAGAGGAAAGTTCCAATGTGGTTATTCCCTCTCGCTTTCCACAACGACGACAATATCAAATATTACGCATGCTTAGCAATAGCAGTTCTAGTCGCGAATAAAGAAATAGAAGCTGCAGTGCTCAAATCTGGAACATTAGACTTAGTTGAACCCTTTGTCACATCTCATAATCCTTCCGAATTCGCTCGTTCTAATCTCGCTCACGCACATGGTCAGAGTAAGAACTGGTTACAACGACTGGTACCAGTGCTAAGTTCCAAACGAGAGGAGGCAAGAAACTTGGCTGCATTTCATTTCTGCATGGAGGCTGGTATCAAGAAACAACAGGGCAATACGGAGATATTCCGTGAAATAGGAGCTATAGAATCGTTGAAGAAAGTAGCAAGTTGTCCAAACGCAGTAGCTTCTAAATACGCAGCTCAAGCGTTGCGCCTCATCGGCGAGGAAGTGCCACACAAGCTGTCACAGCAGGTCCCTCTCTGGTCCATAGAAGATGTCAGAGAATGGGTCAAACAAATAGGTTTCTCGGAATATGCCACTAACTTTTACGAGAGTAGAGTTGATGGAGATCTATTATTACAAATAACGGAAGAAAATCTCAAAGAAGACATCGGTTTACAAAATGGAATCAAACGCAAAAGGTACTTTTTTCACATTCTACAATAAAATCACGAAGTGCAATCAATTTCAAGACAACAACTCATAGTTGTTTCATACTTATTACAGATTCACTCGAGAACTTCAACAGCTCAAGAAGATGGCAGACTACACATCACGTGATACGGGAAGTTTGAATGATTTCCTGCAAAGCATCGGTCCCGAATACACAATCTACACGTATTCAATGCTCAATGCCGGCGTTGATAAAGAATCCATTAGAGGCCTTAGCGATGAACAACTAGAGAACGAATGCCGTATCGTCAACAGCATTCATAGATTAAGGATTCTGAACGCCATCCGAGGTAAGAACAGTAATTAATCAATTTGATAACTTCCTGCAACACGCAATACTTGTGCAAGATAAACAGAATACCTTACAGTGTTGTTTTATTTATAAAGATCGTAACCCATTTCCTAATATCCGCGATGGCTAGCATGTTTTAGTAAATATCTTGATAGTACATAAACATAATACGATCAAAGACTGAGAATATAAATAACGTCGTCGGTGCCCATAGAGTAACATTCTACAAAACGACATTTTTTTCACAGTGTACGAAAGCTCTCTACCAAGTAAAGGTGAAGAAAATATGGAAAAGAATTTGGATGTTTTCGTCAGTTACCGAAGATCCAACGGTTCACAACTGGCCAGTCTCCTCAAGGTCCACCTTCAACTGCGAGGGTTCACTGTGTTTATCGATGTGGAAAGACTAGAGGCAGGCAAATTTGACAACAATCTCCTACAAAGCATACGGCAGGCGAAACATTTCTTGCTTGTTCTGACACCAAACGCGTTAGACAGATGCAAAAATGACACAGATCGAAAAGATTGGGTTCATCGAGTAAGTATTGCCCTAATACGAAACACAGGTTTTGTCATCAAGGTCCCAAAGGAGATTATTTTAATAAATTCCTTTTCTTGTGTTTCAGGAGATAGTTGCAGCGTTGCAGTCACAGTGCAATATTGTCCCTATCATCGACAACTTCGAGTGGCCGAAAGCGGAAGAGCTTCCGGAAGATATGCGAGCGGTGTGCCATTTCAATGGAGTTCGGTGGATCCACGACTACCAGGACGCATGCGTTGAAAAATTAGAAAGGTAAATATTGTATACAGTAGTAAATACCAACTATAGGCACAGTTATATATGTAAGGTATAGTGATGAGTTTGGAATTATCTCATAACAATTATTTACTAATGAAGGTAACTATTTTATTTTCCTCGTAGGTGTAGTATAAAGCACTATGTATCACTAGTGAGAAAGTTCTATTTCTATCCGCGGTGGGTTTAAAGAAAACTGGAGAACATGTTTTCTCCCTTCGGTGTACAATGTACTATTCCCACCTCTTTTCTACCGACTTCCAAAAAAAGGAGGAAGTACCTCAATTCGACTGTATTTTTTTTATGTTTGTTACCTCATAACTTTCGACTGGGTGAACCGATTCTCAAAATATTTTTTTTGGCTGGCGGGAAAACACGGGTTTTAATTTTAATTTAAAATTTTAATTTCATCAAAATCGGTCGAAAAAAAAATTGAATGGAAGTCGGTATTATTTTTTTCAAATTGCTCTTGTTTCTAATTATTTGTTATATACCTTTTTGAGATTTGACGTTTGTATTTTTTATGTTAGCTGCTAAAAACAAAAGAAAGCTAGCATGGCAGGAATGAATTTTAATAGGTACAACATTCCTGCCCTGCTACGAAGGATAGCAACCGCCGCACATTTATAAGTTAGAAGTGACGAACTTTTGTTTATCAACGAGCAATGAGACACTTTCTGAGTGGGTGTGGTATAAACACATTTAACATCAATTTTTATTATGCATGGTTTGACTGAAAACCAGATAATATGAACTGAAACATCATTTAGTAGTGATCGAAGATCGGAGGATCGGATTTCGTATGATACGAGTATGTATATTATATATAGTCATGCTGTGTACACCTATTTAAGGAACATTGTTCAGCACAATACTTTGTAATTTTATACTTAATTGTAAATTTAGTGACGATGTTCTGTTTTGTGTGCCTAAATAAATAAATATATATACTTATAATGAATAGTGCTTCGTGGTAAACTCCCAAGGGACTTGTAATTTAAGGAATATTTTTGGTATCTTCTTTATGGCATCAAATGGTATTGGCAAGTCGTTTGCCTGCTTAGCGTCACGCTGATCCATAACAGTTGACTGTTACCTAACCATAGAGGAAACCAACCCCTCTATGGATGTCACCAACGTCTTTATTATGCTGTGCACGCGGCACCGCATGCGCTTGACAACCTGAAACATAGTTATTGTGTAATATTTGATGAGTAATTTAACTTACTACAGCAACATTCAAATCTAAATTACTTATTATTAAACGTGCACTTCAAAACGAAATCAAAACATAGCAACGCTTGCACCTTATTGCTTGGAGGTATAATATTTGGCACTACGGTGGTAGGTACTAATTTTTGGTTGATGTAGATGAAGATTGGTACTTACCATCAAATGACCACGTGTCCACGATCTATGCACGTGGAGGACTCCAACGCTATTGGAATAAAGTAAAATAAAAAACTTGTTTTTCCCCTCTCATACTTTCATGAAAGAGTCGCATCTTAACAATTCTACAACTATGTGAACATCATCATGATTAATTATTTTCCAGTTTCCTCCGTGGCAAGTCAAACCTGGCAAACCGGCTGGAAGGGCCCCTGAGAGGTCGTGACGTCCAGACTCCAGGCACCGCCACCATAGGCCGGGGGCCTCCCAACTACCAGCGCATGGCCTCTTGCGAGAGCAGAGGGAGCGACAAGGCAGATTGACTAGAGTCCTTACACACGCTACCGCCTGTTAGGTAAATATTTATACAATTTTTCAAACTAGCATTATTCGCTATGTCCATGTAACGTGGTGCGCTACGATATCTTCGGGGAATGATCGTGAAGTCCATACAATTTGACCATTAATCCATGAAGGTAACGCGCCGCGTTAAGTATTTGATGGTGAATAAGGCCCTTGGTAGTATCTGATCTGAAAGTTAGGATTTAGGTATCGATGATATTAGTTTATGAAACAAAACTCCATAACATCTGCCTACAAATCAAATCAATGATTTATATGATAATAATATATACCTATATATACTGTTGTGGGCACTGGCCACATCAGATTAATGTCTTGTTTTATATGTTTTAGATTACCCCTTTGCGTTCCAGAGACGTACATATACGTCAGTTTCATTCATAAATCTTTTTCTTATTTTATCCAACAAGCGGTTTTTTGAGTTACACTCCAATAACTGAACAGTGTTTCGCCTATCTTGATGATATTCTTATTGACCGTGAATGACAATGAACCTTTGCTGGGTCAATAAATCGGGTGAAAAAAATGTTTATCATGGTACCAACTTCAACAAGTTATTTCACATTATTTAGTGTTGAAGTCGGTTCCATTTTTTTTCGTTATTTTATTGTTATTTTTTTAATGCTATTAAGTATCAAGTAACGAGACGAGCAAGTCGTACGCTTGATGTTAAGCACTAAGCTTGCTCACGACAGTTGCAGTGCCACTCAGAGCTTAAAACTGTAGTTTTGCGTGGCACTGCACTGCACTCGTAACCCCAAGACATTGGTTTTAGTCTCTTTCGCCAAAAACTTTCACTTACTACAGTGCTCTTCAAACCCTAACACAGTAATGCTTACGCACTATTGCTCCGCGGTAGAATATCCGGCACTGCGGTGGTACCAATCATGACGGCATCTTGCAAAAGTCGCCCAACACTTAATAGTAAAATGCTTTTAAAATCATTTAATAAAAATTATGAAGGATTACGAAAGTTAAGTTGAAAATATTCTTTTCTCGGTTGGATAACGCTTTCCAAGGTTTTCAATAGATGTCGCTCCGTCCCCATACGACGACGGTTAAAATCATATAGAGTTAAAATTCGACGCTCGGACGGTAAGCTTCGGTGGCCTAGTGGTCATGGCGTCTGACACGGGTTCGAATCCCGTCCAAAGATGTGATTTTTCTCTCTCTAAAATTACAATGTTTGGTCTCGCTAAGACGTTAGTGCTTAAAAATCATATAACAAGTAAATAACTCTTGTTTCACTTACAGACCACGAAGACACCGCCAATCATCCCTCGAGAAATCATCACCGTCTTCACAAAGCTGCGAACAATTAACAAGTAGTTGTAAAACTTCCAAGACCGCATCTCCCGAGAAATCATTGTACAGTCTACCCGAAAGACTGTCCGAGAGCAGTGACAACTTAGACTCTACTGATATAGAGGCTAACTCACGTAGATGCCGCAGCTGTGAAGGCATTTTGGAAGCCGAGGAATTGCACACACAGCTCTCCCTGCCTGCACCCTTAGATGCTGCCACACAAACAAAAAGAAAGAAAAACTTCATGGACAGATGTGTGAACAAAGTGAGACTGTGCTGAGTATCGGTCGTAAACATGTGCTTGCGTGTGTAGGCCATTGACTGCCCCATTGGACTCCAATCGCTTAAATGTGAATCTTATATCAAAGTACAAAAGTGCGCACAATGTGTATATATTTTGTGTATGCCTACGTTTATAATGTGTTTGAGCACATTCATTGGTAATCTAATTATACTGTAATCTCAATGAGTGTCTGAGTTATATTATACTGTTGATAAGTGAGAAAGTTGGAGCTACCCTGCCGTGTTTGAAGAGCATCGCAAGAGGTGGTGACACGAACTGCGCCGGTTTGCTAATGTTGTAGTATAGTAAAACGCTGCAAGTATCCTTGTCTTTGGCAATATTTTAATATATTATCTCTCTATCTCTTCACTCTCTATAGAATTTACGAAGAATTTATGGATGTAACTATTTTATTTTTCATTTTAGTATCTTGCCAATGAAGTATTTGTAAAAAGGAAAATCTTACAAAATTATTATTTGCATATGTGATAGCTTAGATCTTCTAGAAGTTATGAAATATTTAATGAAATCACTCGAAAATTTTAAATGTTAGCGCCTATTATAATTTATTTCTGTATTAATATGCTATTATATTATCAAAACTGAACAGTGTATGTATTACTAAAAATTGTACAAAATTTTACCATAGATTAGTGTACATGTAGTCATACATTTAATGAGTTAACCATATGATTATGAGTAATTTTACCCTGTCGACATTATGTATTTATGTGCTAGCTCTAACCACGAAATAAATGGTATTATTAAAACTTTACCTTTTTTTCTTAAAAAAACCGATATTAAAAAATATTTAGTGACACTTCCGCTGAAAAGAAAACAATGAATTTGGCCTATTTGGGGGCGTGCACCACCCTCCCTCCCGCATAAAATGCTAATAGGAAGAATACAAAATAAAAAGCACAAGAAACCCCAAATCAACCAAAACCGATTCGACACGTGTTTGGCCTCTACACGAGGCATCCTCAGGAGATGTTGACTCGTCTAGCTAGACGAGTCAACATGTTTTATTTTCAGCGGAAGTGTCACTAAATATTTTTTAATAATGTTTTTTGATAATGGATTTCCGCAAAGTAACGCCTGAATCAATAAATTTTTTTCTTAACTTAATTTAAGTACCGTACATATTACAGCCCTACAATTATTATGGAAAGGTTATTACGAGTAAGAAAAAAATAATTAAATAATGTACATAGGTAGGTACATATGTATTAACATAGGTATAATACATTTATGATAAACAGAAAAATGAACCAATAACTGAAGATTAGATTTTATTTATTTCTTAAAACAATGTGTATAATGGGATATCAGTCAGTGATTAAATAAGTACATAACAAATATTAAATTAACCTTTCTAGTAATAATTCAACGTTAACAATAATTAGGATTAAGATTTGAGATATACCTCGTAGGTAAATATACATTATTATTAGCTGCACCCCGCAGTTTCACACGCGCCGCGTAGTGATGGAGGATGATGATGATGATGATGATGAAATGTACCTATCCATGTATACCTACTTCCCCGAAGTATGAAAAATCGAAAAACCTAAAAATCATAAAAAAATATGCAGCTGTTCTGAGTTATAAATGGTGTAACCAACAAAACATTGTTTTATATATTTAACGGAGTACCAAGGCCAGTAGGATTATTTAACGTAGTAACCACTTCCCTCATCGGGTTTATTCATTACGAACTATTAAAGAATGAAGAACCCAACTTTGCTTCACACAGTTTATTCTTAGCGCTATTACACAGTTAAGTCTAAACTAATAGTTAAAATGGTACTCACAATATTTCCACAGAACAACACTTCACTCGACCACAACTCGCAATAGAATCATTTTGACTTCTTTTTTTTTTTAGAACCGTCTAATGCTGTTTGCCTCTACCGGCATTTATAGCGTCACCGGACGGTAGTTTGACTTCCCAACGGCACGCCTTTTTATAACAAAGATGGCGTACTTAGTCTAGTTGTGAAGTCATCACAATTTAATTCAAACATCGGTTTACAAATAACTTAGTTTATAATGACGAATTATGATTTGTTAATTTCATTTATTTTATTCATCAATTTTATTTTAGTTAAAGCATTTAAACATCGGAAACCACGTGTCAGACTTTACACTGTGCAAATGCGATTTCAAATTTATTGCGTTTTACAAATAAAACGAATCCAAATGATCTTAATCCTTAAGCTTGTCATTTTATAAATCCAGACATGAGTTTAACAATAGATTATTTGACAATTAACCAAAGTTTAAATTGTTCTGAGTTATTGTTTATTGACCGGAAGTCGACAAACCATAACTATACATCTTACAACTCAGAAGCTAATTTTACACTTAACTGTACAATTCAACTACAACAATAAAATCTTAAACTTATCCAACTATCTTTAACCGACATTGTTAAACTTTGAGCATGTGTTTTAAGTCTATTTTGGTCTTGCGTCGACACGGCCATTCTGCGAGACTGTTTGTGCGTGCCCTGCACCAGTCGCGGTTCTGAAAGATAGAAATGACTTTCTGAGCTAGGTATCCGTCCTCCGGTACACTAGCTAACAACTTGTGAGTGGTCGGTGTTTCTATTTCGGAAATGATAGGATGTAGTCTGAATGATAACCGATTCCAATAATACTTACAAGTTATCAACCAATGTTTTCACACTGACAATTTTAAACGAATCATGTTCAAAGGTTATGTAGGTGAGTATTATACTCGTAGCTAAGCACCTCTAGAAAGTTCATACCTATTTAGGTAAGATTTGCGGTATATAAGGAAAGTAAGTGAAGATATTGTAATGCTTGTAATGCTCCACGCATTCTCGCACGGTTTATGTTAATGCAAATGCTCCACGCATACTTGCATGATTTTGTATGACGTAGATAGGTTTTGATATGGTGTATATCGTTCAGGATGATGCTGTGGTCCTGAGCGGTCTTGAACGCCGTGTTCCACAGAGGCTCTAAAGAAAATATGAACTAGGTCGTTGCTGCGGTCTGGGCCTTATCATTGTGACCGTGTCCGCAGGGGTTCTAAAAGTTATTGTTTTAATTATATTCCTCGTTCGGGATGATGCTGTGGTCCTGAGCGGTCTCGTATGCCGTGTTCCACAGGGGCTCTAAAGGAAATAGGAACTAGGTCGTTGCTGCGGTCTGGGCCTTATCATTGTGACCGTGTCCGCAGGGGTTCTAAAAGTTATTGTTTTATTTATATACCTCGTTCGGGATGTTGCTGTGGTCCTGAGCGGTCTCGTACGCCGTGTTCCACAGGGGCTCTAAAGGAAATGGGAACTAGGTCGTTGCTGCGGTCTGGGCCTTATAATTCTGACCGTGTCCGCAGGGGCTCTAAAAGTTATTGTTTTGTTTATATAACTCGTTCAGGATGATGCTGTGGTCCTGAGCGGTCTCGTACGCCGTGTTCCACAGAGGCACTAATGGAAAAGGAATGGACGATGCTGTGGTCTAGGTCTTATTATTTTGACCGTGTTCCACAGAGGCTCTGAAAAAGTAAAGGTAAGGAAGCGGGAATGACAGACATGTACAGACTTACTGATTTTTTCTTTATTGAGTGACGTCATATATCCGCTTGTCTACACGAATAAACGTCAGTAAACTAATTCCTTGCCAGTTTTATTACTAGCTTGTCTTAATAAATTTGTATGAGGACTATGGCAAGAAGAAAGGAACTCACCATTATTTATATATCCAGCACTGGAGCCACTTTGGAGGTTGATGGTAGTGGATCCTCCAACGAACAATTGAGCGGGGATAAAACTTGCTGTTGAGAAGTTTCAACTAAGGTCATTGATGAATTATCAGCTGGTCGAGGTGTCACTTGTTCGGTTAGGTTACCTTTGTTTATCGACACGGTTTCCTGCTCACCTGGTTGTGGTGCTCGGTGCAACTGGTCATGAGCAACCTTACGTGGACGCCCTCTGCCGGTCACCCGTTTCACCATATATCGGTTATTGTCAAGGATCCTGTGTATCTCGTACGGCTCGCTGTATTTTAGATCTAGCGATGTCTGGTTGCGGGGATTGTTCTTGATGAGAACATAGTCTCCTCGCTGAAATGGACGTATTGCTCTTGTCAAATCGCTCCTTATCATATAGCGCCGAAGCAGCCATTTTCTGTCGCACGTATTGCTCAAGCAAGTCAAAGTCTACGCATTCGTTGTCAATATTCACCAACCTTAAAAGTTCTGGTGGTACACTCTGTTGGCGGCGGGTCAGTAGTGTTAGTGGTGCAACCCCAGTTACTCGATGTAGGGTACAGTTAAAAGCGAGCTGTAATGCTTCTAGCGCTGACTCCCAATCTTCGGTATCATAGTTCTTGATCATAGTTAATGCATTTTTCAATGTGCTCATAACGCGTTCGACTTGTCCGTTAGCTCGGCTTATTCCTGGCGCAATGGAATGTAGGTATATTGATTCCATAACGATCGCAATAAATTTTAAATTCTCCAAGGAACTATCTAACTCCATCAACCACGATCTGCACAGGGGTTCTGAACAGGTGAACGACTCGTTTCAGAGCTGCGAGGCTGCTACTTGGGCTTTTGTCGTTGGAATAGCTAAACAGTATGTATGTATTTAGTGAATGCGTCAATAATGACTATTACATACTCGTCTCGTCCCTCAGCATTTCTTGTACCCAGCTTGTCTGTAATATCCATGTGGATGACCTGGAACGCTGCAGTGGGCTTTTGGATCGGGTCAAGCTGCGCTTGGATAGCCCCAGACGGCCCCTTCGAGGTTCTACATATAACACAATTGTCTACAAACCTTCGGACAGTTGTGTTCATTTTGTTAAACCAGTATGTTTCTCTCAGCTTCTGCAGAGTTTTCTCCCATCCGGGGTGTTTTAGCGCAATATGGAAAGAGTTTATCAAACTCCACTGGAACGACTTAGGGACTACAATTGGTTTATACCTCCCGAATGTAGAATCCGTGATAGGCTTCTTAAGTACGCCTTCCTCCAGAACGTAGCCTTCAACAGGGCTATCACTGGTCATGCTATCTATCAGCGGACGGAGAACATCGTCGCGGCGTTGTTCGATCTGCAGCCACTCCATGTCTCGGGTCATGACGTTGATAGACATTTCGGGCGATGGGTTCCTACTGAAAAAATCTGCGTGCTGCAGTCTTTCACCTTTTCTATATTCGACCTCAAACTCGTAATTCTGCAGGAAGGTCCACCAGCTATGGATTCGAGGCAGGAGATCCTTCTTGTTCTTGGACGCTTTCAAGGCGTTACAGTCTGTTATAACCTTGAATTTCCGGCCGTAGAGGTAATGCCGAAAATGTTTGATGGCCCTTACTACTGCCAAGGTCTCAAGCTCGTAAGAGTGGTAGCGGCTCTCGGCGTCGGTAGTGCGCTGGCTCATGTACGCGACTGGATGCTGGCGGCCTCCGATGGTCTGGACCAACACCGTTCCGTTGCCGATGCTGCTGGCGTCCGTGTAAAGATCGATTGGTGCGTCTTCCTTGAAAAGCCTCGTCGTGTCTCTCGTTCCATTCCCACTTCATATCATTTTTGGTCAGTTCATATCAGGGGGACCATCACACGCGAGAAATTGGGAATGAAACGTCTAAAATATCCCGCTAGGCCGTTAAACTGTCTAACTTGTTTAACAGTTTTCGGTGTTGGTGCCTTCGTTAAAGCCTCCACCTTTCTTGGGCTAGGACTAACTTGTCCATCTGCTATGATATTGCCCAAATACTCAATGGAGCGTTTAAAGAAGGCAGTTTTATCGACATTTATAGAAAACCCAGCTTCTTGGAGGGCAGTTAATATGCGTTTAAGGTGGGATAGACCCTCAGCAAATTCCGAACATTTTGAAAATACGTCATCAACGTAAACTTGGCAAACCTGATCGCTTGAGCTCAAGAGGTGAGCTAGAGCCCTATTTATGCAACGTTGGAAACTACTGCACGTTCTCGCTTATAACACGTTTCATAAGTATGACCCATCATTGAACAGAACGTGCATGTTGGTCTACCAGCATTTCAAGTAGTTTTATTATCCTGATGATGCTGTTGAGAGTTATCAGTCTTGTAACGGCAACGACAGTCGCGTGTACCGTGACCCGGCTTTTTACAGACTTGGCAATATAGCAATGGCTTATCGAACCGCGATCGCTTACCAGGGCCCTGTTGTACACCCGATGTCCCAGGATGAGGTCGCTTAATGCTTCGTATAGAAGATGCAACCGAAATAAGCTCTGGTACTGATGTGGCCCTCGTATTTAAAAGTTCTATTCTCAACCGCTCATCCCCAATGCAACCAATTACTGCCTCAACTGCGTCATCATTCGATAACTTATCCTTATATATTCGTCCTTATAGATACGTCGCCATAGAACCCAAGCCTGTGAGAAGAATTGCTCAATGTCTTTGAAATTATCATAAACATGTTGTCTAAAGCGCGCAATGTCCCGAGAATATCTATTCTCCGGTTCGAAAGTCATTATCAAAACATCGCGCAATACCTGCCATGTGGTTGTAGATACCAACCAATTGCCAACCCATAACCTTGCGCGACCTTTGAGCAAACTACCAGCCTTCATTCGCACTTCATAATCGCTCAGGTTATAAGTTTCCATAGCTGTGGTCACATGCTGACACCATTCTCTAACCCCAATGTTGGTGTCCGGATCGTATGATGGCAAATAAATGTCATTAATCTTAGTTTTGGGGGTATCTGGTTGTGTCGTAATACGATCAGACATGTTACATCATTTGCAACATCTTACTAAAAAACTCTGTCGGTAACCCATTAACAGAAGTATTAACGTTTTCATTATTTGAGTCAGATGGACGGGCAGAAGTGGGGGCAGATCCCACTTTTGATAACGGAGTACCAAGGCCAGTAGGATTATTTAACGTAGTGACGTCAGCAGGGCTGCCGTCACCACTTCCCTCATCGGGTTTATTCATTACGAACTATTAAAGAATGAAGAACCCAACTTTGCTTCACACAGTTTATTCTTAGCGCTATTACACAGTTAAGTCTAAACTAATAGTTAAAATGGTACTCACAAGATTTCCACAGAACAACACTTCACTCGACCACAACTCGCAATAGAATCAGTTTGACTTCCCAACGGCACGCCTTTTTATAACAAAGATGGCGTAGTCTAGTTGTGAAGTCATCACACTTTAATTCAAACATCGGTTTACAAATAACTTAGTTTATAATGACGAATTATGATTTGTTAATTCGTTTACTTATTTATTAAACATGTATTTATCGTTCTATCAAATTTTATTTTAGTTAAAGCATTTAAACATCGGAAACCACGTGTCAGACTTTACACTGTGCAAATGCGATTTCAAATCCATTGCGTTTTACAAATAAAACGAATCCAAAGGATCTTAAACCTTAAGCTTGTCATTTTATAAATCCAGACATGAATTTAACAATAGATTATTTGATAATTAACCAAAGTTTAAATTGTTCTGAGTTATTGTTTATTGACCGGAAGTCGACAAACCATAACTATACATCTTACAACTCGGAAGCTAATTTTACACTTAACTGAACAACTCAACTACAACAATAAAATCTTAAACTTATCCAACTATATTTTAACCGACATTGTTAAACTTTGAGCATGTGTTTTAAGTCTATTTTGGTCTTGCGTCGACATATTATATTTATTTTATATATTGATGATTATAAATAACTAATAACAGTAAATAAAAAATGGATTCGTTACCCGTGCTACTGCCAGCTTACTACCAGTAGTAACACGGGTATAAATTTTTGGCCATGTTACCACTAAATGCTCTAGTAACAACACAGGAATTATTTGTTTTCCCATATTACTACTGACCAATATCATCATTGAAACTTTTCCATTTTCAAAAATCATAGACATTTTGACCTAATTAAATTAAACACAAATAAAATAAGATAAAGAAAAAAAAAATCAAAGTTCTTCTTGTTTCCGTAACAAAAAAATTATGTAAGTACTTATAGTTAATTGATCACAAACATTACTCAGACATACATTTTTGCCCGTGTTACCACTAACTGCTCTAATAGTAACAGGAATTATTTGTGTTCCCATATTATTACTGACCAATATCATCGTTTAAACTTTTCCATTTTCAAAATCATAGATATTGATGACCTAATTAAATAAAACACAAATAAAATAAGATAAAGAAAAAAACAAATAAAAGTAAATATTTTGTTTATATTATTATTCAAAGTTACTAAGTACTTATTACCTTAACAAAAAAAATATAGTTAATTGATCACATTGATCACTACATTATTAAGTAACCCAACATTGTACTAAATAACTTCCTTGCCATCAATACAAACTATGCATACCTAATCAATACTAAAGTTTTGCGAACTCAACGTAACCAACTGAAATTTATCTATTGAATTATTGTGTTACAAGGTTTTTGATACAAATGTACCAAATATGGAACTGTTATATAATAATAATAATATGTCACATACTAATGCAATTATTAAATAAAAAATGTAAGTTGGAATATTTCACTGAGTTTGTATTGACGGAAAGGCAGTTTTGTTTATTATAGCTGCGCCCCGCGGTTTCATCTGCATGGTGATGATGTTAAAAATATTTATTTAACCATCCACCATCTGTATCAGAGCGACAAAAACATAAAACAAATTATGGAAATCGGTACAGTACAGTTCAGAAGTTTGTTCCTACATACATTTCGGCAATTCATTTTTATCTTGCATATTATAATCTCTGAATAGTGTTATGTGATGAATTACCAATATAAAATTATATTTCTTGATGAATTAAATTTCTGTTTTGTTACGAAAATACCAACAACAACCTAATTGACTTTTTTGACGTGAATATGAACGTCTTTAAATTTGCTACCATACAGGGGCAATCCAAATAACCTACTGATAACAAAATTAGGGGATACAGTTTGGCATTGTAGTTTCGAATCTATCCTATACATCCATATTTCTATCACGAAGTAGTAATGTTTGCAATACTGTGTATTGGTTTGAGCAGTACAGGTGCCAGCAAAATTACAGGCACATGAGAATTAACATCTCAAGGTTACGGGCACAGTGCAGTTTATCACTTGTTACGATATGAATCTGTCCACTTAACACCAGCTGGGCTATTATGCATCTCAGTTGCTAACAAATGTTGATTGAAATCTTGAAAAATGGCCGCTCTATGTCAGTTTTGACTTCTCCGGTAAGCAAAAATGTTAGTAAGTTGATCACTGAAGCTGACAAAAGTGACATAGAGCGGCCATTTTTTCAGATTTCAATCCACATTTGTTAGCAACTGAGATACATAATAGCCCAGCAGGTGGGCTTTGTGATTGTACTGTCTCCTGATAACATAATAGAACACTTGAGGTTACATTTAATCACATTTTGTGCTATTAGGGGCAAGAGATTGTTGTTTGTATGTAAATCAACCATTCTGTAACTAATTAGTTGACTTTTCAGATTGATCATCAAAACTCATAGTTGACCCATTAAATTAAAAATAAAACAAAATTATTTTACAGTGGGAAGTAACTGCCTACTTCCTAAGATAAAATATAATAAAATACATATCTAATATCTATGGTTCACTAAAATAAAACTTATCTATTTACTTGTATAGAAAATGAGCACTCATCACACCCTATTACGATTGATTTAGAAACAAATTCATTTTCATTCAAGAAATAAAGTCCACCACACCGACAACTATAAGTATACAACTTGTTGACTTCATCATACACCATATCCATTAATTTTATAGTGTCATACAATAAAAACTCGTTGTGCTCTTCACAAGTAAGTGAAGCGTCGTACTGTTTACGACTTTCTGGGTTTCTCAGGACTGACCAGGCCTTTTGAATAAGAAGAAAATTGTCTTCATTTGTGTCGCTCTTATCCGGATGTGATGCCAGCAAAAGACGTAGATATTTCTTTTTCAGTTCTTCAGCAGATGCTGTCTTATCGCATTGAAGGACATCGTAGAAGTTGATCAATGAACTATTATTTTCCATTGTTAGGAAGGCATGAGAGTAATAAATCGTAATTGGTAATTGCTCGCATAATTCAATTCAACTACCCAACCCACCAAAGAGCAACCCCCACCAATGGAGCTGGCATGGCTGCGAACCACAGACTAAAAGATGCTAACGCATCGATGCTGCGAAACAAAGAGTAGGGTAATATATTATAGGGAACAATGCAGCTAAAAGTTCCTAAAAATTCAGATTAAAAAAAAAAAAAAAAGAGCAACCCAGTATTCATTGTAGTCTTTGGAGCAACCCACATAATATAATATAAACATAAGCATATTTAGATATAGTCTGATTCATCTATGATATGGTTTTTTTTTCTTCTATGGCCATGACGCGACCAGCGTATTGTGCCAGTGCTTAGAGTTTTATCTTGCATTGGATTGATAAAACATGACGTAAACTTGTATTTCTATATATTTTTTACTTTTAAATAAAACCGGGGAAACTTGGTATTTACAAAATAAAATTACACGGAATAATTTCGAAATTGAAGGAAATCAGGATCAGGAAGGTTTGAAAGGTTATTTATTGGGTGACATAATAATTATAGAAAAAGAGATGAATATAATATAACTACAAAAATAATATAGTACCAGAATAATTAAAATATATACATAACATATTATTACAATTTTATATTGTTTAAAGCCATGAAATCCGTCATGGCCTTAAACACTAGAGCGCTTTTAGAAGTTAGTAAGAACGGAATATTTACAGGAAATGGAATATCTAGAGACTCGAGGGTTTCAAAGAAGGAGGAACGATCATACAAAGGGCAAGATAGTAAAATATGATTAACATCGCCAACAGCATAATCACAGTCACATTTTGGATTGTCCACAATTTGAAATCTGGCAAGATGAGCAGTGCTACAGACATGCCCCAAACTTAATCTTATTAGCGTCGTTGTAGCAATCTTCCCAAGATTTATTTTTGAGAACCATGGTTTTAATTGGACTTTAGGAATTGGAATGAGGAAATTATATTTGCCTTTGAGCTGTGAAGTTTTTGCCCAATTGTCATTCCAGGAGTCCTGGAGATAGAGCCTAGGCAAAGTAGATAAGTCATGACAATAGTTAATATAAGGACACAAGTCTCCACATTTCACGGCTTCATTAGCAAGTATGTCGGCCTTCTCGTTTCCTTTTATGCCACTATGACTGGGAACCCAAATAAACGAAATTAGGTAACCTTTTTGACAGGATTCATAATTTTCATTCTTATCTCTTGCATTTATGACTACAGGCATATGGATCTTTGATTTAAATGGGAATCCTTCCAAAGCTTGAAGAGCGCTCATCGAGTCCGTTATTATTATAAATCCGTCTTATTAGACTTTTCTTTAGTTTTGTCAACAGAATATAATCTAGCGTTTTAAAAATACCGAAACATTCACCAGTATTCATAGTATTTTTTGAACTATTTTATACTCACGGTGGTAAACACCTACCCCAACGTTTTGTCCTTCTTCATGCTTGGAAGCATCACAATAGATGTGGTGCCACCCTTGCCATTTGTCATTAATAATGGAATTGAAGACAATATTTGCGTCCGTGTCACCTTTTTTAATGCCTAAATTCAAATGTGCGTCAGGGGCAATAACTAGGGCTTCGAAGTTGCTGTCAAAAAATGCTAGTGTTTTTGAGCGGTACGTTGGAGTTGACAATGATTTGAATCTTATGAGACTATTTACTAGACAAGGTTTAGATTTGAACTTCCAGTAAGGATTCGGCAGAGTAAGGTCGCTCAGAGAAAATAATTTAGGAATAAGAGGGTGATCAGAAAATTGTAAAGCACGGAAAAAGAAACGTTCTGACAAGTACTGTCGTCTAATATTTAGAGGAGGTTCGGCACACTCTGCTTGTAAAGCATTTAAGGGGCTCGATTTCATGGCACCAGACATTATTCTGAGTGCCTTGTATTGAATGACATTCAATTTCTTGATTGCAGCTACTCTACATGGCTCCAATAAAAAGCTCCCATAATCTAGGGCACTTCGTATTAAGGCATTGTAGACCAGCTTAAGCGAAAATTCGTGTACACCCCACCAAACGCCTGAAAGGCACCTGAGCAAGTTGACTCATCGTTCACATTTAGCTGCAACATAATCACAATGTGGCATACCAGTTAGTTTAGAGTCTAGTTTCAATCCTAAAAATTTGGCTTCTTGTTTTTGTTGGATTCGTACTCCATCGAAGTAAACATCGATCGGTGGAGAATTGCGCAAACTTGAAAACAGTACTGATATACATTTGTCTATTGATAGTTCCAGCCCATGTTTATCAAACCAGATTTTAAGACTGGATAAAGACGTTGTTATATGATCACTAGCATTAGTTATTGATTGGTCTATACTATAGACTACTAAATCATCAGCATACTGCAGTATTTTTACCGACTTTTCAAGTAACAGGTTCAAATCATGGGTGTAAAATATTATATAGTAGGGGGCTAAGGACTGAGTCCTGTGTTAGACCTTTCCACAGAAGCTTATAATCATTTGAGGAATCTAATTTAACTGTTCGACCGCTCAACATATGTATGATAAAATTTGTGAACATAATAGGGACGTTTAATTAGGTTAATTAAGTTTGAAGAATTGGTAATATCACACTGTCATATGCAGATTTTATATCTTGCAATAAGGCTGTTACTGATTTATTGTGTGATAGAGCTATACGAATATCTGTTACTAAAATACTAGCGCTATCCATTGTGCTCCTACCTTTTCTAAAACTATATTGAGTACCAGGTAAAAGATTATTTGATTCAATGTACCATTCAAGGCGATTCTTCACCAGCAGTTCAGCTATTTTTGATATAACATTGCCTAGAACAATAGGACGGTATGATGTAATCTCATTAGGTGTTTTATTTGGCTTCAAAATTGGAAGGATAATTTGTGATTTCCATGATGTTTTTGATTGATGATTTCCATGTTTGACATTATAGTGTTTATCAAGTCTAAGACGTAATACATGGATATATTACCAAGGTGCTTATAAAATGAGTATCCATCCTCCAGCCCATCCTCGCCTGGAGCGGTGTCTTTAAAACATGACAAAATGCCATTTAGACAAAATAACATCCAACCGAGGGAACTGTGCCTCGGCCCAACCCGGGGTCGGGAGGTTCCTCCATAATTAAAAGCTATAAAAACTTACCGAGAGAGATGGGTCGTACACTAATATATATTATTATGTACTATGTACAGATTGGAAACTCAACAGGCGGAGTTTTGGCGCGAACGCGGAAAGTTTACGTTTTTCCATTGTATTATTTATCAAAACTTATGCTTTTTTTCAGTGTTAATGTTTAAAATTGGTGGCGTTTTTCTCATTAAGCGCTGTTTTACGTGCATGAGTGTGGGCAAGTGATATAATGTGGTGAAACGTGTTTTTCCGTGTTGTTTCCAAAACTCCATAGAAGCTGATGGTAAAGTTGCCACCACTTTACTAAAGCACTGAACTGACTGACTACGACTAATATCAACAAAATATTCTACTAAAGCTTTGTAATACAAATAACTTGACACTGGCAAATGCACGAGAAGTGCGGGACCATAACCCTCTAAGGAGGACTTGACACTGGCAAATGCACGAGAAGTGCGGGACCATAACCCTCTAAGGAGGGAAAACGAAAAAAAACTCAACAGGCGAGGGGTATAACGTTCCGACAAGGGTACGGGAGCCAATACACTAGTAGTGACAGGTCAACCAAATATGAAATCTATCGATAATAAAAATTACGATGAAGTTTCACTGTTTTTTATTATTAATAATTTGATATTTACGTACAATAAAAATTTCAAAGTTAACATAATCACTTTTTCAAACCCCACATCTTAGACATTTGACATAATGGCATATTATAATAATTGTATACCGAACTTTTTGTCTTTATAACTGTGTTATTTTTGTTTCAATAATAAACGAAAGTACAGTTTATCGTGTGTAGCATCTTTGTTTCTAAAGCCATATTTTTCTTATCTCGTAAATCTTCGTCCTTTAGCTTTTTTGCCGCTAGTTTTATCTGCATCCAGAAAAGTTATATACACGTTTTTATTAAGGTCAGCTGTAATTTTTTTCAAAGTCTGGACTGTTCACACTTTTCAGTCAACTTTAGCCGCTTGTTATAGTTAACTTTTCTTCTGCTATTCATTAGTTTGGCGCATTTGTAATACATTTTCCTATAGTTCGGTATCAATAACGCAATATTCGCGGTAAGTTTCCTCCGGGATCACTTTGGACTCTCTGAAAGAATCAAAAGTCTACTTTAAGTATAAATATTGCTATGAAGAAAATGATGGATAAAATTTATGTACATGTGATGCCGAAAATGTTTTTGAAGGTTTACCTCTACTTTCAGGCGTGATAGGGTGACGTCCTTGTTTCCCCTTGGACTGCCGGATATGCCGAAAAATAAATTCGTGTAGTCACAAGGTTTGTAAATTGTTGTTTTATATTACCATTCCAGTTATTATTATTATAGAAAGCTCTGTAGTATACTTTAACAGCATATCATCATCATCATCATCATCATCAGCCTGTAGCAGTCCACTGCTGGACGTAGGCCTCTCCAATTGCACGCCACTTAGGTCTATCTTGGGCTTCTCGCATCCAGTTTTTGCCAGCCGTCTTGCGCAGATCGTCACTCCACCGTGCCTCAGGACGTCCTACACTACGTTTGCCGAGACGCGGTCTCCACTCTAGAACTCGTTTACCCCAACGGTTGTCGGTTCTACGGCTAATATGGCCAGCCCACTGCCACTTCAGCTTGCTGATCCGGTGGGCTATGTCGATGACCTTGGTTCTCTGACGGATCACTTCATTTCTGATGCGATCCCTCAGAGAAACACCGAGCATAGCCCTTTCCATAGCCAGCTGAGCGACCTTGAGCTTGTGGACCATTCGAGCCGTCAGTGTCCACGTTTCGGCTCCGTATGTCATGACGGGTAGGACGCACTGATTGAAGACTTTCGTCTTCAGGCACTGTGGAATCGGCGAAGTAAGGACTCGACGTAGCTTCCCAAACGCTGCCCAGCCCAGCCGAATTCTTCTATTCACCTCGTTCTCAAAGTTGTTTTTTCCCAACTGCAATGTCTGCCCGAGGTACACATATTTTTGAACAACTTCGAGAACGGCGCCATGTATCGCAATCGGTTCCGGTAGAACATGTTCGTTGAACATGACCTTGGTTTTGTCCAAGTTCATCCGTAGGCCGATGCGTATAGAAGAGTCAGCCAGGTCATTCAGCATCTGTTGCAGGTCCTGCAGCGTCTCTGCCACGATGACGATATCGTCAGCAAATCGCAAGTGAGAGATGTATTCGCCGTTGATATTAATGCCACGTCCTTTCCAGTTCAGCGTCTTGAACATATCCTCCATTGCATTTGAAAACAATTTCGGGGAAATAACGTCCCCTTGTCTCACTCCTCGATGCAACGGTATGGGACTTGTTTGCTGATTCTGTACTTGGACGGACATGGTGGCGGTTTCGTAAAGACATCTCATCACTTGGATGTATCGCCAATCTATCTGGCAACGCTGCAGGGACTCCAGAACAGACCAGATTTCAACCGAGTCAAAGGCCTTCTCATAGTCCACGAATGCTAGACACAGGGGCTGATTATATTCTTCGGTCTTCTGTATAATCTGCCGCACTGTGTGAATGTGGTCTATGGTGCCGTATCCGCTCCGAAACCCAGCCTGTTCCGGTGGTTGGAATTCGTCGAGTCTACGCGCAAGACGGTTCGTGATCACTCTTGAAAACAGCTTATAGACGTGGCTTAGAAGGGATATGGGTCGATAGTTCTTCAGCAGGGTCTTATCTCCCTTTTTGAAGAACAGGACGACCACACTCCTACTCCACGCCTCTGGAGTTCTCCCTTCGAACAGGACAGCGTTAAAAAGCTTCTGGAGCTCCCTCAGTACGGGTTTACCTCCTGCTTTTAGTAGCTCTGTTGTAACGCCATCCTCTCCAGGGGCTTTTCCATTTTTAAGCTGTCCAAGAGCGATCTCGATTTCGCCAATACTGACTTCTGGCAAGTCTTCGGTGAAATGGCGTGTTAACGTGGCTCTAGGATCATTTTCGGGATCAGGTCGAGATGCATGCGATGCGTATAATCGGCCATAAAAGTCCTCCACTTCCGAAAGGACTGCCGGCTTCGAAGCAACGACTTCTCCACTAGCTGTGGTCAACTTCGTCAGGTGGCTTCTTCCAAGAGATTGTACGAACACCTTTGACCCCCGATTCTGCTCGATCGCTCTTTCGATCGAAAGAGTATTGAAGCACCGGAGGTCGTGTCGTACGTTCTTGTTGATCTCTCGGTTTAGAGTCCGCTTTTCTGACGAAGTGATGGGTGGGTTTTCACGTCGTTCCTTCATTAGCCCCAAAGTCTTTTCTGAAAGCTTGGACTTCTTGCCCTTACGCTGCATGTAACAAAATCTCGTACCTTCTTCCCTGAGGACCCGAGTCACATTTTCGAGGTTCTGGTTTACGTCTGTGGTGGTTTCCACGGCAGCGAATTGGTTCTCCAGGTTTAGCTGGAATGTTTCAGATCCTGCAATGGTTTGGAGCAGTGTTGGTCGGAGCCTGGACTTCATCAGACGGACACGTTGCGCCTTGAAGTTGATATTCAGAGAGCCTCGGACAAGTCGGTGATCGCTACCGGTATTGAACCTGTTGATCACGGAGACATCTCTAAATATGTGCCTTTTATTCGTCATGATGAAGTCAATCTCATTTTTAGTCCTAGTGTCGGGGCTTAGCCACGTCCATAACTGTCCACAAACGTCCACGTCCATAACAGCATAACTGAAGTTTAATGACAACATTATTTTCAATATGACGTGGTATCAAAAAAGGTTGATTTAGGGCTTATTAAGGTAGTCGATAGGTAGAATCAAGCTAAAATAGGTAGATTTACCTACATGTTGGTAGATATGACAATATGACACCTTCCGATGGGGTCGGAAACACTCGACTAAAGTCGGCTGAACAAAAAAGACAGATGACATGCGGAATCTATCGCCGAGAGTTTCTAGCACATTCTAACTCAACATAACAATAAGAGCTCATAATAAAGCCCCTGGTAGTAACATGGGTAACGATTCGGCGTAGTTACCCATAAGCATAGTATTTATATATATATTTATGACGCTTTCGTTCTTGTTAAGAAATCTAGATGGCGCTTCAATTGAGTTGCTCGAAAAATTCGACAGAGGGCACTCTTCCTACGATATATTATTCTACTCTTTGATTTGATCCTTCTGGACCATAGACTAATCAGACTAACAATAGGTTAATCAGACTATATTTCTGGCTCACAGACTGGCTGGACCTATGTAAATAGGGCGAATTCTGTCAAATGTCAGTACTGTGAAGAAAACATTGTTTTGGCAAAATTGTGCCAGTCTTCTCCAGCTACATAAAATATTGCTATGAGAAAATAGATTTGTAGAAAAAGTTATAAAACACTGGTCGTTTTTACTATACCCTACCCGTGTTTATTGTAAAATGCCTACTTGGAATCAAATACAATCTCAACTGAGGCATCCAAATAATCCGGTTGTTTTCTTCGATATCACCGTAGGGACTACAGTAAGTTGCAAAGATATCGTACACACATAAGTTCGTGGGTAGTTTATTGTGCTATACCTAACAGCTAACAAACGCGGGTTTATGCCGAATCTTGAGAATAACCTCAAACAGTAATTGGGTTAATCGTTTGGGTTTTAGATTTAATTTTAATTTAACTGAAAGCAACTTAATGTTACAGGAAATTGGACGCATGATATTTGAATTGTTTGCTGATGTTGTGCCAAAAACCAGTGAAAACTTTAGAGAATTCTGCACTGGTGAATACAGAAGAGATGGAGTGCCATTGGGGTACAAGGGAGCAACGTTCCACAGAGTTATCAAAGACTTTATGATACAAGGAGGGGATTTTGTTAATGTAAGTTGGAATTGCTAAAATTGTAGATACATACACTATGTGGAAAAAAAAACTTGATATTGTTAACATGGCCACACATGAGCAAGAAATATCAAACTTGTGCCACCTCAGTAAAAAATTGTGCATTACCAATGGTTTGCAAATAGTTGATACATAATATGTTACTTTCTGTCTGGCATACGAAAACCCAAAAATTACATGTCCTGGCAGTCTTAATTTTTGCCATCTCATTTGAGCTTAAAAATTTAATAATTTACAATAGTCTTAAATTTTATATAATACTAGCTGCCCTCTGCAGTTTACCTGTGTGTGATAGATGATGATGAGGAATCAAAATGTTCATCAGTGATAATGTAGGATTCAGATAGTTAAAGAAATTTTTCCTGTAGTTTCAGACTATATTCAATTCAAACAAACAAATCTTATATATTTATAATATTAGTATAGAAATTTATTAGGTAATTTTATGTTTCTTAGTACTTCTACCTATACAATTTAATATTTAATTTCAGGGGGATGGCACTGGTGTTATGAGTATTTATGGAGGTAGCACATTTGCAGATGAAAACTTTTCATTAAAACATGACTCTCCAGGTTTACTATCAATGGCAAACAGTGGCAAAGATACAAATGGATGTCAATTCTTTATTACATGTGCTAAGTGTAACTTTTTAGACAATAAGCATGTAGTGTTCGGAAGAGTAATTGATGGACTATTAGTTATGAGAAAAATTGAAAATGTCCCCACAGGGCCTAACAATAAACCAAAAATACCAGTCACAATTGCACAATGTGGTCAAATGTAAATAAATAGTTTCTTTACAACTCTTAGCTTTTATTTAGCGTCTATAACAAAAATTACTGAAGCTTTGCTTCAAGGTAAACCATTATAAATTGTCTATTTACAAATAAATTAAAATACATGTTATGTAAGTAGTCATACTAAACAATGTTTTGGGATTGAACTAATGATTTGGAAGGTTGATTGTCAACTTTTTAGTGCATGATCACTCAGGAGTAGTTTTCTAGGTTCTAGTGTTGCTGGACCATAACGTCTGCCAACTTCTTTTATGAATGCACCTTCCATGGTCCTAGCAACTTGATCAAAGAATAAATTTGATACATGTGAGTGAAATGCTGATCGGAACTCAAATGTTATATGAAAATCAACTACACAAGATTGTTGCTCTCTTTTCAACCCTGGACTGAATCTCCACAGAGTCAGCATATGGTTAAACAATCTGCCGTCTTTGCATTCTGCTTTTACTAAATGGGGTTTGACTAGTGTGACACGAGATGTGTAGCTTTCATTGATTGGTGGAAAGCCAATAATGAGGTCAGCATTTAAATTTTTTGGTGTTTGTGATAATACGATGGATTTTTTGCACCATGGCAGGAACTTGTAGTAGCTTCCCACATCAGATACTACTTCAAACATTTGATCCATTGTGTATCTGAAAATAAAAATGTTGCCATGTGAGTATATACTAAGTATATAATAAGTAATATCAATTAGTAAATAAGTATATACATGGTTATCTGGAAAATATCGCTCAGAACGATAAGACCGCCCATTGTGACACTTAATTTTGAGTTTTTCATTTGTTTGTTGTACTTTATAAATGATACATAATGCATAGGAACTTACCAATAACTTTATGATCGTTTTTCTTAATACTATACTGTCATGTCTACTATTGCGTATGTGTAGTATTTTTGTGATCTATATAGTTCACAAGGTTAACACACATTTAGCTTCAGTGTTTGAAACCACTGATCTGTGTAAACAATTATGTAAATGAGGATAATCATAACATTGATTTATTCAAAAATATAATTATGTATGAGGAAATTAGAATATGACACTACTCATTTGCCCACACAAACATTTGTTCACAGTTGGATATAGCTAAGTTTCATTTGTCATGCAGCTGAAAATCTTAGGCTTCAAAATCAAATTATTCCTTAGCTGCTGTGGCACATCTATAGCAGTAACAATTAAGTATACATTTATTACAATGGATCCACTCAGAGATCATTGTGCAATAGCTCCTAAACCACACACATTGCAGTTCCTGGAAAAGTAGGTTGATTTCTGCGAAATCTATTGTATTATTGGCCAAATATGGCGAATCGCAAGTCAACAGGTTATTTAATTTATTGATTCAGGCATTCGTTTACGGAAATCCATTATCAAAAACGATATTAGAAGAAATATTTAGTGACACTTCCGCTGAAAATAATGCTTATGGCCGAGTTGTGGTGTGCACCACCCTCCCTCCCGCATAAACTGGAAATAGGAAGTATACAGAATAAAAAACACAAAAAATAACCCAATCAACTAAAAACAATTCGCCACATGTTTCACCTCTACACTAGGCATTTTCAAGAGATGTTGACTCGTTGAGCGCTAGACCGACAGTGAACTGAGTTGACTGTCGGTCTAGATGTGTTGTTTATTCTGTTTACTTCCTATTTGCAGTTTATGCGGGAGGGAGGGTGGTGCACACCACAACTCGGCCATAAGCATTATTTTCAGTGGAAGCATCACAAAATATTTCTTCTAATATTGTTTTTTAGCTCCTTATTTTATGGTTTCAAATGTTTCTTATGAATGAATGTAAATGAAAAATGTTATATTGGCTATTAATCTATACATATTTGCCTGACTGACTGACTGGTTAATCAATACCTAAACCTTGATTGATGTTACAATTTGAAACCTAAATTGAAATTTTGGCAGTTGATGCCTTTTTGTTGTAAGCATCTACTAAGGAATTAGTTTGGAAATTTCATCTCTGTAGAGGTACATTTAATTTATTTTTGTAACTAAGCGAGTGAAACTACTGGTGGGTCAGCTAGTGAGCACTAGTGCAGGTATGGTAACATAGTAGTGATAAATACAGTTGTAGAAATAAATAGAAATTACCCTAATACATCTAGTTTCTTCTAGGCTTGCATATTACATCTTACTTATGATCAAACACAGTGTTCCACAAGGTTTGTTAGACAATAATATGTTTATTTATGTATAACTTCAGCTTCATGACTTGAAAGTTATTTTTTATGTATAACGGGATGAAAGTTTTCATTTACTTTGTATTATAACTCTGCACTGGAATATGTATATTTAAATAAATAGTTAAAAAAATCTCCAGGTACTTACCCAACTAGCTGCCTTCCTGTATACTCCCTCGTTCGATTTGCAGTCGGAAAATTGAGGAACGTTCGTCGCTGCTCTGAACCATGACATTGACTTCGAATATTGTCGATGCTATTTACGTAATGACCCTGAAAACTTCAGGAAGAACATATTTACGTTTCGTCATAACGAGATAAAAATATCAAACATTTACTAGATATCCACACATCAGGCCTGTAACCATATTGAAGAAATAAATATCTGAAAGCCAAATAAGTACCAGATATATCCACGTCTGAATTGAATTACTGTTGCTCTCCGACCAATGCAATATTTTGATAAAATCATATTTAATTTCCTCAATATCCATGTAACTCTGAAGGTATGTGCTGCAACTATTTGTATGCGTATTTAATAATAATCAACATTTTTCTTCAGGATTTCCATTTTTCTACTTTGCAAACTTGTAAAACTTGCGTATTCTGCACACAACAAATCACCATAGATGAATCAGACTATATCATAGACTAAAATATATACTAGGAAAGACTATATCTAAATGGATAATGAGTGCGTTCGAATAGACCCCTGTTTGCGAAAATAACGCTAAAAACCAGTGTTGCCAGATGCTTGCAAGCTCTTGTTGCCTAAATTGCGATCTGAGGTAGCCCAAATCGCCCAAATAGAATAGAATTCTAATATTTATTTATATATTTTTACATAAAGAAGTCACCAAGACTATTTTTCGACAATATTTGGGATTAATTAATAATGATAATATTAATATATTTTATATATATATTATTTATATAGGTAGTCAAATACTAACGGCCTCAGGACGCTTTTTTAAAAAGAAAGACAAAATACTTTTTATATTGTATGTGATGTGTGGGGTTCTGGTCGCATGACTTCTCCCCCCTGAGATTCGAAATTATCCGAAGGATTCGGAGAATTTCGGAAATTACATTCAAAACCCATTTTCTTAAGTCTAATATAAAATATGCCCACTAAAATAATGATAATAATTAAATATAATGCAATGGTCTTGACACTAACACTATAAAGTCTAATTTCACTCGTTTCATCTTCACTTTCACTTTTCATAATTTTAACTGCCATCTTTATACTGTCCAGATCTATATCTTCTAATTTTACTGGTTTCATTTCTTCGGGTTTTAAGTTATTAATATGTGGCAGATTTACAATAGGTAACTTGCTGTATTTAAGATTTTCACTTTGGTGTGGTCTTAGTTTAAGAGAGAATCTGCCAATTTTGACTTCACATATATCTTCCAATGTTACAATGTATGTTCCTTGGATATTTTGTTGGAACACTTCGTTTATGCATATCCTTTGGAAAAGCGTTTTTGATCTTGAGAATATGATCCAACGGTTTGGCTGGATGCGTTGTACTAGAACATCTTCTATAATGACTGATATCAGAGTACATGAACTGGTATTATTGGAGTATTTCATTAAATCAGAAACACATGTATCCTCCATAAACTGGGATGTGGAGTCTTCAAAACACACAAAGTTGGATGCTGCAATCAATTGGCACGGCTAGGCGAGTGGCTTGGAGGATAGTCCTTTCACTATCAGATAAGGATATTTTGGTAAAATGATGTAGGTCTTAAGGTTATGGGTAATAGGGAGTGGGTACAATTTGTAATACATACCTCTTTAGTAATCAACGGGATTTCTAGCAAAAACGTTAACTGATTTTCTTTGAAAAAAGCTTTTATACTAATGCTTTGTTCAATTTTTACAAGGTTGTCCTGATTTACCTTAAAAACTATTTTTTTTATTTTCTCTATGTTCTCAAGTGTAGCTAATAAATCATCGGACTCAATAATGGATTGATGCAGGGTCTCTAGTTTACTGAAAGCAACGGCAGTTTCTATATCATTAATCTTGACAGAAATAGTTTGGAAGTTATGCAATATCAAAGAGTACGTGTCTATTATTAAATTACTGAGAAAGTTCAAGTTGGTTTCCCGCTGTACATTTACAAGATCGTTTTGAATTTCCTTGAGTTTCTTATCAAGCTGAATTACATTTCTGTGAATTGCTTTCGTAATGTTACTGAAACCTTCAACAATTTCGGAGATCAGAGTTACCTTTTTATTCACAGCTGTTTGTTTCAATTTTATATTCTCAATCAGTTGATCATAACGTTTAGCGTCTTCGCTGTCCAAATTTCCTGTTATAATTTTGATCAAGGACCCTATTGGATTCAGGATACCTCTTTTTATCCTATAACTTGGAACTAGTTGTTTATACCTATTTATAGTCTGGTTCATAATATATTCTAACTGAGATTTAAAATTAGAGAAAACCAATTTAATATAAGATTCATTATAATTGATATCTATCAAGTTGTTAAGGTCAGAATACTTGGCAATATTAAAGGTCAAATCGTCAGAAAGCATGTTAAGGTCTAGTACTCTAATTATGGTCCATTTATCATAACTGACGACCGCTGTTCCCTCCTTCACAGGTAATAGCCCTGGAGAGCCTTCAAGTGACTGCAGTTGAAGGGCCTGGAGTAGGGTCGCTGTCATCAGGACCAACACGGCGGCCTGGGTGCGTCTGTGAAGGTTATCTTTAATTGGAACTTTAGTTTCTCGATTCTTTGTTATGACTGGGATTACGTTTCTATCTACCTGTCCCGTTACTATCGCTTTCTCATACCTAGGTTTGTCTTTGCTTCGGCGAACATTTGTTCCCTTGCAATACACTACATCTTCAGTTGTTATATTAAATTCTGTCTCACCTCCTCTTTTGATTTTAGCCTCTTCTTTTGTTTTAATTATCTTATCAGTTATATTTTTATACAGATATTGAGTTCTCTTTTTATGATCACGCATCAGTACTTGCATGTAGTCCTTATCGTAATTGACGTTAAAAACATCTTTTGATTCTGTATGACCAAACACTACTTCGAAAGTGTTAAACCTGTCACGGAATGGATCGTGTGATTATAGGCCATAATGGAGTAGGTCATTATTGAGGACGCGTCAGTAGATTTTTGTTCGTATTTCGCGAGTCTATAGATCTCAATCAAGGTTGAATGAAATCTCTCCACAAGGCCCATCGAGTTAGGGTTGTTGGGTGTTCCTAAGTGTAAATCAATTTTGTAAAAGTCCAACAATTCTTTAATTAAGCTATTGTTGAACTCTGTACCTGAATCGCAACTTATTTTTCGTGGGGTTCCGTATAGAGAGAAATATTTTATGAGCGCTCTGACTACTTCCAGTGCTGACTGGTTACTCACTTCGATCGCTTGTCTCAGTTTACTAAATCCGTCAATTATTGTAAGAAAGGATTTTCCTTCGATTTTAAATAGGTCGATAAACAGTTCTTGAAATGGTCTATTTTGTGTTTGAGTTAGGGCGATTGCTGGTTTGTGGGGTTTCCGGTCGTATTTCATTTTTTTACACCACTCGCACGCGTTAATAATAGCGGCTGCTGTTGTAACCATGTTTGGCCAGTAATAATTTCTTTTCAAGTGACACACAGTTTCTTTGACTCCACGATGACAATTCTTTCCTACATGGTATTTCCCTATTATACTTCTCTGTTCGTCTTCATTTTCCACGTACACTACTCTCTCGGTACATTCAAGAATTTTAACTGAGCCTTTCTTGAAGAGCTTTATTACTGCCCTAGCAAACTCTGCTCTGTGCTGTTTGTCCTCAAAATATATAAAATATTTGATCTTAGGTCTGATGTATCTCTTCAGGAAATTTAAGATTAAGTCAGGTCGATTAATTGGTAAATGGATTTCTAAAATTGATTGTTTTTTATTGGATATGTTTTTGACAGCAATATCATTTTTGAACCATGTGTATACTAATATTTGATTTGGCTTTGAGTCTATCGCCTCATTTAATATGGGGATGCCCGTTGAATCAGTATCTCGAGCTGAATGTACCGTTTCGGTAATATGTGATTCCGCAGCGGAAATAGTACCACTTGAAGGTGAGATCGAATAAGGCGAGTGGGGTCTATTTGAGCCGGCAAGTATAAAAGTTCTTTCAGAATTTGAAGAAGCCGTTTTGGTTTCTTCCGAATCTATCAAAGCGGTCTCAGTCTTCTCAGAACCAGATGAGATTGTCTCAGTTTTCTCAGAGTCTGATGACACTGTTATAGGACTTGTAACTTTAACGTTTTTCTTTCCTCTTTTTCTTCCCAAATTTGCTATCTTTTCAACAATATCGTCGCAATGATTTTGCAAATCTCTTTCATCTAGATTCACTTCCATGGATTTGTTATCAGCGTCACTGCCTAACGCGTTTAATTTTACTCTGGAAAGTGCATCCGCATTGGTGTTTTGGCGGCCGTTCTTATAGATCATGTCATAATTATATTCCGCAAGTCTTAAACGCCATCGTGTTATCTTGCTACTCGGCTCTTCAAATGAACTGAGCCATGCCAGTGGTCGACGATCAGTAAAGATCGTAAACTTTTTACCGTACAGATATGGGCGGAAATGTTTAACAGCCCATATAATTGCCAAGGCCTCCTTTTCAATCGTGCTGTACCTACTTTCAGCATCATTTAAAGTTCGTGACGCGTAAGCAATAGGTCGATCGCTACCAACGGTGCCTTGTGATAGTACTGCACCTATAGCAAAATCCGAGGCATCCGTCGTCAAGATAAAAGGCTTCTCAAAGTCTGGGTATTGCAATAGAGGTGCGTTAGTTAGCAACTCCTTGCATCTTTCAAAAGCTTCGATATAGTCCCTATCTATCACGGTCTTATGATGTTTCTTGAGACATACGGTCAAAGGTCTAGTCAGTTTCGCGAAGTCCTTAATGAACTTCCGATAGTAACCCACTAAGCCCAAGAAACTTTTGATTTCGGTTTGTGTCCTCGGTAGAGGGAATTTGAGAACCGCATCTATTTTGTCGGTGTTGGGCTTTAACCCGTCTTTGGTAATAGAATGTTCTAAGTAAAGAACCTCTTTACGAAGAAATTCAGATTTATCAAGCTGAACCTTAAGATTTGTCTCTCTCAGTCGCTCAAATATTTTGCGCAGCTTGTCCACATGTTCCTGGAGACTGGATGAGAAGATGATTATGTCATCCAGATACACCAGACAGTGTATTCCTTGGAGGCCACGAAGGATACTATCCATGGCTCTCTGGAACGTGGCTGGTGCTGTCTTTAGGCCAAATGGCATACGCAAAAACTCAAAATGACCAGCCTGAGAGCTAAACGCAGTCTTTGATCTGTCCTTTTTGTCAATCGCAATTTGGTGGTACCCATTGGCCAAATCTAATGTAGTAAAATAGTTAGATTTATCAAATAAGTCCGCTATTTTAGGCAGTGGGTACTTGTCGTCAGTCGTAATGTCATTTAAACGTCTAAAGTCAACTACCATACGCCATTTAGCTTCTCCGGACGCGTCCATTTTCTTGGGAACCAAGTGGACCAGGGCGTTCCACGGAGAGTGTGACTCCTGGATCACATTTTCTTTTAGCAGTTTGTCCACTTGTCTATTAATCTCATCATTCACTGTATGTGGTTGTCGGTAAGGTCTCACGAAAATAGGGTCTTCATTTGTTGTTCGTATTTGGTGTTTGACTTTATTAGTAAAAGATAAAGGAACTTTGTCACAATAAAATATGTCTCTGAATTCATAGCACAGCTTACTGATTGCATTTGTCTCTTCAGTATTCATGTGGTCAAGTCGTAGTTTTTCTAAATTTTCAATTAAGTAATCGTCAATGTCCAAGTCATTATCAGTTATAACGTTTACGTCACATGTCTGAGGTTCGTATTGTGTTACCTTAACCAGATGGTTTACCTTTAATGTAACTGGTTTTTCCAATGAATTTTGGATCACCGTATATGTATGTCCATTTACACAGCTAACCAGTGCAGATGGCATTCTAACACCGTCTTCAAATTCCTGAAATTCTATGATACCTATTCCATTATGCATGTTCGTTGGCAACCTTACGCGAGTTTCAGATCGTGGCTCC
Organism: Selenia dentaria; assembly: GCA_917880725.1. Classification (NCBI taxonomy): domain Eukaryota; kingdom Metazoa; phylum Arthropoda; class Insecta; order Lepidoptera; family Geometridae; genus Selenia; species Selenia dentaria. The sequence continues at coordinate 18,670,449 of OU862878.1, forward strand.
AATTTTACAATAATTTCCGAATTATATATGAATGGAATAGCCGTGTCTCGTGTATGTATAACTTGATTTTTCATGTCTACATTGGCATCAATTTGTGCAAGCAAATCTGAGCCAATCAAACCATCATAATCTGCGTCAACTTCATATACATAGAATGTATGTTCTTGAGAACTTTTAAATGATTTTAAAAGTGGGATATGGATTGCCTCACCATGAGAACTTCTGCCGTGGGTACTCACTACTTCAAATGGAACTGAAAATTTATAGTCTTGAAAGTATTCATCAACCTTATGAGGGCTTATAAATGACCGCGAGCTACCTGTATCGATCATGAACTTAGCGTTAATCTCGGGTAAATAGATATATGGTAATTTTGCAAAGTTGTCACAATTAAGGTTCATTATTTCGAAGGGTCCTCGTCCGAGGCTGGCTTGTAAAAATTTTAGTCACTGTTTGTGTCGTCATAATTCTCAGGCATATCGACTGTGTAGCCGCCCTGTTCGTAGTAATTGTCATAATCACAGTAGTCATTTTCAGGATATACATCTATCTCATTATGATATAGAGCATTAGCACGAGCAGCGGGCAGCGCTGTACGCATCGTAACGTCTGTATTGTCGTATCTCGGTTGGGGTGGTATTCCAAACTTAAATTGATTCGCTTGTGGTTGTTGGAACGCCTGCCTAGGTGGACCTTGACCAAAAGAAGGTCTATAACCTTGAGGTCCGGTAATCGCGGGTCTGTAACCTTGTGGCGCACCGAATCTAAGACCTTGATTGGGAATACCAAACTTGAAATTTTGTTGTGTCTGTTGAAACTGTTGTGGATGTTGAGGTCTAAAGCCGGATGTGTGAGGTACCCCGAAATTAAATTGCGGTGCCTGCTGTGCTCTGTAATTTAAAGTATGTGAGGGATTTGGTCTGACCTGACTGGGTATACCGAATTTAAAACCTCCTTGATTTTGTGGAGTGACGTTAGCCGAGAAATACGGTTTTAAACCGAATTTGTCTACATAAGGATTGTGAGAGGATGATGGCTGCGGTTTGCTCGTCCCCATACGTAACATTTTGTTGCAAGCATTGTACTGAAATTGGAAGTTGACCTCTTCCAGTACCATGCTTAACGCTTCCTCTAGTGTTCTACTACCTTTGAGCCTAACTATCCTAATCAAATCTTCTGGTAGGTTATAAAGGAACACATTAATAGCCATATTATCGTAAATCGTGATCTTGCTCTGCCTAACATTCTTATCCGTAATAAGATTAACCTTTGCTATCAATGTGCTCTTTACTTGCTGAATCCTATTGCAGAAGTCTAAATAAGACTCGTTATGGTTGATCTTTAAAGTTTCCAGCTCAATCGCTATACACTCTTCAGAACGCGGATCTCCGAAATGCTGTGTTAATACGGATTTTAACTCGCCCCAAGATTCAATGTCCTGCCTTTCACTTATGAGATGAGCGGCCTTACCAACTAAATTACTAGTCACTACATGATACACATATAAATCTTGGGCTGGGTTATTTCCATTTGTAAAACAACTAATCACATATTCACATTTTTTTATATAAAGGTTAAGCAATTTTTCGTCTCCGTCAAATTTAGGTATGATGGAGGACATCTCCGTCGGAATCGGTTGAATTTTAGCTTCCGTCATTTTGAAAGTTAAAAACTAACATACACACAATTATAAAATAAAATTGAAAGCGTTGTAAACTTGTAAATATAAAGTAAAGTAAATTTCTTAATTATCTAAATATATTTGTCGCAATAAAACACATTCGCTAATAATTTGGAAACCGCACCTTATACTAATGTTCCGCGACTGAAACAACTAGAATTAAAATAATATGTAAAGTAATGTATAATTGTCAATTTTTAGTACAATTATACGGAAAATCAGTTAACAAAATTATATTAGGTGAATTTTAGACCTAAAATATATAACAGATTTCATGGATTTGGAAAAGAAAAGGAAACAAGGAATAGTGAATCAGACTACTTACAAGCCACACATCTCCTCTCGTGAGAATCAGCCGCTCCTCCGTCCTGGGTTTCACGTTCGCGGGAGACTTATTTATTTGTTCGTGAGGATACTCGTACCACTTGCACCGTACTTTTACGCACCAAAACCCTACTGCCGTGCTTACGCCTTTTCAACGGCCACTGCAAGGGCGGTGATTTGTCCGTTTTAATGAGAACTACGGTGCCTTTCGTCACCGGGTTAGATTTGGTATTCCACTTACAGCGGGTCTGTTGCGTGTTGAGATACTCCTGCCTCCAACGGTTCCAATATCTCTGAACTATATCGTCGATCAGGCGTTTATTACGTATTAGATCTACTGGACCTGGGTGTGGATCGACGTGAAACGAGCCCAGGGGACTAAGCGTCAAAAAGTGCGCGGGGGTTAAAGCTTCAGGCTCCGTGGGGTCTGAACTTAATGCGGTTAGCGGTCAAGAATTTATCATTGCTTCGGCTTGAGTTAGGACGGTGAGCAATTCTTCGTATGTGAGAAGAGCTTCTCCTATTGAGCGACGAAGGTGCCTTTTGATAACGCGAATTTGACTTTCCCAGCTACCCCCAAAGTGGCTAGCTGTTGGCGGGTAGAAATTAAAGTTGATGCCCTGATACGTAGTTTCCTGTTCAAAGGAATCTCGAAAGGCCTTAGATTTCAAAAATTTGCCCACCTCATCTATATGGGCTTTCGCGCCTATAAAATTCGTCCCATTATCCGAAAATAACGAGTGAATCTTTCGTCGACGGGATATAAACCGTCGAAATGCACGAATATGCGACATAGTGTCTTGCCCGACCGAAAGTTCTATATGACAGGCGCGTGTGACAAGACATGTAAACAGAGCTATGTACCTATGCCTTCTCTTTACGGGCCCCACGGTAGCGGCTGATCAGGATATTTATTGGCCCCGCATAGTCCATCCCACTGTAAAAAATGGGACGAGCTTCATTGACACGGGGAGCAGGGAGAGCTGCCATAAAAGGCTGTTCGATACGGGGATTGGCTTTAAAGCAATTGTTGCAAAGGCGGAAGCGCTGTTTCACCACGCTCCGTCCAGAAATGAGCTCAGAAATGACTTGTGCCGTAACAGCGACAGTAATAATTGAAGATCGGCGTGTAGATACTTCCGGTGGTAGTAATCGATGATAAGATTCACAATGTGATACTTTTTGGGAAGCATAATCGGGAGCTTGCTGTCATACTCCAGCGATGAATTATTTAGTCGGCCACCAAGGCGGAGAATTCCCTTTTCTACGAAGGGAGAAAGGGGGAGGAGCGACTTAGAAACCTTTCGGTTCCTGGTGAGCGCGTTGATGTCATTCGAGAAGTATTGACGCTGTAGCGATTTTATGACAGCGGTCTCAGCGTATTCCATATGTGAAAGTAGCATTCTGTCCGAGCGCGGGAGTTTTCCCAAAAAGCGGTAAATGTAGATGACAATACGTAGTAGCTTAGACCATGAAGATATACGTTTGGCCATCGCACAGAGAAACGGCTCGGGCTCTTCAGTAGTGACGAAAACGTTCGATTGTTTTTTAAACTCCAAAAGCTTCTCCTCCTGCGCGGGGTCAAAGTTAAAGCGGTTTATTGGCCACGTGTGGGCTGCGTCACGTGCCCACGTAGGTCCGTGGAGCCACAACGGGTGATTTAACAATTGAGCGGGAGTGAGCCCACGGCTAAGGCAGTCACTCGGGTTCTGAGCACTTTCACAGTGATAAAAGTGTTTAGAATTAAGGTTATCTTGTATTTGAGCGATGTGGTTCGCAACGAAAGTATCGAAACGGTGCGGAGACGAGTGAACCCAGTGTAGGGCCACCGTTGAATCGGTAAAAGCAAAGATTTCGTCGATGTGACAGCGGGAAGAAACGGTATCGATAACAAATCGAAGTAGTTTCGATAAGAGTAAGAGAGCGGCAAGCTCCAGGCGAGCTAAAGTAATGTTGCGAAGGGGCGCGACCTTACTTTTAGTGATAACTAAATTGACCTTATTTGGTCCCGAAGGGCGTTGTAAAGATAAACTGATGCAGCCGTAGCCTTTTGAGATGCGTCCGCAAAGCCCAGTACAATGACGCGGGACTCAGGAACTATACCCAAAAAGCGCGGTACCTTAAAGTTTTGTAAAGCAGGCAGCTCAGCGAGGAAACGATTCCACGCCACGCAAATTTCACGTGGCCGTGTGTCGTCCCAATCAATTTTTGGGGTTGCGGCCCAAAGCGCTTTAATTAAAAGTTTAGCATATAAAATTACAGGGGCGCAATAGCCGTTGATGTCCCATAATCGAGCGATCGTAGAAAGCATAAGTCGCGTAATAGAGATTGAAAATTCATCTTCAGTTGGCGACCAAACCAAGCCTAATAACTTGAGGTTGTCTTCCTTGTCGAATTCTATTTTTGTTGACAAGCGATTATCTGCCGGGATCGATTTTAAAACTTCCGAAGAGTTACTCACAAATTTTACTAAGTCAAAATCTCCACGTTTGAACAATTTAATTAAATCTAGGGCCAGCTGGGACCCTTTTTCAACTGTGGTCACGGAAACTCCTAAATCATCCATATATAAGTTGTTACTAGCGACCTCTGAAGCGAGCGGCAAGTCAGTTTCGTCTTGCGCTAGTTGCTTGACAGTTCGCATGGCTAAAAATGGCGAGCGACGCAGTCCAAAAAAACGCGTGTAAAGTGGTCTAATTTCGCTTGTTCGTCTTTGTCAAATTTGTACAGCACGTTCATAAAACGGCGGTCTTCCTCACGAATCCCGATAGCTAAAAACATTTGCTTGATATCCGCGGTCAAAGCCACAGGAAACAACTGAAACTTTAAAATGATCGCGGTAAGATCGGCTTGTAAATTCGTTCCAGAATGTAAACAATCGTTCAGCGAAACGTCAGTATCTATGCACTTCTGACTGGCGTTCAAAACAATGTGGACCGGTTTGTCCGGCCGCGAAATCGGGTGATGCGGTATTACAAAATGATCGTCGTCAATAGTTGAAGCGGGAGCGGGCGAAAGGATTTGACGTTCAAAATAGTCTCTCATCACGTTATCACATTCGGTTTTTAAAGCGGGGTTCGTCTGAAATCGGCGTTCGAGACTAGCAAAGCGGCGGGAGGCAGCTCCTAACAAACAGGTTGGTTGCGAGAAAGGCAGAGCGGTAACGTATCGTCCTGACTCATTATCGCGGTGTGTATTAGACACGTAAAAATCTTCGCATGCTCGATCAGCCTAAGACATATGTGTCACCGAGGGCACGGACTCGATTTGCAAAAAAATTATACCAACGACTCAATCGACTCATCACTCGATGTGAAAAAGGTCTGACTGCAGTCATTACGCGGCGAGTTGTCATTGTGACAAGGTAGTGCGGCTATAGATTCGATAACTAAGTGACCGAAAGCGGATTCCAAAATGTCAGGTTTACTCGGCGGTCCTAGTATTCTCCCAGGTCTTAATATCTCCATAAAAACTTCTGCGCCTAAGAGAATATCAATATCCGCGGGAACGTGAAACTGCGGGTCAGCGAGTTGAATGTGGTCTAGGCAGGTTAATGACGAAATATTAAACTCGTAGGTAGGCAAATTACCTGAGATCGTTTTAATTACTAGCGGTTGAATCTGCAAGCTAAAGTTTTTATCGTAATCAGAATGCAATGTTATGTTTGTGATGCCGGAAATAGTCTGGGAACTGTTGCCTATTCCATTTACTGATCGATCCGTACAATCATTAAAGATGCGAATGCCTAATCGTTTACAAACACGGCGAGTTACGAAATGGTTCTGTGATCCGGGGTCAATTAAAATCCTAACACGAGCGATCGATCCGTCCCTGCACTTCACATTGGCTAGGGCGGTACCTAATAGAACACCGTGAGGTTTATGCGGATTTTTCTTACTAGCACTCATGCTGAAAAGGGAGCTGCATGGTCTGCTGGTCTATCAGAAACCAACGTTAGAGACGCGGACTTTTTCTGTCCAGTAGCTTCTAGACTATTTGATAAGGTATCGCGTGAGTACATTGACGTCGACGGATCAACGTGAGACGTGTTTGGTACCTGAAAATGCAGGAGGCTGTGGTGAAATTTGGACCCACATTGCTTACAAGATGAGGTTGACTTACAAGAATTCGTAGTATGTTGTAAACTTAGACAATTTACGCACGCGCGAAGTTTTTTAATGTAATTATAACGTTCGCGCGGAGTGAGCGATTTAAATTTCGCACAGGAATACAGGCGATCATGATCCGATTTGTCACATAGCGAACAGCTGACTTTGTTATTCTTTACAACATGTGCGTTATTCTTAGAGCTACTAATATTCGATATAATTTCATTGCATTTTGCGGAAGAGATCACGGCATTGGTATTGGTGTTATCACCGGTGCGAGATAATACTTTGATGCGATCGCGAACAAAACAAGTAAGACTGTCGAGAGTAGGTATTTCTTTGGTCCGGTTTTCCATTTCAAATAGTCGAGCGGTTTCTTTATCTAGGCGTTGTAATAGCGTATATGACATAATGAAGTCAGTTAAATCATTTAATTTTATATTAGTTAACGCCATAAAAAATTTAACACATTGGCTAAATAAAAATAAGTTAAAAATTAATATCGATAAAACTAACGTTATACAATTTCAGACATACCAAGCTAAAGAAGATACTTTTAATATACAATTCCAAAATATGCCAGTAGAACAAGTAGATACTTGCAAGTTTTTAGGAATAACAATAGACAAACATTGCTCCTGGAAACTTCATATAGATAACGTTTGCGGCAGACTTGATCGTTTCGTGTATGCTATACGACAATTGCGGCTCTCGGTGTCGAAAGAATCTGCTCTGTGCGCGTATCACGGCTACGTATCCTCGGTTTTGTCGTACGGACTACTGCTGTGGGGTAATTCGGTCGACTTTGATAGGGCGTTCATCGTACAAAAAAAATGCGTACGGGCAATTTGTGGAGCCTGGTCTACAGATAGCTGCCGGCCTATTTTCAAAAAATACAATATCCTTCCACTACCTTGCATGTACATCATGGAAGTTTGTAAATTTGTCCAGGATCACCCAGAGCTTTTTGACAAGCATTCTGACATGTTGCAAAAACAAACCAGGCATCGAAATAGACTTTATCTTCCATCGTGTAGATTACAATTGTTTAAAAATAACGCTTGTATTATGGCAATAAAGATTTATAATAAATTACCTAAAGACATAAAAATATTAAATAAGACCAAGTTCAAGCAAACATTGAAATCCTGGCTGCTAAGTAATTGTTTCTACAGCGTTGAGGAATATTTTAAATTTAAATAAACATTATAATATACTGAGTACAGAAATTGACATTGTGAATAGGTGTAAAAATGGAAGTTGTATGTAATGGACGTTGTATGTAATTATTGACATTGTATTATTTGAATTGTGTATATTTATATTATGACATCTAACTATTAATCGCATAAATTTGACTATCTCACTGATTTTTCTTATTGTATAACCTTAATTTCGTTTAGTTAATTAATGTAATGATAATAATTAAATAATGTAATGTATAATAATTAATAAATGAAATCGTATATATAATTTAGAAGTATTAAGAAAAATCATAAGTATTATTTAGAACATGTGTCACACCTCTTTATGAGGTAGATTGTATATGGTAAACTTTAAATTTAAGATCTTTGTACAACTACAATCATATGCAATAAATGAATTTGAATTTGAATTTAAATGAATTTGAATTTGCGAGATAAGAGTTTGAATATTGATCGATTAAAGATTCTAAGTTATTTGCGGTAGCGGATAGAACTGGTTTCAATTAAATCATCTGTTCCAAGTACGTAATGGCTAGGCTGCGTTTATCTTGATACCTATCTATAAGCGCGTTATATGTCGTGGCGTAGTTGTCCGCGGACGGGACAAAGCCGGCGTATACCGATTTCGCCTTTCCAGTAAGTTTACTGGCTAGGTAGTACATACGTTCGGTGTCATTAAGTGATGTATTTAAATGAACAGCGTTTTGGAACGTTGCGTAGAAGAGCGGCCAATCTTTTGAGTTTCCGTCAAACTCGGGAATATCGATGCGAGCCAATTTGACAGTGCATGACGGCTTATCTGCATTGTATTCGTTCTGTTTAGGCATGGGTTTTCTCAATTTAGGGTCCACCTGAGCCTGTTTGCGTTTGACACGGCAAAATAAATCTTCAAACGCTAGCCATTTGTTAAAATCAGGTTCGGATTTAGAGTCAATTCTCAACATAAGCGCACTAATATCCTTTATACATAGTTGAAAGCTGTTACGAATCTCGTCAACAGTTTCGACGGAACAAAGGAAATTTTCTAAATCACTAGGATCGTCTACTTTGCGTGACATATCGTAAATCTGTTGCATCCGTTCGAAAAATACTTGACGTTGGCATTTTAATATTTTAATTGTTTGTTCATTAGAAGAAGCCATTATTGTCGGTTAGACGACGACGTAGGTTAGGGACGATTCGACAAGAATAAATACAATAAATAAATGCGGGCAGATTACTATTACAGAGATAGCGAAATACTTGGAAAGTGGTGTAATAAAACCGGGATAAGTAATGAAATATCTATTAGATTCTTAAATACATAATAAGTAAATAAAGCGGTTACCAAATAAGTACTCAATAACTTTGGTTTGAATTACTGAAATGTATAAACTATGCGCGCTGCACACACAAAATGGCGGTACGAGTATATTATGTCGAGTCGAATAACTTGTATAAAATACGGATTTTTAATGCGGAATGATATAGTAGATGATAAATATATATATATATATTATTGAATATAATCAAAATCTGCATATCGAAAGACCATGAAATGGTGGAAATTATAAGTTATTTAACGAAAATAATAAATTTTCACCATGCGGTTGCTGGATCTATGATTGTATTCTAATATTTTTGTGAGTGTGTCAAGTGAGTGCAGTCAGTATCTTAATGTTATTCTTTAGGGTAGGTTTCCTAACATTAAATTATGGATTATAATTATAATGAGATGTATGATGTATTGTCTCAAACAATTCCTGTTATACTTTCAGAACACTCACAACTCAAAATCAGCAACCACCGAACAAGAAGAAAAGGAATAAACGAAAAAAAAAAAAAAAAAACCTACAAAACTCTGACAGTACTTAAACGTTGCCCCAGGCTTCAACGAACAAACCTAAATCTGCGACTAATACAGAAAACAAGGTACAAAAAGAAAACACAGCAAAACCTGGTGGTAACAAAATAAAAAGAAAAATAAGAAAGACGGGAATGCTCCTCGACAACAACCAGTATCAAAAGATACAAAGGTGACAACAGGTAAGACTGAAGCTAGTCCAGTTACTCCCTCTAAAATTAATAACGCTAGTACAGCTAAGTCAAACGATGTCCCATCGCCTGGCAAAAAGAAAAACAAGGCAAATATAAAGAAAAATAATCAGGGTAACCCTCCAAATCAAGTTAACAAGAACGACGTAAAAATCACGGAAGGTATAGAAAGAGCGGCATCTCAAAAGTTAAAAGAGTAAAGATAAAAAGAAGAAACAAATCGGACAGATTAATCAACATAAAGGAAACAAAAATAACAGACCACAGGTGAAACATGGACAGGGGCCCGGCAAAAAGTTTAAAAAGAAGAATTAGTCGAGTAGGTTAAGTGTATAGGTGTAATTGAATATAATATTATTTTATTTTGATACATAGTAAAGTTAGCATAATTCAACAAATCCTCGTTTTTCCATTTGTCTATTAAATCAGTGTGTTCGATAAGAATTTTAAAAAAAAGTTTTTTTTACAGCTAGGTCATAGGTATTAATGTAATATTATAATGGTATTTTAGCTGAATAACCCCCAGTTTCTAGAATGTTATACGTTATACATATAGACTTAACGCTCATTGGTCAATGGTATTCTATCACGCGATATGCGACCAATCAGCAGTCAGTATTCCGTCTAGCTGATCAAACTTTGACAAACATTCCAGAAACTGGAGGCGTACCAATGTGGGCCAGAAGACGCAAAATTACCTACCAAACAAGAACATGACGTTTTTGAAAAAAAATTCTGTTTGTCTGTCTATGTTTACGCGTAACTTAAAAACTACCGCACAGATTTCGTCGAAATTTGGTATTTGGAAAGAATAGAGCCTGGAGCTCCCAACTATAAACTTTTTATATCTTGATCCGTCACATACTCGTAAATCCAAGACAGCAGCTTAATCTCTATGCTACACGGTCTCATATAAAACAGGTCTCGATTGACTGGTCGGCGCGCATGAACATCTGTGGTACGGTTAAAAACATACGCTGTTACAATAATTTGCAATATAATTATATTCCATAAATACCGATGTAATTTGTCTTTTATGAAGAATCTCTTTTAGTTTACTATAATTCACGTAAATGTTAAAAATATATGTGCAATATTATATGTGGCTCTGTCTCCCATAGACTAAGCGAGCGAAGCCGCGGGTGGGTCAGTTAGTTATCGATAAAAGCCCGCGATATTGCTATTGCGGCTAGATCCATAGTAGAGACATACGATAGATACAATTATTCTATCGACGTGAGAAATTTATCATGGTTAAATCCATGTTCGAAGTGCTGTTACCCACAGAATATACCCTTATCCCGCTAGGGTACTTACAATTATGTTTGAAAAAGTATGTATTTAAAATATAGTAGACGCGGTTGCTACACGAAAGGCAATTTCAAAGGAGTTTGCGGTATGCAGACTAAATTAATTTTAAACGATAGGTAATGAAGTGGCCAATAAGAAGCCAGCAGTGCAAGTACCGTAACAGTCGTTAAATTTGTCAAATCGCTAAGATCGATAAAAAAATCGTATCGCCCCTAGTAAGTATTGAAGTCATATTGACGACTTACGACCGGTGCCAATAATCTATCTATCGCCGGTTTACCTTACTAGAGATAAATATTTGACACTACTTGTATGGACGTTATGTCAAACTTCTATCGGTAGTAAGGAACACTGTGGATAGATAGATTACAGGGATATCCCCCATTATTTTTACAATTGACGACAGTATATAAAATATTACGAATTTTTAGCATTGCACAATGCGTCCTATAATTTTAAGATTTCTACGAGCATTTCGCTCTTCTACGATCAAAAGAAGGCCGAAGTCTATTTTTTATTGAACACTAGCTGCACCCCGCGGTTACGCCCGCATGGTGATGGATGATGACGATGTTGATGAAAATTATGTACCTATATGTGCCATGTTAATTCAGCGCCCCATCTACAATCTAAAATTGGGCCAGCCGTTTGAGCGTAAGAGAATAACAAACATCCATTCATTCATAAATACAAACTTTCGCGTTTGGAATATTAGTAATAATAAGATCAAACGCAAAACAATATCCCCATTCCCGTCGCCTGCCGATTAGCTATATCGAGGTCATTTTCAAAGCTGACAAAACAATCGTTAAAATCGATTGAATAGACGATCTCAAAAGTAATTTAACAGTTCCATGCTAGGGTTATCGTTATAATCGTAAAAGCTTCTCGAATTTGTCTACCGTTCGATTAATGATCGACAAAAGATCAATATAGCCAGTTTTTTCGGAGTATGACGAAATCAAGACTCAAATTTATCGATCGATAAGTTCGGTACTTGCACTGCTGAACTGATATCCAGTATCCGGTCCAAAATCTGAGTCCTAAAGTGCCTTCGTACTCTTGTTACAAGTAAAAATCTCGATTCATTATTATAGCTGTACAACCCTAAATCATTCATTCTTTTCACTCATACGTCATAGAAACTTCTAACAATGCGTTTGAATAGACCCCTTGTGAGCATTTTTAGTGAAAATAACGCTCACAAAGGGCGTTCGAATTGGGAATCTGTGGGTGAAAATGTCGTTCATGACTCTTTTTGTTCAGCGTTCGGAAACCTAGAAAAATAAAAAAAGAGGTATTTTTGCCCACGTGCGGAGCATGGTTGTTTGTGATCGTTTTTGACAGCTATGTATTTGCAAGCATAATTATGCGATTTTAGATCTTATGCTCAGTTGAGCGTTCAAATAGTGAAACAAAAGACAAAAGTGGCAAAATAACGTGTTTGAGCTTTAGGAACGCTTTAACAAAAGAGCCATCAATGACAACGCCACCAAATTCCCTAAACGCTAAACGAACGCACCTTATTTATGACTTCAAACTCCTGTTTGTTTGTTTTGTTGATTTTGTGATAAAACCTAGTAATGTTATATTCTCTGCTATAAACGTACCTAAGATGAATAGAAAAAAAAATATTAAAAAGGTAATTCTTCTTGGAACTTTTTAAAATACCTAGTAGCGTCATCTTCTTCGATATGACGCTACTAGGTATTTTTTGTCTATATTAATAGTTTTTTCATGGACTAATGTATATGCTGCGAGCACTGTTGATTTTATTGGTTAGCTTCTTACATACAAAATAGGAATCAATACGTAGAAATAACTGGTTTAAGTAAAAAATGAAATAGCTATTAATATAGACAAAAAATACCTAGTAGCGTCATCTTCTTCGATATGAGGCTGCTAGGTATTTTTTGTCTATATTAATAGTTATTTCATGGACTAACTTAGATGCCGCGAGCACTGTTGATTTTATTGGTTAGCTTCTTACATACAAAATAGGAATCAATACGTAGCAATAACTGGTTTAAGTATAAAATTAAATTACTATTAATATAGACAAAAAATACCTAGAAGCGTAATCTTCTTCGATATGACGCTACTAGGTATTTATTGTCTATATTAATAGTTATTTCATTAAATAAGAATAATTAATTATGACGCTACTAGGTATTTTTTGTCTATATTAATATTTATTTCATGGACTAAGTTATATGCCGATGGCACTGTTGATTTTTAATTCTGAAAGCCGAATTGTTCCTTCTTAATAATATTAAACTTTTGAGCAAAACCCACAACTCTTTTCTGGAAAGCCTTTTCAAAAATCTTTGAAAAGATTGGTAACAATGCGATAGGATGATAATTGCAAATATGCGATCGCTATCCTTTTTTAAATAAATGCTTAACAATTGAAAGTTTAAGTATATCAGGAAACCTTCCCGTTTCAAAAGATAAATTTATGAGGAATATAAACATTGGTGCTAAAACATTTTTACAACATTGCACTATTTTGGTAGAAATTTCATCAAATCCTTCAGATTTGGTGTTTTTTAATGACTGAATTATATTTACTGTTTCTTCCATGGTGCATGGCGTCAAATAAATACTACTTTGCACACGTTTTTTATTTGTGTTTTTGATATCATTATTGATTTTGTTATTCGTCAAGTTTATTAGATAATTATTAAATTCATTTGCAATGTCAGCGGGGTTGGTGGTAATTGTGTCATTTTATCTAATTATTTTTTAATATAATCTTTATTACCTATGTCATTTCATTCTACTTTTATAAGTTTCCAAGCTGCACTGCATTTATTTTTTGAATTAAGCAAATATTTATTATTATATATCTGGTGTGCTCCATGCAAGCAGCGACGAAAAATTTTAGAATAAGACTGATGTTTAATCTCATTGCGTTTATCTCTATAGAACTTGTACCGCAGTTCTCTCTTTCATTTGCAACATCTCTTGATGCCAGATGTGATCCATTTTGGTTTTTTATATTTATTTGACTGTCTGGACTGTGTATTAGGGAAACATAGTTCATAAAATAATGAAAACAAATTATAGAATTCTTCCATAGCCATGTTTAGTTCGGTCTTTTTATAGACTTCCGAAACGTCAGAAGTGCCAGGCAGTAGTGAAATTTGGATATGTTATCGTCACTATAATCTCTCTGGGTAGTGTAATATGTCTTGTAGGTGGTGGTAAAATCTTATTTTTGATCGGAACATATAGCATTTGGGCTGTATTGTGGTCTGAGAGCCCAAGTCCAAATATTTTCCCGATAGCCCCTCTGATATTACTGAGTATGTGGTCTATGCAAGATTTTTGTCTAGTTGGTTGCGTAATATGAAATGTCAAATTGTAATTTTAGTTTTGTAAATCAGTTGTATTGTTACTCGATTTAAGTGTATTAATATTGAAATCTCCTGCCAAAACGACTTTGTATCGTAGATGTTTTTAGCAATATTATATAAGAGTAGGTCCAATTTAGAAATGAAAGTGGAGCTATTTGCACCTGATATTCGATAAAGGCCATCCACGATTACATTATATACTGGAATGACAATGCCACAGTAAACTGAGCAGATTTAGAGTGACATGTTAACGAGATTCCAACAAAAAACAGGTGAACGTTTTTTCTTCGGTTCTTGAATAGTAGGCCTGGGCAAGCCTGTTTTAAAGTTGTCATGGTACGATTAAGCCGGGCAGTTGTCTAGAAGACCTGCTTTAAGAGCTCATAGTAAGGCCCCTGGTTATATAACAGTACGAAATAATTGATTTGCAGAGCATATACGTTTATTAATGAACAATGTACGTAATCAGCAAAATCACGTAAATGTTTAAAAACAAATATTAATTTTCTTACTCTTTATGACAATATTAAAATATAGCAAAGATTTAAAAAAACATTGTTAGATCAAGATTGGCGATTTTTTTGTGAAATAGTATAATTTTGGCGGATTTTTTTTATTATTTGGCGAAATCTAGAAAATCACATCTGGCAACCCTGTTTCTATCTGTCTTTAGAGAATATTCTGATTAATCTATGATATAGTCTGATTAATCTATGGTCTGAATGAGGTGCTGGTGTGGTTAAAAGTGTTGAAATAATAACCCAAAATCTGAAATTTCTATGTGATTCTAATAAAAAAGATGGGCAGAAAAGCAAAATTTGACGAAACAAAGAAGGTTAAAAAGGGGCCAGGCCGGAAGGCACGGAAACAGCCAGACCCTGTCTTCAGAAAAGAACTGTGTAAGTACATAAACATAAATCACGCTAACTAGGATTTACCGGTTAAAACATTATGCCTTGATTGTTATAATTATTAAGGAGTCGTCTCCGATGTAGGCGCTGTGTAGTTTTATTCAGAATGTGGTTGCTTCTTGAAGTAAGTACTAACATTTCTCTTCAAGTCGCCATGCGCTGTGCAAAGTTTGACAACTCGATAACATGTGGTTTTTCATATCCACATGGAATAAATGAAATGACTAAGGTGAATCCATAAATATGAAAAAATCAGGATAAGTATAAAAATAGCACTGTTATTTAATTTACCTTAATGATTTGTGGCTCAACTAGTGGCCAGTGTTCACAACCCAAAGCCAGGCAGCTATCGTACCGGGGCCGTAAAATTATCGTATGTTGATCAAAACTACACAAAATTATCGTATCTACTAGGACAATGACTAGAATACATTAAAAAATATCATATGAAATGTGACAATAAAAATGTTGCAAATGCCTTAACCACACACATTTTGGTTATTAACCAAACAATATATTTATCCAATCCACCACTGAAATAAAGAAGGGTCAGTAAACTACAAGACATGCTAAAATTAAGCTTCCCAGTAAAAATCACCTTTTGGTAGCTCTTACATAGAAGCCTTTACTTTTGGAAGCTGGTATAGCCAACTCATGTTGCTGGAGCTAATCAAAATTTTATAATAGATGTATTTATATTATATTAACGAGGCATAATCACGTTAGTAATAATATTTATTTACCTCAACGTTTCGATCAAGTAGCATTGAAACGTCAAGGGAAATAAATTTTATTACTAATATTGTTAAGCCCTGATAATATACTTAATATAAATATGTGTTCACAAAGCGACAGTTTGAAAATTACCACTCCTAGATGTGTAAAAAGCCAAGCTATCAGTTTATAGCAAAGTTTTACAAAAATATAGTACTGAGTTCTCTAGGTCATAACATAAGTATTGAAGCTATACAGTACAAGACTGTGGACTTAGCCCTGGAGCAAGCCTTGCCAAACAGTTCTAGGAAAAGATCTCCTGAGAAAGAAGGGTGCTTTGAGTTTTAACTGACAATGATCTTTCCACAAACAAATTGCATAAATAAACTACCAATTTTGTAGGAATACTCAGCTGTGTAAGCTTATACTTACCCAAGCTAGCTTATAGTACCCGAAGCTCAAATTAATAATAATATTTTTAGGAATTCAATAGTCCTAAATTAACTTAAACTAAATTAATTTACCATCATTGTATTAAATTATTTCAGTGGAAGATGACAGTACACCAAAGAAACTGTCCCACAAACAGAAGCAGAGAGCTGCAAAGCGCGCCAAGAAAAGAGCTGAGCTAGCTGAGAAAAGAAAGGCCCTGAAACAGGCTAAGAAGAATGTATCCAAACAGATAGAAGTGAAAGTTGCAAGTGAAGAAAAAAGTGATTCCGAAGAGGAGAATGTCAAAGGTTTGTATTCATGGCAATAATGGTAGCAATTTGCTTCTTCAGAACACCAAACTAAACAAACTAGGTACAACTATAGAGGTATAGAGCTATAGAGGTATTCTATTTTTAGTAAATTATGGTAGTTCTTATTCTGTTCATGCTAAAGGCCAAATTTTGTATAATGCTTGCTAATGAATAGTCTTAAATTGGCCCTTGCCCTCTGTACAATTCTCAGCATGTTTAGTGCAAATTTGGTTCTCATGTATAGGAGAATGCCCTTATAAATGCCCTTAAAAACATACTAGGAAACTTAGGTCCCACTTAAAAATTTGTTGTGCCCTGATTATTTTTGTTTTTTAAAATGTTGATAAATCAGCCTAAGTTTAGAACCAGTACTAATTTTTAATATTTTCATCCTGTTCTAAGAGTAATTTAATTTTTATGTTATAAATAATAAGGCTGAAATTCACAGAGAAAGTCGAGTTCAAACTCATACTTCATAATGTCAAAATATGAGTCTAGACGCAAACTCTAATGACTTCCAAATTCTTAGATTAGATTGGTCTAGGGTAGCATGAGTATATACTCAATGGCGAATGAGACTGGCAGAGTCACAAAATCTGTAACTTCATCCATGCTCAGACTCTGCCCTCTTTGCTTTGTAAGAAGTTTTGCTTGTTACAATGAGTAAAAAGTTTTGTGTTTTGGAGTGAAACTGTATGCAATTAATACTAGGTTTGTTGCATTGTGTGTTTGCCTATTTTGTTTCACTTGATTACCTACCTACTTACTTATTTCCTATTTTAATTATTATAGGATTCCAACTTTATTGTTTATATACATAGTATATAAGGTATATGATATTAGACATAACAAATGAGTAACAGTGATGAGTTGTTTCGCTATTTGGAATGAATAGAGAGATTAGATGATTTTAGTTTGCTGGATGAACATTACAACCTGTGTTGAATGTCCAATAATTACATTCGCAATGTAAAAGACTCCTCACATACTATGATGACATGGAATTCAAGAACCGTTACAGGTACTCGAAGGGGTCCACTCGGAATGTCATCATACCTGTGCTGGAAGTTTATGCCTACCAATATCATAATATGACAGGACTACAAATTTCTGTCGAATTACAAGTGCTAATTGCTCCACAATTTTATGCGGTAGGGAGGATTATTTCATGTAAGGACCAACCAGTTCACTCAAAAACTCTTTCTCAAAACTAGTGAATACAGCGTGAATTTTATAATTAATTATTTCGAAGTTTTGATATTGAAAAATTATATTTAACCTGCTGACTGGCCTAAGTAAAGTCAAACCTTGGTGGCTCTCCACAGGTTTCCCGCCCGACAGGTAGATATTGGAACAAGTACAATTTGAAATATGTAATACCCACTTCCATTCTATTCAGTTACTGGAGTGTATCTCAAAAACTACTTGACCGAATTTGATGAAATTAAAATGAGATCACACCGGAAGTACCAGCTATCGAACAAAAAAATAATTTTGAGAATTGGTTAACCCAGTTTAAAGTTATGTGGTAACAAACATAAAAAAACAGTTGCATTGAATACCTCCTCCTTTTTTTTTGGAAGTCGGTAGAATAGCGCCAATCTGCGCATTTTTTTGAATGTCGTCTATTTCATCTCATAGGGAAAATATAAGTTTCTCTCTTTCTAACACAATGATGGAAGACAAAAAAAAATTTCACACTCAACCTTATTTGAGATAACCAAATAATATTTGTCAATGGCTAGAGGCGAAATCGATGGAGTAAGCATGTAGTTTACGATCGTACTTAAATGTGAATTTCAAAACGCCGAGTATACACGCCATGACTGGAATTCGAACTCATGTGAGACAGGTCAGAAAAAAACTCCACCCACTAATTGTGAATTTCAGCCTTAGTCTATTTATTCATAGTGTTCCGGTTTTAAAAATATGACTTGACATTTGACATGACATTATATATGTACAGAATATTCTTGAAACAGACAGAGAGAGAAAGAAGTTAGGGTTGCCAGATGTAAATCAAAAGACAGTACAGTCTCAAGTCCAACTTTATTGATTTTCTCTAATTAAAAGTGATGAATGGTGATGGTAAAAATTGTTTTTATGTACTCTATGACATGGTAAGTAATATGAAGGAGATGTGGAGATATCAGGACTGGATGGCTTTTCTCTCAGGGGAAGGCTCAGTCCTTTCCAGCAGCGGGAACGTAAGTGGTTCATACTTTACATTTACCCTGACTTTAAGCAATAAATTTGAATTGTTTCAGGATTTACTGATGATAATAAAGACTGGCTAAAACCGAAACAAAAACAGAAAAGCAAACCAAAACAAGCAGAGCCAGATTCTAGTGATGAAAGTGAAAATGAAATGACTTCTGAACAAGATGCGGAATCTGATGCCGAAGATGATTCTGATGCCGAAGATGATTCTGATGCTATTGATGGGTCAGATGCTGGGGATGGATCTGAACAGGAAGAGGAAACGAAAGGCAAGAAAACTGGGGAAAAGTACAAAGTAAGTTATAAAATTGATTATTGATGTTCTATTCTGTTTGGGGGAATTGCAAAAGCAAATTAAGTAATTGGATTATTATCTTAACTTAAAGTTTTAACTTAAAATTAACTATAGATAGACAATCTTGTGAGGTGAATCTACAGAGCAGGTATTCATATGATTTTTCTGCTTTGCTCGATTACATATTTACTGTTACTTACCGATGAAATAGGAATAATATAATTCAATAAATACCAACCTACCTCAAACCAACACTAAGCCATTGAGTGTTTGCTTAGGTATTTTATTATAGGTAAAACACGGATTAATCCTTCCTATGCTGTGATAAACAAAAGATTTATGAATGAAACTGACATATATTTACCTATGTCTCTCGGACGCAAAGGGTTAAACAACGTTTTCGTAAAATGGAACCTAGCTAGATCGATTTATCGCCCCGCAAAAATTACATACATACAAATACTGCATACAAAATTTCATGAAAATCGATGAGGACGTTTTTCGAGATACAGATTATTCATACAAGAATTGCTCTTTTAAAGCTATTAGATGATTATCTTAATATAATTAACTGGTTAATTATTAGTTAATTTAAAACGAAATAAAGTAACAACACCTAATCTAATCCGATGTCATGTAGATATAAATAAGTTTATTGCAATTGTAAATGCTGTTAGCTTTTATTAAGCAAAAGTTAAAAAGTTTTCAGTTAAAGCACATCTAAGTAACTGCAATCTTAGAGAGCAAAGTTACACATCCTCGCATAGGATTCGAATCCGCGTCATTCGGAAATTCCTGTCAGACTTCATGACCACTATGGCACCGAGGCACCCTGTAATATATTCATGGATAATTTTTATTTGCTGTCCAGTTAACCTGTTTTTGATTAAAAAAAAAATCTTATGTACTTTCGTATCCTCATCTTCGACATATTGCATTGGCCAGTAGATGTATTAAACCTAAAAAAAGATTAGATTGACAGAGGAAAGTCAAGAGTGAAAAACATTGAAATTGAAAGAGGACACAGCCCTAAACTATCTAGAGGGTAGAATATTCATGGAATTGTAATTATCGTAAAATATTAGTTCATTTCCAGAAATGGTAGCGAAGCTGTAAGGTTGTATGAAATACTCAGGGTGCGCGCTTTCAAATTTTTACAATATTGGAGTTAGGTATATATTAACCTACCCTTATACAAAACACTGAGTCCTTAATTAATATTTGTTGAGATTACGTACATTCTTTTTATTGATAAATATCTTCCATTGAAACTGAATGGAGTTGATTCATTACATCGCCGGCAACATCTTCGAAGGTTTGAGTTTGCGATTTTTTCTATGGATCCTAATTTCTTTAATCGTTAATCAGTGAACATATCCGAATAAAGTATATTGTGAACATACTCGTATTATAACAAACACCATACAAAAATAATGTCGATTAACTATTTTTAAAAGATCTAGTTTTAAATATTCGCGAGGACGAATTTTCAAATTTGGAGCATAGTTCGTCTTGACTACGCTATCCAGAAAACGTAGTCATAAGATTGGCTTTAATTCTAATGAATTCATCACATACAATATTTGTCCATAACTCACTATTGTATGCAGCACGTAAGTTGAACTATGCGCAGAACAAATTTTCGGGTCTGAATCGAAGTGTGGGTGTTGTGCGTTACCATAGCAACGCGGCGACAAACAATACTCCGCCCCCAGCTACTTGCCCACGCTCCGCGTGACCCTGGAGTACAATCGCGCAAAAAGGTTTCAGTTCTTCAACTTATATATCTGATATGTGTGATCATTAAATTTAATTTCAAGAAAATGACTAGACCACAACCAACTTTAACGAGACAGGCGAGTGGAACTGTTTTTGACATAGGTATATAATTATTTTAAGAGAATGAAACATACATGATTATACTAGTTATACTATAGCGTCAATATAATCGAAGAAGCTTACGTCAAAAGAGACCATGTCATCGATAATATGACGGAAGAATTTATAACCCAGTCGGAGATTCTGATAGCAGCGATTCTGAATTGCATTCTTCATTCTTCAACTGACACAGAAGATGAAATCGCAACTCTTTGCCCAAGTTCTAGTTCTATATCACTTAAAAAATATGTAGAAGTTGTTACACCCATGAATAATAGTGATTAAGATTAGTATTCCTATAAATGTTTTATTTAATAATACATAACGATTACTACTCTATACTCGCCACAACACTTTGTTCGAGAAATACAATAATTTGAAAGGAACTCCGAGATTTTATGAAATTTAGTTTTCTGTTCAACTTGTGTCTCATTTTTAACGACTAAGCGGAGTAAGTAATCTATCACATTTGTCCATAACTGTACCTGCTCAGGAGACCACCATTTTGGTTCAATTTACGTGTCAATATCTTATTTCTAGAATTTTTTTTTTCTTATTTCAAGTTCAATGTTAGGTCGAAATGGCTGTAACATTCCTGATTTCCTTTACTGACGAAAACACTTCTTAACCGACTTCAAAAAAGGAGGAGGTTAATATTTGACTGAATGTTTTTTTTTGTATATGTTCACCGATTTCTCTCCCATTTGTCGACCAATTCTTTTTTGTTTTGTAGAGTATTACTTCTGAGGTGGAGGTCCATTTAAATTTCATCAAATCCAGTCCAGCAGTTTTAGAGTTACACTCCAATAACTGAAAATGGTTTCGCCTGTTTTGATGATTTGATGATATCATCATTGACAGTGAATGACAATCGATCCCGTAATTAGCAAGGGCCACTAAAAACGGTGAATAAAACCAAACCAAACCAGGTTTACCAAAAATAGAACACAATTACAACACGTCTTTTGGCAATTTTTTTTATCATTATTAAGTATATCCTCATATGGTCAACATATTTCAAACCAGTGTTGACGAAATTTTATAATATATCTTTTTACAGGTTGGTACCCTTGATGACCTGTTTCAAGATTCTGACCAGGAAAATGGTGAACCTGCTTCATCAGATGATGGAGGAGCAGAGAACAATATACCAGCTGATTACGATTCGGACTCTGATGAAGACAAGAGTGATGATGATGATGACGATGACATGTTGCCGATAGAAAAGGCCAACATAAAACTTAAAAAAAAGCAAAAAATTGACAAAAAGCTTGCTGATGAGGAGATGCAGCTAAACATTGCTAAGCAAGACGTGTTTGCATTCCCCACTGAAGAAGAATTAGAAAATCCCACAAGTCTTCAAGACATTCTTCAGAGAATTAAAGATGTTGTGTCAGTTTTAGGCGATTTCAGCCGTTTAAAGGAGGATGGAAGGTCTAGATGTGAATACACAGAATTGCTTCTCAAAGATTTGTGTATGTATTATAGTTACAATGAATTTCTCATGGAAGTCCTAATGCAAATCTTCCCAGTGCAAGAGCTTGTTGAATTTTTGGAAGCTAGTGAAGTGGCTCGTCCAGTCACAATTAGAACCAACAGTTTGAAAACAAGGCGAAGAGATTTAGCCCAGGCTCTCATCAACAGAGGTGTGAACTTAGATCCAGTTGGAAAATGGAGCAAAGTCGGTCTTGTTGTCTTCAGTTCAACTGTGCCGATTGGTGCCACACCAGAGTATTTGGCTGGCCATTATATTTTGCAAGGTGCATCCAGTTTCCTGCCAGTAATGGCTTTAGCTCCACAAGAGAACGAAAGGATATTGGACATGTGTGCAGCACCGGGTGGTAAAGCATCACACATTGCTGCTATAATGAAGAATACCGGTGCACTTTTCGCAAATGATGCTAACAAAGACAGAACAAAAGCAGTGGTTGGTAACTTCCATAGACTGGGGGTTGTGAATGCAGTGATTTGCAACTATGACGGAAGACAGTTCCCAGAAGTCATCAAAGGTTTTGACAGGGTTTTGTTAGATGCCCCATGCACTGGAACTGGTGTGATTGCAAAAGATCCGAGCGTGAAAACGACAAAAGATCAGAAAGATATTCAGAGATGTTTCAACTTACAAAGGCAACTGTTGCTCGCGGCGATTGACTGTTGTAATGCTAAATCAAATTCAGGAGGATATATTGTGTATTCTACTTGTTCTATTCTGCCTGAAGAGAATGAATGGGTGGTGAATTATGCATTGAAGAGAAGAAATGTTAAACTTGTTCCGACGGGTCTTGATTTTGGGACGGAAGGATTTGTCAAGTATAGGCACCATAGGTTCCACCCA
Source organism: Selenia dentaria (assembly GCA_917880725.1). Lineage (NCBI taxonomy): Eukaryota > Metazoa > Arthropoda > Insecta > Lepidoptera > Geometridae > Selenia > Selenia dentaria. The sequence goes on from OU862878.1 coordinate 18,693,568, forward strand.
TCTCTGAAATTGACAAGGAGGTTCTATCCTCACACACACAATATGGATGGATTTTTTGTTGCAAAGCTGAAGAAATTTTCTAATGTGATTGTAAGTATAAATTTTGTATGTTTTATATAATATATATTATCGAAGCGCTCGTAGCGGAGCTTGACTTGGCAATCTTAACCAATCAACAAGTTAAGCAACACCTGCTGCAGTCAGGACTTGGATGGGTGAATGCTAGTGGCATTATTCAACTGAGCGCTTCCGTGCTTCGGAGGGCACGTTAAGCCGTCGGTCCCGGTTGATTGTTTTAGGACAACAGTCGTTAGGCTATGTCAAAGGCCTTCGGGCGGCCTGAAAACTTTGACATGGGTTGGCCACTAACCTATCCACCAAGCCCGCACTGGGTCCGCGTGGTGGATTATGGCCCAACTCCTCTCTCTGAGAGGAAGGTTCGAGTCCCAGCAGTGGAAACAAATGGGCTGATTATTATGATTATGATATATATTATCTAAGCAAAAAAGCAAACCCATAGGTTCATCCATATTTTTAAATAAAAAAATCATTGCACTTTCTACAAACATGCATCCATAGATATCATATGAGTCAATAGAAAGGTATTGTCTTTCTTACATTCATATACTATGTAAAGGTACTGTGTCATGCCTTACAATTCTGGTCTAAGAATCTCATATTGTTTCTCACTTTATGGTTCCTTGGAAAAACAGTAAGAGTATAGTCCATCAATTCTAAGAGACAGTTTAGACAGATTGTAAAATAGGGGTGGGGTCAAAAACATAGGCTACTACAATATCCGATTAGAGATATCGATATCGACTGCAAAGATTATATATAGGTACATGACAGTTGCCAGATAGAAAAAAACTGTGTTTTTATGTGTATTTGGACACAAACAATTTTGCCTGCATAGATTTATATAAAATTACATTACTTTTTAAAAAAAAAAAACTTAAATTAGTAAAATTAATTTTAAAAGTGAATTACTTAATACTCTTAATAACTTACACTAATACTTTAAACTTTAATTATGCATTTTCAATGACAGTTGGATGTCAGCTGAAAGTTGATTAATTATTAACGGCCTTATTTAGAAATGCTGTTTAAATTTGAATAACGTTATATAAGTAGTATGGGGCAGAACAACATTTGCACTACTAAATAAAGTTAAGTAGCGTTTGTGAGTAGGGCCTTACATGCTTAAAGACAGCTGAATTGAAAACGTCTTGTCTACACTTCTACACTAATATTAAAAAGTTGTTTTACTTTTAGTATTATAAAGATTTGTTGGTTTGTTTGAATTACATGCTCAGAAACTACTATTCCGATTTGAAAAATTATTTCATCATTAGAATCCTACATTATCCCTGATTAGCATAGGCTATAGAATATTTTCAAAAAAGTTGGGGATCCGTATGAAAACTTCAATAATGTAACCCAAGGTGTGAAAAATACCCATAAAAATCCTCATGCGTATGCTGCGGAAACTATTGACAGTAGAGAAACTATTGGCAATAGAGCAAAGTAATTTACTACAGTTTTATAGAAGACATTAATATCTACAAAAAAGGCAGTGATCCTATTTTGTATGACTATTACAGTTATGTCACAATAACTATTTTTCATGTTAAAATATGCAATAGCAACACTGGTACAAATTATGCCACATTATTCGTACCTTGATATTACCTTCTGTACTTTAATAATAAAGAGGAAAGATTTGATTGTTGTTTGTCAGATATCAAGCCTGCAATCAGTAGTATGCAAAAATTACAGTGGTTAATAAGTTTAGGTTTATGGGTCTCAAAAATGTCACAATGTGACGAGCTCAGTGCAGTGCCGCTCTGGGAGCTTAGCACGAGTAACTGCGTAAGTGTAACGTAACGTGTCGTTCATGTAAAACAGTACAAACTGTCATTTATCTAGGGCAACAGTGACATAGACAACTCATAGTTTGTACGCCGAAGCATGACGTGTTGACGCTTACGATACGAATACTTTTTTGCAGATTGTTTGTGTTACAGCCTCTGAAGTTTAAAGTTTGAAACATTGGGTTTGGGTCACTGTGACTTTTATGGATAGGCGTGCTGATTAACGTTAGACGAATGACTTCCGTGCTTTTTCGCTCGATACCTTAATAGAGTTTTTTCATTACTTCTAGCCTGAACCCGTCAAAGATGAAGATGAGGAAGAGGAAGGCGAAAAGAATGAAAATGAAGACACAGAAGAAGTAAAAGAAAATGGCGAGCTTCAGTCTGACGAAGTAAACTCGGAGAGTGAAATGACCAAGAAACATAGTCCCGTCAAAAGATCGGCTGCGAAAGATGATTCCGAACCGGAAAAGAAGAAAAATAAACCACAGTCACAGGAAAAGTAGGTTTTACTTGTTATAGTCGACAAAGGCTACGCTCACAACTGTCGCGCCCCGGTTTAGCGTTCCAGTTAGAATGAATGCATGCAATGTTCAACCCAAGCGGAACGGTTACGCGGTCACGAAAAGCGCGGCAACTTTTCTGTCAATAATCGATAGAATCCTATACATTTGATGCTTGACAGTGACAGCTCGTAAACGACCGCGAAAACCCACCTACGATCTGCGAGCATTATGAGCTTTTTCGGTGACGTCATCGATCATCATCGATGACGTATCGAGTTCGCTCACGATGACCGTGGGCTTTTAAGGGAATGGGTGTGCGAACGCCGCGAGTGATTTCGGTCCTTCCCGGAACGTAGCTAATATGTAATACGCGGCCCGTTTTGACATTTCTGATCGTGACGTATCTAGTGATGTGACCATACGACTGCCTACTTTACTTTTTGTTTACTTGAGTAGGCTTTGTCTGGTACTGAATGGTAAGGTGCATTGTCCATAATGATTAAATGCACTGTTCGGAAAGGTTTGTTAATAGTAAACCATCCTGTGAATTTAGTTCATCTATTAGTCGATTGAAAAGTTACATTTGGGATTGCATTTGTCTGAGGACGCAATTTATTTTTTTAGGTATCAAAGGAAGGTCAGTTTAAAGTTGAAAATACAAGTTTGTGGGGTTGCTACCCTTGTCCCACGGCCGCCATCTTGGAAAAGCGGGTTAAAATGGTTTTTGTAGTTATACTAATGAACTAAGGTTTGACAAATTTTTTTTGTTGCAAATAAGATTATCTACATTGTTTGTCAAGTAACTTTTAGATCTAATTCCAAAAATAAATTATAAGCTACAATCCATAATTATTTGAGAAAAAAAAACTATTGGTTGATAGCAGATATAGCAGATATCAAATCATTTTACAAAAAAAATACAAACCATTTTTATAGATGGTGTTTTAAAATATAATTTTTATTTTTTAAATTTTTCTTTTTTTAAGTTTTTTAAATATATTCATTAGTTAAGGTTTCACAGCGCTGCAAAACGAATACTATTCTTCGATGTTCATAAATAATTATGAGTTGCCATATTTAGCTATCATATTTGTTTTTATGATTATTCTTTAAAATACCATAATGTAAAAATTGTTTGATTGTAAGTTATTTTGGAAAATTACTAGAAAAAAGTTAAATCGACCAATAGAAGTTTTTTTGCCGATTAATTGGTTACAACACTAGTTTGTATTGTACCTACTAAGAAAGTAACTTTACGTTTCGTAATAATTAGAAATCGCATGCTACTCTGGGTACGTTCCGACAAGTGCCGTCAACGCTCACAACTGTCGCGTCCCTGTATACCGTTCTCTTTGGTTGACAATGATCACGTAGACTCACCCATAGGACCCACCTTCGAACCGCGACCGTTGTGGTCAAGGCGTGAGCGTTTTCGGTGACGTGATGACGTATCGAACGCCACGAGTGATTTCGGCGCTTTCCGGAACGTAGCCTAAATAGCATAGTCATTCCAAGTAACGTTCTATGGTTTTCCTCAAATGTCAAAACGGGCCTTTAAATTTTTCACTTTCGGTTCAATAGCTGCTACACTTGGCCCCCTGTTGTCCAAAAATATTGTGCGTAATACAAGCACTTTACTTACTGTAGTATTACTGGCCTACCTACATAAATATATTTCTGAAGATATGTCGTTATGAAGAACTGTCTCGCCTTAATAGGCCCCTTGAAGGGGAAATCTGCTTGATGAATACAGAACACCACGGAAGTGCTCGCTATAATAAAATGTGTTAGGGTACTATGTGAAGTATTATTACGTAAGGAACATTCTCGATCGTTCCTAAAATCGAGAGATTATTGTTCGCGAGCCCCCAAGCTTGCTGTCAATAATGCCCCCAAGCTAAATACTATTTAGAGTGCGAAAACTACCGTGAGTATCACAAATTATAAAAACATAAAGATACTGACTGCACTTGCTTGATATTATGTCTGTATGGACTTACACTGAAATAATATCAAGTGAGTGCAGTCAGTATAATATCTTTATGTTATTCTTTAGGGTAGGTTTCCTAACATTAAATTATGGATTATAATTATAATGAGATGTACGATGTATTTTCTCAAACAATTCCTGTTATACTTTCAGAACACTCACAACTGAAAATCAGCAACCACTGAACAAGAAAAAAAGGAATAAACGAAAAAAGAAGAAAAACCAACAAAACTCTGACAGTACTGAAACGCTGCCCCAAGCTTCAACGGACAAACCTAAACCTGCAGCTAATACAGAAAACAAGGCACAAAAAGAAAACACACCAAACCCAGTTGGTAAGAAAAATAAAAAGAAAAATAAGAAAGACGGGAATGCCCCTCAACAAGTTTCAAAAGATACAAAGGTGACTACAGGTAAGACTGAAGCTAGTCCAGTTACTCCCTCTAAAATAAATAACGCTAGTACAGCTAAGTCAAACGATGTCCCATCGCCTAGCAAAAAGAAAAACAAGGCAAATAAAAAGAAAAATAATCAGGGTAACCCTCCAAATCAAGTTAACAAAAACGAAGTAAAAATCACGGAAAGTATAGAAAGAGCGGCATCTCAAAAGTTGAAGAGTAAAGATAAAAAGAAGAAACAAATCGGACAGATAAATCAACATAAAGGAAACAAAAATAATAGACCACAGGTGAAACATGGACAGGGGCCGGGCAAAAAGTTTAAAAAGAAGAATTAGTCGAGTAGGTTAAGTGTATAGGTGTAATTGAATATAATGTTATTTTATTTTGATACATAGTAAAGTTATCATAATTTTACAAATCCTCGTTTTTCCATTTGTCTATAAAATCAGTGAGTTCGATAAGAATTAAAAAAAAAAATGTAAAGCTAGGTTATAGGTATGAATGTATATAATATTATAATGGTATTTTAGCTGAATAACCCCCAGTTTCTACAATGTTATACGTTATACATATAGACTTAACGCTCATTGGTCAATGGTATTCTATCACGCGATATGCGACCAATCAGCAGTCAGTATTCCGTCTAGCTGATCAAACTTTGACAAACATTCCAGAAACTGGAGGCGTACCAATGTGGGCCAGAAGACGCAAAATTACCTACCAAACAAGAAAATGACGTTTTTGAAAAAAATGTCTGTCTGTCTGTCTATGTTTACGCGTAACTTAAAAACTACCGCACAGATTTCGTCGAAATTTGGTATTTGGAAAGAATAGAGCCTGGAGCTCCTAACTATAAACTTTTTATATCTTGATCCGTCACATACTCGTAAATCCTACACGGTCTCATATAAAACAGGTCTCTATTGACTGGTCGGCGCGCAAGAATATCTGTGGTATGGTTAAAAACTTACGCTGTTACAATAATTTGCAATATAATTATATCCCATAAATACCAAAGTAATTTGTCTTTTATGAAGAATCTCTTGTAGTTTACTATGATTCACGTAAATCTTAAAAATATATGTGCAATATTATATGTGGCTCTGTCTCCCATAGACTAAGCGAGCGGAGCCGCAGGTGGGTCAGTTAGTTATCGATAAAAGCCCGCGATATTGCTATTGCGGCTAGATCCATACTAGGGACATACGATATATTTACAAGATAGATACAATTAGTCTATCGACGTGAGAAGTTTATCATGGTTAAATCCATGTTCGAAGTGCTGTTACCCACAGAATATACCCTTATCCCGCTAGGGTACTTACAATTATGTTTGAAAAAGTATGTATTTAAAATATAGTAGACGCGGTTGCTACACGAAAGGCTATTTCAAAGGAGTTAGCGGTATGCAGGCTAAATTAATTTTAAACGATAGGTAATGAAGTGGCCAATAAGAAGCCAGCAATGCAAGTACCGTAAGAGTCGTTAAATTTGTCGAATCGCTAAGATCGATAAAAAATCGTATCGCCCCTAGTAAGTATTGAAGCCATATTGACGACTTACGGCTGGTGCCAATAATCTATCTATCGCCGGTTTACCTTACTAGAGATAAATATTTGACACTACTTGTATGGACTTTATGTCAAACTTCTATCGGTAGTAAGGAAAACTGTGGATAGATAGATTACAGGTTACCCATTATACGATCGTCAAATTGTCGACAGTATATAGATTATTACGAATTTTTAGCATTCCACAATGCGTCCTATAATTTTAAGATTTCTACGAGCATTTCGCTCTTTTACGATCGAAAGAAGGCCGAAGTCTATTTATTATTGAATACTAGCTGTACCCCGCGGTTACGCCCGCATGGTGATGGATGATGACGATGTTGATGAAAATTATGTACCTATATGTGCCATGTTAATTCAGCGCCCCATCTACAATATAAAACTGGGCCAGCCGTTTGAGCGTAAGAGAATAACAAACATCCATTCATTCATAAATACAAACATTCGCGTTTAAAATATTAGTAATAGTAAGATCAAACGCTAAACAATATCCCCATTCCCGTCGCCTGCCGATAAGCTATATCGAGGTCATTTTCAAAGCTAACAAAACAATCGTTAAAATCGATTGAATAGACGATCTCAAACGTAATTTAACAGTTCCATGCTAGGGTTATCGTTATAATCGTAAAAGCTTCTCGAATTTGTCTACCGTTCGCTTAATGATCGACAAAAGATCAATATAGCCAGTTTTTTCGAAGTATGACGAATTCAAGACTCAAATTTATCGATCGATAAGTTCGGTACTTGCACTGCTGGACTGATAGATCCAGTATCCGGTCCAAAAGATCTAATGGATGCCCAACTCGGCTACCTGCTTCGTGGGCTAAAGTGATACTTATAATATAATTTATTGCCTTGCCATCTATGCTCCGCACTGTGCTGTATGGCACTACAGAGGGCCTAGCACGAAAACTTGTGTTATAATTGTATCGTTGACGTACATAGTACAAACTATGAGTTATCTGTGCCACAGTTGCACTACATAAGTTATAGTTTGTGCTGTATACGTCAACGTTACGATTGAGTTACACTTACGGAGGCTGCCCCTGCAAAGTTATGGGCTAATAGTATACTGCAACTGTTATTTATGGGCGTTTACTCTCTACCTGCTTTTCTATTATATTGAACTACCTACTATATTTAGTTACTCTGGAATTTAAACGCCTTAGTTTAGACGTGAATATGTGAATGTCTTTAAATTTGCTAGGTAACATACGGGGGCAATCCAAAAAAACCTAATGATAATAAAATCGAGGCATACAGTTTGGCGTTGTAGTTTCGAATCTATCCTATACATCCAACATTAAACTACATAACTGTATAGCTAAAGGATCAAATCTGGGGGGACAACAGTGCCCCGCAAGTCGAGCAAATAAGCGGCACAGCCGTACTATACTTTTCTCGAAGCAGTTCAGGTAATTTTGGACCCCCTATAACTTCGTTGTGGATAAAACTAGAAGCCATCCATCCAGGTTTTTTTTCAGTATCCATCCAGGCATTGCATTAACACGGTATATTCCAAATTTCATTCAATTTTAACAAGTAGTTTACGAATTATAACTAGAAAAAGTTTCTTAATTTTGTCACTCACTGACTGACTGACCGATCATCAAAACTCTAAGGCACTTCGAGCAGACATAGAAACCTCCAATTTAGAACACTATTAGTGTTTATCATCTAAATCAAGGAAAATCTAAAATATTTACATTAGCAATGAATGAATAAGTGTATTTGTATAATACTCGTATGTATAATATAATGGAATAATAGTTATAAAAAGATAGGTACCTAGATTAATTATGTTCAAAGGTAACTTGTAAAATGGTCAACGGAATGAAAAAGCAAAAGTTGTACCAAAATCCCGCAAAGTATTAATTAGAAAAAGTAGGACTATCTATACAAAAAGAAATGAGATGCCATCAAAAACATAACTTGTAAAAAAAGTCTCGCAACTCGGCTTTCTACTGTAAACAGTCGTGAGATCCATGCTATGTAATACCTAGTCTGTTAATTTATTCAGTCCCTACATAAGGGACCTTCTGTCTTAAGTTATAACGTAATTTGTAAAAGGTTTAAAAAAAAAAGGTAAGCTTATTTCGTTACTGTACGAGTATGTCTGTCTGTTTGTTGCGGCTAATATCCAAAAATGTTCTTTTTCGAACGGATTAATGCTGTTTGCCTCTACCGGTACCTATTTACAGCGACACCGGACGGGTGGCGAGCGCAGATGGCACCCAGCAAGATCCGGGCGCAGAGGGCGCACCGCCTAAGGCGAGCGTTGTAGACGCTTCGCCGCAAGGAGAGGAGTAGGCGACTTGCTCAAGTACGGACCTCGGCTTGGGCTGTCGCCAGGAGAGAGGGGAGTCGGAGAGAATCGCCACGGTACATGAGTGTACCGTTGAATTGAAAGTGGGCCCTATGAATTTTTACTCTATGAATATTTGGAGAGAATCTAACCAAGATATAATTTTTGCCTTGAGCTCGCCGGCGAGCTCGGTGTCTGATTCTAATATCAAAAACGGAGGCACTCGGCATTTTACGGGTCTTTCACTGGCAGACAGTTGACGTATAGCGTCAACTAGGAGTGACTTAGTATTATATACTATTTTTAGAAACGACGCCGTACTGCGGTCATTAGTAAAGCCAGTTAGTAAACAATAAGTTTTAAAAATGGTATCATAAAAAACTTAAGAAATGTATACCTATATGTTAAATAACCAATATAGTAGGTGTCATAAGCTTTTATGGAAAGTAATGGACAAATCAAGAATCATCAACTTAGATTCGTCCATTCAACGACCGATAGATCAAATTCATTCAAAGACCGAAGATAGATACTTAGGTACCAATAAACAATATTAATAATGTACCCAAAATATTACTAGATCCTAAATTCAAATTAATATAAATTATTTGAACACGTTTTCTTTCGAAACTCGGTTCATTTTAACACACATTTCACTCTGGCTCTATAGTGAAATATTTTTAGGTCTGGTCTTTAGTTTAATTACAGCATAAATATCTCGTAAAAATAAATCATAAATATTACATAAAAAATATATAACTATTGACATAATTCCTATCTAAACCTGTTTGACGAGTGACTATTGTTTAAAGGCGCCATGTGAACCGTTTGTGATATAATGTAGGAAGTTATAGTCCACATCAGATTCTGCTTCGCCATGCGATGAATGTGGTGATTTCATGTGTTCTATGTTAGAAGTATTATTAGGTAGATTTTCTCGTTCGACCATCATGAGTTGTTCCTCTTCTAATTGCTTCTGCCTCGCCTCCATATTATTACGATACTCCTCTAACCTGACGGCCAAGAATTTGACAGGATCTGTTGGTTGAACAAGCACGACTTCAGCCAAGCATTTTTTTAATGCGGCACCGACTGCCTCTTTCAAGTACTTGCTCTGTTCTGTAAATGACGGTTCGACTGGGCATGGCTCGTAACGCGGCTCCTCATCACGTATCATCACAAGATTGCCGAAACCGTCGGGGCGATACTCTTCTGACGAATCCTTGTCACGGTAAATATGGCCTCCATTTTTATCGATATAGTATCGACCCAAGTTGTCGTATTTATATTCCACGTCATCTACTACTTCCCCTACCTTCAACATGAACCCAGACCTATGAAGCAAGTATTCGCTCGCTTCGGCGCAAGTTTTATATATGCGCTCTTTGTCGTCGGTGAGGTAGTAACGTCCGCATTCATCATAGAAATAAACATGCTTCTCATCGTCTTTTATTGATACGAGCTCATTTCTTTCATTGAGTTGGTAAACGTCATCATCTTCTTCTGATCTATATAATTTTCTTCCATGTTTATCAATCGTAAAATGTCCTAATTCGTCAGAAAATACTTCTTTTAATTCAGCGACTGGCAGTATTGACATAAAAGATTTTCCGTTTTGTTCACTTAAGGCGATTTTCCAAACCTCGACTAGTTTTTCTACCAGATAGCAGCGTTGTTGATGAGGAAGCAAGTGGTTAAAGATACGAATTTCATTTTCTTTGTTCACATTTTTATCATCACTTTCTTGAGCATCGCCTCCTTGACTTTGAGTTTTTAGAAAATTTAAAGATACTTTTAAATGTTCCAATGATTCTAAACGTTCTTCTAAAAATATAGTTTTGTGTTCTAGGGCCATTATTCCCTTCGATGAATTTTTCGCTTTCAATCGAGCTATGCGTTCTTCTACCTGTTTAATTTTTTCTATTACTTTATTTATTTCCAGGTTGTTGATTGAAGTCTTGACACGGCCTAGGTAGCTTATCGTTCTGCTTCTGCGACACATTTCGTCGGCCACTGTAAGAGCTTCAGGGGTAGAAGATCGGGCCACCTGGTCTATAACATGTTGAAGTGTTTTTTTTAGACCGTTGAGTAAATCAGAATCGTTTAGTTCGAGGATCTTAACAAATTGTATAGCCAAATTATCGTTCATTCCGTCCAGCCAATTCAATAGCTCTTCAATTTCATTTAAAATAATGAGATGGTAATCTGTTTTATCCGACGCAAACTTGAGACATTTTTGTTTCTCCATAAGGGAAAAGTTAACGATATCTTGCATGTCTTCAATGACTTCCGCATCTGCTTGCAACAATGCTGTATCAGTACCTGGATATTTTTTGAGAAACTGTTCGATGTATTTTAAGAAGTATTTGTGCCTTTTATTTAGGCATTCCATTGTAAACTCGATTGATTTTTGGATTACTTCTCGTGGTGTGTCTTTAACTCGTTTCTTGAAGTTTTCAACGTCTTGTAAGGCCTGGAGCCAGTTGATGTGGAACGTGTTCACGTTTTCTTCAACTTGCTCTGGTGTTGCATTCTGATGCAGCAAGGCGCGCAAATCTACCAACGAATTGAAAATGTCTTCCGCATAATCCTTCATAGTCAGGAGGATGACCGGATTATCGAAGGATCGTTTCAATTCCTTCGCTATAGCGAACAGAAATAGCAAATCTTTTCTATTCATTTTGTGTAAATGTTTAAAAAAATATACCTAGTTGTGAAAACACAATATTATGTATGCTAGATCAATTAAACTAACATTTACTAAATTAAAAACGAAGTAAAAAATATAGCAAATATTTTAGTTTTGACCATAGATAAAGCCAACAAAGAGCATATAATACTAGTTAAAACCAAAGAGAATAATAAATACAATACTAGTTTAAGTACGTAGTACATAATGGTCTGTGTGTAAGTATATAATATATTATTCTATGGTTTTGACAACACAAAAGAGTCAAATAGAAGTCAACGGAGTCAAAGACGAAGGAAGAAAGAAGCGGAAAATTGTGCGTGCGTAATTGAAATGCCAATGAGTAAAACGAACCATTAGAAAACTCATAGGGAATGTCCGTAGGGATTGTCAAACTTAACCAAAGAGAAGTAAATAAAATGAATGTACTTATGAACTTTTTCAACCGACTTCCAAAAAGAGGATGTTATCAAGTCGACGCGCATATTTTTTTTATGTATAACGCATAACTTTTTACAAAGGCTACGTTTCGGAAAGCGCCGAAATCACTCGCAGCGTTCGGACACCCATTCTCTTACAAGCCCACGATCATCGTGAGCGACTAAGCGAACTCGATACGTCATCGATGACGTCACCGAAAACGCTCACAGCGCTCGCGGATTGAAGGTGGGTTTACGTGGTCTTTGCGAGCTGTCACTGTCAACCAAAGGGAACGGCAAACCGGGGCGCGACAGTTGTGAGCGTTGACGGCGCTTAGCGGAACGTACCCAGAGTAGTCCTATTTTGATATTTTTTTTTTGTTTGGTAGGGTATACGTCCGAGGGGGAATGGGACCACCATTAAAATTTCATCAAATTCGGTCAAGTGGTTTTTGAGTTACACTCCAATAATTGAAAAGTGTTTCGCCTATCTTGATGATATCTTATTAATGATGAATGACAATCGATCCCGTCGGGTCACTAAAAACATTAAAATTTTTTTTACACACGAATGGAGCCGACTTTAACAACTGCGCACAATATTGTGATAATAGGTACTTTATCTACCGACTTCCAAAAAGGAGGAGGTACTCAATTCGACTGTTTTTAATGTTTGTTACGTCATAACTTTCAATAGGGTTAACCGATTATCAAAATTATTTTTGTTTGAAAGCTGATGCTTCCCGTGTGGTCCCATTTAATTTTCATCAAATTCGGTCCAGTAGTTTTTGAGTTACACTCCAATATCTGAATAGAATGGAAAAATAGAATTTTTTTTTAATTGTACCTACTTGTTATGGTACCGACTTCAATAAGTTATTTCGCACTTTTTAGTGTTGAAGTCGGTTGCCTTTTTTTACTAATGAATTCCTGGAATATAGATTATATAGGAATAACACAGGCTACTTTTAATCACTTTTCAACTGGTATTTCCTCGTGCTAACTTTATGCAACGCGGACGGAGTCGAGTGCAGTAACTAGTTAGTGGCTAAACAGAGATAAATCTTATGCTTATCCCACTTCCGACTAATATTATAAATGTGAAAGTTTAAATGGATGGATGGAAAAATAATATAGTATGTTTGTTACTCTTTCACACAAAAACTATTGAATGGATTTTAATAAAATTTGGCATGTAGATAGATGAGACGCTGAAATAACATATAGGATACTTTTTCATCATCATCATCCATCACCACGCGGGTGAAACTGCGTGGCGCAGCTAGTAGCACATAATCAAGAAAGATATCTCGAATGTGTATTTAGTGTACTCATGTACCTAACAGTCTTACGAGTTTTCATAGCTGCAATTAAATATATTTGATTGTCTAAATTTATTTTAGCCATTAGCCGGTTGGTAAGCAATCTCGTATCAGTGTAAATTCACGGTTGTATATTCAAACTAACACGTATTACGTATATACGTTGTATATTCACGTAGTAGGCTGATATTATTACAGTCTACAAAATATTCCGTAGTTTTCACCTTTAACTACGCGAAACACGTAGTAAACGCTGAAAGAGATCAAAATGTTGTAGGGAGAAATATGTTCCCACGGGGCGTACGAACGTAGGATAAATCAGAGGCCGTAGCTTTCCTCGGCCGGGCGGCGACCGTTGCTACGGCGTGGCTGGGTTAATGGAACCCCTGTACACAGAGCTCCAGTTCTATACAAATAGGTTTTTTGAGACTAAAGACAGATGTAAAGGTTTTCGCGGAAAACGGGCGTGTCGGGCGTACGTCGGCTCTTTGCTCTCAACGTCTGCTGGATTAATTCTGTATAGAATTATCGAACGCTGTATATAAGTAATGTGTGGCTGGAGTTGTCTGAATAATGTGTCTGTTAATGACCGGGTTACGTAGATAAAGATCTTTTAATATCATCTCGGGCATGTCGGTAGTAAGTAGATTTAATTTGCGGTGATGTAGTGGTTCGTTCGTCACGACTTTACATGGACTTCGATCGTAGACTGTTCCTCGGTTTAGTGTATCTTTTTCATTATTTCTAAAAGATTGCGAATACTGTACGTGTCGATTTCTAAATTTCAACCAGGCTAGGGTACTGAGGACATTAGTATTCTGTGATAGAAGCGTAGTCCGCGCAGCTCCGCGCTTACCGTACCGAGAGGCTGCCGGCAGTTGTTCGCGGACCGCGCTAAAGTACTGACACCGCTGTCACGCTCTCGCTGATTCTACCCCTGTACGTTTGTTATACTGTTTCTACTATTTTTATAACAGAAAAGTGTATTTTAATATTAGTTTGTTAAATGAAAGTGCTCGTTCCATACATCATTTTGTGAAGAATTGACCGGAAGCGCGGGAGGGATGGTATGGGGTGGGTCGCTTTGTTCGCGTACTACGCCCGCGGAGGCTGTAGCGCGCAGCATCCGCTCGCCATGTTGATCTGAAACTGTATAACTACCTACCTATAGTAAACTCTACGCGCACTCGTAGGGTCTATTAGCTTCTTTTGTTACTTGCCCTATATTTCAGGTTACTTGGAAATTAATGATAATGTTATTTAATTTGTATAGTAGTGATAATTTCATAATCTTATGTAAACCGTGTGGGTAATTAATTTGTTATCTTTAGATAACATCTCCCGGGCATTCGTCTTGGTGATCTCTGAATGTTGTTCAGATGAATTTGAAATTTATCAACAGTTTGTTAAAAGAGTCTGCTATTATGATCTGATTATAGCAATCATTTCATTTAAGGAACTGTCGGTTTCCTTGTTTCTGTGACCTGTGGTCGGCTCTATTCGCGCTCGTAGTTTTCTACTTTTCTGAGTGACGAGTGATATTTCCGCAACACGTAGTTGTTACAGGATTAAATATATATTACCAGATCACTGGACTTGTCGCAACAACAGATTAAAATTTACGCAGAGTCTCGCCTTTTTTATAACGTGCAAAGGTAAATCACCAAAGCTGATAAAGGCAGAACGCCAAGGGCCAAGGGCCGGCGCCGTTTGCTGACATACGCTATTAGGTAAACAGTTAGACCTAGACTAAGTAGGTAACTAATTATAGTAGCAGTTAGGCACCTACACAGTTATATTCCCTTTATAAAAATAATAATAGTAGTTCTTATTGTCTAAAGAAGACAACAAACTAAAGTTTAAATATCCGCCTACAGAAATAGCCCCTATATTGAATCATCAAAAAATCCGTCATTTTGTTTTTTTTATTTAATGGAATCCAGTGACACTCGCGCTATAAAGACGATTCTTTATGACGGTTGAGCCGTTGACTAGTCACGAGCGGACATACATACATAAATACATACATATATACAGGTAAAACACATAAACCTCCTTTTGGGCTTCACCACAGTTGGGTAAAAATAAAAATGTTAATTTGTAATAGTGGTAGCTGTAATGATAATAACAGGCAGACAGTAACGCCGTGTTTAATAAATGAGTTGTTCCACAAATCCCCATTGTATAAAGTATACCTACTTAATGAAGCAAGTAATTGAAGTGATGGTTAGCGTACCTGTATGTTGTACTTATATATGCGCGTAAAATGCGTATGGACATATACATACATACATACATATACATACATACATACATATACATTTTGTAATTATGTAGGTATTTATGTAAAGATTATGTATCGACTTTTGGACGTAAATTTATTAAAAAAGTTACAAAGAAATGCAATGCCATATTGGGATACCGATAGTCTGCACACCTGACCTAACACAGTACCATCGTAACATTTAAACAGGTTTAACTTGTATAATTGAGTTATTGGTGCAAATACATTATAGAACCGAAGGCCGACAATCAGACACTAATGTAGCTAAAAGTATTAAGATGCTTTACCTATACTTATTTGTATTAATTAATTCCTGAAAATTGTAGGTAAGCAAAGCTTCGACGTTAACAGGCATGACCAGTTAAAATAATCATTAAATAAAACAAACGGCCTGAATTCAAAACTCCGCCTAAAGTTAGAAGTAACTACGTTATGTAAAGTTTATTATTTACTATTTACTGTCCGCGACTTCGTTCGCGTTATAGGCTCAGCTTTCTTTCTTTGCTTTTCTTGGTTTTTCTTTCATTCACCTTCCCCTGACAATAATAAAACACAACATAAAAAAGAATTAGGGCGATTGTTCCATCCGTTCTCAAGTTAAAGCGTGACCAGGAGAAATATAGGTTTATTTTTACATATAGCGACTGCCCGCGACTTTGGTCGCGTAACTATAATTAACACAAAGAAAAAGAATAAGCTAGATTGTTCCATTCGTTCTGAAGTTAATGCATAACCAGGAGAAATAGTGGTTCATTTTTATATAGATTGACTAGCGACTGCCCGCGACTTCGTTCGCGAAGTATGCTCGGCCTTCGGCCTCGCCATAACCTCCTATCTTTTTTGGTTTTTATTTTATAAGGAAAGGTTCTTATATACGTTTGTATATAAGTACCTAATTTTTATATGTACGTTTTATTAGATGTAACAAAATACACAGCTATGAAGGATGATATATCAATGCATGAGTTGCAGAATTTTAAATCTAATTTGACGAGTCAATCGTCAAACGCGAAATTTAACAATTCCGGTATTCTTCTACATGTGCCTAAAGTAAGGCAGAAGACAGAGGTTCCATTAATACTAAATAATATAATTTCCGCGAATTAGAGCTCATATTTGCGAACACGTGTTCGGCCATGATTTGTGGCCGTGTGAGGTACGTAAAAAATAATTGCTTGCCTATTCATGCCGCTGTTCCAATGAAATTTCAAAAATCGTCCGCAATAAAAACCATATACAAATAGGCGCCTGTACTATATATTTAGGAGTAATCTACTAATATTATAGTAAGTTTCTACGACTTATTTAAGGACTGTGTGACCAGAGATAGAAAGAAGAATGGCAAACCTCTGTGTGTTAAGGGTACCCTACAAAGACGAACCCACGAGAAAGGAAACCATGCAAAACCAGTAGTCCTTAGTAAGACTAAGATATTATAAAATTGTACCATATTTTTTTTAAGTTGGGGTTTATAAGTTATCAGCATTGATATTTTGTTCTAGGTTAGGTTAGATAGGCAGAATTCGTTAGCTTAAATATCTGACTGGGTTTTTCAAAAGAAATCTATCGTAATAGAGAAACGGGTGCTTGGCATTAGGTATCGTTATCGTAGATATGGATGCAACTATATATGTTTTATGTGATAACATGGTAAAACTAACTTGAGAAATGGCAAATGTACAAAACGTACGAGTCCAAAAATAAAGGAAATAACTATGGGTGTCACTTTGTCATGTCATTTCCACTCTTTTGGCAGAATATACGTAGCATCAAGAAAGTTGTATAGTATCCTATAGTCTATGAACTGTATTAGCGTTTCGTTATTGCCCACAAGCATCTTCTGCGTATTAATTTTATTGTTTTACATTTAGGTTTTCTCATTTTTCCCAACTGCTAATTATATATAAATATATGAATTATTTGCATCTACTAATATATAACAAATCAATTTTGAATAGTTTCATTCTCTGTGGTTTTCGTTCTCAGTGGGTACCCAGATGACCGATCTTCTTTCATTAACGATACATACATCATATTCTCAAATGTGTGTCTAGTAGAGTTACCCAACAGTAGCCTAAGAAGGCTAAGCAGATGGAACAGTGATATCCCAAACCGGAACACAAAATAGCGTTTTTCTACATCTGGCCAGACAGACGGTAGGCTGAAGACGCATTTGGTAATGACGAACAGAGTTCCGCGAACTTAAGAGTAGGCATCCACCGATCGACCAGTCACGTCATGTTACGCGGTACGCCTCGGTGTAACGTACACCTTTCTCCGAACTATCTCTAAAAATATCAATCGCACCGTAAGATACCAATACACGAAATAAATAGCCCATAACTTAACTGGTATTGTTACATAAATGGTTATGTGTTCAGTTTCAAGATAATCCTATTAAATGCTCGTATAGTCGGCAGCTAATAGACAAGGCAGTGGGCTTATCAATGCGGACTACTAGCGAAGCTACAAACTAATTGAGCAATCTCAATTGGTTTCCGTCTATACTACGTTACGCAGACCTACGCAGGTACGGCCAACCAACCAAGTAGATTATAGCAGTAGATATAGTCCAAGAAGTATGTCAAAACACTATCTAAGTGAAATTCTAAAGTTCTTTCTTTATTTGATATAAATTGGATTGATTACGTTTGGAGCTGAGCATTTCTGCAAACCAGAGGGGTGGATTTTAATTCCGTACTCGGTAATTGCGATCTTAGAAGAAGACACGGGAAGCTGACAACTTTAAATATAATCTTGTTTTTCAAATTGATACTTTTTCTTCAGATCAGTAAAGTGATTTGTGTCGTAAAATATAACCAACCAGTTTCAACAGATGGATGTAACACTTTTGAGTAAAATTATAGTTTAGCTTAGATCAATGGGATACTACAACAAACATCCTTGCTAATCAGTATCGGGTAGTAATATTACTTATATATGATCTGTTATTTCTGATAGTCGACGGTGACGATGGTCTTATAATTTCATTGACTCTCATTGACATCTTCGGTGATGAAGAAGCTAATTTACCATCACTTAGGTCAATTTGCTGAGCTCGGATTCCTGATTTTGTCTTACCTACATATATATGGCTTGTCTCATCTCAGTCTAAGTCTAACTGTTATTGTTCCTTGCTTATATAGGTAACCGAGGCTAGTCGCATTTAGGTCAAGTTAAAGTTGGTTATCATCATGACGTTTATATGAATGCTGACTATCGCCGCATTAAAATAAAAAATAGAGACGGAGCAGTGACCCACCAGAAGGTTGAGGACGACTACGCCTGATCCGTATCTGTAGTATCTTCTAGAACATAAAACTTTTCTAGGGACGCGATCCATGAATTCAGGATACTAGACAAACGTATGTCCATAAAGATGTACTGTAGATCCGATTTGAAGTTAAGGCCACTAGGACACAGTATAAATATAGAGAAACAGTACGGAAACTACCTAATGTTCGAAACAGCTCACTCATATAAATATGGGCATCGACGAGAGCCCTAAGCGGTTGTCTCGGTGCTGTCAGTACTGTCAGTAGTGAGGCCGAGTGGTCACGTATAATTTTATTTCCGCTTAAGTAGGCTTAGTTTCCACACTGATGCAACATTATACTGTGACTAGGAGTTGGGTGATGCGATTTCATAACAGTTGTCGCCGACTTCGTAGAATCATGTCGGGAACCCTAGAGTGTGGTTCAGTATATGTAGTATGTTGATCGTTAGAAGTCATATAAGTCTTCATCAAATGAAAACAATACAAGCTCAAATGTTAGTACGTATACGGAACTCACGCAAACAATGTTAACCCTACTAAAATCGATTAGGCATTCGCAACAACACTGTGAAGTAATAGTCCCATTAGAAAAACTACCGGGCAGGCTATAAAATCAATCTCTTATACAACTTTCGCAAACTTGTTCCTTGAATTGCTCGTATAAATATTACGCGTGCTATGATCGACGAATCTACTATAAGGAAATTGTTATGGACTGGGATATACTAAAATCTTTTTAGATTTGTACATGTACCTACTCACTTAATTAAATATATATATTGACAGCATTCATATAATATTGAGATTCACAAGTAGGTACTTTAATTTTACGATATGTTTTATTTAAAAGACAAAAGCAATTGACTACCTCTAGGTTGTTCGATCAATCCAGTTCGAGTATGATCGTAACAATGTACTTGCGAAGTTGATTTTTGAGCCAGATACAGGTTGTCACATGTTTATTGTTATTTCTTTTCACTTCTAATTTCAATACAATACAATACAAGTGAATAAAATTACTGACTAGTTCATCTGATACACGTTGTTTTGGCCCATAGAAAACACATTTTCTACCGATTTCCAAAAATAGGAGGTATTGCTCAATTCGACTGTTTTTTACCTCCTAACTTTCGACTGGGTGAACCGATTTTCAAAATTATTTTATGTTTGAAAGGTGGTGCTTCCCGTTTCCCGAATTTGATGAAATTTAAATGGGACCACCCATTTAAATTTCATCAAATTCGGTCCAGAATATTTTGAGATACACTCCAATAACTGAATAGTATGGAAGTCGGTATTAAATTGTTCAAATTGTACTTGTCAGTTTACTAGAACTTTTCAATTTTTCGGGCATGTTTTAAATTTAAAACTTGGAAACACGCTTAGTTTTATTGTAATAGGTAGATTTATTTTATATCAGTAACTTTGTACTTATACAGAAATAAACCTTTAACCACACACGTTGTAGTTCCTAGAAAAGTAGGTTGATATCTGCGAAATCTATTGTATTATTGGCCCAATATGGCAAATCGCGAGTCAACGGACTAAATAAATATAGAAAAATCGGTCCAGCCATTCTTAAACGATATAGCGCTTACCAACGAACTACATATAATTTTAATTTACACATATCGACATCTACACTAATATTATAAAGAGGAAAGATTTGTTTGTTTGAATTGAATAGGTTCCGTAATTATTGGACCGATTTGAAAAATTCCTTCAACATTAGTATCCTACGTACATTAGGGATGGGTAGGGAATCCGTATGAAAACTTCGACAATGTAACCTAAAGAGTGAAAAAAATACCAAAAATAATTCATTATAGCGCGTACGCTGCGGAAACTATTGACAATGGAGTAAAGTGAAGTTTTATAGAGGACATCAATATCTACAACAAGTACAATTTGAAAAATTTAATGCCGACTTCTATTCTATTAAGTTATTGGAGTGTAACTCAAAAACTACTGAACTGAATTTGATGAAATTTAAATGGGACCACACATGAAGCACCAGCTTTCAAACAAAAAATAATTTTGAGAATCGGTTCACCCTATCGAAAGTTATGAGGTAACAGACAGAAAAAAATACAGTCGAATTGACTACCGCCTCCTTTTTGGAAGTCGGTAGAAAAGTTTGTTATATTTTACTATATGTCTAAGTATAATAGTAATAAGTATACTTATTACTATTACTAGTAGTTTCATTTAATAGTAGTAATAGTAATACAAACATTTTCTTATATCGCATACGCTGCTGAAAGTATCGACAATAAAGCAAAGTGATGTAATACAGTTTTATAGAAGACATCAATGTCTAAAAAAAGTCTACGCTATCATTTGTCTAACTATTACAGTTATGCCACAATAACTGCTTTGCCGTGCTTAAATATGCAATATTAACGCCGTTACAAACTAGGCCACATTATTCGTACCTTGGTATTAATCCTTATCTACTCTAATAATAAAGAGGAAAGATTTGATAGTTTGTTAGTAACGGATAAACGCCAAAACTACATAACCAGTTCAAAAACTTCCTTCGCCAGTAGAAAGCTATATTATGCTTAAGTAACTAGATACGCTATATTTGATTCATCATCATCATCCGTCACCGCGCGGGTGAAACCGCAGATCGCAGCTAGTAATATTTGTTTCGATTTTGCAAACGGATTTGTATAAGTATATTTTACGATACCTAGGTAAAAAAAAAAATAGAACTATATCTCTTGCCTAGCTTTACATACGGTAGAATATGTACAAGAAACAACGCAACATTTTTCAAATGCAAATTATTTTTATGTTGCAATAGGTGGAATGGAATCTATTACATTGTTTGATATTTAAAGATGTCTCAATATCACATTTATCGATGCATCTTAGAATATGTGGATTACTTCATCGTCTGCAATCTAGTGCAACATCAATATTTAAATCAGTTTAACATTTATAAGTAGGTATACGATTCCACCGAATCCTGCATTCATTTATGCATTTTCAAATTATGTAAAAATCGTTGACATCTCAAAAAATTAAATGTCATATCACCCTCCCCGTGTGATATCACTACCAATTGTAGGTAGTGCATTGACATGTATGGAATCTTGATTTTTAATAGCACTTTTCTACCGACTTCCAAAATGGAGGAGGTACTCAATTCGACTGTATGTTCCGTTTTGTTTTTTTTTGTTTATTTGTTACCTAATAACTTGCGATAGGGTGAACCGATTCTCAAAATTATTTTATTATTTGAAAGATGGTGCTTCCCGTGTAGTCCCATTTAATCAATTTCGGTCTAGTAGTTTTTGAGTTACACTCCAATAACTGAATAGAATGGAAGTCAGCATTAAATTTTTCAAATTGTACTTGTTTTACAATTAAAAGATATATTTACAAAAGCTGGCGTGTGACTTGAAATGTTTTGTAATGTTTAACACAAAACATTTCTGTAAAAAAAGCCAGAGAAGTTCAAGATACCTATAATGGACTTACGGCCGTTTTCAATATTCTATCTATCCATAGTTTCCTTACTACGGATAGAAATTTGACATGACGTCCATGCAAATAGTGTCAAATATCTATCTCTAGTAGGCTAAACCGACGATATATAGGTTATTGAAAACGGCCGTTAGAAGATTTTAGAGTGAATAAACCATTCTAGGTATCTTTCTTCTAAGAAACTATTTGTGGCTGTTGTATTTAATTTTCAATGTGGGATAGTAATGAAACAGACAAACTTATTGAATTGAATAGCATCATTTGCTGTCTCTAGAGTGAAGGCTGCAACAATTTGGCAGCTGTCCAAATGTTCAAACTTCCAGGGCTGGAAACAATGAATTTAAATTTTGAAAGTTAAACTTGAATTCACTTTACTGGGCTTTCATATTAAGTTCGATATAATATTAAGGTGTTATGTATCCAGCTAAGGTATTATACCTAGTGCTAGTGTAGAATCAGGCAGAATTTTTTTAAGAACATTTATTTAACTTGATTGCGAAAACAACTCTAATTGATATATTAATGTTTTAATGTGAACCAGTTTATAAATTTTGTTATAAAATAAGTTATGTAGGTACTTACGAGTCTGATTCTCTCTCGCTCGTCGAGGATTAAAACCTGAAAAGATCGTCACGTGACTAAAATGCTGGCCAGTAATTTTCCCAAAGAGTTAGCTATCCTGTTGGGTTTTGCGGCCAGTATATTTTGGCAACATTGTCGTGTTTCAATTACCTACAGAGTCAATGAGTAGTTAAAACTATTCATTAGGTGTTGTTTTTAGTTTGTTAATAGTATGACTTCTATTACGGATGTTTTCAATCGAGTTCCAAAAAAGGAGGAGGTCCGCACTTTGATGTTTGGTTTTTAAGTTTGTTAACAACTTTTTTCTAAGTAAAGAACTATTTAATGTATTAATTTCTAACTCGTTAAGGAACCAATTTAATGTATATTTTTTTATTTTAAAATACGTGCTTTTTATATGGTCTCGTTTACATTTCATCAAGATCTCACTAGCAGCTTTTTGATAGGTAATATTTTAATCTCAAATCCGGTTTCGATTTTGTTCAAATAGTGATTGTTGCTTATTTTTATGATTATTTTATGTAAGTTACTTGGAGCATAAAACAGCTTGGGACTGATCATTCCATGATCTATCTATTCGTGTACTAAGATGTCAAAGTGTAGTGTGTCTTGCCCTAATGATACCATTATTATGTTCTCTTTTGTAAGGCAACACACTGGAGCTAATATTTGTAGTACTAAGTACTCTTAAAAACATTGCAAAAACATCTACCTATATAAAAAGAATGCCCCCGAGTTTCTTGCCGCTTCTTCTCGGTAGGCTCTATATATTTTAACTAAGGTAACTTAACTAAACTAGGTAGGTTAAGGTACTACAATTATTACATTTTATGGGTGGCAGATGACACCTTTTCACAAGTGGATTATTCCAAGCATCTTTGTCTTCTATATAATATCGTACTTTATAATATGCTTTTTATTAAAATGTTTTGTATAGTCAACTTGACTGAGCTATTTTATAAAGGCCTATAATTATCAAGAAGAAATTCGATGCACACCGCGTTTCACTTTCACGGCGCACGCGCCTCCCAATCTGCGCTTTGCAATCACAAGCAGGTAAATGTTTATTGATAAATACTTAATGTAATGTCTGCATTCGTATTCCGGAGGCAGAGATGAAGAAAAGTTTCCTTATGCTCGAATATTCTTATATGCAATTATGGTTTAGGAAAGTTGTAGTTAAGCCTCTGATCTTTTTGGGCTTTTAGTCTTGATTTATTTCAGTTAGATTGAATGTGTAATTACTTTATCTCTACTTTATATCTTTGGATTGTATTAATTAGCTATTATTACAATACTCTCTTCGGTCGTTCCCTCATGACTGAGGATCGTGATCGTCATGGCAGCACTTTGGGTCTGACGAAGTGTCTCCATCGGCTCCGGTCTGTGGCCATCTCGACCGCGGTGTAAAAGCGGGACGTTGGTGTTTCTTTCAGTTGGTCAGACCACCTAGTCGGAGACCGGCCTCGTGAACGTTTCCCTTCCACGTTTCCCACCACAATGAACTTTTCCAAGCTGCTGTCGCCACGTCTGACGATGTAGCCAAAATAGCTCTATGTATTACAATACATAAGTGTGTAATGTCTGTATTTTTACATCTATATTAACACATTAAAAACGTGGTAGTTCATAAATGCAATAGTTTTACTAACGATCCTGGACATCTGGAAAAGAATAACATAAGTAAACAGCATAATTATTGACTACCAACGTAAATTTAAGGCACAAGGCTGTTAGTCAATGTTAAAACTTTATCCCGAATAAACGCTAATGGGTTTTTTCATTCACTTCTTTTGGATTTAGTCCAACATCTCCAGATGTTCCCAAACGGTACACTGCTTTCTTTTTTGAATCTCTTTTTATCAAGGAGTTTAGTACGTATTACTAGATTGACATTGTAGGGAATCAAAGAATTCAATCTTTTTAAGAATTTCGGTTGGGAACAATTCGAAATTCTTAGTGTTGAAATGTTGAAAGAAACTATGTAGTAAGTAAATTATATATTGATCTAAAAGTACTCAAAAGTATACTTTACTTTTGAGTACTTTTGCGTCAAAATATAAATATATATGAGTACTTAAGTTTTTTTTTACTTCTATTAGAATTTTGTTTTATGACCATAAAGAAAGAACCACAATGGGTATTAAGGGGGCAAGTGCACAAGAAGTGTAGGCAAAGGCAAATGTTCTGTCTCTGTTAGATAAATACAATGGAAAGTATTCATGACATTAATACTCGATATGAGTATTATTCTCATTAATTATGGTTGATCGCCAGGTATTGTAAATAATATTTTTAACCGACTTCAAAAAAGGAGGAGGTTTCTCGTTTTGACCATATTTCTTTTTATGTTTATTCGCGATAACTTTGTCGTTTATGAACAGATTTTGATGATTCTTATTTTGTTCGATAGAGTATACTTCCGTGGTAGCACCATACGAATTCCATCAAATTCGGTCAAGTAGTTTTTGAGTTACATTCCAAAAACTAAAAAGTGTTCATTTATCTTGATGTTATCATCATTGACGGTGTATCCCGTAAGTCCCAGTCACTAAAAAGGGTAAAAAAAACATTTATCATAAGATTGAACCGTATTCTACACTAAAAAGTGTGAAATAACTTGTCGAAGTCGGTACCAGTACGCAATATGATAATATGATACTTTCGAACTATCATGGTACCGATTTCAACTAGTTATTTCACACTTTTTAGTGTAGAAGTCGGTTCTATTTTTGATAAAAAAAAAATTCACAGTTAAATGTCACTCGATAAGGTAACAATGATAAAAGAATTTCCTCAGCTAGTACGTATTTCCTGTTTTATAAAACAGACGGCAATGAATCGGTGAATTGTTTACGTTGCCACGTAATATCAAACACAGTGTAAAATAGGCACCGCGTATGTTACCGCATTTACAGACGGCATTTTATTGGCCTTGAAGAAAAGGACGTCAATGATAAATTAATGATATAAAGTACATTTTCGCTAAAATTTACGGACACATGTGTGTTCGTATTTATTGTTTATTATCCATTGAAATCAAAATAACACCGTTCTAATTTGGTATTCAGTTCCTTGTGTGTAACCTCAATTTTTGCACTCGATCTGCGTCCTACTCCTTTATCTATAGGTTTTAGTCTAGAGTTTATAGAGAACTCTTTATCATTGTTTTACCTCGATTTCCGTACACAACATCCATACTTAAGCTATCTAAGGAGGATCTTTTGTTATCGTTTGAAACTGCAGATTGAGCGTAAAGAAAAAGAAGCATGTTTTGAAGTGTCGGGTGTAGTGTATTGCATCGTACAACTTTAAATCTTTGGTTATAATATTTTATATTTAGAAAATATAATAATGTAAAAATGCACGCTATTTTATGCTTGCAATATTAAACAAGCACCAAAGCCAAGCGTCAAAACACGCTGAAAATGAGTTATGGCAACTAAAATAGAACCATGCCCAAATTTGGGGTCGTAGAACTACTACGAGCTTCGTAGGCCGTAGCAGCATAGATTAAACAGTAGTTGGTGCCAGGAATAACGAACGGCTCCGTTACAAGGTCGACCAAAATGAAGGTTCTATTATTATAGGCTGTATTCATCCCACACTACGGTCTTTTGTTAGTTTTGAGCTGCTTTGTGCAAAAGTGGGGCGGCCAAATTAGCTTCTACCTGTGGGTTAAATATTTTATGAATTCACTCCGAAGAATAGTAAACCACCAAACAGTTGGGTAATGAAAATATAAACTTTCACGTGTATATAAGTAAATTGAAATTTGGATAAAATGAAACGAAGCGAGAGAGGTTTTAATATAACGAAGCCATATTCTCAAGAGATAATATCGCGGTGTCAAATTTGGTCACACATTTTGAAAGTGAGTTTGCTATGTACTGCGGAGCAGTAGCAGAAGTTGTCCCAGAACTTGAGATTAAAAACTTCAATATGAATTAATTGTGCGTAAGATGTACACTATACATCAATAAAGAAGGAATTGTGTTACATTATATCATGAACTATTTACAAACTTTGTGAAATTTTGAAATTGCCTTGAAGATGAAAAATAAAATTAGTAAAACTTTAAATATTATTCATGGTGGGCGTTTTATCGGGTCCCAATTCGCTTTTCCATTCTTTTATCAATGTTCACCACTCGCATCGGCACCATCCTTCGCTCGACACCCCAAATTGGAATCGTCCTCCTCCAGATCTCAAATCGGAATCCTTGGCCCATCAGATCCAAAATCGAATCCTTTTTGGATTTCATTCTGTTGACTTTAGTCCGTCAATCAAATTGTTTCTTATTTTCATGTTCAAGACATCCGCTAGCCAATTAAAATGAGATTTAATAGGGACATTTAGAAAGGTATAAAAAGGCTTTAATGGCAAATGAAAATGTTCGATATGAATATATTACAGGCGTTGGTGCTCTAAAAAATAATACAATGAAAACATTTAGTTGACCGAGCGAACTAAGCGAGCGAAGTGTCTCTGCTTTTACCGATCAAATTGACTTGCATATGTCTGTATGTTTCTTATGTTGTATGTTGGTTGTCCTGTTCGGGTTGCATTTTTCAATCAATCTTGAGGAAACTTGGTATGCATGTTCTATTATTCAATATATTTTTAGTAGTTGGCGATTTTTGAGCGGGGGATACTTTTCCTAAAAAGAGGGTAAGTTTTCTGCGGCGCTATTTACTGAACGATTTTGATAAAATTTGGTATTCACATTAGGTGCTCGACTTTTAAAAGGAAATTTGAATATGAGTATACTTGGTCAAGTGGTAGGTTGTGAAGTTTAAAAACTCGAAAACATTAATAATATAGATAGATAACAGATAGATAACACTTTATTGAGACACCACATTTATGACACCACATTTATGACTTAATATTAGACAATAAAATAAAAAACAATGCCTAAAAACTAGGTGCAACAATGGGCGGTCTTATCGCTCAGAGCGATCTCTTCCAGACAACCCACATAAGACAGAATATATGGTATTATTTTTGAACCCTCAAAACTTTCTTTTGTGGCTCTGACTGTAAACCTATTGGACTAATATTCCACCTCTTACTGCAGATCGCTCAGACTGCATAAAATTGGCGCTGATAAGACTGTGCTCATGAGGCCTATACTGCTCGCATAACTACGAGTAGTCGTTTAAAACTCTGAATGGCACTGAGCTGTTATAGGCAATCGTGACGCTTAACATCACGCGAACGACCTACTCGTCTTGTCAGAGTTAAACATTACAAAAATATTTTTAAATTGTCACTTTACACACACAACTGTGATTATAACTGTGTATTAAGGCCTAAGGCCCAGATTAATAGTCGTTACTTTACTCTCGCTAAGCCAAAGTCTTACTTTCGAATCGTACTTAGCATCGCTTTTGCATCAAGAGACCGTGCTTTCGAGCAATAATTTAGACGAAAATCAACTCCGGAAACTCCCACAAACCGACTGAAACGCAATAGCAAGCTATGTAACTTCACCTCGGTGTTATGTGGGAGTGTGGGACTTCCCCGGTCGTGCCAGCCCATTCGGCTGTGGGGTTACAGTGTGGCAATACCACAGAAAAACTGAGTCTGTCCGTCGTCCAGGTAAGACTCTTCTAATCAGTGGCACTACCACCAAAAATATGAAACATGATATAATAACATTATTTCAACATAACATTCAATCATCATAACAATATTAGTATTGGATTTAATCACCTGAACAAGAAGTTTAAAATTCTAGTATTTACGTATTTCGTGAACGCATCTTAAATCATAGACAAACATTTCAAAGGTGAACTTTCGCTAAGCTAAACCAGTACTTTGCTAAGTATAGTTGAAAGTAACGTTTATTTTAGACCTTCAGCGACAGGTTACTTAAAGAAGTCAAAGTCGTACTTTCCAAAGTAATTCTTTCGACTACCTATTACTAAGCATTGACTATTTATCTGGGCATAAGTAATACATACCTAGAAAGTAACGAAGATTATTTGAAACAAGAGAGTATACGAGTACAGAGCAACAATATCTACTTTCCTAAATTTAGTTAACCGGCATAAAAGCTCAAACCTTCAACGTAAACGTTTACAAGTCTACCACGAAATATGTTGCTTGCGTACGTTTTACCAAATCATGTTTATAGGTCTTTGTTTTAAGGATTATATTGGCTTGCGTCCTGGGGTCATAACCTTCATATGCGTTCCCTAGGGTGGAGTGCTTACGGTGAAAATAATCAAGTGGGTGCTCCGGGAGTCCTTTCAGAATGAGGGCCACTTTTCTGCCTTCGAGTCGCTTAACAGTTAAACGTAGCATAAAGTAATAGCTTTTTCAATTTTCTTTCGGTTAAAGTGCTTAGTATAGACGCGATGAGTGAGGTAACGATTCTTGGAAAGCAACGAAGGGTTGAATGCTCAAACAGTTTTTTTTATATTATGTGACAAGAAGCGCTAGTCGTGCGTCTGACCATAAGTACTAAGCCTGCCCTTTTTTGTCTTTTATCTAGAAACTTGACCCAGGAGCGGCTTTGCGCCCTTAGAGGTGAAATTTATAAAATGTCTTCCATAGTGGAAGCTTACAACATAAAGAGAATTATCTGCCAAAATTTTAAGTGTCTAGCCCCAGTTTATGCTCTGAATGGATGAACCAAAAATAGCAATATATACTTAAATTGCACATGCCCCGTGCCCTGAAAACTTTAGTAGTGTTAGTAGTATTCAGTAGTGGCATTTAAGGGTGGATTCAATAGTGTTCTACAGTACTCCTTGGAGGCAGAATATCAGAGACTGCAGGGATAGGAACCCAGACTGATTATTGCATATAAGACAATTTGTAATTCTTCGCCTCGTATGGCTGCATTCTGGACTATACATAACAAAACATATACTCGTACCTATAGACATAACAATGAGCTAAACCATTAGACAGAATTAAAACATTTTATGAAACCGCTTTGTTACCTATTATTACGTTACGTATTATAGGTTATTCGTTTGAAAGAAGTGTGTATATATAAACTTTGACAGCCCAGTATTTGTATTAAAAAGAAAAAGTAAATATGACATTGCTAATACAGTACCACTGTCAACGACAAGAGTATTTGACCATAAAAAAATATATAAAATTGATTTGCGCTATATAAATATCAACTTAATTTCTGGTCTATAACAATATTTCACACACACACACACATATATAATCTCTCTCTCTATGTGTGTGTGTGTGTGTGTGTGTGTGTGTGTGTGTGTGTGTGTGTGAGAGAGAGAGAGAGAGAGAGAGAGAGACGCATGAAAATTATTGTATTTCAGAAATAATATGAACCATAATATAAATATACAATTATTAAGTACCTACCTGTAACCATAACATGCAATAGTATGGATATGGAGGAGCGGGGTCTTCTGACACAGGTGTTATATACCTACTAGAAGGTCCCAACCTATCTTAAGTTAAGTTAAACTTTGGCTACAGTAATAAAACATTTTTCATTGTTTAATTTTTCATTAACCACAGATTTAATAAGGTAGCTAATTTTTATCTCAAAGTAAAACGATTTCTGTTTTTCTTTTTCAATTACGAATGTCAAGTTACTTTACTGTACCAGCTGAGTTACGTCATGGCTTAAGTGTGGCTACGTTTAACTTCATGACTGAAGCAGTACTTAAATACGAGTAAGTAAGTACAGTACCTGTAATTAAAAGAGGAAGTACTATATAAAATTCTTGTTTAAGTCGTAGTTTTTAAGCACGGAATCTGTCATAAACACGATGTTTAAAAGTCCCTAAAATAAAAAAATAGATTAAAAAAAAAGCACGGCATCACAAATTTGAAGTATGACCATAAATAAATAGTACGAGTAAATATGTTTTCGTTGGAACCATAAATATTTTCTACGCAAGATTTTATAATAAACTACTTAATCGTTAGTAAGCTGATCATCACTAGTCTAGTAATCTCCTGTTAGCCACTTAGGAGTTCCACTAGACAATGGAACTTCTTACGTCTCCATCATCAGATCAGCGTGCTGTCGTCATAATTTAGTATTGTCATTGAAACTTGACAGGCATGTAAAAATTCACCTCGACCGAAAACTTGTCAGTGGTTGAAAAATCAGTTACCAATTCTGAAACGAAAAGAAAGAACGAATGTTGTTAAATAAAAACATGTAAATGATATAATATAATAATATAACCATCCCATTATGTTCCCATTGCTGGGATTCGATCCTTACTCTCAGAGAGAGGAGTTGGGCCACGCGGACCTAGTGCGGCTTGATAGATAGGATAGTAGCCAACCCATGTCGAATTTCCAGACCGCCCGAAAGCATTCGGAATAGCCTAACGACTGTTGTTCTTACACAAACAAAGACCGACGGCTTAACGTGCCCTCCGAAGCAATAAAGCGCTCAGTTGAATAATTCCACTAGCGGTCACCCATCCAACTATTGATCGCAGCGATCGTTGCTTACCTTGTTGGTCGGCGCTGCGAGCGCTTCCTGTTCAAGATATGCAACGGCAATATATTTCCGGATTTGTACCGAGGCATTTAATGTTTTGTAATTTATATAACTTTTGAAGAGTCCGCCTGGGGAAGTGTGGTACACTTTTACAAGTTATTCAACGGCCAAGTAGTACTAAGTACAGTAGCAAGCGGTACTTGGCGATTGAATAACTGTGTTTCGGTAAGAAGGGCAATATTTCCAGTGAAATTACCCGGCAAGAGATTTAATATCTTAGGGTGACCCGCTCAGCACATTGTCATACAGGGTTTAGAACAGTGTTGTTAAAAGCTGAATGGCACTGTACTATTATGGGCATGCGTAAGACTTAACATCAGATGAGAGACTTGCTCGTGTGTTCACCGAATTACATAAAAAATTACATTTTCATAACTTTTTTTGATATGCTGCAGTCAAGCCAAGTACCTATCAAATGAATACTTATATTCGTCAAAATTAGTTGTGTCATACATTTTAAATATTATATAATAAAACATTCGGAATAACACCCGGCTCTAATTAATTATGCGTAAATGAGCCTAAAATTGAATTAATTCCATGGTTAATTAACAAAAAGCCCGTCATTTTTCCCTGTCACTTCGTCCCTGGCGTCCCCTCATGCCACGAAATGACGTTTCACAGGAGTGTCTTTTATGTCATTTTGTCACTTTCTCTAATGGGACCGTTACGTCATGTCCGGAGATGTTTTAATTTTTAGGGTTCATTACAAGGCTCTATCACCAAGCCTATACTTAGGCCCAGATAAATAGTCGTTACTTTACTCTAGCTAAGCCAAAGTCTTACTTTCGAACCGTACTTAGCATCGCTTTTAGATAAATAGACAGTACTTTCGAGCAATACTTAAGCGAAAGTCAACAATACTCAGTAAAGGCAGAGTCATGGATATCGTGTACTTAACACTTACAAAGTTAGATAAGTTTGACATCTGACTACTACATTCCCGCCAAAAAAAAAACATGAAAACGTTTTTTAAACATATCGTAGTTTGGAAAATTTGTTAAATTGTTATTGTTAAATTTTTTAAATTTTAATGAAGTAGAAATATAGATTGTTCATAATCTACAAATAAGACGATTGGAGAACGTCACTATTTGTACTATGCAATAATGTACGATATTTAGGCTATATTTTCACTCCAAAAAATACGAAATGAAAGTCATGATTTTGACAACAAATTTTGCAGCAATGAAGCTGTTTTAGACTTTATACGATACTATAGACTATACGATATTAAAACGGTCCTTACAGATAGATGTAAATACTGAATACTTCTAAATTAGACATTTTACAGTGGCAATGATGAGTGACTTATTAACTTCAACTGTATTATAACAATCGCCTGAAGAAAATGTTTAAAAATCTACCATTTTCGTATTTTATGAATGCATCTTCTTATATCATAGACAAATATTTCAAAGGTATACTTTCGCTAAGCCAAATCAGTACTTTGCTAAGTTAAGTTGAAAGTAACGTCTATTTTAGACCTTCAGCGATAGGTTACTTATAGAAGTCATAGTCGTACTTTCGAATGTAATACTTTCGACTATTGCTAAGCATTGACTAATTTATCTGGGCCTTAGTGTCTGTTCGTCTTTCTGTCGTACTTTTGAAGAGTTCTATCTTCTAAACTTATTTATTCTAAGCTTTGTTCTGTTATTTGTATATAATGTATGGCTATGATGTGACTATCATAAACATGATGTTTAAAAGTCCCTTAATTAAAACAGAATAAAAAAGTAGATATTTTCATTTTAATGATTTTAAAAGTACTAACTACTGCTTAGCGAAACCAAACATTGTAATTTTCGAAAAGCACCTAATTTTCGAAAAATCATGATTATAAAATAAGATGATGGGGTTGCGACAATGCGAAAAAAGTTGAGTGTTTGTTAAAACTCTTCTTTCGGTTGAATAAAGCTTATCAAGCTATTGAATAGATGTCGCTCCGTCCCCATACGTCGGTTAAAATCAACAAGAGAGTTAAATTCGATGTTCGAACGAACCGCGTCGGTGGCCTAGCGGTCATGGCGTCTTACACGGATTGTATTATTAGTATTGTATTTCAGTAAATACTGGGAGCCCATAGACAAGAAGCGTTTTTGTCTATTTTAAAAACGGTAATACTAGCGTCAAAGTTAATGCACTTATAAGTCCAATGCAAAACTAAAACCTATAAAGAAAACTGATTAAACACAAATCAGGCATTCGCTATAAATAAATATATAATTGAAATATTTTGTGTCGTACATTATATTTATTCTGCTGTGTCGTGTGGGAAGTACGGAACCCTCGGTTCGTGAGTTTGAATCGCTTTTGGGCGGTTATGTTATTTAATAACGCGATGATTCTGTTTGCAAAGTGAAAATGGCAATGTATAATTTACAATATTTTACGTTGTGTAAATGGTGTATGTAAATTACAATATTTTCTGTGCCTCATTGTTTCCTAGTTGTTTGATATACTTTTATAAAATTAATAGGTAAGTGCTAAAACACTATCTTAACGGATAGTCATTGATCTAGTTAAAGAAGACCTAGAATAACAGTTTTCCTTATTCATTGCTTTTTCGGAACTTGTATACATTTAGTACATGTCAGCCGAATCGCATTTTGTAATAAGTTGATAAATACTTAGCTGCGCTTCGCGGTTTCACCCGCTTGGTGATGGATGGTGATAACGATGAATCAAAATATATAGCCTATGTTCATCAGGGATATTGTAAGATTCTAATGGTGAAAGAGTTTTTTTTTAATCGGTCTAGTAGTTTCGGAGCCTATTCAATTCAAAGAATGAAATGTTTTCTCGTTATAATATTAATATATTATGCGTACATAATACTAACCTATTTATTCTTAAACGTTCAGTAAATTATTTTTTGTTTGAGAATTAATTAAAATATTGTAATCCTTAGTAACAGTGCGATCTTTAAAGTAATATATAATTGATTATTATTTAAGCAACTGTTTATATCACATGTTCTAGAATTTAATATATCTTACAAAAATAAACGTTTTTATTTGCATTATATATCTCGTAGTTGAATGCGGAAATTGGTTCTGAACTGAAGAAACGTATAGCCAAAATATCTTACATTTTGTCACAGCTGTAAAAATCATTGTCGATTTTGTCATTAAATCTCTACATACATCTCTTCTACATGTAATAAAACTGTAGAGGTCAAATTCCCGTACAATGAAACAAGTGCAATTTGAAAAATTTAATACCGACTTCCATTCTATTACTTTGGTAAAAATCAGTTATTCCAGTGTAACTCCCAAACTACTGGACCGAATTTGATAAAATTTAAATGGGACCTCACGCTTTCAAACAAAAAAAGTTTTTGAGAATCGGTTCACGAAAGTTATGAGGTAACAAAGATTAAAAAAAAATATACAGTCGAATTGAGTACCTCCGCCTTTTTTTGGAAGTTGGTAGATGATATGCTAAAACAGAGTCCAAGATATGTTAGGAGTGAAATCGAACTAATTTAGATTTTAATATTTTTACGGGCTAATCTCCGAAACGACTCGACCAATTTAAATTAAATTTTGTATGGTGGTAGCTTATAACCCTGGTATAGGATACTTTTGATCCCGGTAAAGTAATGAGTTCCCGTGGGATGTTTAAAAACTGTAATTAACCGTATCCCGCGAGGCCACGCGAGCGAAGCCACTAGTAGGAATATAATTCTAATAAATCTGTGGGCCTAGCACCAATAGCTGCGTAAATGTAACGTGTCGTTCACTTTAAACAGTATAAACTGTCATTTTAGGGCAACTGTGTCAAAGTTAACTCATAGTTTATAAGGCGAAGCGTGCCGCGTTGATGCTTACGATACGAATACTTTTTCGCAAATTGTTTCTAGTTAGTACGGCCTCTGCTCAAATCACAACTAGAATTTTCAACTTACGATGAAAGTTTTAGGTATATGTCTCGCGCATTGCACAAGCAAATTGCTATGTTGCGTACCGAGGTGGGACGGATCTAGCGTAGGAGAGCCTTCCCCAATACCAATTTGAGGCCACCACAAATTGTCGTCTTCCTCACATCACGCCCACAGTAAAACGCCGCTTATTTCCCATGATATAAGATCTATTTTAAATTGAAACTGTGGCTAGGGAACGGGAGCAAGTTGCACAGAACACGGGATGACGAATTGCAGTCTAGTGGTATAGTAAAATATTTGTACGTGTATTCGTGTACCGATGGTCACCGGCCACGGATCTACCGTGTCACCGACAGAAGTGATTAATGAAATGCGGACTGGTACCGGGTTTCTTAATGTATCGTCCCATGTTCACTATTAATAGTGAATATGAAAAATTAATTAAATTGGCACTGAGTTCTGAGATCTATATCATTGTTAAAAAAATTTAGTTCTCTTACATTTCTGCAATCACGAAATGTTTGAAAATGAAACCCTTATTGTAGAAGCGAAAAGAAGGAGGAAGCATTTTTTTACGATTTAGTGACTTTGCATATACTCGTACTTAAGTATTTTTAGGCCTTAGGGCTTTTGCTAGAAGTATAAAGATAAAGGACATTATTCAAAAGAAAACATTTCTTAGTGGTATCCTAACAAAATACAGAGGTATCCGTTTTTTGCAGGCCTACAGTAACTGATATGTAGCAATATAATTCACATATTTATCTATAAGTAGGTATATTTTGTCTTGCACTCTTGAAATATACAAATATTACTCTAGTGTTAATAGTAAGTAGTCCCAATGAATGTCTCTATAGTTGTAAATAGTGAAAATTTGTCAATAGACTTTATGTATATGCATACCCCTTACAAGATTACAGAAGATTTAGTTATACTTTTACAATTTGTTTATTAATTCGATAAGTATATAAACGTGGCTTACATAGGCTACGTTCCGGAAAGCGCCGAAATCACTCGCGGCGTTCGCACGCCCATTCCCTTAAAAGCCCACGGTCATCGTGAGCGAACTCGATACGTCATCGATGACGTCACTGAAAACGCTCACAACGCTCGCAGATCATAGGTGGGGTTTCGCGGTCGTTTACGAGCTGTCAATGTCAAGCATCAAATTTATAGGATTCTATCGATTTTTGACAGAAAAGTTGGCGCGCTTTTCGCGACCGCGTAACCGTTCCGCTTGGGTTGAACATTGCAAGCATTAATTCTAACCGGAACTCTAAACCAGGGCGCGACAGTTGTGAGCGTTGACGGAGCCTCCCGGAACGTAGCCATAGTACCAAATATATATTTTTAGTCTATGCATTATTAGTCTATACTTATTTCCAAAACACCAAAACGTCAAACACTGAATCTTAAATTTCGAAATACGAATGCAATATAAGAGTATAAATGAATAAATATAAAATAGGAAAACAGTTATCTATCTATAGATGTGTTATGCTACCTATGTCACAGAATAAATAATAGTACCTTTACAACGATCCGTATAGACATGCGTATATACAAGTAGACGTAAATTGAATGATTGTGGGCGGAAAGCGTGATATATATTTTCAAAGGGTTCCAGGTTATTAGGTTGGTAGGATGTATGATTCAGTTTCATATTAAACCTTAACGAAAACCTTGGTCTAGTGGCACAGTTAGGTATTTTCACGAAACTAATTGACATTTGGTAGACACGTTAAGGTTAATTTGAAAATGTACAAGACACAACTGTAATAGGATTTTCGTGTATTGTGTAACTAAAATTACTCGTGATATATATATATGTACATAATATGTATGTATAACAAACTTAATATATATACTTATGTGTCCCGAATCCCCTGACCTGACACACTAGCTTGTGCGTGAGGTATTATACTCATTTTGTAATTAAGAACCCATTGTCACACTTTCCAACGTAGTTAATTTTGAACTCTTCTGACCTAATAACGATTTTCTTATAAACACAACGTTCTAGATGTTTATAAGGCTTGGCTATCGAGTGGAATCAGTTATTGTATTGTGTGTGGACCAGAACGAGATAAAAAAAACTATGACTGTTATTTCATTCTCTCTTTTCTCTACTCTTTGTTTGTGCAGTAGAACTCTTTGTAAATGAGCTTGTCCGGGGAATTGCCCCCAATATATCTTCTTCTACTGTGAAGCAATAATGTTTGCAGTATTGTGTTGTGGTTTTAAGGGTATGGGTGCCTGCGAAATTACAGGCACATGAGGCAACTTAATGTCTGCAGTTCGTCACTTGTGACGGCAGATGTTGTAGGCAGAGGTTACCATTGAACATCAGGTGGGCCTCGTGCTATCATCTCCTGATAAAAAAAATCTCTGCATGAACACTATAAGCCGAAAAGCAGTGAATTTGTGTACTTTACGGAGGTTTAACTACAAAAAAACAACTAACATCGCTGATCTTCCAACAAGGATCTATGAGTTACTTTGTGTACTTTATTGAAGGTAATAAATGAAAAGTAAAGTATCAAATTTGATCTTATAGGGGATGAAGCGAGCGAAGCTGGCGGGTCAGCTAATATAGTATTATTATCAGCCTATCGATGCGATTCCGTCATAAACCTTGGGTCTAAAAGGTATGTAAATCTTATGTGACTGTAATTAACACTCATATACTATTCATAAGGTCGCTCTGGCTTACCATGTACCAAAGAACAGTCCTGCCCTCATTTACAAGAACATCTGGTTACCTCTAGTATAATATACATTTTGGGACAACCTGCATGCTA
Source organism: Selenia dentaria (assembly GCA_917880725.1). Taxonomy (NCBI): domain Eukaryota; kingdom Metazoa; phylum Arthropoda; class Insecta; order Lepidoptera; family Geometridae; genus Selenia; species Selenia dentaria. The sequence goes on from OU862878.1 coordinate 18,731,485, forward strand.
CGTACGTAATTGTATAGAGACTGCGCACTTAGGCACATATATGCTATTATCCTTCCAAAGGATTATAATGCATAAAAACATTTTTACCAAAAATGAAACCGACTTCAACTATCACTAAAATTGTGAAAAAATGTTTTACTAAAAAATGGAACCGAATTCAACTCCAAAAAGTGTGAACTAACTTGTCGAAGTCGGGTCCATGCGCACAATATTGTGATAATAGGTACCTACTTTTGAACTATCATGGCACCACACTTTTTGGAGTTGAATTCGGTTCCATTTTTTGGTAAAACATTTTTGTTCACCATTTTTAGTGACATCTACATACGGGATCGATTGTCAATGATGATATCACCAAAGCGTAACACTTTTCAGTTTTTGGAGTGTAACTCAATAACTGCTTGACCGAAATTGATGAAAATTAAATGGGACCACCTCGGAAGTATACTACCAAACAAAAAAATTTGAGAATCGGTCCATGAATGGGGGAGAAATCAGCTAACATATACGTACAAAAATACATACACACGAACACATAACCGCCTCCTTTTTTTAAGACTGTTAAAAAGTACGTCTTCCTCTTGAAACTTTATAATAAAATCCTGACTAATATAATACGAAAGTGAATTTGTTTATGTTTTACAATTTCACGTCTAAACGGCTGAACGGATCGTAATTAAATTTGTCAAGGATATAGTTAATATCTCGGAGAAGTAAATACGATACTTTTCATCATCATCATCATCATCATCATCACCATGCGGGTGAAACCACGGAGCAGTCTGTGCTGATGAAACTTCCTATTAGCGATATAATTTTCGAAATCTTTTCAGTAATGCTGTACATAACAAATTCAAATTCATTCATCCAATCTCTCAAACAAACACTACTTACAATTTTACGATTTAAGCATTGATTTAACTCCTCTTTACAACAGCTTAGCACATCTATGATCTAAGAGATTTTCCCCTATCAAAACACTATTTATTTCAATAGCTAATTAAGTCCATGTACACAACAGAACAACTATAAAATGCTGTTTTTTTACTGCTTAACGTAAAACTAGTAGGAGTATTGTATTCGCATAACTCAGCTTGTCACGACAGCGTGGTTTAAGAGTCCTGTCCTCAATTTGAGTCCTTGAGTCCTCCCGAGACGTGCTCTTTGTTCACCCTACCGAGTAGTCTAGATTTTCTCTTTTACTTTTTTATCTACAGCGTTTTCATTTCTTTTTATTTTACAGCTAGATCTGTATGATGATTTTAGAATGCGACGTCTTTGTTGTTTTATTGTTTCATCTTAAACTCCCTTGAACATCAATATGTGAAGCGTGAAACATGAAATGTTCTATAAGTTCCATGAGCAAATTCTCAACAAGATTTTGATCCTACTACGCGAAGTAAGTCGCGGGTAGTCGCTCGTATGCAATAATTATATGTGATTTAATTACTTACTGTGTGGCTGTATAGGGGCGTTGTCAAGCAGTATTGTTAGTAAATTAATATGAGTTAGGTACAGCATTAACGCTACAATCGTTTTGTTTATTAATTCTAAACAGTATAAAGCAAAATGTTTAAAAAATAATAACAGAAGTAGAAGATATCGAAGTCAGTATTTAGGTTTCGTGACCTTCCAGAAAAAATCAAAACTTTCCAGCCTTAGAAGAATTTCCTACTTCCAACTCTTAAGGTGCTGTCATATGATGTCGATATAAATGAGGGGTTTTAAAACATTTTATCTCATAAGCAGCGATTTAACTAAAACTACAAAAAATAATATGACATTTCTAAGACTTCTAAGTACACATTGACGAATTAAAAACATATTCTAACATACTTGAGTACATTAAAGAAAAATTCAAACATACCATTTAAAACAGTTTTTCTCTTTACTAAATATTGTAATGGTCATGTAACACATACAATAAAATAGCAATTTTTAATACACATACATTGACGGATTATTTTTTTATTTAAGAGTGCACATTATTTTTTTATGAATTTTGTAAGTTTTTACGAGATACGCTTGCTTGATTTCAAGTAAAGGAAATTGAACGTAGCTAAGCGCTGATCTGACAGCGCCTTAAAATAAGATTAACAATGTTTAATACTTACGTAGGTTTCAATCACGCGGAAGTTCTAATAATAATATATTAGCTTAACGAAAAATGATAAGTTTAGCTATACGTACTTATCTATTGCCTTCCTTCAATGTTTACTGTTGCCACCAAAGCCAGACCCTGCCGCTTTCATCTCAATTTTACCTTCGCTTCTGAACAATGACACAAAATTACGAACGTTTCAAGGTATATACATCTCCACTTCATGGTAAATGTCTGGCTTTTGCAGACATTATACTATATGAATCCAATTTCAACTAGAATGGTATATAATTATAATAGAGAACATTTATTGGAAATATAAATTGAGAACGTCTTTCAAAACTTACATAATTAGCCCATTATGTTCCCACTGCTGGAACTCGACCTATTTGCCTACTTGCCTCTCAAAGAGAGGAGTTGGCCCATTATCCAACACGCGGGCGCAATGCGGCTTGGTAGATCAAAACTTAATGGGAAGATACTGAGTCATATTCATTGTTTTCATGAAGGGACAGAGTTAAAGTATATTCCACTGTATTCGGGATGGGAATCTTTACAGGTGAGGAAACCCCTTATGAGGCCTCTTATGCAACGAGGCTGTACTAGTTGATACCATTGCAGTGGTAAGTATATTCTAACGCGAAGCAATATTTCGCAAGCGTTGAAGGGCATTGTAGGAAGGGACATTACCGGGAGAAACAGAACCAAAAGCCAATGTCTCGGAGTAACAAGCACAGAGGCCGTAGCACAAACAATTTGCCAAAAAGTATTCTTTTATTATATATATTATTAGGAAAGTAGAGTCATTAATTTGCAAAGTAAACTTATTCATTCTTTCGTCGCTATTAGTTTTATAAGTTGCTCATCATCAGCAACAATTATTATAATTTTTATTAGTTACAATTTTGTGTGTACCGTTCATAAATTGTAATCTAACATGGTTTGGTACTAACTTGTGTTGTCTTCCCTTCCCCCCCCCCCCTTTTTTTTTTAGTACAATCATATTGGATGTTATGAAGTCTGGTGGACTCTCCCTTTGACTCACCGTACATACGCTTAGATAAACAACCTCCATAAGTTTATGAAACTACTATGGAACAGACACTGGCAGAATTGCAATAAGCAGACACGCCATTAACAAAGAAGTCAAGTCAAGTGTGTACCGTTCAAAGTTATCTTTTAACGTCCAATGATCATTTTCTTTGGTATCTATCTAGGAATCAGGAATATGAATAATTTTCACTATTAGCAACTATATAATTATTATTTAATAAATATGAGATAGAGATTTCGTAGATTTCCTATAGGATTACTTTAGGAAGACCCATGAGTAAATTGTATTGCTCTTCAATTATACATTTTATACTATTTCTTCACCATCATCATTTGTATATGCTCTTAACGCAGCTAAAGAGAGGTGCGTACAATATGATTTAGTTTGTACTCGTATGTTGTCCCATGTAGTCGAACTGTAGATCAGGCAAATGTTCAACTGACGTCGGTTCATTTGTACTTGTATGGCCAGTATAAATATCCAGTTGCCTAATTCCAGTGCATACGTATTAAACGATAATATAACGTGGTTTCAAATTCTTGAGATTTCCACCGTGTATACATAACAGTGAGAGCAAAACTAGTATGTTTTCGCAGTTAGCCGTAATCTCTCTCGAGATTTACGGCTACGAACGAATGTTATCGGTGAACTCGGATCATTTTCGCATTATTTTGCATTCGAAGCAACAGAACTAGCTGCAAACAGGGGCTACAAACTCCCACCTCTTCAAGTAGTCATATTTCAACCTTTCCATTACATTTGGTACCACCACGTCAATATAGCAAGCTTAAAATAATAATTGATTACGATAGATGTTTTGATGACGTATTATCAAATAATGCATTCAATTCGCGTATTTTGCAACTGCGTTAGTGTTCTATTCGGGTTGAGCATTATAGGTATTGATCCTGGAACGCACCATTATTATCGATTTCGGCTAAAAAAGAACACACCGTCAATACTATTGAAGTAATATTTTCGACCGTTTTGTGTCGGTGGGAGTACAATACTAAGTATGATTATTCTAAGCTAATTACAAAACGCTCCTGATTTATGATACGAGTAGTTTCGTAAATGTTTGTCATTTATAAGAATGAAAGCATTTTTTCACTGTAAGCAAAAATTTGAGTTTTTAAATCTTATCCAAGAAATAGCACCATATTCTAATTTGCCCGACCAGACACTCTCAATTTCCATGGAAATCATATAAATGTCTCTGCAATAATTGAAATCTATCTGAAAATCTTGCAAAAACTAATGACGTAATAATCACTTTTCTAAATGTATTTCGATAACCATTAAGTGTTTGCTTTGTTGTAAATTTATCCGACAACCTAAGAAGAATTACGCTTCACATACACAACTTTTAATGATCATACTTTTAATTGCTTGAACATCAATTAAAGCGTATACAACCTCACATTAAACTTTTACTAAGAATACATATATTGAAAAATAAGCGAAACCGCAAGTATAGCTTTCAATTTCGCATTCACATGCTTGAAAACCATTCACTAAGAGAGTTCACGTCTAAGTAGCCTACGAAGTCCGGCCTTTCTCACGTGGAAAACGAAAGTCCTCGATCTAGATTTTAGATCTCTTCACCTTTATAGCAGCGTACACTTGGTGGAAACAATTGTACAATGGCGATTCTATTAGACGATCAGCCGTGCGATTCTCTAATGATTCTTCGATGCGCTTGTCGACGAGCTCACCGATGTCAAATACCTTATGAGATATCGCCCTTGTACACAAGGTTGTTTTTCCAACGTTTCTTGTCTTCTCGTCATTTGAGTCATTTGATGTTGTCAAAGATGCAACGGTGTTTGCTCTTAGATGATCGCACGGCAGTAGTTGATGACAGCCCTTGTTGTTGGTTTCTGTCTGTAATGTATGATGTCGTGCAGCGTGGCTGATAAATTCGTGACGGGTATTTTTGCTAAGGATATAAAATGCCATCTTGTGAATAGTTTCATATTCTACAAAATTAATAGCTTCTACATAAATAACAAGTACAATTTGAATAATTTAATACTGACTTCCATTCTATTCAGTTATTGGAGTGTAACTTAAAAAACTACTGGACTGGAATTTGATGAAATTTAAATGGGGAACCACACGGGAAGCACCAGCTTTCAAACAAAAAAAAGTATTTTGAGAATCGGTTCAACCCTATCGGTTAACCTATCTAAAGAGGTAACAAATATATAATAAAAATACAGTCGAATTGAGTACCTCCTCCCTTTTGGAAGTCGGTAGAAAATAAAACGATATTTTGTTCAGTTTTGGTATCATAAAGTAATAATAATAAATAGTCCGTTACCTACTTAATTCTTATAATTAGCTGTAAAGAAGTAGCTAAATAACAACAGTTATTCCAAAAGCACCGTTCTTAAAATCATAATTATCAGAAACCAGCTGCGCCCCGCAGTTTCACCTGCGAGGTGATGGATGATGTTGAAGATATTTATATTTTTAAACTATCCCTGTATAAGAGTGTCCGATACAAAAAAAAATATTATTCAAATCGGTAAAGTCGTTCGAAAGTTATGCGCGTATATACATTTAGGTGATTCATTTTTATTTAGATAGAGGCGTAATTTGGTTTAACTTTGTATGACCTTCAACTATCCTGGACTGTAAATCCTTAGGTTCTGATTGTATCTAGATTATTCCTGCTTTGCTTGTGAGTTTCTTTTGTGGGTGGACGTGAGGATGGCGACGGTCCGAGATTGTTATTGGTGACCAGTTGTGACTAATTCGCTCTGGTTTCCTTACTCTTTACATGCGTGTCAATTGTCGGAGAATAAAGAAAAAAAAGGGCAAATGCAAAACTAACACGACAATATACTAGTTATCGGTCGAATCAATGATGAGCTTTGTATAGAGTTAAGTATATTTTTATCTTGGCAATATATAAAATTGAATATAAGTTCCTTTCACCACATTCCTGAAATATCTCAAGTTTATCTCCAAAACCGTTAGCATAACGTGTCTATTCTAAAGGGTCGTATCTTTTACGACGGAGCTCGAAGGAGCGATAAAGTTAGCTGAGCTATCAGTAGCTGCGTTCAGACGCAGGAACTAGTACTTTAAACTGCGCTACCGACACCTGTTAGGATTACCTACCGCGATTTTAACCGATAAGTTTAAATGATAATGTCGCGACTTTTTATGACTACGAGTATAGGCAAGAATATTTAGTTGCCCAGTTTTCTTTCAATTCTAATTGCAAAGAAAGTTATCTATTTTATTACCTTCAGCTCATAATATTATTGCTATAAAGAAACCGTGCTCAAAACACGTCCTTAGGTACGTAGCAGTTCATATTATGAGTATCCTCGATGCATAAATTCAATAAATGATTTGAATTTGACTTAAGCGACATCTAAAGCAAGTGATTACTTGCAGGGTAGAAGTTCCGAGTCCAATTGACCGTATAAATGAAAGATGTACAGAAGTAAGTACGCATTAAATGTACGAGTAATTATTAGCGACCTTGAAAACGACAGGTACTTTTCAAGGTAGAGGTAATTTTCAAGTTGACATCTTTCTATAACCCCTCATGTGTCGATGTCATTATAACAATGAAATTTCTATGTGTCTGGCCGGGCGACCTTTAAACACGCACTTTAAGAATTGAAACAAGTAAAGTAAGTCAGAATTATCAGAAAGCACTTGTGTGTTATTATAACATTAATGTCCCGTCTATTTCGGGCCCCTTGCAACTCGTGGTCAGCAATGTTTATACTAAAAACAAAAACATCATTTACAAAGCCCTCATACGAATCAACTAATAAATATTCTATGTCTGATAGTCCCTCCATGACTGTATGCTAGTAAATAATAATAGGGTGTAGGACATTGTCCTTCCGTGCTTTCGTGTGCACTCTCTGGTTTACGGCCTGACAGTGCTGCGCTTAATTGTTGTTTGTTGTCGGGACCTGTGCCTCCATTTCACATGATTTATGAACCTTCCGGTCAATACCTCGAGCAATTTCAAGAAACGATAGAGCAATTTCGAAGGAACGAGCACTAGAGCAAAGTAAGACGATAAATAACAGCTTAATCGCTTTCAGGTCCCGGAGTTCAGTCGGAGCTAATCCCAAAGCCGAGGTTATAGTTCCGTTTAAAAGTTAATTAACACAACCGTTGATATTAAGAGAGCAATTGTGAACTGAACGGAGTAAAGTGACAGTTTTGCGGGTAAGCTCTAAGCGGCTGTATCTATTTATCTCCGGTGGTCCGGAGATTGTGCGAGGTCCTCAAAACAGCCAAAGTGTCTCCGATCAAGTTATCAGCAATGGACAGTAATTCGGTGTCGCCCATGCCAGAGCTGGCGCCGATTGCCGAGTTCGACAAGTCTCCGCCTTCGCCCCCCAACGAGGAAGTGCCCATGGATGACCTGCCACCGCCTCCCGCGACTATATCGCAACCTGAGGGAAAGAAAATGAAAATGTGAGTATTTCAAGTATTTATTGGACAACAAGGGGGGATATTTTGTGACACATAAAGCGGTGCTATATGTACTAGAGTTTAATTGGCCAGTGCCAGCAAGGTACTGTATTCGGTAAAATATATCATAAGTACTATAATATTTGCATACAAAAATTTTAGCTTTCAGCGTAATTTAGGTGAATATATTTTTATGAGAGTACTGTAAAAAAATATGCATTTAACTAAACTACTTCGTTTCTTCTTTCTTATTTTGTTCTCTCTTCTTTCTCTCTTTCTTAATTTCTTCTTTATTTATATCTCGTGTATACTAATAGCCATCCTTAATGTAGATGTTACGACCAACCGATTTTCAAAAATAGACCAAATTTCCTTATATATACATTATGTAGGTAGTTATAAAAACATCATACCTATTCCTAATCGCCGAATCAAGATCAACAATCTCTTCTTCTGTTACACATTTCATAACCAACATGAATAGTAATTTCTCAATTTAATACGTAAGGAGTATTTAAAGTAACAAAACGTGCGAATATCCTTTCGCAACGCTACAAAAATTCAAGAGACGATCTGATGTTTCACGTGAATTATTATGATAGATACAGTATATAGCTATTACGTGCAAGCACATACAGAATGAAAGTTAGTACGTATAGAACTGAGAGGTAGTCAACCGCGAACTTTTCAGTCCCATCCCGGTCCTTCGCAATGGTTTTGAAAGACCGAATTTATTTGTATTTTTCCTTGGTTTTGCGCTGTCTAGAAGACTTCTTATCCGTACTTTCAAGTCGTGAATTATTCATTTAGATGTCGTTCTTGGATATTGTGAAATGTAGGTACCTATAGGTACCTATGTTTGTATGTAAGTTTCGTTTCGAGTGCGGTACGATATACGTTATTATGCCTAATTTTACGCATTGTGAACCTGTAATAAGTAGATAATGATTTTGAAAACTTACAATGATATGATGTCGATAAAACGCATTTACTGAGGTATAGCATAATATAATTATGAAAGCACAGAATATTGTCACCTCACAACCGAAAGTATTCGAATGATACTGTTTGTCATTAGAAATCTGAGTGCAAAAGTGTAGTTTGTCCGCTAGCGTGGAAAGAGTTTTTAAAACTCGAACATTTCTATCCCATGCTTTTCTTTACCGTAAGTCCACTGAAGATACATTAATAATAGATTTGTAGCCAAGGACTGTAAGGCTTCAATTGCAGCCCGAGATATTTACGAACGCAGCGAGGGCGCCTATAGTTCGAGGGTGCAATTGATGCTTACACCCGAGCTAACTACTCTGCTTTACATCTCGATTGTGAGGTAAGTAGAAAAAAACCGGCATTACAAAAAAATAATTGATGACTGTTATACTCATACGAAGACAAGGCTGAATAGCGAAGCGACCTCTTTTGTCATTGGGCTGAATGCATGATGTCTATTGCCAGTATGATGGTTAGATGTACGCGAACTTTTTGAAAGAGAGAAATGTTTTTTTTTAAATTACCTACCGCCATAGGGCTTTTCTAGCTACATTATTACCCTAGATCGCTAATTGGTCACCTACAAGCTGCATTTGGGGGTAATAAGATAAGGACCTACTTGCCGAATTTGAGAGATGTAAACCGCTCCAGGGCTTTTCTAGCTACATTATTACCCTAGAGCGCTAATTGGTCACCTACAAGCCCCATTTGGGGGTAATATGGACCTACTTACCGAATATGAGAGATGTAAATACCTATTTCATGTCAGTGTGCCAACGTCATTTCTTTCAATAATCGCACTGGCCAGCCACAGGTGCCAGCACTGGGCGAAATGAAAAAAAATAACAAAGATTTTGAAAATTATGTTCTCTTTATTCAATTAACCGTGAAAAGTACTTAAAAGAATACAATTAGTTCAATGCATGGAGACATTCGACCAATGTGTGTTACCAGTGATGACTTATGGTACTGAAACGTGGTCTCATAATATGGGCCTCATAGATAAGCTCAAAGTCGCACAACGAGCTATGGAGAGGGCTATGCTCGGGGTTTCTCTACGTGATCGAATCAGAAATGAGGAGATCCGTAGAAGAACGAAAGTCACCGACCTAGCTCAGAAGATTAGCCAGTTGAAGTGGCAGTGGGCAGGGCACATAGCACGCAGACACATGGCCGATGGGGTCGAAAGGTTCTGGAGTGGAGACCACGGACCGGCAAGCGCAGCGTAGGTCGTCCACCGACACGGTGGACAGACGACCTGATGAAGGTCGCAGGACGACGTTGGAGGCCGCTTCCAACCGGTCCTTTTGGAAAACCATGGGGGAGGACTATGTTCAGCAGTGGACGTCCTACGGCTGAGATGATGATGGATGATGATGGAGACATTCTAAAGGCGCACAAATGTTTTCGGAGACTATATATACTATCATACTTCATTAAACTATCTAAAACAAAAAAAATCAAGCACACTTTAAAGCATTTACAGTATAGCAGTTCCAAAAAAAAATGTAGGTACCTATCAATATTACCAAATGCAGTAATTTTAATTTATTAATGAAATATAAAGACTAACTTAATAGCTGTCAGTTTAACCTGGTTTTTTTTGCACCTAGCGTTTCCTTGCTGTAGTGAAATGAAAAATTGCGTGTATCACTCGGCAGCCAATTTATTTTGCATCTCGTACCTTTAAACCGTCACTACGCTCAGGATTATATATTTGAATCGTTCGCTTCGCTCGTGGTTCAATCCTAGTCTCCTTCACTTGCTCAGGTTTCAATACGCACCAAAAACCAACTTTGCAGCCTTGCATAACAATTTTGTGTTTCCTAGCGGTTAAATAAGCGACAACTAAAGTTTTTTCAAAGGTTTTTTTTAAGTACGTCTGTTGCTAGGCACCTTACTTACCCAGTCCTGAGTTGCAGTGACTGATTTCATCATATCAGTCTCATACGTCTCGAACCTACTAGATTTATTATAGAAAAGATATATCTAATAGGATTGGTAAATAGGAGGAAGCCTCGATGCTATTACTGGGTAACAAAAGACAAAAAACAATAAGTCATGCAGCTGAAACCCAGAGAGACTATGTCCAATAGCATTTTTAATTAATCCTGACCACCTGTGGGACAAGTTTCGTACTTATAGTGGAAAACAGACAACGCTTGTAAAAGGAAAAGTCTAGATTTTTTTATAAATGGAACAACAATACAAGTAAACAAGGATTAGCACGAAGATTTGCGTAAATGTACCTTAATCGTAGCGTTGACATAAAACAATCAACAATCAATCAATAACATTATCTATCACAACTATTGCACCAGTTGGCATTATGAAGTGCGGCGCGTTTTTCCTTATAACTTATACTCGTACATAAAGTCGTACTTACCTATACGAATACTTTCTCGCAAATTATTCGCGCTACAGCCTCGGTCACTTCCTCTTAGTTCAGAGACAAACGGTCACTGTATTAACTTTTTAAATAAGTGTCAGTTCGCCCTTAGAAGTACAGAACCTCCTCCGTGCGATTCTGTCATGATGCGTCGACGAGCTCATCGACGAGCTCACCGCTGTCAAATACTTCGTCCTTGTACATAAGGTTGCTTTTCCAACGTTTCTTGTCATCTTGTCATTTGTTTCACGAATGTTGTCAAAGATGCAACGATGTTTGCTAGAGAATCGCACGGCTTGTAGCTTTACAAAATAGGCCCAGTAACTTTTGATTAAAACAGACGTATTTTATACGACATTGGGTAATCCGTAATTTAATGGGTTCCCAATGACACAAAAATTTTTAAGTATTATGGGTATATTCCTGAATTTTAAGACCTAAGTAGAGATTTAAGTAAATTGGGTACGGCATTTATTGTCAAATCTCGACTCGAGTAGAGATTCACAACTGGCTTTCTGGAATCATAATCAGCCCATTATGTTCCAACTGCTGGGACTCGAGCCTTACTCTCAGAGAGGGAGTTGGGCCTTAATCTACCACGTGGGCCCAATCTGGCTTGGTGGATAGGCTAGTGGCCAACCCATGTCAAAGTTTCTTCAGGCCGCCCGAAGGCCTTCGACATAGCCTAACGACTGTTCTCCTTACACAAATAACCGGGACCGACGGATTTTAACGTGCCCTCCGAAACAATGCCACTAGCACACACCTATCCAACTCTTGACCGCAGCAAGCGTTGCTTAACTTTCGCCAAGTCAAGCTCCACTGCAAACGCTTCTTTCTGGAATACCGACCTGAAATATGTCGGCGAGATTTTTTAATACTTTTAAAAGGATTACAATAAAACATTTCTGGGTTACCTAAGTATAGTAGACTAGGCGTAGATATATAATGGAAAGTCCTAAAACTATGTCGGCGAGAATTTTGTATACTTTAAAAAGGATTACAATAAAAAAAAAACTGGGTTACCTACCTAAGTATAGTAGGTAGACTAGGCGTAGATTTATAATGGGAATGTCCGTACTAGTTTCATTGCCTTTATCCGCATATCAATGGAGCTAATCTTATAAACATGTTAGTCTGTGGAACCCATCAGGATCATTTAAAATTGGACGTGCGCATATTAGGACGGGAATGCGCATCACGGAAGTTGAGAAATAGATTTAAATGACTGGATGGGATGATTGTATTTTGGGGCCTCCTAAGGATACAAATCAAATTTTCTTTCTCCTTTATTACAGTGTTTATATGATGTACTTATTACTTATACAATTTATTCAAACACAAGTTATGATAAACATTTTAGTTATGTACTATTCCAATTTAGTTATATATTATTACTATTATTGCAGAGATGGTTTGGATTGATATTCCGAATCGAAACATACGCACTGCTTAACATTTTTTATGTGTTCAACTTTAAAACTATATGCTCTACACAAATGTGAACTAAACATTTCTTACATACGAGTATCTACTAGGTAATTATTATGAGATAAGAAAGACATGTTTTAGCCATTTGCATCAAGTTACGAGTAGATTTCCATTTCAAGCAGTCAAAATCAAGTGACAGTCACATAAATAAGTCTCGTCACAGGTCCCCCTGGCTGAGTGCCAACCCGTCCGGTGACGCTGTAAATGCCGGTAGAGGCAAACAGCATTAGTCCGTTCGAAAAAAAAAAGTCACAGGTCCAGTCTAAGTCCGTTCTAGTACCTCTTGCGGTGGATGCAGTGTAAAGGCACGTCCCAATAATCTATCCATCCACGGTTTACCTTACTACCGATAGCAATTTGACATAACGTCCATACAAATAGTGTCAAATATCTATCTCTAGTAAGGTAAACCAGTGATAGATTTATTATTGGGACCGGCCGTAAGGCGATTGACGAGGAAACAACAACGGTTCATGATTTTGTGCACTTTGTCTACACTCATGCGCCATTAAGAACACTTACGGCCGTTTTCAGTATTCTATCTATCCATAGTTTTCCTTACTACCGATAGAAATGTGACATAACGTACATACAAACATTGTCAAATATCTATCTCTAGTAAGGTAAACCGGCGATAGATAGGTTATTGAAAACGGCCGTTAGCGTTTAATAATTCAGCACTATTAATCTAGGAAAATTAAAAAAAAAATCACGATAGCCTAGTTGGGATTTTTTCCCGTCAACACCAAAATTGCTATGTAGCAAAATAACTCTATTGACGGAACAATAACGTCCGTCAATGTAGTGTTATTCCTAGGTTTTATTTACTTTCATCGTTAAAATATATGAATCGAAGAATGTTGTGGCAATCATTTACCTACTCTACTTTTTCAGAGCATGACAAGTGCTGTCATCTAGTTCCACTGCTGGAAACAATATATGTTGGTGAGCTCTACGGGGTGTAGCTTTACGTGACTCTACAAATGGTTTGTCCTCAGTGTTATTTTTAGTACCGTGCCGTAGTACCGCTGCAGTTCGGTAGATGGCAATAGCGTAAACTATCGATCATTTAATTTATCATTTTGCTGAAAGTTTAAAGTGAAGCTGATATTTAAAAGTTGTAGAAAATAGAGAAAAGCAGATTTTTTTTTCTCTCTGGATTTTTTGTGCAGTAACGTTACTTGTCCCTTTGAGAAATGTTTTGTAGTCCATCTCTCTCTAACTAAAGACTGGTTATGCCGAAGTAGGCCGCTTGCGCTTGCTGTTTGTCTGATCGAGTCGACATCTCGGTGAGCGGCGACACAGACCTCGCGAGAAATAATGCTCATCTGAAAATTTACCGCCACTTCTGATTCGAATTTCGACTTTTTAAATTTTACCTGCCGATTGTGTTCAGTGTATTGTGATTTTTTTTATTCAGCCAGTGCAATTTTTACTATTTTGTGGACTCTGATTGGAAGAAATGGCGCGAGGAAAGAGTCAAACGTATGTTTTCTTGATTTTATTTCTTCAGTTTTATTTAAGTACCTACCTAGCTCTTTTTATTTAGCTCATCAAAAATACTAATCGTGTACACTGTACACTTTAATAATAACATGAGGGTTTTTAAGCACTAGGTGTAATATAACAATTATTTATTATCTTTATTTATGTTATTCAATTTAGTAATAACAACCGTGGCATAAACCTATTTAACTTTTATAAGTTTAGTTTTAATGTTGTCTCAATCTTCTTTTACGTGACTTGTTGACACGTTGTTTTTATTTTATAATTTTTCAATTAAGCGCTGGATATACATTTACCCGCATGATTATGTAAGTAATTACATCAATTAAATTAAATTGGTCAACTCATAACTCATAATTGGTCACGTATCTTTTTTTTTAGTATTAGGCAATGATCTAGCTGTATTTTTATACAGATACATTTTTTTAAATTAATTTTAGGTAGGTAATGCGTAGCTTCAGCTGTACAAAAGCCTTGCCTTTCGCTTTGCCTGGCTAATCTGAATTCCGAATACTTATATAGGTAGGTAGATATCGCGGTTAAAATACAGTCATAATAATTATCTTATTTATTCTGAATATAATTGTTAAAATTAATTTAAACACCCACAGCGTTGGTTTTCAAATAAATTTAAGCTCACTTAATATTATACTTTATTACTAAAAACCCAAATATTAAAGGCATATTCTGAGGATATTTAATTGAATGAAAGCTGCAAAACTGTTGAAAAAAGGCCAAGTACGAGACTGAGGGTTCCGCACCGCCATGGCACCTCACAAAATATTTGTGTCATAATAATATTGGATTAATTCTAAGCGTGAGCCTTTTATTCCTGTGAGCGATTATTATTCTTGTTTTACATAACGGCTTCTGTACACGTTGCATGGACAGCAAATTTCTAGGTTAACTCTTCTTCTTTGTTCTAAACAGGATGCTGAAACATTGACAAAAAGTACCTATACTGGTTTTAATGAGGAGGCTAGTTTCAAAATATGCGGCAAAATTGGCCGTATTGGTCTCATGATTGGGTTGATTTAGAAACTAAATTTTTCCCGCTCCAAGCTTTTGATATTACTTAGTTATAACTTGATACCTCCGCACGTTCTTGAAATCCTAAAAAATATCTTAAGAAACGGACGAAAAAGTGATCATGTAACGATTCCGCTTTCCTCTTCAAGTTCGGAACCCTAAAATACCAGGCCGCTGCCAAAAGTAGATTCCACAGAAACCTGTCTGTGGAACAGGTGCATGCAGTTATACCTACATTCTAGAAGCATACTTACCTACTTATTATAACTTCATGCTTGTGCTGAAGTAGGCAGAAATGTTTGTTTCCCTTGAACGTTGAAGTATTCTGCCAGAATATAGTTTAAACAATAGTTAGTATTTACATACCACAGTGATAATCAGAGGAAACGTGTACTTACCTTCCTCTGTGTAATTTGCGTTTGTTTATGCCGTAATGTGGCCATGTTTTCAAAAGCGAAGATTTTTACAAAATACAGTGGCAATACTAAGCACAAAGTAAGCAGGTACATGTTAACTGAATGTGGAAAATTGAACGCTTAGTTTAGTGGCTGTAGTTATTCAACAGTAACGTAGGAGGCATTTTCAAAATAAATATAAATTTATTAAAAACTATGCATGTGCAGCTTTTTCTTTTTATGTTGAAGTGTCTGGTTTCTATGTTATTAAATGGGTACAGTTTGCATCAAAATATATGCATAAAACAAATGAAAAAGTTAGAAAGTATAATTTGAAAGTCAATGACCAAATTCAAATCATCTTGTTTATGACTAGATATTTTCCATAATATTCCAATCTTAGTTTCCAATAACAATTTTACGTAATAATCTTTTACAATAGAATTACCTACCTATGTGTCAGAAAAATACAACATTTCTATGAGGTGCTTATTTTTTGGGAGCTCATTCCACAACCTTACCACGGTAAATATCCCGTTAATAATCATATAACTTGTTTTTTTTTTTTTATCAATTTATGCTACTTAGGTGTTCTTTTGACAAATATTAGTATTCTATTACTTATTCTGTGCTAGTAGTTCTGCATTAGCAAGGATTATATTACAGGATACTTGGTATTAGTAATGGCAAGGAGGGTTCTGTAGGTATTTACGTCATCCTTGGTAATGGCTTTTAAGTACCTATCTAAATTAACGTTGTCAGTAAAATGCTGATGTAACTTAGTGCAATATACAAAAAGGTTCAATAAAACTAGATTATGTACTTAAGGTGCTGTCATATCACGATGTCATTAAAAATTAAGGTTTTAAAGCAGTTTATCTCTAAATCAGCGGTTTAATTAAAACTACAAAAAATCATTTGACATTCTTAAGACTTCTATGTTCACATTGACGCAATTAAAACTTATTTTAACATACTAGAGTACATTAAAAAAAATTCAAACATACCACTTAATTTGACCTTTCAAGTAGTTTTTCTCTTAATTCACTATTGTATTTGTTATGAAACATATTATAAAATGGTAATTTCTAATACACATACATTGAAGGATTATTTTTTTATTTAAGAGTGCGCATTATTTTTTTATGAATATTGTACGTTTTTACGCCATGCATTTTCTTGATTTCAAGTAAAGGAGATTGAACGTAGCCAAGCGCTGAGCTGACAGCGTCTTAAGTACCTACCTACAAAAATAATCTAAACATGAGTTCAAAGTCCTAAATACTTAGTTAATGGATAACTGGAGTCTTATCTGTATACGTAAGTAAAATTACATTCAAAGAAAGTAGTCTACAAAAGTGTACCAACCTGATGTTACAACACGTGACTAAATAAAAAAGTCAAGACAGAATGTTGTGAACAGAGAAGTGAGGCCGGGTAAAACTATGCCTCGCCGTGTCCATACATTATTACATACAAAACGTACAACAAAACTACGCCTTGGCTCGCCAGTCGAACTATCGCGGCGCGTGGAAGCAACATGTAAAGATTTATTTATCATTTCATATGAATTTATTAATTATTGATAAATTTTTAATAACTTCAATTTAATTTAAATTACCATGACAGTACCGAGTCACGCACTCGTAGTTTAGAAAACCGGCCTCACTGTTCATGTTCACACCATTCTGTCTTGACTTTTTTATTTTGTCTGAGGTTGCAACATGTGACTAAAAACTAAAATGAAAATAGAACTACCTATCTATTGAAGATACTACTTACCTCGGAGTTGATAAATTTGAAAACTACACAGGTCAGGTTTGAGAACTACATCATAATATCAAGGGCATTGGCGATTGATTGAATTATGAACAAAATAAGAGTATACATTTATATGCAATCGCAACTCATAGCATAGCTATGCGTCAAGCTAAACTAACTTCTTGATAGAAGGCATTATAATATGTCATTGTGAAGAAATGCCGCAGTAAGTAAAATAATCAGTACATTAGTATTGTTTCCTACTGGAGGACTAAAGCCAAAACCAAAAGTTAAACGTAACATGTTTATTAAATACTAGCTGCTCGCTCTCCGCGGTTTCACCCGCGCGGTGATGGATGATGATGATGAATCTTATATAGCTTATGTTACTCAGGGTGAATGTAGCTTTCCTATGGTGAAAGAATTTTTAAAATCGGTCTAGTACTTTTTGAGCCTATTCGTTACAAACATACTTATATACCTATAAATCTTTCCTCTTTATAATTTAAGGTATATTATATATTATAATTATAGTATAAGTATATAGTATAGAAGTGTAGATGGGGAACACCTAATTTATTATATTTTTGACGTCTTTGCTATTTGTTACAATATCCGCCTTAATGAAATCTAATATAATATAATAATTCTAAATATAATAATGGTAATACTAATAATTCTCGTGACACAGTGTTTGTTACAAAACTCTCAAAGGCTTGATCGATTCTTATGAAATTTTGTTTGTATATTCAGTAGGTCTGAGAATAGCTCGTAAAGTACTTTTCATTTTCATCATCATCATTATCATCCATCACCACGTGGGTGAAACTGCGGGGCGCAGCTACTATATTCTGTAAAAAATTTAACTGTCTAGGCACCACGATTCAAAAGAATAAGTACAGACAGGCTGAGAGACGGACAGCGTAGGCTTAATTAAAGAATACGCTGTCATTACTGCTGTCAGTACTTTAAATGCTCGTACGGAACTCAACAAAATACAATTTTACATCGGCTTCAGTGACATGACATGATTTCTGTCAAATAGTATAAAAACATAAAAGGCTACGAAATCAGACAATACTTTCTTAAATTATGTTACTATAACTCATATAATAACGGGTAAACTAATTTAGGATGCCATGTTTGTTTACTTTGTTTATATTATACGAGTACCTTAATGGCTATTTCTCTTAATTAAGCATTCTGGGCTGCGTTCCAGTAAGCTTTAGACCAAATAAAGTTCAGTCAAAATTTGATCGAGCGTTGCTAGAACGTCTTTTACCATTATCTATCAAAAACATGTTTGACATACATAACTTAGGTGTTAGCTTTGTTGGTTTCAAACTAATTTGAGGATAATAATTACTCTCCACTGGTCAAGAATATATAATAAGGCATTCCGAGTTCAGTACAAATAAATAAACCTGTCCATTTGTCGTGAAAATGCAACAAAATACTCTGTCACTATCAAGTATCAACGCTCTGTCACTTTTGGCAGCTGACCAAGATTTGGCTGTCTCAAAATGCTAGAAAAATTTTGCCCAGTCGGGAAAAAAATTGGCTGGCAGGGTATCGTGAAACAAGCGTGATCAAATCCTGATCCGTGCAAATTTTGGCCTATAGGCGACGTGGACCGACAGTTTTGCCAAATTTGGCTTGTCCTGTGGCTTGCTGGAACGCAACCCAGATGAGTTGGTCGAGATGCTGAGCTATAACTAATTTAACACGGTAATAATTATTATCAGACTATATCAATACCTATTTTCGTGGCCATATAGTAGTGCATACGCGTGTATGAACTTTATTTTTATGAAACTTGCACATTTGTATGCGTATAGTATTGGCGTACTCTCTCGAAAAATAGGGCAGTGACACAAAACTATAAGCAAAGTTGGGCCAAACATAACACATAACTTTCATATCTGGAATGAAACCAGTGACATTGCGCATTGAACCATGCCCATACGGGCACACTGTAGCTACAGTTATCTCATTAGAGCCCTCGCGAGGGAGCCGCTCAGGATATGGGATGAAATTGATGCTTATTGCCTTCCACAGGCGGGCACACGAGACCGTGGAGTGCGGAGGAGGGATTTATCCCGATCATTTGCACTAGCGGATTGTTTGTGAAATGTCCTGGGAATGTAACCGGCAGTATTTATCTATCAATTGCAATCTGCATTTTGACTTGTAATTTATTTGACTCAAAAATTTGAATGTTGGAGTGTCAGGACTAAGCTTTACCATTTTTAAAAAACTCTTTTCTACCTCTTAACATTGTCCGATTTCAGTGATTTTTTTGTCATGTAATCATCACATTGTTTACTATGCCTGTACGTTTTGATTCTTTCAGTATTTCAAAGTACTATAAATTTACTTTTTTAGAACATAAAACACTGAAAAAATCAAAACGTACGGACATAGGTAGTAAACAATCACCGAAATCAGACAATTTTGAGAGGTAGAAAAGAGTTTTTCTTTTAGTATGAAAAGTACTAGCTATGCAATCCTCGTTTTTAGCATTGATCTGCTCATATATCGCTTTGAAAACCATTTTTGAGAGTGTAGTATGAAATAACACTTAGTCGTACAGATACTGGTAAAGTAAAGTGTACTGAACTAAAATGGAGCGCTCCGTTATTGGTAGGTGTCCCGATCAATAGACGTCATTAGAGAGAACCATTTCACTCATATGCGACATTCCTACACCATTATACAGCCGGTAGTTATATAAGGGTATCGTAAATTTGTAGTTATGCTACCTTATTTAATGAGGGTCTTCTATATTACATATGCACATTGCGCTAAAACTGATAATATATCGCTGACGCAGTGAACACATATGGATCAAGTTGAGCCATGACTCATGCGAAAATCATGTACTTAGCTAATCGTAAACATCAGTTATGCAAACACGCTACTATCAGTCTGCATTCACTGCTCTTTATATACCCACGATATTTTTAAAAAAGGAACTTATTTGATTATAAAAAACAGATGCTTTTCTTAATTGATGACAACAAACCTTGTACCTTCTAAATGGTATAATTATCTTCATGTTTCCATTAGAAATATGTTTGACTGTTTGACATCAGTTAGTGCATAAAAATGTATCTTAATCAATATGTACAGAAGTATAGTTACGGGTATAGATATTATGGATCTATAGATTGTAAAGAAATGTATTCACGTGTTTCCCCTCGTGACCAGCCCATGGTGTGTTCAATGGCGTGACAATCTGTGTAAAACAGGTAGGGGAGGCATGCAAGTGACAGATTATCACTTCCTATTAATAAAACATTGAAGGGGCTCGATGGGTTAGGGGCTTCGATGATAAATACGAGTTTTAATGATTTTTATACAATGCTTAGAGCTTAGCCTTATTGATTCTTATGAATATTGTAGTACACTTTGTTGGTTATGGACCATTAGTGGACTGAGATAGGCTGATCATGATGATGAACGAATGCAAATTTCTTCATTCTACTTTTTCATGGCGAAGTACCTATATATGTATTGTATAGTGCTTAGTTAGCTTAATAGTAAAAGAAACTCAACTCAAAGTCGCACAACGAGCTATGGAGAGGGCTATGCTCGGGGTTTCTCTACGTGATCGAATCAGAAATGAGGAGATCCGTAGAAGAACGAAAGTCACCGACATAGCCCAGAAGATTAGCCAGTTGAAGTGGCAGTGGGCAGGGCACATAGCACGCAGAACAGATGGCCGATGGGGCCGAAAGGTTCTGGAGTGGAGACCACGGACCGGCAAGCGCAGCGTAGGTCGTCCACCGACACGGTGGACAGACGACCTGATGAAGGTTGCAGGACGACGTTGGATGCAGGCCGCTTCCAACCGGTCCTTTTGGAAAATCATGGGGGAGGCATATGTTCAGCAGTGGACGTCCTACGGCTGAGATGATGATGATGATGATGGAAAGAAACTGTTCACTTAACTACCGAATAAGTGTAGGATTCTCAGTTTAGTCTTCCCAAATACGATTATTGGTTTTATATACCGTTAATTACATCAATTCATTTTACCTAAAGTAACTTAATACTTTTTCAAAGAATCTCATACTTAACTTTTAAAAGTAAATTTAGATTTTAATATAAGTTAAGTAATCAGGGAGAGAGAAAAAACTGCAAGCATTTCAATTAAGTTTATGACCAGTCAGACTCTCGATCACATTGTAAGATAGCCCTAAGAAACTTTAGTACTCTGTATTTCTGATTCCCAATCACACATAAATATTACACACCATTATTCCCTATGAATAAAGGGACTCATAACGAGTCGCTTGAGGAACTTAGTATTATGCTCAGTAGAGTTTGCTAAGAGTTTTACAGGATCAGGGTTTTACGACCGACATAAAGTTAGCACTTTCTCAAAGAGGTCGCCCGGTGAATCCAACTCGCATGAACAGTGTTCGGGAAATCACGCGAAATCGTCGTCTTGCAATTCCAACATAGAGCATGAAAACAAAAGTCTTGTTCAGACCAGTAATGACTTATCTAACAAAGACATGGTCTTTAACTGTAGCCCTTTTTAAATAAACGTATAGAGTCTTACAACAAGGCATAGAAAGGGTTATGCTTGCAGTTTTTTTGAACAATTAAATTTGAAACGAAGAACGAAAGTCGCCGACACAGCTCTCAGAATTCGCGTTAGAGTGACTATGGGACGGCTTCATCGCGATGAAGCCGTCCCATAGTCACTCTAACAGCAAAGTGATAGGGTTATCAGTTAAATTTTTACGGCATGATTGCCGGTTCGTAGTCGACATTCGTGAATCTTTTTTCCCCATCGTCTATCAGATAGACGATGTTGAGATAGACGATGGGGGAGAAAGGTTTACAAGTGGCGACATGAACCAAAAAACGCGTCGTAAGTAGGTAGATGGACCGCGACATTGTGAAAGTTGCAGGTTTGCGATGAATCCAATTAGCACATAGCCGTACATTGTGGCATTCAAGAGGCATGTGGTCAACAGAGGGTGTCTACCGGTAGATGATGTGATCCCTTAAGACAAATTGTCAGATTGTGCAGTTGAAAAGCATATATGTAGTACTTATAAATGTGCAGTTGAAAATCATATTGTACCTGTATATAGGTAGGGTTACCATATTACAGGATTTGTCCTGAGATCTCAGGATTTTTGAACACTTCTCAGGACTTCGGCCAGTTTTTGCAAATCGGAGAAAATCCCAGAATTTTTAGAATTTTCAACAATATACAGAGATCATTAATCTCGTTCATGAAAAGTTAAACAAACTAAACATTTTCTTCCAGTCATTGGTAATGAACCTTGGTACTTGCACAATTCAAATCAACACTTATATTTATCCAAGTACCTTTTTAAGTAAGGTTGTTCCTTAATAATTATTGATTTATAAAATGCTACGTTTAAGATAACATTTTCAAACAAAACAAAATATCAGGATTTTTCAATGGAAATCAGTTCTTATCTCCCCCCTTATGATTTTATCATCTGGTAACCCTATATAGATACCTATTATGTAGAACATACAAGTGAGAATATAGTGTTGCAACGCACCTATAATTTTCCATGGACCCTACCACTTAGTTGATTAAGACAGACGTCTGTCGTGGTCAGACCTTGATGCAGATCAACTGTATCCTCCTTAAAGATATGTGTCCCGACACCCACATGAGATTTATTTGCTACAGGGATGCCTACTCTACTATAAGTTAATCTATCCTATTAGATTTACAAGTTCCAGTATACAAAGTTCTACAAAAATATTTTTTATTAAAAATCTTTTTATACACATTATATTTCTTTTTCGTGTCAATGGTAGATAGATAGATAACACTTTATTGAGACACCACATTTATGACTTAATATTAGACAATAAAATAAAAAAAACAATGCTTAAAACTAGGTGCAACAATGGGCGGTCTTATCGCTCAGAGCGATCTCTTCCAGACAACCCATACCATGGTACCACATTGTTTAAAGATTTCAAGTTACAGAGTTGCAGAAGTCTACAACTTTAAATCAAGCTTGAATAGAATTTCGTTACTTTAATTCCGTCGTCTGTGGTATTAACGAGGTCGTCAATTGTGCAGGTGGTAGGGCATAAGGGACAAACGAGCAAATGTGTCATCGTTTGAGTGGCGAAACCGCAATCGCAAAAAGTTTCAGTGTTGTCACGGTAGCCCCATTTGCACATATTCTTTCTACAGCGGCCAACTTGCGTCCTAACTCGGTTGATTGACTTTCAAATAGGCCACGGAAGATCACGTCCTGGGGGCAATTGTTCTTGCGCTGTGAAACCTGATGGTGGGTGTTTTTGGTCCAAAGAATGATCCTGTGCGCGGCTGGATGGTGCTCGAGGGCTGTCATTGTGCGTGGGAAGCTTGTACGACCCTTTAACCGAGCTCTTGGAGGTTGACATCCGTATAGAGGAGAGGGTGTTGTGGTTCCTTTCTTGCTTTGACTTTTCTATTACGCATGCATTATCTCTTCCAACAGATGGTGGTGGAATGCCCGCGAGCGGATAAAGTTAAAGATAAAGTTTTAGGCAGGCAGTTATCGTGCGACAAGTATTCAGCGCAACGTTAATATTTATATAATTTATCAGATTTTATTAGATATTTTATTGTATCGAACCAGAAAGTGTTTTCAATGTTTAACGATAATGCTATAATAATGTCATTACTAAGTACAATCACATAAATATACGCAAGTGTGTCTCTTAGTATATTTGAAACCAGTTTGCTCTGAAATCAAAGAAAACATTGATTGATAGCTTGGGAGCTTACCATATACCTATGCAGAAGACTAAGCTCGGCATTTCTCTACGAAATCTTATCAGAAGTAAAGAGATCCATTGAAAACAAAACAAACACAACGTTATTGGTCTTCACCTACGACGACCGACGAAGGCCGCAGGACGACGTTGGATGCTTCTAATTTTGCCTTTTGAAAATCCATGGGTGTAGTCTTATGTTCAGCGGCAGACGTCCTATGACTGAATCGATGATGACGGTACCATAGGGTTTGGAAGACCACATAGGACACTTAGGTATAGACGCGAAGTTGCCAAGAGATAATGGTCCTTACTTGCAAATGAATACAAATGAAAATTTAACTAAACAATTTCTTCTAAAGTCCGCCCATTACGCTACCACTTCTAGGACATGGGTTTACTATCAAAGAAAATCCATGTGGACCGAGTACAGATCAAAATATCACTAGGGGTCACTAATCCAAGAAGTTTCCACAGCAAGAAACGCCTAGTTGAACAATAACTAATTAGTTATGTCCGTAATTGATAATGACTAGGCAAGCTCGGTATCGTTGAAATTATTGCATAAATACTTTAAGACTAA
The DNA here is from genome assembly GCA_917880725.1 of Selenia dentaria. Classification (NCBI taxonomy): domain Eukaryota; kingdom Metazoa; phylum Arthropoda; class Insecta; order Lepidoptera; family Geometridae; genus Selenia; species Selenia dentaria. The sequence goes on from OU862878.1 coordinate 18,756,013, forward strand.
ATTCAACGAAACAGCTATATTTATTATTTGTATTTATTATCAGTATTAATTTCCACAGTATAGAGATTGATTGACGTAAGCGTCTAAATAAGACTGATTAAAACGTCTACATCATCAAGCATTAATAACAATCATACCGAATTAATAGAGCAACTAGTTATTAAATATTATTGACTAGCATTTGCTTGCGACTTCGTGCACGGTATAGTTTTGTCGTCATTTGTTTATATTGCTATCACTGAGAACTATGTGTTCGATAAGTTGGATTGCAATGAAAAGTTGTAATGAAGTTTAGGTTTAGATGACGAACGGACATAATACTATTGCATTTATGTATTACTGGCTGCGCCCCGCGCTTTCACCCGCGTGGTGATGGATTATATTCATTATGATGATGAAAAAAGTAACCTATGAAAAAAAAAAACCAGTGCCAGATCTTCATCACTCCAAATTTCATTCAAATCCGTTAATTCATTTTTGCGTGATTGAAAAACAAACTCTTACATCCAAACGTTTATATTTGTGGTTATTTACCAATAAAACAGCGGAGTAAAATACTTTAATTAAATTACTCTAATACACCAAGACACCGGGCCCTTGGAGCTATGGCCCATGTTGATGATGAAGGCCCGAATCCCAGCAATGGAAACATCACTGCATCATTGCGCCAACTATATGTCTGACAACAGGGACCTTTCATATATTATAAATGGTTTTGATTATTTATGTTCTAAGATTAAGTTTTAACTATAGATAGGTAACATAGTTCGTGCAATTTGAAATAAAAAAGATGAATTTCTAAAGTGAAGAATTTTAATTTCTAGAAGTCAACTATCACCACAATTCAATGATAAGAATACCACATCTAAAAAATACTTAGTAAGTATTTAGAAAAAATACTATTGACGCAATTTAAAATATATACGTATAAGAATAGGGACTTCAAGATTAAATAACTTTAAATACTAGGAATCAATTGAGGCCTCATCGTAAAAGATTTCATCTTACGGCCGGTCCCAATAATCTACCTATCGTCGGTTTACCTTACTAGAGATAGATATTTGACACTTTTTATATGGACGTTATGTCAAATTTGTATCGGTAGTAAGGAAAACCGTGGATAGATAGATTATTGTGATCCTCCATTACAAATACATTGATTAATTTAGTCGATGTTATGACATGAGAGGCTCCTACGCAATGTAACAACGTTTTGTCATGACACAATAATGATGTCATTAATTTCCACATACGAGTACGTACTCAATATCATTAAGTTGCTACCGCTAAGTACTGAAATGCATTTAAAAATAAATAGATATGGTATATTATGACCAGACACCGGAATTTGCCGGTCATTCCAAGGTCTGCATTGAAGTGAAGACACTGTGATGGAAAGTACTATAATAGTAAACAGCCTATCTATCTTTACATAATAAACAATATAAGATAAATAAAATGTAAGTGTCTGTAATATACAAAATAGCAGCATTTTACTAAATGCTTATAAACTAAGTACTTACTTCTAACAAAAATATCTATATATTTTGTCTATCAGTCTTGTCAATTAGAAGAAGATAGTTCTTCTGATTTGACGGAACTTTAACTGGAAGATAGCCGATTTTATAAGGCGTATCGTAGGCTGCTTTCATTTAGAAAAATAATAAATATTCCACCAAAACAAACCTGATTTAATAGTCAAGTTCAGTGCTGGTGAAGACGAGAGCGCTACTAGTAATATAATAAAATTGTTAAATAATAATCTTCCGAATGAGAGAAGGGGCTGGACGTAGCTGGTCAATAACAAAGTACGATATTCTAATGATACCATTCTACGTAAATAATGTACGTAGTATTATGAATTGCTGCGAATGAAAGAAGCAAAAGAGCTAAATTATTTGCCGGGTTTGTAGTAATTCGAACATCCGTGGTCTCTTACCGTTCCGGAAAACAGACGTGCTTCAAATTATGAGTATATTTACTCACGTAACTGCATGGAAAATAACAAAAATGGAACACTGGGCCTAACACCAATATTTGTGTAAGTGTAATATTTTTTTGGTAAAGTATACAGTACAAACTATGAGCTATCTGTGCCTCAGTTGTACCAGATAAATGATGGTGTGTACTGTATACATACGTCAACTATAGGGCTACGCTACACATACGAAAATTTCCGTGCTAGGCCCACTGTGTTGATACTATTTGATACATTATAATATGTACATCGTAAACCTTGCTAAACTTTCTTTATATGGGTTCCGTAGGCAAAACGGACTTCCACTCAGCCGCCCGATTCTCTAAGAGCAAACATAGTTGCATCTTTCACAACATCCGTGAAACAAATGAAGAGATGACAAGAAACGTTGGAAAAGCAACCTTATGTACAAGGGCGATATCTCATAAAATATTTGAAATCGGTGAGCTCGTCGACGAATCATTACAGAATCGCACGGCTGGTGTCCGTCCATCTGCCTGTCACTGTTTTCTAGCTTGTAAACGGAAGTAAGGAAGGAAGAATAAGTTCGCGTGGTGCATTAGGGCCCATTACCACGTACTCCGATAAGTAGGCCCGATTCCCAGCTGTAGGAACACGATGAGCTAATTAGGCTAACAATCATTTAGTACATAGGTACGTATAACCAACTAACTAAAAATAAACAAAAATAAAAATAAACCTAGTTAAATTATTTTTTATAATAAAACCAAGCCAGCATCACAATTGCCCAGTTTTCTCTGCTAGTTGTGAAACAGTTGTAACTTGGCTACTTACTTCCTCTGCCAAACGACACAAATATTAGCTCCGAATGTTGGTTGCGAAGTGGCTAGTCTACTTTTGTGAGACTTCATGATTCGTGTCACTCTTTATTTGCGTTAGTTCTAGTTTGAGGTGATAACACACGTGACACAGTACGTAACTATTTACGAGAACGCGTCACGGTTTATCCTGCATGGTGGAAATTATATGATGACGACGATCATAACAAATCCTATTCCAGGACCTAAGACAACTAAATAGATTAGTATTAGTCTGGTACTATATTTGGTATATTAGAATATTAATAAGTACCTAAATTCATGAAGATCTATGCAGCCTTTTAATCGTAAAAAGTATTTATTTATTTGATAGGAAAACCAACATCTAAAGTAACTTTTGGATAAAAACATAGCACCAGAGAGCTAATTATAGGTTTTTACGAATAAATACATTATAGCAACATTTTATGAACAAAAAAATATCGCTTAGTCGACACAAATCAGTGAAAATAGTATTAACTATAACATAACGTAAAACAATAATATAACAAACAAAAAAGTAACAAACAGACAGATAGATAAAGCTATTTTCGCATTTATAATATTTTAGAGGATAGGTTGGAATTTCAAATACGCGTAAGCCGTATAATCATTGGAACCTTCTCTGAAAATGAGTCCTTTCAGTTCATCTTTTCTAGATTACCAAGAACATGTCTGGCGATCTATATACCGATGCTGACCCCTTTATGGATTTAGGAGTTATATGTAAATGTGACTTAATAGAAAAGTGTTTACTAAGTTTCTTAGCGATGTTATGGGATGCTGGAATAGTGAGGCAGAGAATGTAGTCCGTTCTCTTAAACGTTTACATCGGGGACGTCTCCAAAGTTTGAGCGAAAGCTTTGACACGTATACAATACAATATTCACCTACACACATAAATAAAGAATTGTTAATTTTACATACTTAGATACATATGCTGCTAACCTAGAAACTATAGGCGTGCTGCGTCTAATATACGTTATTTATTAATTAAACACTTGTAGCGTTTCGACTCATTTTGGCTAATAACAGACGCAATGTGTATGATGAGTTCTTGTTTTCCAACCCAGTGACATTTCACTGCAATTACGGACAGGCGACAAACAGGCGAATTGTTAGGTATGACACATGGGTTGCATCTCCTCTTCCTTAATTGGTAAAGCGCATGCTTTCGCAGTTGACTCAATTTTAGCAGTCTCCGGATCTAGTTATGAAGTAGGTATAAATTGCACTGCGTTTTGTCAGGGTGATCAACCTAAGCTATATTTTAAATCGTAATGTTACGTTACTAGTAACGTAAAGTGTCGTTCCCGTGAAACAGTACAACTGTTCTTTATCTAGAGCAACTGACACAGAACGACGAAGTGACGCGTCGACGCTTACGATACGATACATTTTCGCAAATAGATTGTGCTACCACCTCTGTAGGCTTCGACCCTGCCTCGAAGCCTGTTTCCAACTTACCAAGTAGGTAAGTATCGGGTGAGTGAAACCTTCTTTTACCCCCGTGCACAAGAACCAATATCACGATTTAAATGCAGTGCAGAGCCGCGTGGGTCTTCGAAGCTGACACTTTTTTAATATAGAAATAAATAATGATACTTTGAAGTTGTTCGCCTGATGGTGGTGGTGGTCGTCACGTCTTCCCGTGACAGTTGCAGTGCGATCTAGATCTTTTAGCTTCAAAGCTCTAATAGACAAACTTCAGTCCCGCTACCCAGATATTTTCACTCGCTACAATGCTCTCCAATCTCTTAACACGTCGCGTGTCGAGCGTACACCATTTGTACGTGCAAATAAGTGCTAAGCCAAACACCAAGTGTAAACAAATTTTCATACATCTTGTTTGTAACTAATTTCATCAGATCCAATACACCGGTATAACTTTGCTTTTAGTTGGTCAAACTATTCAAGAGTAGTATTTTTTATCTGAACTTTTATGCGTAGTTCGGAAAGAAACTCAAAGAATATTGGACAGTCAATGTTGTAAGCTCACGGTAGACCTACTGTAGGTCTACCATGAGTTTACAACACCAATCGACGCTCGCTATCGACTGCCACAAAAAATGTTTGATAAAAAGAACAGTGCCACCTCGCGGTCAATTGTAGAACTAAAATTGACAGCGAGTACGCCAATCACAAGCTGAATAGGTAGGCGAGATCGAGTATCGACTGTAGATGACATTTATGTTCCAACTCATGGTAGAGCTACTGGTTAACACAGTAGTGTTTTTGCGCATTACAGCTTCGTGAGACAATATAGTACCTAATTAGATTAGCCTATTACTATAATTCGGTACTCTCTTATACTAAGATTAGTCTTTGTAACATAACATATTGTTTTATAGTTTCATCTCTTTTATGCATCAGATCTGGAAAGCACAAAACACTTTCATTATCACCTTTCCCTTTTAGATTTCTTTATGTTCCGTGAACATCGAGATATTTGAAAAATAAATAAACTTTGTTGCTTTGTTCTCAGTGTTCAAGACACAGATATTATCCAGTGTCATATTAAATAATCTTGCGGTATTCACCACAATTCCTATGATCACTACTTACGACTGCCGTTTGTGGTTTTATATTGTTTGTATTGTTGTGTGTATATTAGATATAAAAGTAGAATGATAGTGGTACTCTTCGTATATTACTTATTTTACTATGTACTCGTAGGAACATAACTAAATATCGTCGTAAGAAAACGTATTCGCTGTAAGTAGCAAGAATGGCGTAAGTAGACTGAACAGACAGCTAGATTCAGAAAAAAATCTGCGTCGAATGGTCTGGGTCTCATATCACGACAAACATTTTGAAAATAGGGTAGGTATAATTTTGAAATGTGTCCTAGTTCAATTTGCTGTAAGTATAAAAAGGTGTTTTTTATTGACATTAAACATCTGATATAACTTACAGCATTCTTATGCAAATTAAGTGTCATGTAAGGTAACAGCAATTTTTAGAGTTAGTCTTGCATCTCTTTAATATTACGTAATTTATTACATATTTCAAGTATCATAGCATTTTAAATGTCTAGAAATATACGGAACTTAGCCATCCCCATAGAAGTCACTAAACTACTTACGCCGTTCTTCAGGTCTTTAACCCGTTAACTCGCGATTCGCCATATTTGGCCAATAATACAATAGATTTCGCAGAAATCAACCTACTTTTCCAGGAACTGCAACGTGTGTTCTGTTCATAAGTATTATTTTAACAAAAATGTGTTCCAATAATCATCTTTCTGTCAAAGATATTTAAAAAGATATGTTTTTATCTAGCTTTTTTAAAGTTTTGGCTCTGGTGACCAGTTGGGTTTTGGCTACTTCTTTCAAATACATTTTCTGGCATCGATATGTTTCCGACACATATATTTTAGTATCACATATAGTTAAAATCTCTAAATCTCTTCCTTATCTTGTCTTGCCACTGATTAAGCAAGCCCGGTTTTAAAATGTGTTTTTAGTTTTCAAAAGCATTTCGTACGTAGAGGACCTGTTGGCCTTGCTGTACTTACTATACTGCTCTGCTCATTTTATTTATTTAACCCATTTATGACCTCACTCGATGCTTAGGCCATTATCAATTTGGGCGAGTGCAGCGATGCAGAACCGTTGCCAAATTACGGGCATTATTGTGACACGTCTGTCAGTTGCTGTTACCGCAACCTTCCGCCAAATCGTCCATAAGTGTTTATGGTAAACAGAAACTGATACAGTTTCTGTTGCTGCTGCCATCTAGCTAACTTTTATGCTAGAAGCTGTTCCAACTATAATACTCGTAAAAATTAAATTCATTCACCGAAGTCTTCATCATTCATAAACTTTCCATCAAAACCCTAAGTGTTAGGTATGTTAGGTTGATGCATGCATATGTACTTATTTAGGGCATTCTATGGGTTGTTATGTTGTTCGTGGCGCGTTCCTGGTATGGTTAATAGTCAATTGGTCGTGCCAGCGGCCCATCCCGTCGGCAATTTGCATAAATTGATTGCACGCCACGGGTCGGTGTTGGTGTCACTGCGGACGGGCGAGCTCGCGAGGTGCGCGGGCGCCAGATCGCCGCGTCGCACCCGCAGTCGCGCGCCCAACCGACAAACTGATACACGTAGCGTAATGCTTAATTACATCCTCGCCTGGCGTAATTGTCGGTCAATTTACCACTTTTACACCCAATTGTTCATTTTCTAAAAGCGTCGTGAAGCCACTGTCCGGTCGTGAGGTCGTAAGACGCGTCGCTACGCACCCTCCATTGATGACACTCCACACCCGGCGTCCTGTGTGGTTATCCAGTGAATAACCCATGAATAGTGATCTCGCCTTCAGTTTAGTGTCTGATATCATCTAGTCGCAGCCAAGATGCGTCAACGGTACCAACTAAAGCAGAAACCGTACGTATTTATCGCCATGTTGATAACAAAAGCTCGATACATGCAGTTGACCTAATGACCAATTCTTGAGACGTGAACCGAATGCGTTTGCTCGTTATCAGTGATTCGTCAATTCCAATGCGTATACAAAATGCCTTTTGAATACAATGGGAAGAAAGTTACACACATTGACCTAAACAATGGCATTCTTTACCGCTTCCATTGAGAATTGTAATTATGCATGTACGTACCTACTCTGTATCAATGTTGTTGTTTTTTTTAATCAATCTATTGACGACACGATCAAGTCATGTACCTTTTGGTAAGCTCACTATTGCCATGACTGTTTCAATGAGATATTGGTTTAGGAGTCTTATTCATTATGTTTCTATGCCACATTTTAGAAGCAAACAACAATAAAAAGTGCGTCATTAGAACCTGCAAAACAATGTCAATGCAAAATAGCCGTATAACTAAACAACAAATTATGATGATCTCGTTGTGCTATATTATGTTTTAAAGTACCTACTTAAGTAGTTACCTAGGTACTTATTTCATGTATCCAGACATGAACTAAGTACCTAGGTAACTACTTAGCTCGACATGCAGGAGTTGTTTTGTAACTTGAGATAGTGTTTGACGGAAATCTTCCGTCACTCCGCAAACAACACTAGTCTTGTTTCATAGCAATGCCTTGTTCCACACTTGTTGCATTTTTAAACACATATTACGCAACCGTTTTCTAATTTGTATTTTTTTTATTTCAGGTAAGTTACCGAAATTCCAGCCGCCTTCGTGAGAAAACTGAGTAAGCTAAGAGTTTTCCGAGAGGCAAGAAAACAATTGCCTTATCTATGCTTTGACGTTATCATAATGCATTATTTAGGCATCTCCAAAGTTATAATCTTTGGAACTTTTTATAGTTGGTATCTCCTGTGATAGGGAAGTGACAAAAATATCTATGATGTTGATTTGGTATACAATACCTAAAGTGCATTATCGCAAAAGCCTTCAAGAAAACTCAATGACGTGGAAGCCAAAACAAAAGATACCATGACTCAGAATAAATAATATCAAATATATCAAAAACAGCTGAAAAAGTTAAATGTGAAACATTACTGTGAATCATTCACTCTAAAACAAACTCAGTGAAGTAGATTAACCTTTCTAGTTGTACAAAATGGCAGAAAAAAAAATATTTGTAAAAAATGTTGGTTTATTAGTTAGTTTAGTAGTAGTTAGTTACTTTCAGCGAAATCACAGGGTAAGAGAGTTAACGTCATTACACCAATTAATTTTGTTGTCGGAGTGTCAACTCAATTTGGCATGTTAAGGCCTATTATAGATCAATTAAAACAAAATTTACTATACTTTTAATCTTCGTCCTTACAACTTTAGGACTTTCCAAAAAAACTCAATCTTCAAAATCTTTCTATAATTTCCAGTTACAACCAGTTCATTTTAAATTCAAACACATATTTGATAAATTATTTAAATCAATGTGTAAATTAATAGATTCTGAAATCATCTAAGTTGATGATGTGAGTTATTTCTTGTATTTTATTGTTGTTCGAAAATATATTCGTATTGTGTCAACCACTCTGTAAAATGCGCGAAATTTAATTATATATAATGAAACTTTCATAAATGGTTTCATCTATCCGCATAATGCTGCTCAGTTTGTTATGCTAATCGCCCTTATTAACAAATACTAGGAACCATTATAGATTATTAACTAATAAACTTTTTTATATGTGATCCCTAGTACCTACCGAACAGCCCCTGGGGTCTCTGGGGCTCTGTAGGTTAGGTAATGCATAGGCCAATACGTGCTTACGTATTTTGTAATCGGTGATTTATGCAGTTACTTCCCGACACGCAAAAGGCTAAACAGCGATAATTGGATGGATTATTTTAGAATTACCGGTCGATTCATCAAACATTTCATTCAGCATTTCATCACAAGTATATAACAAGGCTCAACACCTACCTAAGATAAGAACCATATAGGTACTGCGCAACATTTATTATTTATATCTTCCATGTTATAATAGTCTTCTTTTTTCTTATGCAATAATTGTAATTGTAGAAGTACAGAAATAGTTTTATGTTCATATAACCGACCTTAATTATTGTGTGTCCGTGACTTCAATGATCTGGTTAATTAAATGATCACGGATCAGCATAACCTTCAGAATACCATGAATTTTTAATGTGTTCTGCCTTTATTTTAAACCTTTTTGGAGCGTGACACATAATGTTTCTTATATGGTATTAATCACATGGTTACCTACCGTACTAAGAAACAATCTAAAAACTAATATCGTGACTGATTAGAATATGCTGAAAATCACGCCCGTAATTGAAGGTATCGTGAATTTATCAGGTGGTAGGTATCAACCTATGCGTTGAATAAAAGAGAACATTTTCAGTTAAATTTATTCGTGCAGACCTATTTTCTAGTTTATTTGAATACGCTTTTTTGATAGTTATCAGAGTTTTGTTGGTAATCGCGTGACATAACGTATTTTTTATTTTAATCTTACTTATCATAAAGCCTCTGGCGATAAAGAGGTCATTTTTAGAGGTATTATACCTCAACGCATGTACCATGTACTACTATTGTGGTAAGATCTTCAGCTTAAAAGTCTGTTCTACTATTATGATCAGGTATGGTGCAAAACGGACGCACGACTTGCTCGTTTTATCAGTTGAAATATAGTACATATTTTGTTGAGACCGTGAAAGTGCTGAAGAAGTTGGTTTCCAATTCATTCGTTGTTTCGTGGTCCACGCATCCCATACAACAATCAATTTCCTAAAAGGTTGTGGGCAAGGCTTAGCAAAGGTCATACTAACTAAAAACTTCGATGATGTTAGTGTTAAAACTTTTAATTTATCTAATTTAATATATATCTGTAGAAAAAACACAATTAGTGAGATGAGCTTATTATTAAAGGAAAAAGAAAAACATGACAGAAACGCGAACCATGAGCGAAAAGCCAGTAAGCAATAATCCATAAAACTGTTAGGCTCTTGAATGTCCAAACTGTTTACTATATTATTATTAACCAATACCACTTTATCAGGCATTGCGTGAATTCATATAATACAGACGGAAAACTATGTATGTAAGCCGGAGGTAGTATTTAAGTGTACAATTAATACACAATGAGAAAAGCTCTTAAGTTTGTGATGAAGTAGTTTGAGTATTTACTCAAAACCGTTTTTGGTTTCATCTCGCTCCAAAAGCCATAGTATGTTTCGAAAAAGAAAGATCAAAAGGTTCCACAGATATAACGTAACCACAGAAAATTATAGGCGTTGCCAGACAAGGCAAGAAGGTGCAAGAACATATATTAAGCAATAGTCACTAGATCCAAGAATGCGGAATGCTGAGAGCTGAGCCAATCGTCTGGTAAAGGTCTCTTTGTTGATTTATTGCGGGGCCAGTTTCACGTCTCAATAGCCGTAGGTTGAATATTTTATGATTGAAGTGTCGATGATTGGTCAAATATTGTGACATTGGGTGAAGAAAGAAGGCACGCTTTTATCACTGGCACTTGCAAATACATTGCTGTGGTAGATCTTTTTTGGCATCGCATTCGTTAAGGTTCCAACTGACCCATAATAGTTTCAGTCGATGAATAGAAGCAGAAAAGCGGTTGTATATCGATACTTTTAAACCAACAACACTAGCACTTCATTATAAGTTATGAACTAACTAACTGCTTAATAATAAAAATACTATAGTAGTTTCTGAAAACGAATCAACCAATGTAATCCTTAAACAATTGAGTATCGGGTTTGCCAGCACTAAAATATGTGAAATTTGCCGTGAAAATAGCTCGTCTATTTCAGTTATAGTGTGAAACAGGGCTAAAGCTACAGACAAGATACAGTTATATTACTAACACTTTTAACTCTAACTCATATAATTTAAGAGAAGACAAGCCGATGGTGACGATCGCAAGTATAAGTAGGTACAAGTAGTGCATACTCATATTCGTTAGAGGATGGTTAAAACAAAGTGTTGGTTAAAAGTAGCTGACAGCGTACTTAAGAAAACCCTCTGAATGTCGTACTCGAAAATATATCTTTTGTATACGGGTGCAAACTCAAAAACAATCACAAAACCGTATTACGCTTAAATATGTTTTGCGGTTAGGACGCTCGGTCGTTTCAAATGTTTTTGTAAAAATGAGTAAACCATGTAAGTTTCGGATTCCTTGTCGACAGCACCTTCTTGAGTAAGTACTTCTTGTGTGTTAAAAATTAGCAGAAGTAATTTCATTTTGGTGTCATCAAAGAGGCCTTTAATTTAGAATCCTATTGAATATCTTATAATGGTGCGCGCCTGGTCCTTCCATCGTTTCTTATTAGCTATTTATTCCTTCCATCGCGATTATGCCCCATTTATTTTGGATCAAGATGACCTGGATGGAAAGCATCGGTGTCGGATGTTGGGTTAACGACGTCTTCGGGATCGTTTCAGATCCAATTTGCCAGTGACTATGAGTTTTAGTCTAGGATGTCCTAGTTTCTTCTGAGATTGTGTGTAGCGCTGTTTCAAATAAATTTCGAAGCACCACAATATTGATCTGTAATTGCGTTGAAATTGTTGATCGTCAAAAACTACAACACTGCAAGCCAAACATGGTACTGTTCGCACGTAAACTCGTGATTTGGAGCCATGTTTCGGCACACCGTGACGTAACCGACCCGTAATTACTAAATATCGGCCTGAAATGGCCCAGTTATAGCAATTGTTGTGTATCACTTTGTTAAATGGGCTCTGCTGATTGGATGCCGCAAATTCGTCAATTTCAGGTTGGCGATGTGGTGCTTGCGGCCCCATTCGCACTCACTTTAGGCGAATAATGGTTGAATAATCATCTCCTCAGCAGTAAGACGTTCACGGTATTTACATAGTTCTCCAAAGGAACTGATTGGAAGTGAAATGAATTCAACGTCATCCTGCCACGTCTGTCGACATTGTTGATAGACGATATAATATGCTGCGCTAACCGGTCCTTGGCCTTCACTCCAGAAACAAATTGACATCATGGGCTATCAGCTCTGCGTACTATGTGTCTCTTAAACTAGCTAATCCCTTGGGCTGTTCTGTAACACGCGTGTATGGAATCTCCTTATTATTGATTAAATAATAAATTGGTTAGATAATAAAACATTCAGTTTTCAACCTTTGTGCAATGAATGCGTTACATTCCTTTTATACGTGATCAAGTTCTTTAGACTGCTGTTACAAAACATAAAAATATCGAATGGTCATAGAATATACATGTACACACACACACACAGATATGAATCCAATTAGTAATTAACGATAATGTATATGTAAGTACATATAAAGAGATCACATCATACATTTTTATTATTCAAGCGATAACAAATTCAGAGAACACGGCAAATGTTATATTAGTAATTAGTAAAAAATAATATCCACTCAAACGTCGTTAATGGCATATAAATTATCAGCGCCATAGCTGATGACACTCGTCCTATTGTTCTTAGAAAAGCTGGATCGTAAACATACGTTATGCAAATCTCAACATGCCGAGACATAGGTAGAGGTCATTAATATTCCTCTTGACAAATTAATACACGACGCAAACAAGTGGTAACCCAGCATATCATGTACGGAGCTACCTAAATTTATTGTTGTAGAACTCTCTGCCTTATTTCATTGATGTGGTTTAAATAATTATGATTAAAGACGGTCTTGTCAAATCATGTAAGTAGGTACTTACCATCGCTATAACATGAATACAAGATGTTCTTCCAAGGCTCATATCTTTTTAGAGTTCCGTACCCTAAGCGTAAAACGGGACCCTATTACGAGTACTAAGACTTCGCTGTCCTTCTGTCACCAGACTGTATCTCATGAACCGTGATAGTTAGACAGATGATGTAATTCTGTTGCCGCTACAACAAATACTGAAAAACCGGCCAAGTGCGAGTCGAACGATAATTATAGATATGTCTTCGTGCGCGAGTCCGACTCGCACGTACCCGGTTTTTATATATAAATAAGCGACTAAACAAGACGTTTACCTGATTCTAAGACTCTCACCCCATTAGGAGAAACTGTACTGTTCTCGTTAGTACTCGTTTATATTTATATAGTATAATTGTACTCGTTTATACGATTACTACTACATCTATTTACCCATATATTATTTGCTACAGCTCCTTCATACAAGCTAGTAATGCTTGCACATTGCAGTACTGCTTGGAGACAAAATATTTAGTACTGTATGTACCTGACACCATTTAGGAAGCACGTGTAGTATTACGCTGAAGCGGCCTACTCATCATTATGGATGTGATTGATAATTCGGCTAGGAAGCCAGTACGTCGAAATTCTTGGCCTTCCTACGCGAGTTTATAATAATAATTATTATGTATATATGTATGAAGTAAAATAAATCTACCTATTACAATAAAACTAATTCACCAAAATATTTCTAAATTATATATATATTACAGATAAAAAACAGTATTTAAGTCCCTTTCTACGGGTAGAGTGCCCAAAAAGCTGACAACGTTACCTCGTTGAATAGCCAAACTGTGAAGTTGTATGTATGTAAGAAAATTATGTTATGTCACTTTGAGTTGGTTTTCTTGTTATATATATTTGACGAAATATTAAGTATGAAGTTATAATGTACTCGCATAATTATTAGACGAAGGTACTGATATATAGTTCATAATAATAATAATAATGTTTTTATTGAACCAAAAATGAATGAGTTTACAATACCTAGATAACTAGTATTTTACACATAATAATTTTAGACAAAATGTAGTTTAAGGCTTAGGCTAGTTACAAATTATTACATTTTCATTGTTAGACTTAAGTATTTACTCAAGAAATAGCTAATGATGTAAGAATAGTATTATGCAACTGTCATATAATAGAGGGTATTAAAACATTAGTGTAGTTTTTTGAAACTCGCCTGCGGCTCGTTTCAAAATAAGATTACACGAGTGTTTTAATACCTAATTATATGCAGTTGCATACACTACTTTATTTAATCTCATGACATTTTTGCTACTAAAGTTTTATCCAACAAAATATTACTCAAATTCGTATGTACAAAATAGCGCCAAAATGGAAAAAGTCTTCTTCTTCTTCTTGTTTGTATGGCTTGTGCGGCGTAACCACAATTTTGCCAATATCAGTGGAAAAAGTCTGTTATTGGTCTACTGGCTCGGAACCAGCGCGTTGCGCGCGCAGCGCGCTCACTACAGATAATGTGTACCTACTTAAATTGAATTGAAACCTCCTTGGTCGGGACACATTGTACGTTAATAATTAAAAAAATATTTTAAAGCATTGTTTTGTTAGGAAAATAATGCTGTAATTATATTTTTTTAAATTTCTTAAAGAAGTTTGGAAATTTATGCCAATAAAAGTCTGTATTTCGTTTCATAATTAGAATATTACCGAATGAGATTATATAAATTTATTTAAAATACAGGCTGATTGTTTACCCACCTGCGGCGAAGTCGGAAAGGAAGGTGTGTGTTAGACCGCCGTGCGTATTATGTAATGATTCGTCGACGAGCTCACCGATGTCAAATACATTATTAGATATCGCCCTTGTACATAAGGTTGTTTTTACGTTTCTAATCATCTCTTCATTTGTTTCAAGGATGTTGTCAAAGATGCAACGATGTTTTTTCTTACAGAATCGCACGGCTGTATGTATGGCCATACTGAACGGCTCAACCAATTTTTAGCAATGATTCGTCATAACATTCGTCTTGATGGGTACATAAACCCTAAAATAGCGGGTTTTATGTTATTCCTAAATGTTTCCGTATAAATTGTCGAGTTATGACGCTTTGAGTTTGTCTTGTTATATAAATATATGAAAAAATAGTAAATAATATCTAAAAAACAAATTGCTAAATATATCTTAAAAATTAATTTAACCGTATTTACCTAACTACAACGCATTAGACAGTTAGAATGTTAGAAAACACTCCGCAGCGGAATTAAGTTGTGATTAGACAAGTTTTGTATACAGTTCTTGAAACGAAAGCTGCTGTGTTCATATTAGAAGGTAGTGGGAACAGGTGCCCAGAAATTCTAAGGTCTGATGGCTGTGGACTGGTAGCTATATCTTTTACGGGTATAACTACTTAAGTAGATGGTATTATACGTGAATAGAAAGTCAGTAAGAAGTCGCACTTAGTGTTACTTAGTTCAAAAGAGGTAGGTATTTCACAGTATTTAAATTAATATGATATTTGGGCTAATTAATATAACGTGACAAACTTCACGCACTAAGGTAACTTCTTAAATGTAGCTTTTTAGTAGAGTTGCCAGAACATAAAACCGAATCTCTTAAAAAAATTATTATGAATTGATTTGAATGTTATCGGGTGAAATACTATAAACGTAAGGCAATAATCAGCTTTGTTTATTCATACTAAAGTTTCCTATCCTCAAACCTTACCAAACTGTTTTTCCTGACGGCTATGCCTGACGGGAACGAACCGCTCTTTTTGCCAGCAGAAAACTTCAGCATGTTCTAATCATTGATGTAAGTAGTAAAATTTTTTTTACAAAAAAAATAGAACCGACTTCAATACCAATAAGCGTGAAATAACTTGTTGGTGTCGATAGTCGATATCACGATAGTTCAAAAGTAAGTACCTTTTATAACAATATTGTGCGCATGGTACCGACTTCGACAAGTTATTTCACACTATTTGGTATCAGTAGCCGGTTCAATTTTATTGCAAAAATTTTTTTCTCCATTTTTAGTAAGTTTTGCTACTTGCGGGATCGATTGTTACTCACCGTCAATGATAATACCATCAACATAGGCGTATTAAGTTACCTCGGAAGTATATACTCTACCAAACAAAAAAATAATTTGGGAATCGGTTCACAAATGAGGGAGGCAAAAAAACAAAAAAATACATACACACGAACATGATAACCTACTCCTTTTTTGAAGTCGGTTAAAGAGTATATCAATAGTTCTAATGCTTGTACCAATACTAGTATTAAAATTCATATAATTCACTAAATGCGATAATCTTTGCATAATCAACAATATAGTCGTACCTACCTACTATACAAACATAATAATTACTGCTACAAACATACAAAGCAAGCAAGCAGTTCCCATTAAATAGATGTACCACGTACGTGTACCAGGTATATATACCGCAACCACGTACCCGAGGGGTAACTCGTACAAACCGAGCAGAATTCGTAAGTGGGGCGAGTGTGGCGTCCAATTTGTACGAGAGCTGTTTCCGAAGTTTCTAGTTCAAGCTTTAGCTAAAAGGACCTGTGGAGAGCGGTTTTTAATTACTTACTAAATTCGCATTTGTCCAAAGTGAACGGTGACATTTTGCGGGTTTAAATTTATCTCCATAAAACAATTTCATTATCTCCTTAATTTAATTAAAATACAGGTTATTTTCGTTTGCTTTACAAACTCTTTCATGGTTAATCTATGTATATAGAAGATCTCGTATATATAAGAATGACCCCCTATTTCTCCTAGTGACGCTATAACTTGAGAACGGATGGAACAATCTCGCCAATTCTTTTTCTTGTGTTAGTTATTGTCAGGAGAAGGTTGTTATGAGAGAAAATTCTAAAAAAGATGGGAGGTTATGGAGATGCCGAGGCCGAGCCTACTCGCGAAAGAAGTCGCGGACGCTGGTGCTTTATAAATATAGGCCTTCATATACTAATTTATAAATAGTTAATAGCATATTGACTATTTTATCAGTTTGCCACCCGAATATTGTATATACCTCACCTGGTGAGTGTGTAAATATGTATAATGTAAGTTTTTCCGGAAGAATAAAAGCTCGTCATGGAGATTACTGATACGGAGATACGAGTATTTTCTTGGAAGCAATTTCTCATTTATCATCTTATTAATATTGCTTTTTCCTTGTTGCCATTTTGTTTTCCAATATACCATTGTGTTCTTTTATTAACATTTGATATTAAGGATTAACGGAGAGATTAACGGACAGAGGCTTTACGTTACGTTGTTAACGTAACGTATTCATTAATAAGTTTTTGTTTCTGATTGGAGCGATTTTCATATAATTATTCATTAAGTAATTAATTATTTCATATATTATACCTATTATATAATTGGAGAGATTTTGGAATATATACATTCGGCGACTAAAGTTGTATGCATGTACGGTTGTACCTGGACACATCTTTGTGGTTTTTGGTGTGCTAATTTTTTATATGGTAGTAAAAGTGATTAATAAATAAATAAAAAAACCAAAGGAAAATTTCTTGATGTTTGATTTGACATTCAGACTTAACGTACTTTTTTGTTTGTTTTATGGGCACATAGTTTGGTTGATTTGATATTTTACACACAATCGAACCATTATTTACTAAAAATATCAAAACCAAAATGAATATAGTTGAATAGTTATGAATATCATACCCAAGCTCCCCTACGCCCGCTTCAACTCATCATCACAAGAATATGTGGATTATTCTCGCTGAACCCACATAGGGTTCAGTGAGAATAACTCGCAATTTGCAACCTTCCGGCAATAATATAATTTTAATCTGTGGCTTCTTTACTATGGTATGTAAGTACTGATATTAGTCACAGTATTAATTCACATAAGACTGTGCCATACAATATGTTGGGGGAGGCATATGTTCAGCAGTGGACGTCCTACGGCTGAGATGATGATACAATATGCCAGTACTATTACTACTAAGTACTACTAAGGTACTAATGATATACAAATAAAACTTTATACATACATATATATATTGACAATATATATACTTTTATACCATAAAAATATACCTATCTTTTAAATATACCTAATACATAAAAGCTCTTGCAATAATAATTGTTCTAATTTGCCTTAAAAATTCTCCTACCTAATATGATATGATAATGGATATCCAACCGTTTAAGTTTGGGTTGTAGACTTATATGTGAGTACCTACGTTTTACCATATTTCCATAAACAAATTCAACAGCTGTTTGAATAAGTAAAAAGTTAACCCTTTTCTGAGCTCAGATAAAATTATAATCCTTACATAATCACCTATTCTTATTTGTTGGTAAGAACATAAGCCTTGCTTGGATTGGCATAATGTCACACAGTAGGTAACCCTTTTTCAAGTTCACAATGAAATTATAAACAGTCTTTTCTCGGTGTAAAACCTGTTTATTAGAAGTACGCAGCTATTGCCCGCGATTTCTGTCGCGCGGGAATTCGGTATGCTAAAAAAAATTAACCTATGCCAATTCCGAAACCATTTCGAGATTTTATGTTACAAACCCTTATTTTTCTACTCTGACCTTTTAAAACGATAAGATGCCATTTATTTTAACAAAAAACGATGAAATAATTCGACTTTCATTGACCTCTAAATGACGTCACTTTTTTGCACTTTTGTTTTGATTGAATAGAGACTTACGAATTAGTAGGTGTCACTGTCAAGTGTCAAAGTAAATTCTAGTTTCTTTTTTTTTACTCGCGTGCTTTTCTTGGCTCCTCAACGCAACTACATATTTGTGCAAAAAAGTGACGTCATAGGATTCAAATTTTCAAAAAAATATTATAAAATAACTACTGAATATAAAACAAAAATATTGAAATTAGTTTCTTATAATGACCTAATCTACGAAATAAAAATATAAAAAAAATACCAAAAAAAAACTTTACATACCGAATTAATTACTACGTTCTAAATGATGATAATGAAATTTGTTTTGATAGCGATGAAAAGTATCGTTTGTCACTTTCTGCCTCTTTATTCTTTAAAAGCGCTTTCATCGGTGTGCTGTGAGTTATTATACGGCTAAGCAACATACGCAACTAGGGTTGCCAGACGACAGGAATTGTCCTGACTTGTCCGGAATTTCAGCTGTCTATCAGGGAAACAGAGAAAATTGGAATTAAAAAAAAGGGAAAATAATAAGAAATAAAGTTATGATTAAACAATAAAATCTAATAATTAGCCATCAATTTATTGATTATTTATTAATTATTCATCTGAACCACGTACTTTTCATTGCTGGATATAGCTTTCAGCAACTGCTTGAAACTCTTCATATGATGTAGTCTTTAGACTGAACTGTGTCAACAGTAGAGCCTTAACAGAAGCAGCTTCACCCATTAATGAAAACACTCGTTTCCACCCGCATCTCAAGCGCATTCAACCTTACCCGCGAGTTTTTAGAATAAGATACTTTTGCTGCCGAAATGTCAGGAAATTTATTGCTAAGGCAGGGATTTTTCCAGAAAAACGTTTTTTCGGATCTGGTAACACCAAACGCAACACAGAAAACTGTTGCGTGTCCTATCGAACAGTAAAATAATAAAAAACTAAATGTTTAATAAACGGACTAACTAGGTCCGAAAAAAATAGCCCGCCGATTCGTTGTCGTCCCGTCGTTCTCCTCATTAGTGAGGTGATTCCCTTTCTGAATAATTTTGGCCCTGACTGCTTCGCCATTTATTTCTGTTCTTCCGCCCGCGATTTCAACCGCATAAAATCCACCCGCCCTTTTTCGGCAACGCCGCAGTCGACTAATTACGTACCCTGTGACACTCGCGCCATCTAGGCGTATGACGTATTTATATTTATATACATATAATAAAACTGTTGTAGAAGTTCTGTACTATGAAAAAAATTTGCTAAAAACCGAGTCAAGGGGATGTAAGGAGTAACTACATCGAACTAATTTAGATTTTTTCAAATTGTTTGTTTCTCTATTTCTCGTCTGTCTGTTTGTACGGACTAATCTCCGAAACGACTAGACGGATTTATATGAAATTTTGTATGGTGGTAGCTTATATCCCTGGTCAACATATCGGACTTACTTTTAATCCCGGTAAATTAAAGAGTTCCCGTGGGATAGTTAAAAACTAACCGTATCCCGTGAGGCCACGCGAGCGAAGCCGCTGGCGGGTCAGCTAGTCATTTATAAAGATCGCTAGAGCCGTTGAGTGTTTACGAGTGGACATACATACATACATGTCAAACACCTAACCCTCCATTTGGGCTTCGTTGCAGTCGTGTGTTGCAGTTTGTAAGTATCTTATGTCAAAACCATTTTTTCAATTGTACTTATTAGAATTGTGTAATTAAAAAAACTAAAACTATAAACTTTACTAAAACTTATTATATGGAAGAAGACCAAAATAAAATTTTTGGCCGAAGATACAAACTAACAAGCAATATACTATACACACCCGACTACTTCCTTAGAAAATATGTTTTCTAATCAGTTCAGTAGCTTCAGATGATGTGACGTAGACAAATATATTCACACATTGATTAAATCCCGAGTCCAGCACACAGCTATTGTTAATTTACTATATGAATACCTACTATGGTAATACTGTACCCAACACTGCCAGAATCTTTGGGAACGTTTTGATTAAAATATCGGCGAAATGAGTTCCAAATTTCATGAATCGACTTCGCGAAAACTTAGTTTTCCGACGCTTAAACCTAATAACCGAAGTACGAAAAAAAACGTAGTGTTAATTGAATACACGTCCTTATGAAGTATGGGAGCCAATACACGATTGAGCAAACTTGGCTCGATAGAAAAAAATCGGCAACATTCCCTATAGAAATTTTTCTTACGTGCTTCGTGGGAAAAAGCATTTTTATTCAATTATGGGCAAATATATTTCAATGAATGTATCATATTCGAATTCCCAATGAAATTTACTAGTGAACTATGGACTCCTTTATCATCAAAATTTAATCATTTGATTGTACGAAATAAATATAAAAAGTATTAGCACGTATTCAATTGAATTTTCGCATTACGTCGTCCATTCTGGTAAGCAATTCTCAACCTTATGTAAAGCATCGAAAATTGTTTTAAAATTAGGATTGGACCGCGCCGGCGGTAGATAAATATAACTCTCTTATAGCTCTTTATCTGATACCTCCTGTCATGTAATCTACCCAAGACCACGATCTCTAAAGTGTCTGTAACGTTGCAGGGAATAAAAGCGGATAAAAATAAAACATACGTTGCTTAATTTAGGTAATGAAGCTTACTAACCTCTGTGTGCAAAACCAGTATAGAACTAACCAACATGTAACATAACAACTGAGCCTTGTGAAACTACCCTCAAATACAAATTGTTAATTTGTATAATGTTATTCTCATTTAAATAAAATACTTTCTTATAATAAATAAAGATGGTACGAGTATCTCAAAATTTAAAAAAGCTAACCGTAAAACTCATAAACTAAGAAATATAAAAAAAAAATCTGGGAGATCGAAATTGCAAAATGTATTAATCTAAAGTAAAACATCTGAAAGAGGTGCAGAAATAATAAAATACAGAACAGAGGTGTTTGAATTTAATAAAAAATAACTGTAGACATTTATGCATTAAAGACTTTTCTATAAATATTATATACATACTTTTAAGACCTGCTTACACATGTAAAGCTAGATTATATCTATAAATAAATACATGGTAATCAAAACTCAAGAATGCATTAAGCACCTTTCAAGGCAATCTGGTGAAGGTAGGAAGAATGCAATATTCATAGTCTTGTCTGTTCTTACCTTGTACGACCTTGTTTCCTTCGAATTGTATATAGTTATTTATTACTGATTACAACAAAACTAAACATTATTTAAACTCCAAACCAGCCGGGCTATTATGTATTGCAGTTGCTAATGTTGGGTGAAATCGAAAAAAATGGCGGCTTTATGTCACTTTTGTCAGCTCCAGTCATCAACTTACTAAAATTTTTGCTTACTAGAGTTATCAAAACTGCCATATAGCGGCCATTTTTCAAGATTTCAATGAACATTTGTTAGCAACTGAGATACATAATAGCCCTGCTGATGACCTATTCCGTGATAATTGGAAAACTATTTTTTACGTTTGCTTGATATGCTATGAATATTTACTGTTTCGCAGCCTAATGTGATATATTTTATTGCATTTTATTGAAATAGAATTTATTTTGGCAATTGGATTGATGGGAAGTATAGTGTACCTAATAGCCACATAATGTAGAAGTATTGTATTTTCTTTTGTTTGCTGTAATTATTGTGTGTTACCCACATGTATAATTGGTGCATTGCTGTTCTCATTAACAATAAAAATATTATTAAATTAAATACATGCTGACGTATTGTTCACAGTTTTAGAATTGTTTGTTCCCTTTTGATTATTTACTAATCAAAGCTGTTCCCACATGTAATATGCTAGAAATAATATTTAGGGAGAGTTTTTACTTAAGTTCATCGATGTGAACGATTATAAGCTTCTATGTCACATAGTTTAGAAATGGCAGTGGAGGTAGATATTACTGCAAACCACTTTGGTGGGCTATATTCTACAAACGGTACTTAACTTCAGAACAATAGTTCATTTTATAGGCATGTTCAGTGATAGCCGATAAGAAGGTGTAAAGAATCATCTTACTTCACACGGTGTGTAGATTAGGCTTTTAATTAATCTCAGAAAGACATGTTTTTGTTAAACAAGTGAATATCAATATTTGCCGTATTCCTTATAATTATCATGGACGCTTAGTTGCGAACAAAACCATTTAAATCCATCCATGATTTAATATAATATTTATATTTGTTTAGCTTGAGAGTCACGCCTCATAACAGTTGCATGTCACTCAAATTTATAACTTTTATGATTACCAGGCACTGTATTTTGACATTTTGGTTAAGACCAAATGTCAAATACAGTGCAACTAGGCACAAAAAATATACTTTGTGAATGGTGAATAAGTTCACCATTCACAAAGTATATTTTTTAATGTATTTCGCAGTCGAGTGATTAGTACTCTCTGAATAAATTTTGCTCCATTGATATTCACCGATACAACATGAAACGGACATGGTAAAGCATAAAACTATTATAAATTAGTTGGTGTTGTTATTTCCATTTCGTTATGAATATTATAGTGGATATAATATATATTTATTATCCTATAGCATAGTACCTACATGCCTAATTTTGCATCTCAGGTCAATGTGTTGGGCGTAATGATCATAAACGTTATTTCAATTATTCTTCCTTCAATAATCGTATAGGCCCCACACAAAACTTCATGGTTAGCGTATTACTGTACGCCAAAACAGAAAATGCGATACAACGAGTTCAAAATGCATGTGCAAGGTTCTGTTTTGACATACCAAGAAGAGAGCACGTAACACCTTACCTCGTTCGTAACAACGTTATGACAACGAAGGCCAGAAGAGTCTAGCCTGTGCTACCCAAAAAATAATTTGCATCAAAAAGCCTGAATACCTGTTTGAGAAGCTAACTTGGGTTAGAGATATTCACACTGTAAATACACGCAGTAAGGCCTTGCTCCTTTTGTCTATACCTAAGCATAAGACCACTGGATTCAAAAGTTGTTTTTAAATACAGAGCGGCGAAAATTTGGAATAATCTTCCGCCTCCTATGTGGGCAAAGATTAGTTTCGAACTTTTTAAAATAAAATACAAATGTATGCTGACTGATCGTGCTAAAAAAACATTTGATACAATTTTTAAAATACAAATTTGACCTCAATTCCTTACACACACATACACGCACACACACACACACACACACACACACGCACATACACTCCGACAAAGTAATCTAGGATCAACTTTATATAATTAGGATGTAGTTACTGAAGTTTTGTGTGAATAAGACCCGCTTTATTGCTTACATGTCCAATAAGCTTGACAAACATCTCAGCTCAAGCAATGGGGTATGCTGAAAACCAGCTCTGCGTAGACCTAGTTCACGCAGAAAAACGCAGAGCCTACCCCAATTGCCACAATCATCAAAAGTAAATTTTAAGTAGGTATTATTAATAATTTTAATTTAGTTTCTATACATTATTCTATCTTATACCTTGGCAAATGTTAAAACTTTTGTAATATTTTTATGGTTTTGGCAATAAATTTTTTTTTTTATTATATGCCTGAACTCTGAATATGACTTCATGCAATCTTAACCCGTCCAATGTCTAGTCCTTTCGGTTTCTTTCCGAAATACGCATAAAAGTTCAGATAAAAAATACTACTTTTAAATAGTTTGACCAACTAATAGCAAGTTTATAAACTTTGAGGTCTCTCTCGCCTTTAGTTTGCCAATAGGTAGATAATTTAATAATCACATACAACTTGCTCGTTATTTAAAAAACACAACACATATATTGCACTTGACAAGCGTGTAAATTTTAAACAGTCCAATTAGTTACAATGCTGAGTGCGGTTGTAGAGATAACGCCAATGTTAAGCTAAAAATAGGCAAGTATTCCGTTTTATTGTTGTGGGTATCGAAAGTTGATATTGACACTTGTTGAGATTTGAATAGCTGTTACAAGGTTCTGCCGTGCGATTCTCTAATGTTTCTGAGCTCACCGATGTCAAATACTTATGAGATATTGCACTTGTACACAAGGTTGTTTTTTCCTACGTTTCTTGTCATCTCGTCATTTGTTTCACGGATGTTGTCAAAGATGTAACGATGTTCGCTCTTAGAGAATCGCACGGCTGAAATGTCACCGAACATGACATACGCATTAATAGTTCTAAAAAAGAAATTTATAGTAATTTGAAATACTGAAAAAATCAAAACGTACGGGCTAATAAATATGACGATTCCATGAAAAAAAAAACACTGAAATTGGACAATGTTAAGAGGTAGAAAAGAGTTTTATTCTTTTAGTATGGAAAGTACTAGCTATGCAATCCTCTTAACTTATGCATACTTCGTTAGGTATATATAGCTGTGCGTCGCGTCTCCGCTTACGAGCAAAGTATAATATCTGTAGTGTACTTACACAGCAAATTTTCTTGACTTAAAAGTAGTCTACTATAATAAGTAAGTCCAAAAATGCCCGTTGATTTTGTTTTATTTTCATAGATTTTAATTCGAGTTTTTACGTGTAATAGTAGTGGATTAGATAGATAAATAAATAAACTCTTTATTGCGTCACATTATAAAGTATAACAAACAAAGAAATATGACAATATAATAGAAAATCATTACTCAACAATGAAAAACTTAAAATTAAGTTATACAATGGGCGATCCTATCGCTCAGAGCGATCTCTTCGTAACTAATTAACTTCGTAACGGATTTATTAACCCTTACGCATTCATCGCCGTTAGTTTTATTGATAAATCTTTTGTTCTATGCGTAAACAGGATGCAGAGTTATTCACAGTAAATGGTTAGTAATGGTGCACGAATGTGGGCAAAATTTACAAACCATGAAACGTTATTTTGGTGTTTTCCTCTTCAACCGCCTTAGAAAGTTTTATAAAGTTACCTTAGAAAGTTTTCTATTAAGTTACCTTAGCAAGCTTTATTAAGTCACATAAATAAACATTTTATAAATGTAAGTTGACTCTGAATACTTCAACAAAAATTTCCCTTGATGTAACTTATGTATTACTAGCTGCAATCCGCGGTTTCACCCGCGTGGTGTTGGATGATGATGATGATGAAAAGTATCTTATGCGTCAATCCAAAGCTTCATCTACCTCCATACCAACTTTCATCAAAATTGACCTAACCGTTTGAGCGTGAAAGAGCAACAAACATGCATGCATCCATCCATCCAAATATTATATAGTAGGATTTTAAACATCTTGAGGTATGGCAAATTGCCAAACATACGAGTCGACGTATATAGGGAAAAAAACTACGTAGTACCTAGGCACATATGTTCAAAATGTACGCAGATAAATAAAATTGAAGTGTCTGTTTTACGAGTAATTACAACAAATACATTTCAATTAACATCTTTTCACTAAATGCATATGAAAGTACATATATTGGTACTTACATAATAAAACAAATTTATATTTTTGTCTGTTTTTTCCGGCTAATCTCTGATACGACTAGACTGATTTTAACGGTACTTTCACAGGCAGACTGATGTTATAAGAAATAACATAGGCTACTTTTATTTTAGATAAAAAATAAAAATCTGTCTCTCTGTCTGTTTGTTACCTTATCACGGCTCAACGGCTGAACAGATCGTAATCAAATTCGGCACGGTTATAGATTAGATCCCGGGCAAGCACATTTGATAATTTTCATCGTCATCCATCACGACGCGGGTGAAACCGAAGCTCGTAACTAATATATTACCATTCGTTATTTCAAGCATAGGCGCGTTGTGCCGCGGGAGACAAGGCTTATTTCTGGTAAATGCAAAAGGTCATCCAGTAACTAGCCACAATCAGATGATTTGCGATTGCGCAGTTGCACAATGCATTCGCCTCTCGAAACATGAAATGGAGATGATTAATTTGAAATTGAATTACGCAA
This sequence comes from Selenia dentaria, assembly GCA_917880725.1. Lineage (NCBI taxonomy): Eukaryota > Metazoa > Arthropoda > Insecta > Lepidoptera > Geometridae > Selenia > Selenia dentaria. The sequence continues at coordinate 18,782,525 of OU862878.1, forward strand.
TATGGTCAGGTGTTTATTGTAATAATCACATTACGTTACGTGGAGTGATGTTTCATTTCCGTTGCTACTCGAGAATGACACAGTATCTTGAATGAAGTCATTTTGTTATAAGTGGGTATATATACCTATTCACTGATTTTTTTAAATAAACAAGGATGTTGTAGGTTATAAATACTCCATAATTATATTTTCGTGACTTTATGACTTAACTGTTGGTTAATGTTTTAGTATGTACTGCGTTTTGACAGGAAGCGCTCGCAGCGGAGCTTGACATGGCGATCCGGCAACTTAAGATGATTGCCAAGGGCGTACCCAGGATTTCAGCTAGGAGGGGGCAGGGGGCTGCTTATACCTGTTTCGAAAAGATCGTCTGTCGGGTATATTGAAACAAAAAATCATGAAAATTGACTTTTATTCATTAATTTTGATGATGACACAAAACAAAATATTATACATAATTATACCATACATTATGTATAATATATATTATTATATTATGTATTATTATATTATGTATGTATATATTAATTTAACAGTAATCTTCTTGGATTTGCCGCAAATTTGTCTATGACAGTCTTTTCAATTAACTCACTGTTGTCTTTTAAATAGTTGCGATGTACGCTCATCAGACATAAACCCGTAAGCCTTTCTTCACCCATGGTGCTTCTAAGCCACGTTTTAACTCTTCGCAGCGTACTGAAGGACCGTTCTACGGTCGCCGTGGTGCATGGGATAGTGCTTAAAATAATTAATGCCTTTCTGACAGCAGGGTAAAAAATGTTGGCTTCGTTGAACAGATCAATTACTTCTATGTCCCTTAATTGATCATCTGATAAAGCCTTCGTCACCCATAAATTATGCCAAAGGTTCAGTTCTCCGGTGATATCCAGGTTATAAAATTCTTGGAATGATTCTGCGTTTTTGTGTAGGTCTGTAATGCTGGTTTTTGTCATATACAAGGGATGTAGCCTGCTTAAAGCAAACGCCGGAGTATTTTCTTGGGAGAATCGAATATTCAGTGATGAAATGAGTGAATCAATGTATGGGATTATCAGGGAACGCCGCCAATATTCGTTATCATTGTCTGATGGCGGATTACTTCTATGTGTTTGCTTATGAGCAAGACGTGGAACCGAAATTTCTATGTTCAAATCCATTGCAACAGCTCGTGCTTTTTGAAGTATTTCATTACTTATTCTATCAGGAAACTCGCGGTCATTTTTGAGAATGTCCTTGATATTTTTGATGTGTTCCCCTACCGAGATCATGTCGATCGATTTAGCTTGCAGTGCGTTAACTACTGGTTCTAAAACTGCTGAATATTTGGCTATTGTTTGTAGAGTAACAATAAACACTGGTTTTGTAACGGCTGAATGCAACTGATATGCAGATTTTCTGGTGGCATAATTTCCTTCTACGGATAACGTTTCTAGAGATTTCACAAGCTCTGAAAAATGTTGAGAAAACTTTCTGATTGATTTATATTTTTCTGACCATCTCGTCTCACATAATCGTGATAGGTTTGGAGCGTAGTTTCGACGTGTAGTCGATTCCCTGAAAAACGTTATAACATCCTTTACAGTGGCGACAGTATTTCTAATTTCTGGCACTGCGTTTGCATCATTCACAACAAGGTTGAGTTTGTGACTTGAGCAATGAAAATATAAAGCACGAGGATATTTTTTTCTCAAAATGGCTTGTACGCCACCCTCTTTCCCTGCCATTGTAGAACAGCCATCGAATCCAAAACCTACGCAATATTCGGTTGAGAGGTTAGAACTAATTAAGAAATTGTCAATTGCTTCGGCAATTGCGGAAGCATTTTGTGCTTTTAGTTCAACGAACCCTACAAATTCTTCTCTGATTTTCCTTTTGCTTTCGTCGTAGAACCGCACGCCTATTGACAGCTGTTCTTTCCCAGATACGTCTGCTGTTTCATCAGCTAAGACTGCGTAAGCCATGGTCTTCTGAACCTCACTAATTATATTCTCCTTATTAACTTCGCCACATAAATTTATCAATTCGTTTTGTATTTTTGGTGATGTGTAAACTGCATTGCGACGGCACTTTTCCAGGTGACTCTTTAATCTGTCGTCCCCTGAATTGATTCTCAACTTCAATAAATCTAACAAAACACCCTCATCTGCTTGTTTGCCCCTAAGAGGCATATCATGTGTGCCGCAAAATACTATACAAGAAATAATTGATGACAATATTTGTCTGTTTTCATCGATTTCTTTTTGGTGTCCACTTTGCAGTTGGATGTCTACAGGAACATTTTCAAGAAATTTTTTTGCAGCATTTGTCGCCGTTTGGTGAAGGTTGGTCGTTGCATGTAATTTCTGGGCGGGATCCAAGGATTTTGTAACAACTCCCTCTTCTTTTCCGTCGATAGCTGGGTAGCCAACCCAACATAACGTTCCAGATCATTTTCATGACAGCCATCGTCCACTATAATTTCAGGATCGACGTTGACGTCATAAGTTTGTTGGGATGTCGATGGAGAAGAATAGTCGGCAACAGATATATTAACAGGTTCTACAGGAGAATTTGACGCTTGTCCAATGTTAGCATGCAATGATCTTGGCATTACATGAGTGGTTTTATCATGGTTGTCATTTTCATCGCTTCCACTGCTACTTTCCCGACCTTTTTTTCTTTTTTCGCGTGTCCTCCCTAAAAAATGGATACACAAAAATACTCTTACAGTGTATAGGCGGGTTGTATAAGACGAAAATAAAGATCAAGTTTCACATTCTAATATATATGGTTTGAACGCCAAATAAGCATAACTAGGTAATTTGAGATAATACACTTGTTGTGACGTTAGAGAAAAGGGACTTTGTTGTCGGTATGGACTTATTAATAAATCCAAAATATTGCAATGATCTTTCTTTTATGTTTTTTTTTTACTTTTTAATCACAAAATATTCACAAATGTTATTTTAGCTATTATAACAAAACCACGTCTTGTAATTAATAAATTTAAATATTGTAAGTAATGCTTAAGATATACACTTACAAGAGAGTCAAAGCCCCCCATTAAATCAAATAATCATATTAGGTACCTACTTAAGTGTTTTGTTTTGACTCACCTCTTTCAAAGAATTTCCTGATATCCATTTGACGGAGTAATATTTCCAGTTGTTGCACAGTAAACGTAAATCTCGTGTCGCCGCAACGAAACTATAAGACACTATGCCGTATGAAATATTCGCTCGTATTACACTCCGAACTGAATTGTATTCGAACTAAATTGACGTGCTCTGCCTCACGCTTCCGCTTATATATTGAAATATTCTTGCTCCCGAAATATGTAGAAAATACTCGACTCTATTTCCATCCTTGTCTTATACTTGCTATCACTGTCTTTTCTTTCCAGAATAGTCCATGCTAGAACGTTCTTCGCGGTATTGCTATTCAATACAAGATGTCGCTATTGACCGTATAAATTGATCCTATTTCTTTTTACTGGAAAAAGTACTGCCGTCCGAAACTAGATGGCGCTAGATGTTGTTTTCTCCCAATTATATTCGGCTTTAATCCTAGATGGCTCTCTGATTGTCTCGGCGGAACCGGAAACTACGAGATGCGACGGTTTTGCGGGAGATTTAAATTATATTGCATCGCTAACAGTATACTAGAATTACTAGAGTCTGTCTAGTGAGCCGCGGCACAGATAAAACCGCAGCAAAAATCTTTTAGTTGTAAACACTGAATATACTATGAAATTTGAATTTGATACTTTCACTATTTTATTTTATAAACATTAAGAATCTTAAACTAAATCTGTACAGATATATACTACTTAAAATAATATGCAACATATTGAATATTATTTTATTTTAGCATTGAAAACAAATTAATATAATAAATAAAACCAAACTTGCATCAAAACCTTACTTAGTTTTTATTTATTCTGTCGCGTAATCAAAATCAGATTCCAGAAATTAAATTCTCGACTATGAATCGTTACTGTCACTGTCATTATCACTAAAAAATAATAAAAACGAAATAAAGAAATAAATAAAGTGTATCAAAACTTGATCAAAACATTTTGCATTTCGTTTGACGGCGGCTGAAAGTCACTATATAAAATATTCTAATAAATACGTTGCGGCACGACCGACACGACTCACTATACATAGACTCTATATCGAATATTGTAGAATATTTAACTATAGAAAAAAAAAATCTGGCTGAAAAGATATTTTGTTTCCAACACTTCATTTTGCGCAGAGTAGGTAATACGTTTTTAATTTCTATTTGCCAAAAAAAAAATTACATTTATTTAATCTTCTAGGGGGGGGCAGCTGCCCCCCCTGCCCCTACCTGGGTACGCCCTTGATGATTGCATAGCTAGTTCTTTCCATGCTTTTAAATCTTTTCTACCTTTTAACATTGTCAGATTTCAGTGATTTTTTTTCATGTAATCATTACATTATTAACTACGCCCGTACGTTTTGATTTTTTTCATTTTTATAAGTTCTAATAAAGAAAATTTATCATACCTTGAAATACTGAATAAATCCAAACTTACGGGCATAGTAAACAATGTTATGATTACATGAAAAAAATCTCACTGCAATCGGACAATGTTAAGAGGTAGAAAAGAGTTATTTATTGTACATGGAAAGTACTAGCTATGCAATCCTCTTAAGCAACGCTTGCTGCGGTCAGGAGTTGGATGGGTGACCGCTAGTAACATTATTCAACTGAGCGCTTCCGTGATTCGGAGGGCACGTTAAGCCACAGGTCTCAGTTGTCTGCCTTAGGACAACAGTCGTTAGGCTATGTCGAAGTCATCCGGGCGGTCTGAAAATTGCGATATGGGTTGGCTTTAGCCTACCCATCAAGCCGTACTGGGCCCGCGTGGTGGATTATAGCCCAACTCCTCTCTTTGAGAGGAAGGCTCGGGTCTCAGCTGTGGGAACATAATGGGCTGATCAAGTTATTGTGTCATTGGCAAGGTTCCAGAATGGTTGCAACAAGTACCTACCTTCTTACTCACGTGACTTTATAAATGCGGAAGGATGTCTGTTCCGATTGGTGACCGAATGGATGGTTTTGTAGGTACTCATTGATAAGAAAACATATACCATATGTCTAATTCGGCTGAAATATTTAATATGTGAGTACTGAGTAGGTACTGAGTGATGACTTTCACACACATAGGTATAATGTTTTTTATTTCGTAATTTGTTTCTATGGGATAATTATTTTTCGTGCGATATGCCACGGCCAGCAGCTAGTAAATATACTTATAGTGTATCACAATACATTTGATTTACTGTGGCAAAAACTATATAAAAATAAACAAATTACAGTTAAGGTGCAAGTTGGTAGCCGGCTACACGTAGCAGCAGCAGACGACGTGTCGTCGCTTCATGTCGTTGCAGTCATGATTTCGAACCTGACTGCAGACGGCAACTGCGGATGGCATCGACTATTTGGAAAGCGATACGAAAGATTTAGTTTAAAAACTTTTCAGTACTTTTACTAGGTAGATTGGTACCCGCGAGCAGCACTACCGATCTGCGGTTGGGCGGCAGTGTAGTCAGCCGCTACACGACGCGTCACTAGCTTCGTGTCGCTAACTACGAATGGTATTTCAAAGAATTACATAGAAACCAGTAGTGTCGCTGCGACACATCGTTTACTGCGGCTTTATGTAGCGGTCTACCAACTTGCACCTACATGTATTAAGTATAGGTATACTTCAGTTTGTCAAGTTGAATATTTTAGTGCCGTGGTCCGTTTTGCGATAATTTTGCTCACAGTGCTATCGTCTACCAAAGCTGGTCCGAGACAAATATCGCGATTTTGACAGCTCGTGGCACTGTAAGCGTGTTGTTAATTCGGACCAGAGTTGTAGCAATAACGAAACATTTGCGCGCGAAAAACAAATTCATAAAAATATCGTGCATAGTGTGAAGGTTAACTATGTGGTGTGTGGATTAAAAAGAAATAATGGAATGGATGGACCGACTTTTACAACTTTTACATCAAAAAGAAGGGACACCAGTAAAGACATTGTAGAAATAAACAAACACCTGTCACTTTTTACAGAACGCTCACGACGATTATGGTGTAGAGCATGGTTCATGTAATCGTCAATATGGCGGCAGTTAAGACGTCATCGATGACGTAGCGTGGGCCATCGTAATCACGCTCACGGTGAAAGGGACCGACTGTTATCGCGCTAATAGCGATTATGGTTCAATTGGGACCAGGCCCTAGATGTTTGACAGTAAAACAACTTGCAATTTATAATTGAAATATGTCATTAGCATCTGCCATCCATGACTTCTCACTTTTGGAAGACGGAGAAAGAGAGAGATAAAGAGAGATATAGTTTGGGACATAATGCACCACACAGCTTGTCGTAAAGCCCATTGATCCGCCCTATAATGTACGAGTATTAAGGATTGAACTTCGCGCGCGCGCTTCGACCGAGAGCGAGACCAATCATTAATCTAAGTGTATGAGTTTACAAAGCAGTTGAAACAAAAACAATCAAGTTTATATTTTCTGAAATTATACTAGTCTATTCCAACTATTTTTCATTCACCTTTCTATATACATAAGAAGATAATACAAAATTCCATCTCATAGAATTCCTTTCGCAACACAAGCGTCGTGTTTAATCTCTATTTGGTACACGCGCAATGTAACAGTCCGTATGAGAAAACGTTCTTCTGTAACGCTCAGCTAAACCGTGCCTAATCTAACAGTCATAGTAATGACCGGGTCATATATATGATAAGCACGCGAGATTACTGTACCTGTTACGTATATATAGCACCAACCCACCTGTCGTTTTATACCTTTGGTCTTTGTGGGTAGATTTTCTGGCAATTGGCGATTAATCTCTACGGAGCTGGGTCAGAAAACAGGATCATTGTGAGCGTGGCAACTTGCCCAAACATTAAAGATGTGCCTCGTAACTACTAGATAACAGGTTGAATCGATTTCTTCGATGCAAATTGTTTGCAGTATCGGAATTAGAAGTACCAGGGGAACAGAACAGAAAACACTACCGGGGTGGCAGGTAGAGCGAGAGATTTCGAGAAAAGTTACCTACTCCATTCACAGTCACAATAATCATTATAACCACACTCGTCCATTATTGAACACAGAACACTCGTTTAGATCCGTATAAAACAAAATAATAAAAATATTGTACACCACATTTACTTAGTTCATTTTTTATGGTATGATTGATGCTGGCGTTTGCACTGATAATGCGGTCTATGATGGTACGCACCTTTATAGAAGATAACTCACTGGTGACTTGACGACTAGACTAAGATACCTACGGAGAAAGACAGAATCAGGGAATGAATTCCTCTCTTTGGCCTTACGCATTATGAATGTGTAACATGGCGGAATTATCTATATAGCGATGCCACATCGCCGTGTACATCTGGTCGTTCTTAGATCTAATGGGGATGGAGGGATTGAGTTATGTAACTTCAGAGCACATTCCCCGAAATGTATCAGGAAAAACCGATAAAGCAACAATATTTAGTCGGTGGTTAAGACTTTGAACGTTCTTACTGGTGACTTGACGACTAGACTAAGATACCTATAGAGAATGATAGAATCAAGGAATGAATTCCTCTCTTTGGCCGTACGCATTATGAATGTGTGAAATGGCGGAATTATCTGTATAGCGATGCCGCATCAGCGTGTACATCTGGTCGTTCTTAGATGTAAAGGGATGGAGGGATTGAGTTATGCAACTTCAGAGCATATTCATATTCATTTTAATTTATTCATAATACAGATTACATGTCAAAAATATATATTTAATATACTCGTAAGTGTTTAAAAATGTCAAGTATACTTAATTATAAGTATGTGCTTTCAATTATTAACTAAAATAAATACATTTACCTAAGTAAATAACTCAAAATCATAGGGTGTTTGCTCAACTAACCACTTCTTTAGTTTATTTTTATAGGATTGCATAGAGGCGGCATTTTTAATATCGTTTGGTAGTTTATTGTAGACAGTTGGAGCCATCACGTGCACCAGCTTCGATGACTTGCCCAGTCGCTGTGGAATAGCACTCAGCGCCTGCGCCTTCCTTGAAGTGAGTCTTGCTCACGTTCAATATAAGCCCATTGGCTTCGAACCATGTTTTTAGATCGACAGCAGTTGCGTTCAGGTTAATCTCGAGCAGGTCGACATTCGGTGCGTTTAATCGCAGCAACGTCGTCGGTGTACATGAGCAAATGACCTCTTCCTACGTTTTCGGGCAAGTACTCCACGACATGTATCAGGAAAAACCGATAAAGCAGCAGTATTGAAAACGTTCAAAGTCTTAAACTTTGAACGTTCTCTGTATTATACGTGTTGTGGTCATACATTATTAAGTTTATTATTTATATGATGCACGCTACGGCAACGCTCGCGCGGTAAGTAACTATCCCTTATGAATAATTTTCAAGGTAAAGATTAGCTTCTATATTTGTACTTCCAGGTGTGCCTATGTTGAAATTCACCAAATAGGATCTGCGGTTTTTGCATGAATGGTTAACAAACATCCAAATCCACAGTATTATTATTGCTTTTACAATATTCGTGTGGCTCAATTTAGGTTCCTCATATTTCCCATATTTCATTGATATTGAGTTCGTATACTAAATAGTGTAACTTCACGGCACCATTAACGTGGTAAACATTGAATACTTTGATAAGTTTTGGAATGTTCTCCTCGAAGAATCTTACGAAATTCTATTTCGAAGTTGCATGAGAATCGGAATCCAAAATTAGGCCAAAGACAACAATACCGAAATGTCGTTATCCCAGTTTCACTTTCTACTCGATAATACTCACACATGAGATCCCTATAGGGAGCCGTAGGTAAACTCAATTATCTCTGACCCTTGCCCCTGTGGAGTAACCGAGCATGCTCCGTGGAAAGCATTGATTACATTGTTTCTGGCTCGTGCCTGTATGTGAGGGAGAGATGAAAGGTCGCATTTGAAATGTGATTGTCTTTTAAAAATACAACTTGCTTGGGATTTAGAGTATAAAGCCCTTCACTTTACTCATATTGTCGCTTTAACCGTTTCGGTATCGGTAATTCTGGCCTTAGATATTAATTATAAGTATTCTTTAATGTTTGCACAGTTGTTTGTTCCATTATGCAACAGCGTCGATAGAAACAATTGCGCATTGACATCATGCTGTAAATTGTATAGGAGTTTTCTGGTTTCTACAGCATTTCTTAACTTTGATCACTTTGATCTGTCAGACTCTGTCACTATCGCTGTCTGAGAACATTATCATTTCTGTTGTCAAAGTGAACACAGATCTCTACTTTAGGTAAGATCGGTGTATTTTCTTGGTATTGTGAAAAATATCCTTGTCATTACTTTAAGTTTTGTGATTGATTAATTAGTTTGGTATAGACTGCAAAATCCTTCCAGGTATTATGATTTTATATTTGAATAATACTTTTTTACGGAGTATGATGATTCCTTTGGTTATCCAAAGATTATTCGCTCTTTGAAGGCTGCTTGACCAGACATATTGTATGTAGCTACTTCGTCAAAGTATAGCTTACTGACCCCTTTCAAAGTTCTGATACAAAGGGAAATTGTAATTCGCGGCTTTGTAATGGTAGGTTTAAAAGTGCAAATTAAATTTCTCCAGGGCCTCAAAGGCCGCGCGGGCGGGACGAGCGTATTTAAATTGCATGACTTCAGATTTTCATGAATAATAGGCTGGCGGCGGCATATTGAGTTGTTTCAACCCTTTAATGTGGGTTGGTGTTATATTTTACCACAAGTCATACTTAAGTACGTGTGAATTTAGATAACATAAGCCCACCAACTTTAAACCAAATTAAGAACATAACTCATCGTGCGTCTAAGTGCCATGGTTGCATCAAATAATGTAAATTTGGTATAAATAGAAGTATTTGCAATTGCTTAATCGTGGATTTAAGGGCAATAGGTTATACAAACTTGCTATTTAACTTTACTAACATGCTCATAGCATAAATAGCGTGATGAGTAAATGAAGGAATAGAAATAATAATTCAAAAATATCACTGTTTTGTACAGAAATTGGCGTTGTGAAAGTGTTGACAGCAACTTAAGCAGTAACAGAATTGCAAATACAATTGTATTTAATTACATATGTAATTTAACTAAACATCATTGAATTAACGGTACCTTAATTAAATGGTCTAGCAGCGAGGGCCGCTAGACCACACTCTCCATGAAGATGGGCATCAGTACTTCCCGAACACGGATCGGAGTATAACGACTAGATGATGGATGTGAGTGTTTGCTGGTTTAACCATTTAATAATGAGATCTCACTGAAGTTTATTATGACAATATAACTGTACCTTATGAAATTATAGGAATGTAAAGTTTTTTTGTTATCATAACGTACTGTAATATAGAAAAATCATAGTGTAGAAGTAATATCATTGATTTTCAGAGCGCATACACGAGTGTAAGCTCTACCCGCATTCATTTTTCCAACACAGCCATACCAACGTACTTGCCTCATAATTTACGATGACGGCAAAGTACTCACGTTCCTCCCATACGTTTTTCAAACATACTCCCCCATATATATATGAGTACTGAGAAAAACATTGTTTCGCAATTCGATATGCCCACTTTGCTTAGGCATTCGCTTTCGTGTAAGTGATTTTCATTTTCAGCAGCAATTTACAGGAAAGTGTTGTTAGAGAGCATGCGGTTTCTTGAATTGTATCTAAAATGTCCTGTTCTGTAAATATTATATTCATATATTTTAGGTGCGTAATATAATAATTCTACATTTGTGTGCATGAACATGTCTGTTTGATCTGTGTCTGGGTGTGTATATGTATGTAAGTATGTATATCAGTCATCAGGTTACCATAGTACAAGCTCTGCCTAGTTTGGGACCTGAAGACCTTTGTGTGGATGTTGTCCCATATTATTATATTATTATTATAAATATTGTCAGTGTACGTATTATGTAAATTTTCTTATATCGTTGTGTTTTAATTACTCGTTAATAAACTCGTTTTCGTCCTTACTTCCTTTCTTTCTATATAAGCTTTATCAACCCATTACGTTCCCACAGTTGGGACTCAGGACGTTCCGCTCAGAGAGGAGTATACTACCAATATTTCACACGTATTAAGGTTTAGTACTTTATTCCTTCTGACATAAACAAGTATAAAATGTAAAAGTTTAACTCTATTTTCTTATCACAAAGATTTTTCTCCCTGCGCAGTCAAAGCTTAGTGTTGGTCGTTAGTTTGTTTCCAGTAGTTGGGCTTTAGATATAGGGATAAATCGTAACCATTAATCCCTTCCTGCACAGCCAGGTTTTCCAGCCGGATCGATAGCATCTACTCATCTTGTCATCGGTTTTCTGAAGTGAGCTTTTTCGCTTCGGTTAAAATGGCTTAAGGTTTTTTTTTACTTCTAAGACATACATAGCTAGTTTGTACCATTTAGTTCTGAACTTTGTTTGTGACATGATCTACGTACACACAAATGCTACTAACACACTGCTTGTTAATTGCATATGAGTAGTAGGTAAGTACTTACTAATAATAAAAAACCTATTTAAATTGTGTTGTCTGTACGTCTGTTCCGGTTAATCTTCGAAATGGCTGGATAGATTTTGAAGCTCTTATTTTAACTGGCACATAGCTGATATTACAACTTTATTTTCAACTTATAAATTACCAAAAATTTTATGCACTTAAGGTACCAACTATAAACTAAATTACACAATAAAATAAAGAGTAACTTTGACTACTTTCATTTTAGAATTAAGGTTCCGCGCAAACACATTTCAATCTCGCGAGGCCACGCGAGCTAAGACGCGGACTTGAGGCCGCGGACCTATCTTTTAGTAGTGAAATAAGCTTTATAATGATGATTGAGTACGTAAATACTTAAAAAAAATTATTAATCACTTTAAATCGTTATCATCAGAATCGTATTGTATAATACGGTTGCAGGTCAACCAACTCGATTTCACTTTCATCAAGCTATCAGAGAGTTGTCATGGTCTCCGACAGTGCCGTCGCTACGGTGGATGGCTTTCGTAATGGTGCAACGATAAACCACTTCCAAGTTTTCTTTTTGATGATAAACTACGTTATTAAAGGGTCGTTATGATGGTCTCAACCAAGGTATTATAAGGATAGTGGTATAGTGATTAATACATGTAGGATGGTAGTATAAGTGAATAAAAAAAGCATATCGTTATGAAAAAACATATTGACTTAGAATACAACACAACAATTATGTTAATGAAATTAATCTTAAAAAGCTACTTGCTACTAGCGGTTTCGCATGGTTATCGATGATGATGATAATAAATCAAAATAGCTTATATTTTTATCGTGTTATTTGTCCTGAAAATAATTTGAAGTCACGTAAACGCAGAGCTTGGATTTATCTCTTTTAATTACATACATAATTAAATTGATTCTGTAAATGTGGTGCCCCACATTCGGCGACCAGAATTGTATGAAACTGGTTTCTTTGTAAATATGTAAACGGATCTATTCACAGTGCAGTGACCTTCTTTTGTATGTTCAGCTTCCAGTCTCTCTAACAGGTGTGACAGGTACATGGCAGCTTGTTTATGCAGAGTTTTTCTAGCTAGGATGCTATTCTCTTCTTATTGGCTAATATAAATAATATATTTTGCTTAATGATTTCCTAAATTTATATTTGAAGTTCAGACGCTATTCTAATTTTACTTTAAAACTGTAAATCTGTTAACATTGAAGTTTTTAGCATTAAACCATTAAAATATGGCCATTTAAGCCCCATATTATGACACTCGCCAATAAATCAAAACCCATAGGATACTTCCCGTTGACTATCAATCAAGAGTTTCGACAAGAAAGAACGTTTCACTGCTAGAACATTTTTTTGAGTATTAAGTTAAGTATTCCTTTAATCGAGCTTACCGGCCGTGCGATTCTCTAGAAGCAGTCATCGTTGCATCTTTGACAACATCCGTGAAACAATTGACGAGATGAAAAGTAACGTTGGAAAAACCACCTTGTGTACAAGGGCGATATCTCATAAAGTATTTGACATCGGAGAGCTCGTCGACGAGTCCGTCGACGAATCATTAGATAATCGCACGGCAGCTCGTTTTCACGGAGTTTGCTTTTTACGGTTTTTATTCTAATAGTGCAGTAAGAAATATATCCTACTGCGTCTCGCGGTTACACCAGCGTGGTGACGGATGATGATGATGATGATAAAAAGTAAATAAGTTATGTTATTCCAGCGCCTCATCTACTTCTATATAATTTGATCAAAATTTATCCAGCCGTTTGAGAGCGTGAAGGAGTAAAAGTAATATACAAACTCACTCAAAAACGTTGGCCTTTTTTATTTTAGTGCACGTGAGTAGTGTGATGATCTGACATAGAGCTATATTTTACCTATACATAACATAATATATATACTCATCATTATGGGAATACGCTAAATATCACTAATATACGATAGAAAACAAGCTCTGAAAATGAAGGTAACACGGCGCGAAGCATTTCACGCAAATAGATTCTTTGGTAAATAATACATTACCTATACTTACATTTCTAGCTTTCCATCTAGAAATATAATTATATCCCCGTAGTTTCTACAGCTTTCGCATTTATAATAACACTTGTAGTAACGTACCAGTCTTATAAACTCTCATTTGAGTCAATAAATTGTCACGTTATACGACTAAAAGGATCGAACATGATATTTATATTGAACCTGCAAGTTTTGCAATTGAACAAGTCAAATATTTGTGTACGTGTCTGTTCCTGCTTTTAAGCAGGATTTGAATTCACGATGACTGAGACGCATTATCATCATGTTAGTAACCAGAAACTAACGCTCTTTTCGACTTTAAATTCCTAATAGAGTTTTTTTTATTAATTTTTGCTCTCGCATTCACAAAAGTTTTTTAGATATGATGCTATTATTACTTTGTGGTCGTTCCTCAACATCTACTCTAGTCAGTTTTCTTTAGAGATTCAAATTAAGATGCTTTGAGAAGCTATTGGCTTTCATTATACAGGAAGAGCTTAGTTAAAGTCTTTTCATATGCAATATCTCTTTTATTGCATTCGAGTGGCAGTTTAATAAAGGCTCGTAAGTCTCACAACGCGCCATAGCTCGAGTAAAGTAGTAGTTCAGAATTATGCATATTCAGACTCTTGGTTTTGAAATTAGAGTTTCTTATTAACTGATTTTACAAACCTAAGACACTGGCATCGTAAGTTCAAACGAAAGTTGTAACATGACATCACTGAATGGTCAAGGCGTGCGTAATTTTAACTTAAGTAATTATATATTTAGTATATGCTGGCTACATTTCCCGAAGAATCAATGACCAATGAGAAAGAATGAGTAGACTAGTTCTTGATTGCAGACCACGCTTGGCAAACGTAGTGTAGGATGCCCTGCGGCCAGGTGGAGAGACAGCAGTAGACGAATGTGGGCTGATGATGTTTATGATGATGATGATGAAATTTCAGTATAAGAATTAGAATACAGACCTTAAAAGAAACATATGTATTGATAAAAAATATTACCACCATTTTTTAAGTTTGATGTAAAAAATTGGCCACTTCCTCTCTTAATAGATGGTAACGCATTCCATCGAGAACCACATTAAACATAGGATCCTTAAAGGACTGCCATAGGACCAGCGACGAGCTCTCAATGACAGCTGCTGGATCACACTGTAGGTGCTTGGTGGTTGATTGTCAATCTTGAGAGCGGTAGTTAATCAAGTGGACACTATATAGAAAGGGCGTTCTACGATATGCAGTGCAGTAGAACTCTTTGTTCGTCCGGGGAAGTACTGCCACCATACCTATCTCGATCTCGTACATAAAAATGAACCCCTATTTGCCATCATGTCATCACGTGTGAACGGATGAAACAATTTCGTAAATTCTTTTTTTGTTGCGTTAATTATTGTTAAGAGCAGGTTCTTATGAAAAAAAAAATCAATATAAGATGGAAGGTGCTGGCGAGGCCCAAGGCCGAGCCTAAACGTCACCTCCATACGGTAATGTTAGCTTTTCATTATTCTGAATATAATTTCACATCAAATGTTGAAATTCATGGCTTCCATAGGCTTCCTTAAAAACCTCTTCTCAAAACGCGCGCATCAAATTCACCGCCTTTTCTAGTTGTTGAAATAGAACGCGTATACAATTTTACTTATTAGCATTTTGTAGCAGTAACCGCAGTGACACTCGCGACATTAAGCCGTATATAATGATGTATCATTTGCGCAAACAAAGTCGCGGGCAGTCGCTATTAACATAAAAAAATACCGTGGATAATTGCGAAGAGTTTGTATTAGTTTTAAGTTTGAGAAAAATTTACAAACGTCACAAGTTATAAACGCAACCATAATATAGTTTTAAAAATAAAAGCAAAGGAGTGCTCGTCAAATTCTTACTAAGTAATTTTGATTGGCATCGTTTTATATCTGTGACTACAGGCCTTAAAAGAAACAGGTATTTTGTATGAACACAGATTGAGTTAATAGTCGAATTCTTGATCCGAGAGAAAGTTTATATGCCGCTATTATAAATCGAGAATAACGTTTCCTTTACCGATGTACATATTATAACACATTGGTAAATGGTTTGTTAAAGGAAATGTTATTATTACAATATGTCAGTCAAACGTAGGTCAATTCCGCCTCAAGAAATTGTTTGATAACTGTACCATTCGAATCTAGTTGCTAATTTGATAGGCAAATACAGTCATAGTTAATTATTGGTATACATAAGTTGATATAAGGCCTTAGCCCCTATGTTTTAAATGTCACGTTTTATGTTAAGCTTCGGGAAAAAACACATCTAACTCCTCACAGTACTAATATGTACTGTGTGCCGTGTTGTCTAAACACTACTTTTATTATGGCACTTAGTTATTATTTATTATTTTATTGGAACTTTAACAATAGATTCATTACAATGACAAATGATGATAACTGCGTAAGTTTTGATGGAAAGTGTGACATCAACGCTCTCCTTCTTAGTTACTAGTAGTTTCACAGATCACAGAATGTTGAGTTTTATAAGCATGTGTGTGTGTGCGTACGTTTTATGTGGGTTTGCGAGGGTGTGTGTGAATGTGTATGATGTAGTATGCATGACAAGTCAAATATTTGTGTGCATGAACATGTCTGTTTGATTTGTGTCTGTATTATGTATATAAGTATATATGTATATCAGTCATCAGTTTACCATCGGACATGCTCTGCCTAGTGACCCCTTGTATGAGTGTTGTCCCATATTATATATGTACTTATTATTACGTACAAGTGTTAATTTCATATATCAGTAAGATAAGTATATAAATCATGTTTACGCGCATGAAATACCAGGTATCAGTAGTAAATAAATAAAAGTTACCAAACATGAACATCACAGCCCAAGGCATATTATTATTCATATAATCTACGCATAAACTTGTCAAACAATAACAGGATTCCCTTGCACCCACATCAGCTGTACCAAGTTGTTTCGTAATTCGGACATCTGTCGCGAATCTCTGATGTATGCGCACACGCAACTTCACGTACAATGAGATCTTATCGCCATCTGGTGTTGCAGGTGGTATTTTGAGAATATTATGAAATGTTTTGTCATGGTATTTCTTTATTAATTACTATGAAAATCTGTGTTGTCATGTTTTGACACGGTTGTTTAAACTTCGAAACTTTGTTGTTGTTTAAACGACATACTGTTTTGAATTTGAAGAGACGGTCAACTTGTAGCCTGATGGGAAGCATCACACCTGCCTTTGACAGAGGCCAGACGACTCTGTAAGCTTCAAAGTTTTGTTTGTCACTTCCTGCACTCGTGCCAGTAATAATACAGTAGCTATGTACCCATTTGCCCAGTGCAGATTCACAGCGTCCTTTTAACGCTTACGAAGATTAGTTATCTGTGTCACAGTTGCCATAGATAAATGACAGTTTGTCTGTTTCACCTGAACGACATGTTACGTTTCACTTACGCAGTTATTCGTGCTATGCCCACAGTAAAGTATTTAATTACCTACATATTATTGAACTCGTGTGGTTACTCCGTACTTATTCGTAATGTGGTATAGTTGGTGCACAACGTGACGTAGATTTGCATAATATGTCCTGCCTACTAACTACGTTCCTACAACATATTGTCAGATGATTATCACCATCCAGGGACTACGTAAAGATATTTGATGTAGGGTAGACCTAAGCCTACTATTATACTACTCCTCCTTTTTTTTTTTATCCCGGGAAAATCTTTTATAGATATGTGGTGGTTATGTGGGAGTCCGTATACCCACCAAAAACCCGGGGTGTTCCTGCAAGCGCCTTCATGTCGGGACTACAGGAACGTATAGTATTACCGTGTGTATATTAACTTTTTGTGAATGAGTTCGACCAGGGATGTATTGTTACCATACCTTTTACTACCATGAAGCAGTAATGTTCACATTACTGTGCTCCTGTGTTTGAAGGTATAGGTGTCGGTGAAAACAGGCTATGAGACTTTACAACTTACACCTTTATTAATCAACGTTGCGTAAACTTTATACTAGGCGTAACTTTCTTTGTCTTGCTCTCACGCGTGACTAAAAGCGAAAAATTGACAGGTAGATACGAATAACTATTCCGGGTATAGCGAAGTTTATTAGTAAGGCCGTTAATGTCTCAGAGTTACGGGAACAGTGTAGTTCGTCTCGTGCTTGTAAATTCTCCTGTTATCCTAAAAAAATATGTGGGTGACACGGCCTCCTTCCTTCCTATGAACTTCGATGGTTTGGTGATGGTGAATCATCTTATGACATTGAAATGTTAATATCTAGTAAGAATGTTTTGATAAAATCATATGTGACTTAAACTCAGTCAAAGTATTACGAATGGCAGAAGCCAATTCAGAATCCACCCTGAATCTAACATTATTGCGTGAAACAAAAAAATCAAATCTAACAATATTGTATTAGTAACGGCAATGTTAGGATTAGGAACTAAACGAGCGTAATAAAATTCTTATTCTTGACTGATTCCTCATGACTGAGGGTCGTGACCACCATGAACGGCCTTCTGGGTTATGTTTCTCCAAGTATTGCGGCACTCGGCTTGAATAAAGTTAGGAGTAACATAGGAAAGTTTTGGTTATTTACAAGGTATTAAAAATTAAATAAAATAATAATAATAATAACTATCTAATCTATAAGCCCCATGGTGGGGGAAAAAGTGGCCAAAACGCTGGCAGCATTGCCACGCTGGTTGGCAATGCTAAGTTTTTGCCCAAAATAGGCGCCAGCATTTCGGTCAAACGTTTCGCCAGATCCCTAAACAAGTTGAGAGCGGACGGCCCCCATGGGCCTAAAGTTTCGACCCCAAACGGCACAAACATGTACATTCTGTCCAAATACACATATTTATGACGTTTGAGGTCTTCGGCTTTAGACGCGGCAGCGCCAGCCCAGTAACATAGGTATTTTTCAATAAAGGTATTGGTACCTAAAAGTGATATCATAATACTCGTATCAGTCATAATTTGACGCAGTGACGACAAAAATACACCACAATTTGTTTAAACAATTAACTAACGTAAACTACCTAACTTAAGAACAGACAAACATGCTACCTTCTGTTATCGCGTTGCCAAGGTCGTGATACATTATCACTGTCATCTCAAATAATGTTTATCGGGTTTTCTTGACTCTGTAAGCGGTCATCGACATAAAAATGATCCTTATCACAAGAGAATAAAGCGCATGGTTTTAAGGCTAGATAGTCCAATGATGTGCGGCCTTGCTTTATCTTTTAACCGTGGAAACTAGTGCTTCTACACTTTGATGGATTGCAGTGTTTGGGATAAAACTCGTGATATTTTTATAGCATGTTTTAGGAGCACCGAAATATGTACATTTACTGATAAAAAACAGTACTTCTATATTGTTATGACCTTTATTAATACAGTTTATCATTATTATTATCTTCTTGGGTTTACGCTTGGTTCTTAGATAAGTATTAGCTGAGGCCGCGGCCGCACTAAGGCTCTTCGGTTTATACCGGAAGGATGAGAAGATAACCTATTGCTGAATGTTTCCTAATATTAAGGTAACGGTAGTGTCAGCAAATACGGGCTATGGCATGAGATTATGGTACATTATGGTACCTGCCAGTTAAAACTCTTATACATACTACTATTATTAGATAAACTTAATACCTATCTTCTATAAGTTCTTCAGAGAGAATTGCCATTCAGTACAGTGTTATATCACATTCGACCGCATCATATCAAGTCAGATAGTAAACAAAATCTAGTCTCTGATCAATTTCAATTATAAAAAAATAGTAGTAGTACCTTGTTCTAAGGCCAGGTTTTCCCTTTTCCTAAGTTTACGCTCTATGAGGCTATAAATGGCAGCCATTTATATTTATTATTGTATAACACCAGCCCCATATTGATTTTAAGACATACACATACACACACACATACAGTATTTTATGTACACATACAGACACCTGCTCAGATTCCTACACACCTTCAAAACGTACGTATTTCCTTGCAGCATTATTGATTTTGATTTTTCTTGGTTCCATCTTTGCTCCCCATCTGGCGAGAGGGAGTCACTTTGATAAAACATTATAAAGAGAATAAAACACCTCAGGCAGTCCTTACACACGACCTCACAAACACACACTGCAGGTAAAGTGATGATGTGGTCTACAGAAGATACAGCATAATGAAACTATGCACATACTTAGCAATTTGCTCTTTTTAGCAGTAGTCACGCACTATTAGACGACATAACTACGAAGCCCTTCGTGAGCAATGGTAAAATTCCGACCTATCGATTTCGCATTGCCATACGTATGGTCATTCGCAGATGGGATGGGGATTGTAGTCTGATTTATTCTTATTTGTCTAAGTTATTTGAGATATCCATAGAAACGGCCAGCGCTTCTTCATATATCGGCCTCGCTCGCTGAAATACGTGTTGTTGATCGTAAGGAGCTAGTCTAGAATACTCTCCATGTTTAACAGGGACTAGACGTGACTTACGTTATGATGATAGGCCCGAAATTGGCAGGTACGGCACGAGCTTTATAATTATGTTTGTTCTGCACGTTGGCAAGGTTTCATTTATGCTTTAAATGAAGCCTTGCGATTCTCTAATGATTCGTCGACGATCTCACCGATGTCAAATACTTTATGAGATATCGGCCTTGTACATAAGGTTGTTTTTCCAGCGTTTCTTGTCATCTCGTCATTTGTTTCTCGGATGTTGTCAAAGATTCAACAATGTTTGCTCTTACAGAATCGCACGGCTGAATGCCTTCGGTGTACTTACTATACAAATCTGTCAAGAGAGAGGCGAAATAAATAATTATGTTCATATCATGCAGACTTATCAGAGAAATAATAGTTTGCTAATTGTAAATTCTTACGCTTCTATAATTAGGTAATGCAGGAAATATCTAATAAGATTAGTACAAAGAGCTTTATCGAACGTATTGTCTAGTTTCTGTATATTCAATTTTGAATCTAGTACAATTTAAGGTTTGGTTTAATTCTTTATTTCTGTCGAATAAAAAGCCGCAGCAATTTGTATTCTCCTAGTAACATCAAACCACAAACGTTACTTTATAAAGTCAACTTATTCCCATGTGAGGCACGTGAGGCCCTTTTGTGTGTCGCTGGCGATATATTGAAAATTCCTTTGCGCTTCACGAACGATGTCTTGAAAAATTCTAGCAACAGCTTTGCATGCAAATAGCTCTTCACATTTCTGATGGAAACTGTCTCTATTTGTTCAAGTCTTATGAGAATAGCAAATGGAATATTTCTGTACGTATTATATTTTGTTTCTTTGGATAATATTTAATAAGGGAGATATCTCTAAACTAAGAATTTATGCGCGTTGCAGTAATTTCTTTCTGGATTCAATATTGAGTAGTTTTCTTCAGAGAGTATGAATGAAATTACCAAACTCTATAATTAAAGTGTATGCCATAGGGATAGCTATTATAGTTTAATGTTTTTTTCATATTTAATAAATAATTTAATCACAACACATACTCGAAAATAAATAATAACTTATTTTAACTTACATCTAGGCTGTGTACTCTTTCTTTATCAAATGCGTCTGGTTTTATAATTGAAATTCATAAAAAAGAATTGTTATTTTCGTAATTTTGCGTAAATCTTAAAAGTAAGATTACTGGAATAGTAAGTAGAAGTTAGGAAATTAGAATCTATTTTATTCCACTGACAAGGTGGACTTATGACCTGACAAAGGTAGCCGGACCGTTGGATGCAGTCGGTTCCAACCGGTCTTGTTGGAAATTTCTGGGGGAGGCATATGTTCAGCAGTGGACGTCCTACGGCTGAGATGATGATGATGATATAATTATAGAAGCTTACAATATCTTAAAGAGACAGTACTTATAGGTGTGCGTAACCCTACTTGTTGGCTCCGGGCAATCGATCGTGCCATTTGTTATGTTCAGGAAATAAGCTACATCGCCACATGTCTTCTCTCTTGCAGTGGGAATAAATTAATGTTTACGAAATACTATATGAAATATCAATATGTACGAGTAGGAAATTTAAGTGTTTGAAAAAATCTTCTTTCGTTTTATATCGCTGTCAAGCTGTCCAATAGATATCGCTCCGTCCCAATACGACAGTTAAAATCAAATAGAGAGTTAAAACAAAAGAGTTGCTCGTGCCTCGATGGCCTAGTGGTCATGACGTCTGACACGGATTGTCGGGCGACGCGGGTTTGAATTCGTCCGAGGATGTAATTTTTTCTCTATTAAATTTCAATGTTTGGTATTACTAAGCAGGCGTTAGTGCTTTAAAAACATATTACAAAAATAAAAGAATGTTTTTACATCGTGACGGTTAGTGAGGCAAACATATTGTTTACACTTTACATGTAAATACGTAACGATTACTATGGTTCTATATATGTTAGGTACGCAAATTGTTTACCTAAATGTTTCTCAATTCGATTACGAGATACATGTGTTCAATCACCTGAAGCATGCCTCATGTGCGAGCCTTGGAATATTAATTAATATACGTTATCATCACATACTATAGGGTACTACGTATCGTCATCATTATCACTACAAAAGTCTCCAGATAGTATTTATCTATGGTCTTCAGGTATGTTTTATGTGGAGTTTATGGTGTCCACGGTTACCAAAGTTCCAAAATGCATTTTTTTCATTTATAAGGGCCTGTACCAACGTATATACCTGACGTTTGTCCATTTGCCATTACTCAAGGTAATTATGTTAATACATAAAGTTGAATCAATTGAGATTTTAATTCAAGTAGTCAGAGTTCCTAGTCACATAATTTAAGTCTTTCATTAAGTCACTGTTCTGTCTAAATCACGTTCTAGTAATGAGGTGGATTCATTACTAAAACATTCTAAGGTGATTGACGAGGAAAGTTCAAAATAACGTTTTATGATTTTGTTCACTTTGCTTACTCCTGCACTATACAAACGCTTCATAATCATAATCAGCCCATTTTGTTCTCACTGCTGGGATTCGAGCCTTCCTCTCAGAGAGAGGAGTTGGGTCATAATCCACCACGCCCAGTGCTGATTGGTGGATAGGTTAGTGGCCAACCCATGTCGAAGTTTTCAGGCCGCCCGAAGGCCTTCGAAATAGGACTGTTGTCCTAAGAGAAACAACTGGGAACGACGGCTTGCCGTGCCCTCCGAAGCACCGAAGCGCTCAGTTGAATCATGCCAGTAGCGGTCACCTATTCAAGTCCTGACCACAACAAGTGTTGCTTAACTTGTTGATCGGTTAAGATCGCCAAGTTGAGCTCCGCTACGAGCGCTTCCGCAAACTCTTAACGATTAATTATCCACCACTATTACACGTCAAAACTAAAAAAAAATAAACAGAATTCTAGAAAAAAAATTATAGTACAAAACGTTACGCATTGTTCGGCTTTTTTCCGCCATCCCTATGAAAAAGGCAAATCCCGTTTTTTTCATTAAAGGCACTTTTAATACTTATACTTTTTTGTATTGAAAACATTTAATATTGTTTACCTATACTTAATATTAATTCACAGTTTTATAATTTCATAAGACCGAAAACGCGATTGACTGCTAAAATGAAGCAACTCTTTCCATCAAATATGCAGTAACGCGTACTACATATTATTTATTCTGTGGTAATGCTTACACGAATAAAGTTCATCAAAGATGCATGAAACACGCATATCCGATGTAGGCCTATACCATCTCTACTTCGCCCATCTGTGCGAGGTCGATGACCCGTGAACTGGGACTAATTATCATACATGTGTGTGAAATGGGAAATTTTCACGTGTGACCTAATTGAACGATTGACTTGCGAGGCTCGCGTTTAATTGCTGCTGGAAATTATTTCACATCCTAATTATAGGTGTATTGTCTAGACAAAGAGGATTTTTTGTTATATTTAATAGATGTAGTTTCGGTACACTCAACTTATTTACTTACCAGTAGTTTTTCAATAAATAGATGAAGGTAGGTTACAGCAATTTTCCTGTAACTTAGTATTACAAGTAGTGAGAGCAATGATAAAACATTTTTGTTTGAAACTTTTTGTGACATTGACGCATATTTATTTAATATCAAAACCATTACTCACGTAAATAGCCGATGCTATCTACGTAGGTTTCTGGCGTATCCATCCTCACGAGGTTTACACTGCAAGATTGCAACCACTGATTTTCGCAGACACAAAACAGTAAGTCCTGAGGACACACTCAGCTTTTCTGTGGCATCAGACAGCCCCGAAACCTAGGTCGATAAACTCGGTTAATACGGCAGTAAAGCTAATTTTAATATTAGATAAATGCAAATTGATTGGTAGGCCATTCAGGCTTTAGTGGTCAAAAATATACGC
The DNA here is from genome assembly GCA_917880725.1 of Selenia dentaria. Taxonomy (NCBI): domain Eukaryota; kingdom Metazoa; phylum Arthropoda; class Insecta; order Lepidoptera; family Geometridae; genus Selenia; species Selenia dentaria. Next base: position 18,806,479 of record OU862878.1, read on the forward strand.
CTCTACAGTATAATAGGGTATACTTACCTAATCGTGGAAATGCGGGAACAATGCATTAAAACTAAAACGGCAAGATAAATATGACAATACATAATGATACAGCTTATTTATATTCTTTGTAGCGCTGTTTAAATTGTATTCGAATGACATAAATGAATTCGTCCATGGCATTTTTCTACCAATTACAGTGTTGTGTACAGGAGAGCAGCGAGAAAACATATATTTTTAACTGTGTTCTATGGTTATTCGGTTATTCGATTAGGTACTACGCTTAAACGCAATTTAATATTGGTTTGAAATAAGTAACTTTTTAAGAGATTATTATTCACATTATTTATTTCCTTTTCTTAAAATTACATTTTTTACAATATTTCTACAATAAAAAATAATAAATAAAAAACATTGTAAAAAACCTAATCCTAGATTGCCATCGGCAGCGGGGCATGATCCAAACTACCAGTGGTTAGGGCTGCAGACTGAGGAACCTCCTGACAATACGTGCCGTGTCAAGAAGTATTATTATTATTATTATTCCTCTCACCTGTCGATTGTCAATATAACAATGAAATTTCAATTGAGTGTGGGTCGTTCGACAGATGAAGTATTATAACATTTATCTTATGAATAATCTGTGAAATACTAGCATTTAAAAAAGCTATTCAGTTGTTGAACGGAACCTATGCTCTATCAGACACGTTGCGCGTCGGAAAAAAACTATGGAGATTATTTCCAATGTTCGAACGATGTTCCAATGTTTTTCGTTCGATATTGTGTGCACCCGCTCGCCCGCATCAAGCTGCAATGTATGTAGATAAATCACTATGTTTTTAATTATAATTGTCGTTTACCTTATCTGACGTTGTGGCTTGATTTCATTTATTATTTTAACCACTTAAACTTATAAAATAGCTTATCATATCTATATCTATTTATATATATATACAAATTAACCCCTATTTCCCCTGGCTACGCTATAACTTGAGAATGTCTTTACTGATTTCATTAAACCTTTTTTTAATGTTTTCTAATACTTCGTAGAAGGTTCTTACATAAAAAAACAAGAAAAGATGGTAGGTTATGGTAAGGCCAAAGGCCGAGCCTACTACACAAACGTAGTCTCGGGCAGTCGCTACTCTATATAAATATTAAAATGAATCCCTATTTTTCCTGGTCACGCTATAACTTGAGAACGGATGGAACAATCTCGCTAATAATTTTTTGTTGTTTTAATTATTGCCAGGAGAAGGTTCTTATGAAAGAAAACCCAAGAAAAGATGGGAGTTTATGGCAAGGCCGAAGGGCGAGCCTATACTACGCGAACGAAGTCGCAGTCGAAGTCGAAGTCGGGCAGTCGCTAGTATAGTTATAAATCACACCTAGAATTACTTCAGAACATTATACACATAGAAAACGCGTTTACGTAGATAAATTATTATAATAATACTATATACAATTTATAGAATTAATAGTACAAGGGATTGCGAGTGCCGCTGAACTTTTTCGCCTCGCCAAGGATAAAGATGAGTACGGAAAGCTGATTCCCAACCTTTATTGATTGAAGAGGCACCGAGAGAAGAAGAATAGTACAAGCTGTACTCCGTGGTTTCACCCATGTGATATAAAATTATGACGTCAAAGGTTCTATTTCAGGACCTAAGTAATATTATTACTAACTGCCCCCTGTGGTTTCACCCGCGTGGTGATGGATGATATTGATGGTAAAAGTATCCGATGTCCAGAACCTAAAATATCCACATAAGTTATAAATATTTCATCAAAATCCGTTTAGCCGTTCTGGTGTGATTGAGTAACAAACCTCCCCATTCAAACATTCACATTATTAGGAAGATAATTAATTAATAGAACCTCGTTTGAATTGTCTAAACGATATCACTATATTTCACAAATATCCGTTCAGCAGTTTTGTCAGAACAAACAGGCAGCCACACAGAGAGGAAGAACAATCGGGCATCATTTGTCTTTGTATTTTTTTATATACGAAGTTTTTGCCTTTTTAGTAGCTGATTCTGAATTTGAATGAAAACCACCACTCAGTCAAGCGATTTTGGTATAGCATATTTAAGTACGGTATGCTGTTGTGGAATACTTGAAATACTCTAATATATTATATTAGCCGGGTGCAACCGGGGGCAGCTATCAAAATACATTGCAGACCATGTACCTTAGAATCTAAGGTACATCGTCTTAGAGCATCTATCCCTAGAATGCAGTCTACGCCATGTACCGCTACATAAAGGTTCGAATACCTTTTCCATTCTAACGGGTACTTAACTCGCATTTAATCTGTGACTAGTTAGTGACTCCATAACCGAATATATAGCTTAGAGGCGATGTAACGAGTCGATAAAACACGTGTTTACATTGGTAATGAGTTGGCTGATTGACTTTCTTATGACTGTAGATATTGCGGGGCGACAGAGTTTGAGGATGTTCCCTCTGCTGTCGGGAGGAGAGGAAACCTGTAATGCTTCCTGCGACGGAATGGAGAACAAACGATTATTGTACCTCTAAGAAGTAGTGTTAGGTTTGTAGGGCACAGTTCAAAAAGGGGTAAATGGAATTACTTCTAATCTAGTCTAATAAGACTAATGGACAAGTGTCTAAGAGTGAATGCATACTCGCAGCGCAGTTCCCTGCTGATTCTTAGGGTTCGTACCTTAAGGGTAAAACGGGACCTTACTACTAAGACTCCGCCGTCCATCCGTCTGACTGTCCTTCTGTTATCGGGCTGTATCTCATGAACCGTGATAGTAGACAGTTGAAATTTTCACAGATGATGTATTTCTGTTGCCGCTATAACCAAGAAACACTAAAAAGCAGAATAAATATTTAGGGGGCTCCCATACAACAAAAATGATTTTTTGCTCGTTTTTACAGATGGTAAATAATAAAACCCTTCGTTCGCACTCGCACTTGGCCGGTTTTTATTTTAATGTTCTGGATGGCAGTTACAGTGACGGACAGTGCTTACACTGCAGTGCATTGCAATTGACTCGTCACTCCGAGATATTACTTACTTAAAATTTAAAGCGCGCTCGTACCCTGATTAAAGAAAAAGCAGAATTTTTGAACACCTAGTGTAACGAAACAGATCGATAGTATATTATGAAAAAAATACAAAGGTTAGAAAAGGAATAGAAAAAGAGTTATAACCGATAGAATTCATAAATATTACTCCCTTTCAGCAGAAAAAAAATAAACTTTCACGTCCAAACTCTCAGAATTTTCAACGATAACACTATATTTTTTTAGGTAATACTTAGCCAACGTATAGTACTAAAGTTATAACCAGCAGTTTTTTCAACTGGGTTAGTATATATCGAAAAATATAAAGAAAACGTACAAAATTAACGCATTTTCGCATTACATCGTCCAATCTAACAAGCGATTTTCAACCTTACGTATAGCATCGTAAATTATTTTAAAATTGGGGTTGGACCGCGTCTTAAGGTCGCATTTGCGTCCCAGTTTCCTTGCAAATATGCATAAGGGCACGTAAGGTTCACATAAGGACTCGTAGTTGTGCTTATAATAATTTTAATAATACGCAGAAATTCTGATAAGTGCACTGTTTAAGATAGGCAGAATTTGTGTCTATTGTTTGTCAAATGTAGTCCCAACCAAGTCGGACGCTGGCACAAGAGGCCTATTAGGTGAATAATAAACATAATATCGTGAGATTCGTAGGTTGCATATAATTTACGTAATGCGACTTTGAACCTTTGAATTAAGGCGGAACCAAATGCGAAGTGTCAGCAGGTATTTGTAAACTCTGACGTTACTGTTGGGCTTTCATGTGTTTACAGTTGAAATAAATATATCTAAGGCATCGGTGATACATCACGTCACTAGAGAAATCCACAGCCTATCGGCTACCACTAGTACCCGAGGCTATGGCTCTCTTGTACCGTTACCACACGGTCAGTGGGCCACTTTTTACCATTTATTGGCCGCATCGCTAAACTCTCGGTCATACTTGGGCGTATTGGTTAACTGCCTACGTGAAGTAGGACGCTATGGAAATACAAAAAGTGTGTTCGATATAAACAATATCTAATAATTCAAGATCAAACCAGATTGGGCTGGTTAGCAAGCGGCCCAGAGTAATACAGTAGATTTAAAACAATATGCTTATTAAAAATAGTTTGTGATTATTTCATTGTAAGATAAATAAATGTGCTTGTTTTGTATTTATGTGCGAACGTTTTTTAAGTATGCAGGAGAGAAAAAGGAATATATTCCTGGAAAACTTGGTGAACTAATGAACTAACTAACTAAGTATATAATTATTTTATATAGCTATATAGGTATTGCAAAGTTTCGGCTTTTAGAAAGCAGCTACATATTTTTCAGACGGTTACAACATGCATTTATTAGTGAACGACCGATAGAGGGCTAGAAGAACGGGTGTAGGTAGATATCACTGAAATGTATGGAATTCTCACTGCTTACCCAACTGCTACCCAACGATGAAAACTGAAATCTGATGATCCGCAGTCCAGTATATAATACATAGGTATTAGGTATTTTTATGGATCCAGTAGATGGTTATGCGTGTCATAGTTACAAAACCAAAAGTAATTTCCTACACGTCGAGTTGTTAACCTCCTCCTTTTTTACCGACTCCCAAAAAGGAGGTTCTCAATTAAAAATTTTTTTTTTAATCATATTTTTATTTGAAATTTGATAATTCTCATGCCTATTTAAATTTGATCAAGAGCGGGCCAGTAGTTTTTTTTGATAATAATTCATCATCAACATCGGGCGGGTCTTAAAATTTTAAGTAGTCTCCTATAATAGCATAGAAGTCAGTCCCAAAATGTTCAAATTGTAAGTATATTATTAAATTCAACAATCTTATAGTTGACGATTTTGGAAGGCATTACATTACATTACCCGAGTTCGTCGATGATCAGTCTATTTTTACGATGCTGTGTAACTAAGAATAAAAATCAAATAGTACCGACGTAGGTAGCCATACAGCCATTCATTTACCCATCATCATTAATTAAACCCGTAGATTGCCCGTGTCCAAAGAAAAACTACAAAAACCGGCCTTGACATTACGGCAATGCAACGCAAACAATCGAAATGTCCACATCGTAATTACTTCTCACGCTATCAATGGGTGTGTTTACTGTGAACGTAGTAAAAGCGTTCCTTATCTAGGATAGGAACAGAGAGGAAATATCTAGATGAAGAAGAAATGTATATGATATTTGTATTCTGTGGTACAATACTGACTTGTACCACATATGATACATACTACTAGTAGATTATAGATATTATACTTTTAATCCAAATTATATTAAGACGCGCTCGTATCCTGATAATAGTAAAAAGCAGAATTTTTAAACACCTAGTGTAACGAAACAAATCGATAATATATTATGAAAAATATACACAGGTTAGAAAAGTAATAGGAAAAGAGTAATAACCGAATAGAATTCATAAATATAACTCTCTTCCTGCAGAAAAAAATCCTGAACAGGTCTACAAAAATAAACTTTCACATCCAAACTCTCAGAATTTTCAGCCATAACACTATTTTTTTTAGGTAATACATAACCAACGTATAGTACTAAAGTTATAACCAGCAGTTTTTTCGATTCTGTTCGTATATATCGAAAAATATAAAGAAAACGTACAAAATTAACGCATTTGCGCATTACATCGTCCAATTTAACAAGCGATTTTCAACCTTACGTAAAGCATCGTAAATGATTTTAATATTGGGGTTGGACCGTGCCTTAACGGTATTGTATATTATGTATTTATACCATTTGAAGTGGTAGGACTTTTGCAGAGCCCGCGTGCGGAAGTACCTTTTCTAGATTTTGAACAGTGAAGCAGCAGTGTGCAAACATTACTGTGTTTCAGTTGGAAGGGCAATGTGTCCAGCAATATTACAGGGCGAGAGATTAAACATTTTACTATCTCAGTGTGACGAGCACAATGCATTATCATGCAGTGTTTTGAACTGTTGTACTTTGTTTAAAATTCTGAATGGGTCTAAACTGCTATTTTTTATTTTATTTATTTCGGAACAACAAACAGCTACGTTATACATGTTAAATAAAGATGTTACATATATACAGTCTTGAGTTATAATGTAGCCAACGGCGTTATTCACATATCTAACATAATTATTACAGTAAAAAGATGCTACTAGAGAACTAGAGCTATGGGCAAGCGTTATGCTTAACATCAGTCGAGCGACTTGCTCATCCCAGCACCAATTGATATATAAAGCATTATTCACAGTCATTATATATAATGACTATGAATAATAGTCATAGTAATAGTAGTAGTATTGATTTCCTGCAGAGATTTTCGATATTTTCAGTTCAGAAGTTTTTTTACTATTCGAGTCTTTCTACCACACACGTTGCAGTTCCTAGAAAAGTAGCTTGATTTCTGTGAAATCTATTGTATTATTGGCCAAATATGGCGAATCGCGAGTCAACGGGTTAACGTCACTGACACCTACTCCATCGAGTCTAGCTTTCAGCGTGAAGAAGTTAAAGAAACAAACGCACTAACTCACGTCGTCATTTGAGAGAGTGCACTCTTTCAAAAATATTTGCAATTATGATATTACTAGCTGCACTTCAACCGCTTGGTGATAGATGAAAGTATCCTATGTGTTAATTTAGTGCCTCATACCAATAAATTCATCCTGATTCGTTCTTTTTTATGGTATTAGGAAACGTTACAAGCACGAGGCCCATCTGATGATAAGTGGTAACCTCTGCCTAAAACAGATGTATTTCCTCACAAGTGACGAACTACACTGCGCCCTGAGACATTAAGTTGTTAAGTTACATGTGCTTGTAATTTCGCCGGTAAGCATACCTTCAAACCAAAACACAGTATTGCGAACATTAATGACTGACGGAAGTGGGGTGGTACACGGTATGGTGGCAATACTACACCGGACGAAATCATTCATAAAGAGTTCTACTGCTCTAAAACTTCTGGCGTGATTGAGTAACACACCTCGATACAAACATTCGCATTTATAATACTAGCAGTTTTGCGAACAGTAGACCTCGCGAGCACAGTCTTATCAATTTTTCGCAGTACTTCACAACCTATATCGGAAACCACTTGACCAATTTCGAAATTCCTCTTTTGTCAGGTACCTAAATGTGTACTAAATTCTATCAAAATTGGTCAGTAAATAGCGCGACAGGAAACTTCCCCTCTTTTTAAACATATCCCCGCCCTTCCAAAAATCAGCGACGACAAAAATATTATAGTGAATAGTAGAACATGCATACCAAGTTTCGTCAAGATTGGTTGAAAATGCGACCTTTACAGGAAGACCAACATACAACCTAACAAACATACGGACAGATGAAAGTCAATTTGGTCAGTTAAACAGAGACGCATGGCTTGCTTCGCTCGCTCGGTCAATTGATTAAGAAGCAAAATTAGTGTCATTGATGTGTGATAATTTCAGTTATGACTATTTGCAAGAAGTAAGCACGATACCTATACAGATCATGCATTTCATATCGTCGGTTATCATCAGTCCAAAAGGCGTGAGTAGTGGACCGTAGGACACTGACCGCCGTAGGCATAGAATAACGAATAGTTTCTACAAGTCCAATTTACCGCCCCGCGCTTCTGACTACCCGCAATTAATATTGTTTATTGACATAGCGCTTAGGGCTGTTAGGTAATGTGAGTTTACGTTTCTAGGTAACAAGCTATAATCTCACTCTATGTTAAATAGAAGCGATTGAAATTACTAGAATCTGTCCATGCAGCTGCTCCAGCGATGATCTTATAGGGAAATAGTAGGGAAGCGGTTGTATGAAATACTCAGCGTGCGCGCTTTCATATTTTAAAGATATTAGTGTTATTTCATTTTCTAAAATGAAAAATACGCTTTTACAAAAAACTGAGCTCACTAAAGTATTTGAATATTTGTCTTTTTTCTACCGACTTCAAAAAAAAGGAGGACGTACACAACTCGACTGTATTTTAATTTTTTTATTTTTTATGCTTGTTACATCACAACTTTCCATTGGGTAGACCGATACTCAAAATTCTTTTTTTTGTTTGAAAGCTGGTGCTTCCCATGTGGTCCCATATAATTTCATCAAATTCGGTCCAGTACTTTTTGAGTTACACTCCAATAACAGATTTTTACCAAAGTAAAGGAATGGAAGTAGGTATAAAAAATTTCAAATTGCACTTGTTGTATAAATAAATACCTTTCATAGAAACTGAATGGAGTTGATTCATTACATCGATGGCAACGTCTTCAAGGATATTTTTTTGGGAAAGTTTAGTTCTGTACTATTTTTTACTACTTTTAATTCAAGGTCGCGCTCATAAATTCATATTACAATGTATATTTGCCTCGTGAGGGTTTCTTTTTTTTACCTAGGTAGATATTTCAAGTCAATTTATTTCATGCGTATCAGCCAGCCCTGGTTCACTACTTAATTGAAAATACATTGAAATCGATTGCATGTATGTAACGTTTCTGTAGTAACCAAATTGTGATTGGAGTCATCGTTGTTTCTGTGTGCGTTATTGCTCTATGGCCGTTGTTTTGTGTGTGTTGTAATGGAGATAGGAATGCGATTTGTAGTTAATTTAGAGCGTGAGACCTATGACGTAATGTCGATGTAGTGAGATAAAAGTGTAGTCATGCGTAATAGTACTGTAGAACTCTAGAAATGTAAAGGTACATATACCTACTTAAAGAACTATAGCTGCACGGTTTTACCTGCGTGGTGCTAGGTAGATGGTAATTATGATGTATGTGTTATTCCAAAACCTAACGTATCTACATATCGAATGTCAATCCATCCAACCAAACGCAATTATAGTATTAACTAGCTGGGCCCCACGGTTTCACCCGCGTTGTGATGATGATGAAAAGTATTTTGTGATTCCCTCTACTTATCTACAAAATTTCATCCAAATCCGCTCAACCGTTCTGACGTGAGTAACAAACATCCATCCATCCAAACGTTCGCATTTATAGTGTTAGTAGAATATAATACTAGCGACTGGTCGCGACTTCGACTGTGTGGATAAATGTTATGTTATAGAATTACTCTTTGAACCGTAATAAAAAGTAGCCTAAAATTATCCTTCTTAAACTAGGTACGTAGCCGATTTCAATAAAACTTAGCACCCCGCTTGATCGCGCTTGTCTTGCAACGTAATATTTCGTGTAATACACTAACTCATGCTACAATGCTATAAACCTAACTGACTCTCATGTAATAATGATGCCTGCGAACTACTGCGTCAAGTCTAACTAACTAAGGCTTTAAATCAAGTCAAACTAAGGCATCAAATCTAAAATTTGCGTCGAGTCTAAATAATGCGTCAAGTCTAGCTATTGCGTCAAGTCTACTACTATATCAGGTCTAATTACTGCGTCGAGTCTTAATAATACGTCAAGTCTAACCAATGCATCAAGTCTAACTACTGCGGCAAATCTAACTACTGTGTCAAGCCTAGCTACTGCGTCAGGTCTAATTCATGCGTCAAGTCTAAATAATACGTCAAGTCTAACTAATGCGTCAAATCTAACTACTGCGTCAAGTCTAACTACTGCGTCAGGTCTAATTAATGACCAAGACTGATACTACAAGAGACCTTACCTACCAACTGCGACAAAGTAACGACATGTTGAGATCAAGTATTTATTTATATGCCCTCGTTAGAAATATGATACAGGTCGACAGTTATGTCGTTTGGTATTCGCAAATGTTACAAATACATTAAAAAATACTTAGAATAGTTTATTGACCGAGTGAACGAAGTGAACGAAGTCTCTGCAACGATTCGCCAAAGTTGCTTTCATCCGTCAGGATGTTGGTACAAATCATATTTTTCAACTAACCTCGACGAATTTCGGTACTCAATTGTAATTTTTTTTGATTAAATACAAATTTTTGGTGATCGACGTTTTTTGATTGGCGGGGTAAATACTCCCTGCGTCGCCATCTACCGGTTGATTTTAATAATATCAGAAGAAAGTTTGTGCTAGGAAGGTCTACTATTCGCAGAACTACTAGTTTAAAATTAAATTAGCAAGTTTTGTGAACGTTATGAAAGTAGAGCATTCACCCAAAAGGCATTGTCTGAGATGTAAGATGTTATTTCCAAGCTTTGGTCTGTGTTGTCTCTTGTAAGTATTAAGTAAAAATCGAAACGTAGGTTCTTAACAATAACAAGCTCCCGTACTGGTCACACGGCTAAAGAATTATGGATTGTTCTTACGCATGGATACCGTAAAACCCGACTAATGGGTAGGAAGGCAATAAATTTGTCCTCATTCCCTTATTTATTTGATAGTTCTTTTAATCATTTGTGATGAGACCAAGAACATGTTTAGAGAAGTTTTGCCGTTAATGTGCGTTTATGTGCGATATGGAAGTGTTCGATGACATGGACCATTTATCAAAATATACGAGTATATTAGGAAAACATGGACAATGTCCAAATAAAATAAAACCATGTATTGTTTGAAAGAAATTAAGTAATTAAACATACCTATGTATACAAATGTTAACCAGGCGTGAGGATAAGAGTGGAATTAAATCACAGTCATGAGCACAAATATAATCATCGAAAGATTATTGGGCTATTAAATACGTATTTCAGTCGCAATCAAATATTAGTTAAAACCTAATCGGCGGCTTTATTTCACCTTTGTCAGCTCCAGTCTCCAACTTATTAACATTTCTGCTTACTGGAGTTGTTAGAACTGACATAGAGCCATGTTGTAGATACCTTTTAATTTCATTTGATTGCAACTGACACACGTAATTGCCCTGCACAAATTATGGAGCGGTTTCTGGTTACCCCTAACCAGAAATCGCTCCATAATTTGTCAAGTCAAGATGAATCCGAGATTGAAGCGTTCTTAGCGGAGCTAGGAAGTAGCTACTTAAGTCGTATTCTTAACTGTTGAGTGACATTTAGTGACATTATCAACTGAGTGCTTCCGTACTTTGGAAAACTCATTAAGCCGTCGGTCCCGGTCTCCGCCTTTTTGGTCATGTTGCACGCATTCAATAAGTCTTAAAACTCTGATACCTTTGCTGGCTACCATCCAAAGCCAAATAAGCAAAGGTGTTGAACTAGCCTATCCGCCAACCCACACTAGGCAAGCGTGGTGGTATAGCCTATAGGTACCTACTTCTCTCTGAGAAGTAGGCATGTATCCTATCGGTCGCAAGGGCTAAATAGAAGCTGAAGCCAACTCTATACTCATAATTACATACGAAACACAGAACTAAATTTGTTCTTACATAAGTATATAGGATTTTTTTTCGGGCGGCTTATACGAGTAAGTATAGATATATATATATTATATATCATTCGTGAATTCATAATAACGTTCTGTCGTACCTACATGTGTAAATATACATGCACTTAAACGTTGTTTCTCCGTAACGGATGATTTGAAAGCTGCATCTCGAAGTATCGACAGCGAGATTTCCAGCTTTGAAGTTAGAAAGTAAGCATGAAGGCCCACTTGTACCTTCGAGTCGTTATTTATCTGTGTGAGCGTAGAAAATAACAAAAATTGCTTATGACGCTTGAGTTAGATTGCTACTATATAAAAAAAAACTATATTGATATCTAGGTACATACAAGTAGATCCTTGCACGATAAATTGGGGTACTTTGAAGGTCCTCGGACGTCTATCCGAGTTGGTAAAGTTTTTGCGATTTTAAAATGTAGATATCATCGATCAATGTTACAATTACCTTAAGGCTCATCTTTACTCAAGTATATTCAATTTTTTTTTAAACCGTTTATGTGAATTTTGATGGTAAATTTATTTATGAAGGACTTTCGAGAAATGTTTGAGTTCGCTTTTACTCATTCTTGCTGATATAGTACAAAAAGAACAGTCATATTGTATAAGAAAACAAACACGCTAAGCTTTCATTGAAAATAACGTTTTATGCTATTTTTTATGATTCCAATGCATTGTTTGCTTTGTTATGTGGTCTCCGGATAGCATTTCCAGTAAGCTCTTGTTAGATGGTACAAAGCGAGTCCGTCCCTTTTAATGAGGAAGTGCTCTAGAAAACTTTACCGTGAACTAGGGATGTACTCTTATCGATAGATATTTCAAACGTTTAACGACTGGTAAGCTGACGAGCGCTATACTGCGAATGTCATTGTAATTAAAGGTTCGAGGTGACACTGCAGTTGTTATAGTTATTGTTTATAAAGGCAGGTACGCAGCCATTAAGCGTATGATATAAGTAAGTACTTATACTTAAGGTATAAAAGGCGTCATCAGATAATAACATCAATATCATGTTTATAAGTGAATAAAAAAAATCATCATCATTATGATATACTCTCTAATTTCATCTGCCATAATTCATTATTCATGAAATAATTATTAAAATCAACACAACCCCAATTCGATTTGATAGTGCAGTTAATATACCAGCATTATAAGATTAAAATCTTATAATTTTGTTAATAAATGACTAAACAATAAGAAACTAATCCTAATCCGTCTCTTAAGTAAATAAAAACCATCATTATGATGATTTTTTTTATTACTTATAAGCTTGATATTGATGTTATTATATGTTGACATCTTTTATACCTTAAGTAAAAACACTTACTTATATCATACGCTTACTTATATCAATATATTATATATTGACACAAACCGCATTTCATATTACTTGAATGAAGAAACTGACTCATTTGTTTATATTTTATGCATACATAAATTACGTTGACCAAATATCGACAAACTACAATCGCTGTTATGTTTCGATATATCGTTCAAATCAAAGTACATCCCTAAAATAAACTACAATTATTGTTACGATTCTTGCGAAATGTTACAGCTCTGTTCAGTATCGTGATTTACATCTTGCACAGCACAGTTATTACGAGTACAACCTTTTTATTTTGTACTCGTGTAACAATTGTAACATTTGTAACACTGTGTTTATTAGTAAAGCGTACATACATTGAATTGTTCTTTTTCTTTTTAGTGAATATTGTTCCGCATTTCTTGAGGTAATTATAATGTTGCGCATTATTTCGTTTGAGTTATGATTTTTTATCGAATTGCGTGTTCCAATTAAAACCTCTGTGTTGTGACCAAATATTAGCTGTATATGTAATGGATCTGATTGTAGTATGGTTCGCTCATAGAAGAATTAAGGTAATTCTTCTAAGGGTTCGCTTTAAATTTACCCGAAACTTTAGTTTTGTTTTTATTTTATCCGCTATATATATATATATATATATATATATATATATATATATATATATATTTATATATGTAATTCAAATATATATATATATATAGAAAAATAGACTACTAGACTATTAAGTATGTGACATAATGTGACATAAGTATGTACTTATCTATACGCATTTGAAAGATTTGTATGTAAGTATGTTTGTAACGAATTTCATATAAATAAGATTCATCATCATCATCATCCATCACCTCGCGGGTGAAACCGCGGAGAGCAGCTAGTTATAAATACAAGTACCGGGATGACCAAGCTTTGCTCACAGTTTGTTGTAGCAGTTTTTCATTGCATGAAAACACGGTTAAAACGACGTTTTCTAAAGATGAAGCCTAGCTAGATCGATTTCTCCCGACACCCCCTGCATACTAAATTTCATGACAAATTTCGTTGGAGTTTCCGAGATTCGAATTATATTATATACAAGAATTGCTCGTTTAAGGGTAATCCATAAGTTAATGTTTGTATGGTTCAATAGATTGGAATGAACTTTGATAGATATATATTTTACTTTTGGTAAAAACAGGGCAGAAAAGTACCCATTTCCCTGGGAAGTTGGAAAGCATAGACAGAGCTGGGAAAACTAGTACCTACCTAATAGTTATGACGTCTAAACTTTACTATAATAGTGTTATCAACCGGAAAGATTTGTATTTTTGTAACGAATAAGCTAAAAAGCGACTGAACCAATTTCAAACATTCTTTCACCATTAGAATGCTACATTATCCCATAGTAACATAGACTATATATTTTGATTTATCATCATCACCCATCTCCATGCGGGTGAAACTGCGGAGCGCAGCTAGTATGATATACATTTTTGTTATAATCTGAGATCTAAAGATCTTACTACAGATCTACTATTAGTAGTGTGTACATTTGGAATCTACAGCTAGTACAAGATACTAGATTTATGAAATTTAGGGTCACTAGTACTCCACTTTACAAATCAAGACAGACAGACGGACGTCGTAATAGGCTTCTTAACAAATAAAGTGTCCTATGGAACCCTACAAAAACAACTATTAGTTACAAACGTTTGATTTTATCAATAGAGAAAGTTCTGCGTCGTAATTAATTCTATCGATATCGATCAGCCCCGATAAGCCAATTTACGAAACTACTTTGGCAATGGTGTGTTTTCGCTTAAAGTTATTTATGTAACAACATTATCTACTTTATCTAAAGGCCAAAATGCATAATAAAACCTTTTGTTTTTCGAAACCATTGTTAACTTCTTTCAGGCCTAAATATAGAACTTTAGGCAAAGGACTGACCAACTTTTAAGGTGCTATATTATTCATGTCACTTTGTTCCAATTACATACTTGCTAGTTTCTCGGAGAAAACATTGCATTCAAACTGAAATAAACCTTGTGATTATACAACTCAACTTCAATATTAAAGCACCTTCATTGACTTTAAAGCCATTACTCGCCCAGCATTTTAATTACGGGATAAGGATCCTCTAGACGGCGTAGCAAAGTTTCTGAGAAGTTTCCGAATGAATGTGGTTAATTTAACGGTTCTCTCGAACAGTTGCGCAAGCTGAAGAACATTTAGTTAGCGAAGGATTACGCGAACCAGTTCGTGAAAAGCTCCGATTTGAATGGATCCGTCTGAGCTTTGATGAAGGAAGTACCTACCAAGAAAGTTTTGAATGTTCAAGTGATGCTAATACCAGTTATGTTGGCCGGTGTAGCGGCGGTTCTCATGTAGGCCAGGAGTACCATGGTCGAATAGGCCAATGACCTCTCTGCTCGTTAGAAGGGCCTGTTCAGCTACATTTCTCCGATAGCTTTTAAATACATTCGTTGATTTAAGGCGAATAACGTTGCACACCAATTAACTTTATGTAGAACGATCTAAATATCGGAAAAAGTTTCATTCAAATCACGTTAATACTTGCGCGCGTTGCTAAGTAGTTTGCCCTACACTTCACTCGAAAATACAAAATTTGGCATATTATTTGTTTATTACTATTACATTGTAATACAAAATAGTTATTTTTGTTTTGATGCGAGCATTAAAATTATCAACCGATTACGATACGACTGAAAAATTTGATGGTTGTTTTAGGGTAGGTACGCTCTAAGCTTTAGAATAGTAGTATTATACTATTTCTTAATTTGTGGTAGTAGGAAGTACTTACATATTATTATAAATTCGAAACGATGCGTTATAGGTACATGGATAGTGAAATTGACATCGCAAACACTATAACCGTTGTATGGATGTGTGAATAAGACTATGCTTGAACAGTCGTCCGTAGAAAGTTATGTTCTCAGGTCGTGAATGTTTCTCTTCGAGCATTTATCTACGCTCGAACTTGTTTCTTTATTGCAGAGACTAGCGAGACGATACCGCACAACAAAATAGGAAAAGTGCTTGATACCTTCCGCCAACAAAAAAATATTACCAATTTCATTCACGTAGACAACATCATGTCACCCTGTTTTACCGAATATTTAGAAGTGAATCGTTTTAGTTCTTCCTCATTAAATTTTGAATCTAATAGGAACTCCAAAATTTTGAAATTTTGAAATATGTACCGACTTCAACAAGTTATTTTTACCCTTTTTAGTGTTGAAGTTAGTTCCATTATTTTGTGGAAAAAATTTTGTCGGTCCCATTGTTGGGTAAACATTTTTTTTCACCATTTTTAGAGACTTACGGGATCGATTTTCATCCACCGGTATCAATGGTATTATTATCAAATCATCAAAATGGGCGAAACACTTCAGTTTTTGGAGTGTAACTAAAAAACTGATGGACCGAATTTGATGAAATTCACACGGGACCACCTCGGAAGTTTATTCTATTAAACAAAAAAGGAATCATACAAATCGGTTTTAAACAACGAAGTTTCCGCGAACACAAACAAAATTAGGTCGTTATTAGGTATCGTTATTAGGGTCAAAATCAGGGATACCTTCTTCTTTTTTTGAAGTCGGTTAAAAAAACCAATTACGTAATCAGAATACGGTACTTGATTTTTTATAGAAACGAACGTATATGTTACAAAAAATACATCATCTCCTCGAAATGATCACCTCCGTTTACTCACTTATTTCATTACATATTAGGTAGGTGCCTACCTATCTACATAATGAAGTACATACCATCTTTGTTAGATTCTGGACAGCATATTCAACCAAGTGCCGAGTCACCGATCGTGATCGAGGTTAATCGAGTTAATCGTCAGATTGCTCCGCACGCTTCGGCTTAGCCGAATGATTGGCCATTTCCCGATTAATCGCTGGAGCAAGGGAAAAAAGTGTAAGGGCCTAAGAACCAAGAGATAGTATCAATTTTAAAATCAATATAATAGCTGTTTTCTCCTAGGAATTGGCAGAAAGCTGAGCTACCTGAAGAATATCCTATGGTTCGTTATTTCAGTGCCATCAAAAGAACAGTGGTGGACAGGGTGGACTGACGAACTGATAAAGGTAGCAGGATGACGTTGGATGTAGGCCGCTTCCCACCGGTCCTTTTAAAGATTTGTGGGGGGGACTTATGTTCAGCAGTGGACGTCCTACGGCTGAGTTAATGATGAAAAGAACAGCAGCATGTGATAAATTCTAATACGAGGAAGATTGTTTCACAAAAACCTGCCAATATTGGTACATTTAGTTTTACCTTTCCATAAACCAACTGTGTAACCATATCTTTGTTATGCTTCTTTTTTTACTTTTTTCTTTTATATTACAGAACGGATAAACCTAATCATTTATGACATTAGCTCAAATTAAACCAGGCTCATATTGGTTGAAATTATACAGAGCTCATAATGACTCATCCTCGTTGAAGCTACACACGTCTTTAGTTACACCCGTTTGCTCAAGTTATTATCTTGTTATCTTTGGCAATATGAAGCACAGTTAGGATTTACAAGACCTGCTCACAAACATGTCATACAGGTATCAATGTGGGTGCAATAACTCACTTTCGCGTGACCTACAGTGGCCACTGTACATGTTGTATTGCGGTCGTGGCGAATGGGCTTACTGGTTTGCATACTGTCAATGATTTGTGGCCATATAACGTACCTACCCGAGACGAAAATCGAAATATCGTCTTTAGCAACGGCAACTGCGTGTCCATGGATGAGTATTGCTGAGAAGACGCTATAGTAGATTCACTTAGTTGTACAACCTGATTAGACACATATTATTTAAGTTATACCTAACAGTAGACAAGGTATCATCGATAGATGATAAAGGCGGGGAAGAGAGTCGCTTTAAAAAGCTTGTTCTTAAAAATATTGCGTCTACCACTTACGTATTAAGAACGATATGTCATTTATTTGAAATATTTATCGGGACTTATCACGTTTACGAGCTGCTCGTGATATTTGTATTTGGCCATGGCCATTGTAATATGGTCGAAACGTCGAGCGGAAGGTACATATTTTTACCTATATTAAATAATACGTGATAAGTCCCGGTAAACATTTAAAACATGTGTTCAAATCGCGAAAGTTTAAAAATTACTATGTCATTTATTTCTTCATTGATACAACGGACAAACTTCACATTGCCCATACTCGTAGAAGCAAACGCCAAAGTTAACGTAAATACAAAGGTATAAAACTAGTAAGTATGTATTATTTCAATATTTTATTATGTAATTATATAATGATAGGTTACTGATAAAACACCTCAAATCACTAACTTCAAAACGTGATAGATGTGCAAACGATATGTTCGTTTCCAGAACATCTCTCCTCCCCTGACTTTACTTATTATTTTCGCTTTATAATAAATAAACTCCCAACTATTTGCGATACCTGTCCTCTCGTCTCGGCGCATCTATAATAACTATATACGCTTCAGTTCGATCGATACCGTGCCTTAATTGCTGATATAACATCAAAGCATCAAGTAACAAAAACAAATACTGTAAAAGACAATTACCTAGTTTTTACTAAATTACCTGTTTTTTAGGAAGTACATTTGTGTTTCTAGTGCCGCCTAACGTATATTCAGTAA
Organism: Selenia dentaria; assembly: GCA_917880725.1. Classification (NCBI taxonomy): domain Eukaryota; kingdom Metazoa; phylum Arthropoda; class Insecta; order Lepidoptera; family Geometridae; genus Selenia; species Selenia dentaria. The sequence goes on from OU862878.1 coordinate 18,824,774, forward strand.
AATGTTGGTGAAAACGGGTATACGCGATAGTTCCGTCAAGAACGTAGCTCAATATCAACTATTGCAATAAAAAACAACTATATTTTATGTTAAAAACATAATCTAATGGCTGTATGAAGTAATTTGTCTACAAAGATTTATGTACGTGAAGGGTCTCCTCCAAAATTCCTAACAAAGAATGTGTGCAAAATTAATTAGATAGCAAAAATTCATTATGAAGATGAGCTTTTATTATAAAAGCTCTTTGTCAGCTTGCTTCTGCCAACCACGTTCCGTGAATTATGATTAAATTAAAATGTACCACCAAGCTCTTTCTTTGATTTTAAATTTATAATTTTCGATGGTTGTTAACATAGTCGAGAGTTTATAATGTTATTGCAAGTATACTCATATTAGGCACGTTTCGACGCTTTTTATTTTTTATAAATAATACGAAATTAAATGTCGTAAATATCTAGTTTTACAACTACGACGAAGTATTTAAAATTACGACCAAATACTTGTTTGTTAGCACGGTTATCGCAACAGTTTGTAGTACTTGTTTAACAGTGTAGTACAATGATTTTGCATTAAAAAGAGTTATACGAGTGTCAACTTAATTAGGAGTTTGGTACAAATATGAAACCAAATATCATTGAGATAGCCTTAAGTTTAGATTGTGTTATGACGGAAGCAGAACTGCTAGGTTCATGACAGTTACTTTTGCGCTTCGCTCCAACCGTAAAGGGCCATTAAAATGGAGAGTTTCTCGAACTTTTCTTGGCGGAAATCGTAGTAGCGTAAGATTCCTTGCAATCAATAATCGCCATAAAATTATAGTAAATAGGTATTTTATGAAAAAATGAATTATTATTTGAAAATTGTAACAACTTCCATGTTCAAATGATTTGCTAAGTCTGATGATCTCAATTAGCGTAGCTTTTCATTGCATAGGTACTATAGCCCCGCATTTTTGTACTGCGTAAAATATATGTATGTAGGTAAACGTGCTTTTACAATACATGTAGGTACGTATAGTACTTAACATACGTCCGTAACTTTACCGCATACTTATTTTAATGGTATTATACTGCGTACCATAATATGTTTATATAATGGAGATCATTTGAAGCAACGTGCAAAGATTTAAGTTCCTAGAAGACATTACGACGGGCAATGTATTTCGTAATATAATACGAGTATATTGAGTAAACATAGTGGCAGTACAGATTTAACAACAGAAAAGAACAACATATCGACGCATCGATTATGTACCTACATACTTCGATGAAAGTATATTTCATAAAAGGGTAGGTACATAATATCTCACTCAATCACTCAACCACTATAGCAATATTGAGTTATCAAACAAGCCACAACCAAATAAATAGTCTTAGAAAATAGTACCTAGTCAAAGCAAGGTCAGTGTCCGTTAATTTATAAATGCAAGGAACAAGTCATTGACCTTTTGCTCCTATCAATGACTAGATGCACCAATGAAACCTTTACTATTAAAATTACTGCTTCTACAGCGAGCCATGGTCAACATTCTCACGTTTTCTTCATAAATTTAATGTCAGACGGTACTTTATCTTAGTATCAATACGCTATGAATCTTAATCATATTTTTGTAGGTTTCTTAGTATTCAAGGTTCTTACAAATTGCAGGGAATTTCCCGTTAAGCACGTACTATGTTTGTACCTGTATGAAACGCGCATTAAAATTAAGGAAACATTAATAAGCAAATGGAATGAAGTATTTAAGTATGTCCTGATTTATTGGTAAATTATGTGCTTATTTGTGATGTGCGATATTTCAACAAGTTGATGAGAGTTATTCATGTAATTTACGTATCAGTGACAGAACATTTGACATGGAATCGTTTGACTTCACCACTATTTTACCGTTCGTAAAGCTAAAAAATAAAAATCATGCTTTCGGTTCAAGAAAAATTTACATAACTATATTTTGACATATTATATCGTTTCTAAGCAACTAAAAACAAATTCATAAAAAAATAAAATTACAAAGAGTATCAAAAAGTTTGGCACAGTCGTGCACATTCGAGCATGTTATGGAGGAGGAATGCAATGCATGTTACTAAGAGAGAGATGAACATAAAAGAGTGATGGGTGCAATGGCCAAGGTACGAGTATCAACTAAAGAAAATTTGTATCGATTGCGTGACGTACTATGGTGACAGAAAGAGAAAACAAAACAAAAAGATGTAATGCACCGAATCAATATAAATTGGAACTATTGCAATTAGACGATGATATTAGTACCTGCACAAGTACCTATCTGTCGACCACTGACTAATTGAGATAAAATCGACACTCTTTAAAATGCTGCCCAAAACTGAATCTCTGAGTCTTACTTATAACATCAGTTCTGATAAGCCAGATAGGGGACAAGAGCCCAAACGTTGGATCCATTGTCCTTTAGAAAAGCGCATGCCTGTCGTTCCGCGACACGACTCGCATCCGGCGCGGCGTCCCATGAACGATCTCGTCATCCGACACCTTACGGTCGTCCACGTTTCAATATAAACTTTATATCTCGAGCTTTGGAGTCAACCTACAACTTACATACTGGTACCTATACAGGCAGTGTAAATGAGTCTGCGGTTTCCTGCCTCGCAAACAGCCTGCTTTAGATTCCATTGAATGAAACTAGTTTCGCGTCACGATAGCGGGTTTCAATGGGTTCTTTGAATAGACAAGCGGATCTGTTCGAAATAAAGTAGTCAAAGTAGCTGAAGTGGAAGCATTCGAATAGAATTGTAATTTTTAACACTGATTTTGTTGTAGATTTAATTAATGTTTTTTTGTTAATTTGGGCAAAAACTTAGCATTGCCAACCAGCGTGCCAATGCCGCCAGCCTTTTGGCCACTTTTCCCCCCACCATGGGGCTTATAGATTAGTTTTTTTTTTATATTTTTAATACCTTGTAAATAAAATATTCGTTAGATCCAAATAAATCAAAATTTTATATGTCAAATAACTTTAACGATTATTGTAAATAAATAACTAGATAAACTTGTAAGTTGTATTTAATTTGTATAAATTTATAGAAATGTCAATTGCTGAACAGAATGAATGGATCGAATCTTAAAAATCGTTACCTAATGATACATTTACGCGTGCTTTTGACCATTCATTACTACCATGTCTCTGTATGGTAATTGATCCAGCAATTCGCATATACCTACCTAACGTTTTGAATCGATATGCATAATACATAATCTGTACCCCTGCCATCGATCTCTTCCAAACTACAACCTGCGAATAACTACGTTTATAGATTTGGCGTCACATCGTTACTCACCAAGTAATTTAAAATAATAATTTACAAATATGTTTACACACATACCCCGTACTAGGATTCCATGTGTCGCAAGAGACATAGATACACACAGGAACTCATTACAACATCCAAGACCATATCTTCCCAACACACATATATTCGCCCCAGTCAGGAGTTTTATCTGGGACGCTGCACTTCTAAGGCAGGGTCGCTACCAATCGAGTTGACGATTCCGTCAAACTTAGACCGTTTGACGAAAGTAATTCTATGTAGTTCCCATTCCAGAACCCTATAGAAAAACTCTGCCATATACTTATATTGTGCAATGGATCCAGCCGTGCGATTCTCTAAGAGCAAACATCGTTGCATCTTTGACAACATCCTTGGAACAAATGAGAAGATGACAAGAAACGTTGGATAAACAACCTTATGTAGATACACGGCGATATTTCATAAAGGATTTGACATCCGTGAGCTCATCATTAGAGTCATCGTGAATCATTAGAGAATCGCACGGCTAGCTCTGCTGATCTGAAACCCAAATATATTTGACATTACTTTATGACAAACAGTTTACGGCCGATTTCAATAACCTATCTATGGTCGGTTTACCTTACTAGAGATAGATATTTGACACTATTTGTATGGACGTTATGTCAATTTCTATCGGTATTAAGCTAAACCGTGGATAGGTAGAATATTGAAAACGGCCGTAAAACAGGTACATACTTACGCAGTTGTGTTTATCGATTGACAGGCATGGAAAGCATCTTGGAAATTTCAGATAGACAATTTATGTAACAAAATTGCTAGGTTTTCATATGTGCCTTACGCAGGTTGCGACACTTGCGACAGACAGATCGCGTGAAGCAGCTTTAAGTACAAATATCACACACGGGTATGTTTCTGCAGTTCTGAAACGTGAGCTAATACTATGGGGCACCTCTGTCGACATTATTATAGTATTTGTAGCTCAAAAATTATATTAGTGACTTTGGATATGCTGACAGTTATAAACCACGATTTAAAGAACTAGAATATTTTGCTTATTCTATGCATATGCATTACAAGTATTTGTTTGTTTGAATAGTTGTTTTCAAGCATGATTGTTGTTTTCTGAAACACTCTGAAGTTCTTAAACAGTGCTCTTAATATCACGAGCAAAGATTAAATAATGTCTATTCGTATATTAAAATTTAATAAACTCCTTAATATATATTACTTATATAAAATAAAATCTTTGAGTACATAGTTACTATTTCTTTATATTTATTGAGATCGCGCGGGCGGAGGTGCGAGGGGTGCGATAACATGCTCTGGTCTTTCTGGAAATTAAGATTTTTAAGAGCTGCACCTAACAGCACCTATAAAAAATGATACAAATGAAAATGTATTTATTTGCTGCATAAAATACCTTAAGCTAAAGTTTAACAAATTTAATTAAAACTAAAACTAAACTAGGCATACAAGGTATTAATGCAGAGAGATTTCAATAATGATGCAGATTTATCTAATGATCGCCACACTAGGCTCAGCCTGTATCGTGGCGACCTGGCTCAGATTTGCTAATTTGACATTACACCTCAGCTGACGAAATAATACTAATATGTAAAAGAGTACCCTTTAGAATGTATCAAATGTTCTTAAATATGAATAGAATAATATAGATTTTTCTTATTATATATAGCAGACATGTTTGTTCATATTAACTAATCATTAAGCACCAAAATGACCGAAGGCTGAACCGATTTCAATCAATCATAACCATACTTTTGAACAAAAACCTATCGAAACTATAATGCCGCAGACATACAGACGCTCACACACACTGCGGCTCAGTTGCCAATTTCGGCGCCCTTTTTCGCTGAGGGCTGAAAAAGCTAAAAATAATAGGTAATTAATAAAAACTTTTTTTGTTGCAGCCAACGCACCCGTTCGTACGAATCCGACGAGCATGAAAGGGGGGCGTGTGAATGGTGCGAGTGTGCTCTTGTCATCACTTTGGCTACCATCTTGCTCATTGGCGTGTCAGCCCTCACCATCTTCTGGGTGCTGTACTACCGGGATGGATATGCCTGGGACGGTGAAAGCCCGGACAAGCAGTTCAATCTGCATCCCACGCTTATGGTGGCAGGATTTGTCACCTTCAGCGGTTTCTGTAAGTACCTAAATCTATAATTACACTTATAAATCTGGAGAACCGATCACTTTTTTTTAGACAAAAGCTAAATTTAATGCAGGCAACATAATTGAGTTAATATCCTCAGATCAATTTTGTACGCACACTCTTTAAGAATCCCCAATAATAAAACGTCCAGCGGAGTTTAAAGTTTTGGATGCGTATGGTGGTCATTACTCTTTGCGAGATTAGCTAATAACATCTACACGCACTTGCAATACCACTTGAATTAAATGATTCTGGATTGAATTGGTATTAGTCATTAAGTAGGTAAGTACTTTAAAATCGACTTTTTTATGTTAAATGTTTCATTTTTTTTACGAACATACATTGGATTTTCACTCATAGATTGTTGGACACGTTCGAGTGTGTCAAATAATAAACTTGTTTATACATTGGGCGGCCAGTATTTTGAATTTGAACCATTGATTCGATTTCAACATTAAAGTGTGATTTTATCCCATTTCTGAATGATATTCCGCTGAGGCAGAGTTCGGATTTAATACGCTATGCATTATATATTTTTTTCGTTATACACTACGGCACTTGTGTGCTGTTTACCGTTTAAATACTCTATCAAAGTTAATAGGTACTCTATAATATGATTGTTATTAAATTTCCATGAAGGGAGCTGCAAATTCGTTCGAGCCTCCCGTAACAAGCGCGTCTGTCGTATTTCAAAAATAAATAACACTCACCCTCTTTGGATACCGTGCATTTTAGATTGTGCATAAAAAAGCTGCAAAATGAGTGCATGAATGAATATGAATTTATTTTATATTCATTTTTTACATAAACTATTTTCAGTGTCATATGTTTAGTTCGAATATGTTCACATGGTATAACTAATATGAATACCAACAATGCAAAACCATTCCTTATCTTTGAAAATGTTTTTCCGAATCTGATTTATTTGTCATAAATTTAACTCATCATTTGTGAAGATAATATCTTAACATGAGCTATAAGTTATTCTGAGACATGAGTGCGTAGGGATACGGATCACCACATCATACCTAATATGTAGTGACGAGACGGGTAAGCCACCTGATAGGTACGGTAAGCACCACGCTTTCCCCTGACAGTTGCCGTGCCACCCATATCTTAGTAATTAAGTTTTGTGTGGCACTGAGCTACTACTAACGACCGCTATACCGACACAATAATGCTTGTATTAATTTATTGATTCAGGCGTTACTTTGCGGAAATCCATTATCAAAAAAACGATATTAAAAAAATATTTAGTGACACTTCCGCTGAAGTGTCAGCGGAAGTGTCACTAAATATTTTTTAATGCTTGTATTGCTTAGCGGCAAAATATTTTACACTGCAGTAGTATCAAGAAGACATCGACTAAACAAAGCTAACACCTAGTAAGTCAAGACTCATCACCTCTTACGATTCGCAACTCAAAACTCCGCCCCCTCGTGTAATGCCTGCAACAGACAGAACGTCGCTCTTCTCTTCTCTTCTCGTCACACGACTTGCTTTTATTTCAACTCATAACGGAAAAACATAAGTGTAATAAACAAAATAATTTTCCCAATTTCAGCGGTGTTGCTGTACCGTATCTGCCGCTGCTTCCGCCGTATCTACGTGAAGCTTCTCCACGCCATCTTCCACGCGTTGGCATTCCCCTGCATCGTGATCGGATTCCTGGCAGTGCTGGATTATCATAACAAGAAAGGCATCAATAATTTCTATTCACTGCACAGCTGGATTGGCTTTGTTGCTATGGGACTGTTTGGATTACAGGTAGATTAGATAAGCAATCAGTAGACATAGATTAGCGTTAAATTGCATTTTTCATTTAAGTGAACCAGAATAAGAAGCTCCATCGAAACAAGGATAGCGCTATACGTCCGTGTGCAGATGAAGAGAGATTGAAGACAGCCTGACGCCCATACTTGATACGGAATTTATCCTGCAAAAGATATCCCACGGATTTCTGAAAAAAGTTGGCGGTACCGCGTTATATCGAAAGGACCTCGTTTAATATCGATATCGTGAAAAATAAAATATAAACAATAATTTTTCAGAAGCGGGTTTTGTCCGTTAGTTTTATATTAACCACTTAAGATTAATTTAGAACCTATAAGTCCCGTTACGAATAATAATCATTGTGTCGTAAATATTTTGGCATAACGTTTTTAAATTTGTTTTATACAGTGGAGACACTTTCAATTTCATTTGTTACTAACATTTGTTAGTACTGATCTACCTAACTATGTCACAAGGTAATATGTCTTCTACGCAGACCTAGCGCCTACGCTCTGTTTAGCTAGATCTGTTTCTTACTAATATACTTACATTTATTTAAAGTAGGTATGATGATTATAAAGAAAGAGTAGAAGAGTAACGAAAGAGTCATTGAGTGACACCAGAAAGAGGGTACGGTCCACTGGCTAATCTAATTAAATACCGTGTGCTTGTGATCAATCACTCACCAGATAATCAAGAACCATTGAATGTTTTTCAAGTACTTAAACCCAATGAGCTGACGTCATGCTATTGTATTAGGGTTACTATCAGCAGTGACCACTATCGCTCTTTGATTGGAATAGAATCGAATTTTACTCTCTGTATACTTGCCGGTTTTTATAACTTTTTTTACTTGTTTGTAGCTAAGTAAACAGTGTAAACGTAAACACACTGACCACATGACCACATGGCTGTCGGTATCACAACGGATTTTATTTCCAGTATAGATACTCAACTGGACAGAAAGTATTCTATAAGATTTATAGAGTCAAACAGCGAAATTCATTCCAATTGTAAAGATACACCTTATTTAAGAAGAGAAGGACACAGGCACTTACCAGTTACTACTGAAAGCCTGATGCGTAGAATAATAACAATAACAATTGTGTCTGCTTCACAGTACGTAGTCGGCTTCTTCAGCTTCCTCCTGCTGCTGATTTGCAATAAGGGAACAGCCGGTTTCCGCGCTTCCCTTGTGCCAGTACACGCCGCTTTCGGTATCCTGACCTTCGTCCTCGGAGTGGCCGCATGCCTCACCGGGCTCACTGAGAAGGCTATCTTCACACTTGGGTATGTCCACTACATTATTGAGAAAAGATCCTACATTTCATACAAGTTTCTTTTCTGAGTTACATTGAGTTTTTCAGTAGCGTTTGGAGAATTCTTTGGGGATATAGTGCACCAAACAACAAAATCATTCAGTTTCGCAACAATATTCAATCCTAGCGTCTTTAATATGTCTGATATTTTATATCCTGTCCTTGTATAACAATTTAAAGCATTAGATTTGGTAACTAGAATTAGGGCCAACTACGTGAAGTCAAGAGATGGAGCGATTTTTTTGTAGATAAATTGTTTAATGCATTTGAACATTATTATAACATTGTGAGTTAGCATTACATTTGTCGACATTAAGACCATAACTTGTAGGTCAGAATAGACCAAAAGTCGCGGAATCTTTTGATAATACTCCAGAACTTTTGGAACAAAGCGGTACCCTTTTTTTTCTATGCATAATGTTCAAATGGAGTGTAGCTATAATTTTGATCAAAAATACTTTCACCAAGCTTCCGCTGTAAATAACTGCATGTATTTGAAACTGGATCAGTTTGGTATTGGATAGCTTTATTGAATTCTCCAAATGCCTCCTCTGTTTGTGAATGTTGCACGTTTGTGCACGTCTTTAGCATGTTTTTTCAGTCATGTCACATACCAAATATTACTATGTCCAATTACTCGCACTCGTCTTTGTTTTGTTTGCTACACCTTTTACGTCTGAGCCACTCATAAGATTCCCCTTGAACATTGAACCTCGTATCAAAACACTGAATTCAGTACTAGATACAACCTTGACTTAATAAATTTCAGCACTCGATTTAACTTATGCTGAAGTTAAAGGAGATTAAGGACTAAGATTGTACAACAGTATCTCTTTTCCACTCTTGTAAATCGTTTAGTCCCTAAACCGGTTCTTAATATGATTCTTATGATAGTTAAAAAAAGTCTTCACGGAAGGATCTCAGTAGCTCAGACGTAAATCTCACAAGTTTCATAGATGCTTCTGTGTATGTCAGTAGTTTGTACGTATTCGTATCCACAGCGCGGACCGGTACAGCAACATGGTGGACGAAGGCATCATCATGAACGCGATCGGAGTGGCAATGGTCGCTATACTGGCAGTCGTCATGTATATCTTGTCGAGGGACAAGCTCAAGCCAGTGGAAAGAGACGGCATGATTAGATCCTCTGTAGACCTTTAAAGTTAGATTGATGAGAACCTCGTTGAAATCGACTTTAGAGAGATGTTTTATACGTATGTCATGTAAGAAGAACTCATTCAAAAATTATCCGTTGCATTAATACTATAAGCACATATTTTCTTATGTAAATGATGCAAGCTACCTTAAATCTCGAAAAAAAACATCAAAGAATTATCCATAGAGTTGAACATGTTTTAAATTGTAAAATAGATTGATTTATAATTAAAAATAATATCAATTTTTATTATTTTAACATTAGTAGATAGTAGTACCTAATGTAAGTATAATATGTAGATAGGCATTTAATATTGATATGAATTATAATATTTCGTAAGACATAGGTTTTGTAATAAATAGGAATATAAAGAACTAAATAGAATCTATACAATTGAGGCTTATAGAGTTGAGTCTTTGGTCTGTATCAGACCAATATGATATTTTTATATAACTTACAAAGTAGATTAGGTACACTGTATGTTTGTTGCATTATAATAAAATTATTGTCAGTGCATGAGTCTTTTACTTTTCATATTTAGCTAAAGTAGTGGGTGGGTATAGTTTAAGAGCAGTACTTTATACCTGCAGTACAACTCATGCCTCCACAACTTGTACAATTTATTCACTTAGGGCATATTATCTGTCAAAATCACAAAAAAATATAAATAAGTAGTAGGGCCAGAACACCTGCCGTGGAGGCCGTACTTTCCAGCTTTTTATGCTTTGATCGAAAAATATTGTAAAAAGTATTCTTATTTAAAATGTCGTATTGGAAAGGTTTTCTATGTAGTACTCTCTTTCTCTACGTTTTATTATGCTAATGTTATGTATATGTTTCATCAAACAGTTTATTCATATTTATTACGAGAATTAGCATAAAATTGTCTTAAAAATTACAATATTAATAAACTATTGAAAAAGGAAGCCAGACTTCCCCGCTCTGACCTTAGTTACCTCCATAATGCGTTTTACATATTTTAATTAAATTGATTATTAATGTAAGTACCAATACACCCATGATATATCTTCAAAAACAAATAACAATTCCTTCTGTAACTGTCTGGCTGCATGTTGCATGTGTTGTTATTGTGATGTCTCGTCTATTTTAGTTTCATTGGCTGTTAAACACTTTTATGACCACACACCATCCATCACTGGCACATAATAATCATAAGCTTTTTATGTTCTTATGATTGTTATTCTTGACAACCACTTGTTGGGAAAGTATAATTATGTTTCTGAACATTGGAAGGTAAGTTTTGCTCTTTTGGGTATGTTCTATTTTTTACTTTGCCACTTTTAAGTAGATCTTATCTTAATATTCGATTATATTTGCTTGTAATTTGAATTATTAGAGTTTACGTATATAAAATAATCCTGGCTAGACGTTCTTCACTTGATGGTAAACGTCTGCCTAGTTCGTAGTGGTTATTATAGAACTTTCAACATACTTCACAATATAGGTACAATTTACTGTAAGTACCTACTTAGGCAATATAGGTACTACTACCTACCTACGCAATCGTATCTGCCAGTGACACCTCAACTTACATTTTAGTGAACGACATTTTCGATCTCAGGAAAATAGATTTTGTAATTACAACTTACCTAAATCTGCCTAGAGACTGCAGTTGGCAGAATATTTTACTTCATTATTAGCATTTAAAACTCGTCAGTCAAGTTTTACACGAATTTAAGCACAAGAGTTTTGATACGTTGTCTAACTTCCAAGTAGCATATATACTGACCTTAGTTAGCTAGTCCGCTCTAAACTTTTGTCCTCCACTGAAATATAGAACAAAAGCTAAAAATCACTCAGGTATCTTAAACGAAGTCCGATGCAATAATGTGTAGTTAGTTACATTTAAAATTATCACATCTACACATATAGCCACTATATGAATGATGTCACGTTCATTTCTTGAAGCTGTCGTAAGCTCTATCTAATACTACTCCAGGCTCGAGCGGCGTGCTTAGAGACTACCCCGCAGGAATATTTTACGGGATAAAAGGTGTCATATGTCTATTTGTGGGCTATATTTGTGCCAATGACAGGCTGGTTGGTAGATCCCGGCCTTCTGACCCATATAGCCACTATATGTGTGTGTAGAATTTTCTGTGAAACCCAGGTATTTTAAAATATTCTTCCTTCATTCCAGGAATCCTAATGTTTTAATCGTTTCGTGTTGTACACTTTTGTACTGTTTTTCTTAATCAGCGTCAAGATATATATTTTCATTGCAAAATTGAGAACCGAATTTGGCATCTCCCTGATAGAAATTTTAATCTACAGTAGGTTAATTTCCTTGAGATAAGCTAGAATTCAAAACCAATCTTGTGCTCTTTAATGTAAAAATATAAGGCTAGTTGGCCTATTAGTTGCTAGTTTCTGAATTACAGTCTGATACAAAAGTTTAGCGCGGCCTTTCAACCTGATATTGACCACATTATTAACCACAATTCTAATACTAACTTTGGGCGCATGCGGTGTACCTACAGGAGCGATGTGTACTCCAACCTGCCGACTGAGGGGATCATCATCAACGCGATCGGGATGTCCATTGTGGCGGTGGCCATCGTGGTTCTCTACACCGTCCGCGGCACTGGCGGCTACCGTCTACGGAAGGTGGCCCAGCATCCCAGCTAAATGGGTAACCAGCAGGCAGAGTTTGGTGACGAATTGATTACACATTTCTGAAGGCTTTGGAGCTAGTCGTTTATTAATGAGGAAATAGGCATACACCACGGAAAATTATCATTAAATTGTTATTATTTTTCATATGTAACTCCTTGCAACAGTGCTGTCTAATGCATACCCAAAAGTACTAGGATGCAGTAGGTACTACAGAAAAAGAAATGCTGCGAGTAACGATCCTTGAGGGACCCCTGCGCGGGCGAGACAAAAGTATTGTGTAACTGAACTCGATTATGAAAAAAGGTACACAAAGATACAACTCTTTTGGATAGACTGTGTAATGGTGTAATGATGCTACGAGCAGAAGACAACTTCTGTTCGTAGCAATATGTCTGATCATCTCCATTTGAAAAGAGATAACATTTTTTACGATACATTAGGTGCTTTTGATAGTAGTACTTATCAAAAGAAAAGCACCTTTTATAAAATGTGAGTTGCAAACTGGAAACTACACTAACACTTCATATCCAAATCTACAAGCATCTTTGCCCAAAATCTGCATAATTCAGTGGTGTGTTAATATTCATAAGCTATTCCTCTTACAACCGACTCCAAGGACTTTGCTACGGTTCGATACGATCTTTTGTTTTATGGTATTGTTGGGTGTCTTCTCGTCAAGCAGCCAAGTGTGATAAATATCTTCTTAAATGCTGCATAGATCATCAGCTAGGGAACTAAGGCTTTGAGAAACCACGTATCTAACTAAATTTTACAACAAGCAAACGGATTTCTCTAAATAAGATTCTCTTTTGGCTATAAGTGTAAATTTCATGCAATACCATGAACTTTCATGCAATACCATGAACCTTAATTTCAGTTAATACAAAACAGATATAGGTAATATTGCTTAATTTTAAGATACCGTACCTGTATGGTATGTGATCATCTACAAAGTCACAATGTATCACCAGAAATACCTATAAATAGGTATTTTAAATTGTAGAGATCTGTCAATACTCAATACCATATCTACATTTGCCAACACAATTCGTCACCAAATTCTACTATTGTTATCCAAAACCAGTTTGTGAATTGTTTATATGCTCGATAACGATAACACCATGACTATCTTATAGGAGTGTTCTGTAGGCATAACACGAACGTTCAGCAAACTCTTCCAATATTTTGTAAATTAATTTTAAATCATTAAAAGACATTGATTCCTGTAACTGATTAAATACATATATTGACAAGTTAATTAAACATATAAATTATATCATTTAGCTCAATTTGCTAACTTTAGGTTATACAAATTATATTATGATGATTGATGACATATTTTATTGTTCTTGGGGTTGTGCGTTGTTTCAATTTTAAATTATTATTATAATTGTAATAAATTATTGTGACTTGATTCCGTCTTAGTCAAAATTGATTCGACTGACATTGGGAATGTAAATTTTTGTGATTTGATTGATTCTTGTTGATTAAATAAAACACTGTTATTGCATACAATTTATCGCAACTTGGTTACTTAGTTTATTGAATGTAAAAAAGCCATTATGAAATGTTAAACTATATTTATTCGGGAATTAATTTGCTGGCATAGTTGAATACATTTTTGATTATAATATATTTAATATGATTTATTTAAAATCGTACTCGCTATATTGTCGTAACATTAAGGATAGATAAGTTAGGAACTAAGGTGAGTTGATATAGAAAGCTTACATCAGAATGAAGAAATTGGGTTTGAAAGTATTGTTTTACGTAATCAGAAGCTCTACATAATTTCAGAGGCCATACATTACTTCGATGCTGTCAGTGTCGACATAACCGTCTAGTTTAGTAATTATTTTTTAGGTATTAGAGGTAACTTGTATATACATTTTAAATAATTTAATGTAACGTGCGAGTGTTCGATAGATGTAGTACGTGATGAAGTAGATAAATTCACCATTTACATAATATTTAATTATCAATGGAAAATTTGATGTTTTTTTGTGTTTTTATTGGGACAAATAACAGTTGTAGTCTCTGATAATGTTATGTTAAGAAATGCTCTATGCTCTCGGTGTGATGCAGTCTAAGTAGAAACTGAACTGTAAATGTGATCTTTTCGTAAGTGAAAGATTTTCTACACCAGTTCTGTAGTTATAGACTTCATCGAGTTTGTTATATGAATAACTACTTATACATATTATTATTAGATATACGGCGAAGTGTGCTTTCACCGTTCACTATGTGAAAGTCCTAATAAAAACTCAAGAAATATTTGTAATATTCATGTCTACATTTGCATATTGTAGGGTAATTTATTTAAGACAAGTGTTCATCCATGTTGCCAAATTCGATGTAAAGTGGTATGTCATTTTAATCAATTATTACTGTGTATTTATAATATATACGAGTAGCATGTTTATCAATAACTTTAGGATTACGCTCAAGGTGTTTCATTTTGTATAAGAGGTACCTACCTACGCATTTTTTATTCTTATGTATAAAATCTATACTTACCTACTTGCTATTTAATTATACAAAACGTAAGATATAAGTATTCATTTTTGTAAAAATTGCATTCCAAAGCACATTCGATGATTTTTCATTAATTTTTGAGATTATACAAGCCGCATTAAGACTGCATTGAAAAATACTTAGGTCCTTAGGTAACTAGTCCTTTGCGAGGATTTTTGGCACACGCTAACCTTTGTAACAGATATTAAATATTCCAGTATTTGCGGGGATCCCTATTTAAACCTGGGGCCAACATTTTATAATACAAGAAATACTCCATTTGTACAGTGGAAGATTATGTTTATTTTGTAATAGAATATTAAGTCACTATTTTATAACGGACATTGTTAGTATAACCTTAGCATTAGCTCATTTGGTTTCTCCATTCAAATAGTTTGTCAAAAAGCACATCAATATAGCTCAAATAATATTTATGAAGCGTTGGGGTTATAACAGTTTTTGGAATGAAACATTTACAACTTTTTGACGAATTTTCTTTGTTTCAAGTGTTTGCGATAATCGATTTAAACGATTATTTTTCACATTTATACGTCAAAATCTCGTACTTTGAATTTCGTAAGTTTATTCTATAGAACAAGTTTAATTCCGTTTCGCCATTATTACAGAGGCTTCGTATTTAAGGATGCCGCCTCCTTTTGTATCAGTGTAGCTTTACAGTGTACTCACCAAGAGATAAATATATAATGGTACCTGCTTATCGATGTAATAATTAAGATTAACCCGTTATTGCAACTAAGCAATGCAATTTAAATTTATATTTCTTTTCTTAAATATTGAAATATAATTTCGCAAACTTCGTTGTGTTGCAGTAACTATTGGTTGGAAAAGGAATTTTATCACTGTTTTACATTTTGAAATATTTATACGGCATACATTATGGTACATTAAATACTTGTATTAAAATACGTATGCGTTGTTTTAATTTATACTCTCGAAATCGGATCTTCAGGAAGGTACTAACGTGATGGTAACTCACAATCCATGGCGCCTACAAAAGTGTTGTCACGTATACTACTCAAAGTAGATCGAACAATCTGACTAAAGCAGAATTGCCACTGAGGCCGGTTTTCCAAAACAATTTTCGACTTGAGCGGAGATTTGATAGTAAATGTTATACGAAATTTACTCAGAACTATACTCATAACTATATATATATATATATATATATATATATATACCTACTAATCTATCTAGATTGCCTAGATTCAATGCTGATTTCTGGGATACCGCACTTAGAGTACCGAGCTGCTAGAGAGCAGTGAGCATTCTATACGTCAGTATCACGTATGCCTTTGCGCCTTAGGCTTGTTACCTATTCATACATATCAGCCCTCACCGAAACAGTTCAATAACTTATCGTATCATTTAGGTAATTAGACATTTATTTCGTAATATCATGTCTTAGTTATTCAAAACATTGAGTAGGTGGTCTCTTCTTCAAGTGGCCGGCATGATAGGTTCCTGATATTCTATGCCTTGAAGCAATAGGTACTCTGCCAGCATTGCAGTTGGCATGTAATAGGCGCTGTAGGAAGCGCAATTGCTGGCTGAATTAGACACTAGTTCGAAATTCTGGGTGCTACTGCAACTGTCATGGGCAGACGTTTTTACTGATATAGCATTAGTTGGGCGTATGAGTAGCCCGTCTGGTCTCTTAATCCTTTCTATACCGTGATAATTAAAACTTAGGAATATTTATGAATGAAACTGACCTATATATACGTCTCTGGGACGCAAAGGGTTAAAAGGATTGCATAGCTCGTACTTTCTATACTAAAAGAAATAACTCTTTTCTACCTCTAACATTGTCCGATTTCAGTGATTTTTTTTGTCAGTATTTCAAAGTACTATAAATTTACTTATTTAGAACTTAAATAAATAGAAAAAAAAATCAAAACGTACGGGCATAGTAAACAATGTGATGATAACATTATGCAATCCTCTTAAATGTATAAGAACGTAGGTATTTTTGTTTCAAATAAGTCGTGAGTTTCACACATATTTTTATCTACCGACTTCCAAAAAAAGGAGGAGGTACTCAATTCGACTGTATTTTTTTCTTATGTTTGTTACCTCATAACTTTCGACTGGGTGAACCGATTCTCAAAATTCTGTTTGAAAGCTGGTGCTTCCCTTGTCCCATTGAAATTTCATCAAATTCGGGCCAGTAGTTTTTTAGTTACACTCCAATGACTGAATGGAATGGAAGTCGGTATAAAATTTTTCAAATTGTACTTGTGAATTATGAAAATCCTTGCTCGCGCAATTAGCCGATGTTATTGAATTTGGGCATATCAGACGCCCATCCTCAAGGAGTTTACACTGCAAGATCGCGGCGACCACAGCGGACTGCAGCGCGCTCAGCCCGGCGCGAGAGCAGCGACGCGATCGCGGGCCGACACTAGGCCTATACCTACACCAACCTGGGCTGGCACTGGGCCTGCGTGTTAGATTATGACACATATTCTCTAAAAGGTATATTAAGTACCTATAGTAACAAGAACAAAAAGACCAATATAAGACAAACATATCCATTTATTGCCTTATCGACAACCATTTAAGCAATAAAAGAGATTTGCGCACGAAATGCTTTTAAAGTATCACCATAGAAGTAAAATCACACATTTACATATATCACAAAAGAACTAACATGAGAGCTTTATAATTACTGATACATTAAGAAATAACGCTATACCTACTACAAGAGTAGACTGGTAGCATGTCAGTGGGGCTATTATGTATTTCAGTTGCTAACAAATGTTGATTGAAATCGAAAAAAATGGCGGCTCTATGTCACTTTTGTCAGCTCCAGTCATCAACTTACTAACATTTTTGCTTACTGGAGTTGTCAAAAGTAGCATAGAGCCGCCATTTTTCAAGATTTCAATCAACATTTATCAGCAACTGAGATACATAATAGCCCTACTGGTCTGGTCAGTAATTGATGAACAAAGTTAATATCTGTAGCTCTACCATGAGTTGGCAACATAAATGTCATCTATAGTCGATACTCGATCTCGCCTACCTATTAAGCTTGCGATTGGCGTGCTCGCTATCAATATTAGTTCTTTAATTGGCTGCAAGGTGGCACTGTTATTTTTTCATACATTTTTTCGCGGCAGTCGATACCGAGCAACGATTGGCGTCAATTTTTAACTCATGGTAGACCTACTGTCTGACCTGTTTTGGGTGTGTGCATGTGTATAAATAAGTATGTATATCAGTTACCAGGTTACCAAAGTAAAGGCTCTGCCTGGTTTAGGGCCTAAAGACCTTTTATGGATATTGTACCATATTAATAAAGTTCATGAGACGCTGTATGCGTACAATCCCTAAATTAAAATATGTTGCGTTCACTGTAAGTAATTTTGTGAAATGGTTAGAATAAACTGAATTGCTTACGATGATATAAAAGAATGCCAGCTATATGCCAGGTTCATACTAACAAACTGCACAGTGAGATACTTCTGAAAGCATTTAAAAAGTCACAAGAGGAAAATATATAAAAAAGAATTCACCATATTAATCTAATAAATGCGAAAGTTTGTTAGTGATTAAGATTTACTTTATAACGCTGAGCTGATTTCGATTCAATTTGGAATGAATGAAAGGATAAGTACACAGGCTCCGTATCCCGATTTAACGGGTAGTTCCTGTCGCGATAATTATATTCCATGCGAAGTCGTGGCCAGTGTGAAATATGGCAAATAGCTACGGAAAGAGCTATTTAATTGAATATTTCATATATTTGAATTAAATAACTTATAATACTAATACTACCCGCATTGTGATGGATGAAGATAAAAAGCATCCATGCAGCATGTATTAATCCAGCGTCTACTTCCATACCAAATAACATCAAAATTGAACGAGCCCATTGAGGGTGAAAGACTAACAAAAATCCATACAAACTTTCGCGTTTAAAATATTAGTAGGTAGTGCAACAAAGTCATGCAAATTTGTAAGAATTTATACTTGTAGAGCAAACCTCCAGACTATACTAACCAATCAGTTGACACAAAATTTAAACGATCACAACAAATACTCTAATTTGGCTACAATTTTGAGCACCCTAGAAGAAAAGTATTGATTACAAAACGATTAGGCCAACATTACAACACGATAATTTACAATATAGTAAATAATTATTAATAGACTATAAATATATTGAATATGACAACTTTAAACCACTCACTGTGGGATTCAAATAACGATACTACACTAGATTCGATTTTATCATTTTAAAATTTTTGATTGTGCAATGGTAACCCTACGAAGAAATAGAAATTATTTCTTCATAGTGGTAACCCCATAAAATTAAAAGGCAATAAGTACTTTATGAGTAACACGAGAGTGTTTAATAAGTACATTCAACATTGTAACATAATTAATACAAAATACTTTTCGGGAAGCATAAACTACGCAACGCGTGGAAGCAAAGCAGTTCTAATCAAGCATTGAATAGACATATTGACGTTACATTTCCTCTCTCTTTCCGCACTTTGCCTATACGTGTGCGTGGAAGTGAGATAGTTCTGAAAGTTGCATCCGGCGCTCACTCTTTCAAGGTCGACAAAATCACACTAATCACTAAAATCTTTTAAACTTATAAAGAAGTTTGTGATGTGACACACTGTCAATAATGCTACTTATTAGAATCTGTTTATTTATCGGATTAAGAATCTAAATAACAAGACTCGAAACAATTTACCGTTTACAAAATTTTTAAGAGTGCCCTGAAAAGTTGGTCGATGAAATACAGTAAGAGATAAAACTTGTAGATTAAGATAATGATGAAAAATTCCTGTTTTTCATTCTCGTTCGTGCTCCAGGAATATATTATGATTATAATATAATAATTGCTCGATATAAAAATAATGTCTAAACTTCGAGTTTTGATATTCGACAAATAAAACTTGTCCGCATACTGCCAAGCGTGTCTGTTACTTTACATACAACTGTGTTTCCTTATAAACTATCATACAAATATTTTTTTACATCTGAACTAAATACATCAATGCCAACAGCAAACAACTATTCATATAGTCTATCCATTTGATGAACTAGAGATGAGGTCCCTTAAAAAAATATGGTAAAATACCAAAAACATGTTACATTTTAAAGAGCTAATCAATATAGTGAATTACAATTTAGTAAATAATTTGTGACTAGTAAATATATGTGGTATGGTAAGTACCTTTTTATATAATTTGATTTTAGATAAATCGGATTAGCCGTAATATGCTTTTAATAATACCTCTGTATTTTTAATTTCACTCAACAGCAATGTCTACCTACGATATTAATAAATTTTATAGTTAATAATGATTTGTTATTTAGTAAACACGCATAGATTTTGTAAATATAATTACATTACTTATCTAATTTAAACAACTCACATTTAGGCCAACAAATGCATTTAAATACTTTTACATAATTTAGTTTCTGGGAATGTGAGGTATTCGTTTAATCCTGGAACGATATTCTTAAAGCATTGTACGTAATTGACTGTCGAATACAATATCAGCGAAAAAATATATCTTTGGAGAGATAACATATGGCACGAGCGCGAATCTTAAATTTTATCCTATCAATGTGACTCGCCAATATAAATATATGTAATTAACAATTAGAGCTGCATATACATATAAGTTTTAAACTGACCAGCAGGTCTAAACGAAATTCAAACAGGCGTGTTTCCGCACACGCTACAGACAAAAATGTGTCTACGAACTTAGCGCGATGTCACGTGACTTTTCCACAGGTAATGTCAACGCCATAAATTTGGGAGTTGTCGTTTGGCGTTAACGTTAACATCTTTTGTCTAGCCTGCTGGAGAGCTATTATGTATCTCAGTTGCTAACAAATATTGATTGAAACCTTGAAAACTGGCGGCTCTATGTCACTTTTGAAAGTTCCAGTCATCAACTTGCTAACATTTTTGCTTACTGGAGTTGTCAAAACTGATATTAAGCCGCCATTTTTCAAGATTTCAATCAACATTTGATTGAAACTAAGATAGATAATAGTACAAGATGCTAATGCAAGAATTAACTTTAGAAACGGGATTTCGTCTGCTCATAACAATACCTACCCGCAGATACTTCAGTTTACTCGTGAACATGGCGCATGCAACTGTTCCGAAATATCGAGAGCTCACAATAAATACAATACATGGTAAATATCGCGTTTCGAAAGTTAATTATTGCATATATATATAGCAAAAATACCTATATGAATTAACAAAATGATTAATTTCATTATATTCATAATTAAAAAGTGTTGTTAATTCGTATATGTAACATATGTAGAGATCATTATCATATATATATATATAGAAACATATTGAGATTTTTTTTACTATTCAATAAATGATTTACTTATCATACGTGTTGAAATCTCATTATGTAATACGATGCAGCAGATCTATAATAAACATTGATCGATCGCAAGAGAGCTTGAAAAATATAGTTTATTTTTTAGTTTAAGTCACGCAAAAAAAGGAAAACCTATTTAAATATTTTTGTCAGATACTATACGGCTAATGTCTGTGATTATAATTTTTAGACAAATATAAATATGGTAAGATTTATAAATTCATTATAGATATAATAATTTATGTAATCTTAATTTGAGTATTACAATAGTTTGCACAATGCACAACAAAACAAGGCGACGACACAATTTTGTCACCTTCATAAATACACTAGACCTACACATAACATCAACACCTGCGTATTATTAATAATTCAATTACATTGGAAAATAGATAATAAATACAATACTTTACTTTTACTTCAATAGAATTTAGATATTTTTCTCTCCTTTCAAAAATAACAAAACAGCCTAGATGAATGATTCCCAGATTATTTACTAACACAGCCACAAAGATCGGGGCAATCACCAAGATGTCCGCTATTTAATTTAAAACGCTAAAATATATTGTGAAAGTATCAAATAGATCTCACAAGCTAATAAATAACATTTAATAATATTGAAGTATGAAGCTAAGTGCTGAACTTTGAATATCCACCACACTAATACTGTCTTTCAACATTTTTAGTTCGATCACTTATTACATTTCTAGTTTTTCAAAATACTTCAATAAAGTTCTGGAAGTAATGATTCAGTGTTCCTAGAAATACTGGGGTTCCTTAATGTTTACTTGCTTGGTAAGGATTTCAATACATATTAAACATTTACATAATACATTAGACAATACAATCAAAACCTATAACATGTAATCTTTTGCAAGCCCGACGAAATGCCCTGAACACGATTGCGATATGATGACTCTACATAGAAACAATTCGCACAACAAATATCAACGCTGAAACATTACGAGCATCTACGATTTACTTGAAACCTTTAGGTAAGAATAGGTAGTTTCTTTGGATATAGTTTTTAATAGTGCCTGATCTTCAGCGCTAGCTAGCATCTTCGGACATACTAAATGCATGTCTAAATCAACATTGTTAAGCAACGCTTGCTGCGGCTAGGAGTTGGATGGGTGACCGCTAGTGACATTACTCAAATGAGCGCTTCCGTGCTTCGGAGAGCACGTTAAGCCGTGGTGCCCGATTGTTTCTCTTAGGACAACAGTCGTTAGGCTATGTCGACGGCCTTCAGGTGACCTGAAAACTTCGATATGGGTTGGTCACTAGCTTATCCACCAGGCCGCACTGGGCCCGCGTGGTGCATTATGACTCAACTCCTCTCTTCGAGGCTCGAGTCCCATCAGTGGGAACATAATGGGCTGATTTTGTATATAGAGTACAGTATCACTACAATACCTCGTCGCCATTAATACAATTGTACCTCTTGATAGGTGACACGAGTCGTTTAGAATCATTTAACCTTGTTTCTGGTATGTTTAGGCTTTAAAATACTGCGGGAACTCGTTAGAAATGGCCCGGACAAGCGTCTGGTCGTCTTTGCTGGCGTCGCCTTCTTCGCAGAAAATGCGCGCGAAACAACGAAGCAAATCGTCCCGTCGATGGAGGTGCGAACCATAGTCTGTGTTTCGAATGATACCCTGCAGAATTCGGAGGTATTGTTGGCGGGGCTGGAACGAAATAATAAATATTGTTAATAGTTATGATTTTAAAGCACTAACACCTTCTTAGTGAGACCATATTTTGCTATTTTGATTACAAAAATTACATAACCCTCAAGCGGGATTCAAACTGAGGTAAATTCGAATCCCGTCCGATTATATATATTTATCTCTAAAATTGGAATGTTTAGCTGTATTCATTATGTTAGTGAGTATTATGTGAAAAAGACAGTGACTTATTTATTTTGTTGAGTTAAAATGAGACAATCGTATTATGTTTCATAGCTATCGGAATGTTTTAATCATAGAGATCTAGAGAGATGCAGTGTAAATAGACAAGCACGTATTTTTATTAAGTATCAAGTTCAGTACCTATACTAACAGCAAATAATGTCCGTTCAGTACTTATTAGCTAATACTCATTTGGTAAGACTAACAGTAAATTAAGTATCTTGTATTTCTCTATGTAAGTGAATTTCATACTTTTTTTTTGTGAAATAAATGTCTATAACCGTAGATGCCTATCCAGGCGCTGGGTACAAAACCTGGTATCGGAAACAGCGGTCGTATTCCGCGATTCAACGTATAATAGCGTAGCTTCAATAAGTTCATTATCCACTGCGGTATTAAACTTAACGTTTGAATATTCGTAAGTACAAGCATTGTAAACAGTTTACATGTAATATCGCGACCGGCGTTCAGTCACATAATACAACGCCGAGAGCAATGTGTTCTATTTTGGGGCATAGTGAGACCGGCCCGCCCCCTTTTCATATCTCCTTGGTTTCTGTGATCTGCAGTTTGAATCAATTACGTAAAATGAGTCTATACTGATTATCATGGAGTTCTTTATCCTCTTTCTTTCTTTTCTTTGGTTTGTGACTTTCGTATGTCATGTGACAGCATTTTTTTATATTTTAATACTATTATTATGTGTCCTATGACAGCCATATTTCTTATTTTCTACCGACTTCCAAAAAATGAAGAGGTACTCAATTCGACTTATATTTTTTTTATGTTTGTTACCTCATAACTTTCGATAGGGTGAACCGATTCTCAAAATTATTTTTATGTTTGAAAGCTGGTGCTTCCCGTGTGGTCCCATTTTCAAATTTCATCAAATTCGGTTTACTAGTTTTCGAGTTACACTCCAATAACTGAATAGAATGGAAGTCGGTATTAAATTTTTCAAATTGTACTTGTTGATACACGAAACAAAATATAAATGTAAAAGTCTTGTTATTTTAATAAGCCTATCGATGATAATTTGGGTTACTATACTAAGTGTTGTGTTATGGCACTTTTTAGTACTAGGTAGCTACAACTACAATGATTGTAAAATCTGACGCTAAGCACTCAACAGTGTGTTCTGGACTATGTCTCTTGAGTTAACCTTCGACTGCATCATGACCGACGATCAAGCGAGATATTGATCAAAAGCTGTCGTCGGCTGTTATCATGAGCTTCTGTATTGGCGTGCAGGTGGGGCGCGACGATATTATATTAGACGATAGTCTGGATCGAGTACTACAAGATTAACATAAACTAACAGGGTCGCGAAAGAATTTGCCTTCTACTGATCTCTGAATTATTCCTAACTGAGTGTGAATAAAACAGATGGTGATGCACGCACAGCGAGGAAGCCTAAACATACGGTTATTGTTAAACAAATTCACTTTGTAGGGCCAGCCAGTCATTTAGATTCCAAAATATACAACATATTTATTGTTGCATGTGCGTTGATTATTCTGTATGCTCCTGCATCTCTGCCACTAGTAGCATCTGTCCTCCGGGTAAGTCACAAAATAGTGATTTTCAATATCTATTGAAATTAATTTCCACAGAGTAATGTCACAGGATCAATAAATTATTTTAAGTAAGTATATTAAACATACTTTTAATAGATATATTTTTATATGATAGATTAATTTTGTTTATTTTTATTAAGTTTTGAAGTTTGTAGTAAAGCTGCACATTGCATCTCTGCCCACAAACATTTGTCTACCGGAAATGTCAAGTGTTTTTTAGTATCTATTATTATTAGGGATGGGCCGAAATTCTTCTAACATTCGGTTTAACCGAACTTAAACTTAAACTTGTAACTGGATAGATAGTATATTGAAAACGGCCGTAAATTAAATTGGTCACCTTAACCGTCTAAAAAGAATGCAAAGTTTATTTAAATTTAGTTACAGATCTACTATAACAAAAATTAAATAAACTTTGCTTGCATTCTTTTAACACAGTGTCATATATTAATAAAGTACAATTCGTAAAATGAATTTAAAAAAGAATACTTCATAGTAACGTAGGTATACCACCAATTAGGTACATTTTTCATTTTTATAACATTAATGAATAATTTATTTATTATATTTGACTATTAAACCACTTGTTTTTCATTTATACCGAATGTTCGGCCGAAGTTCGTATTCGGTCAAACCACATTCGACCCATCAGTAATTATTATGAATTTCCACAAAGTAACGCTACTTGATTAACAAATTGTAGTAAAACCTATTTCTTATTGTGTGTTTGGACATACTTTTATTACATCTATTTTCGTTTAATTTTATTATCATACAAGCATTGAAATACCTTACTTTTCATCATGGTAATAAAGTTAGTTTTGATTTGCACGCTTGGAGTTGTAATTCTAGCATGTTAGTAGGTATCTATGTTTATTATATGCTGATATGTAATTAAAGGTTTTAAGCAAAGATACATCAAATAGCAAAGTAAAAGTATACGGACCAATTCTCCGGGCGATAGATCAGCCAGCTGCCTCACGATTATATCTATGGCTACTTTGACGTCGTTCGTGTAGAAATGTTCCGCAGTTTTCTTGCGACTAAACAGATCTATCACTAGCTTCAGCACAGAGTGCGCAGGCGCCGGTTCGTGGTCAAATATATGCACTGGATCTTCTGAAATTATATAAAAACTGGTATTAACACTTAGATTTTTATTATTCTTTCGGAATTATCATACATTGAAATTAAAACATCTTTATAGTATCAAATTGTCTATCATTATCTGTCATCTGTACTATTTTTTTAAATAGAAGATATTTATTAGAAATATTTGTCTACAGGAACACATGGTTGCTTGCGTACCCCATTTACTTTGTCCATGAGTATGAGATGAGTATGTTGGTACTTACGAATAGTTACATACAACGGATTTGAAATTCAGTGGTAGGTACTAACAGTGGGGCAAGAAACTTTGCGTAAGTGTATCGTAATCGTATAGTTGACGCAAGGCACTTGAATATACAAACTATAATTTGTGTAGTACATAACTGTGACATAGATAGTAGTAGGTACCCATAGTTTGTACGAAGACGTGCGGAGCGTTTCCAATTTTTACAAAATTGTATTTCATTCATACAAGTATGAACGATTGATAACCGCGCCGCGCTTCGACGCACAAACTATGACTTTTCTGTGCCATAGTGTAATTGATAAATTATGTTAGTAAAGGCAAATGTATTACGTCAAAGCAACAATTACATTACACTTACTATTTTTTTGTGCTGGGCCCACTGCTTCGTATCATTTGCTACTTCACTTTAAGTATCATTGTGATGCCATACTATGTATACCATGAATGAATATTTATATTTATACCTCGTCCAGTCCAGTCTACCCGATTACTTAATAATGTTTCGTCGACAACGTCGGGTTTAAGATAATAACCCTTATTATATGCGATTAAATCCGTTGATTGGTATAAGTACTAACTATTTTAAGGTAATTTTCCTGGAGGATAGCAGCTTGAAATAAATGCAACAAACCTTCACGATTAAGAAGCAGAAGGATCTTTTCACAAAATGTCTTAGCATTGTCCTGAAGTTCCAAGGCATTTAACAGTAGGTTGTCGAGAGAGTTTTCAAACTGGAGGTTGTACGCAAGCAGCAGAGTCAAGAAAAGATCAGGTATTTGCTCGTCTACGTCAGTTTCAGGTGGATTTTCGATAAGGTCGAGTAGATATTGCGTGAATTCTACGCCTAGTTGTTCTGAAAAAGTGAAACACCATACTTATTATATATTTCCATTATAAGTTTATAATTTTACCAACAACTACCCGCGACTTAATTTGCGCAGCTATACCTTAAGAGCCATTTCACAAAATCACTCTACTGAAGTTTAGGTAAATGCCAGCGCATCGCTTACACAGGCGAAAGAAGTGACGACGGAATAGCGTGACTGTGAGTAACATATTTTGATACTTGCACTCATTTTAAAAACTGTGGCTTTGGAATGAGTAAACAATCAATTTTTTTACATTCCAATTTATAATCATTTAGACTTATGTTAAATATTTTTTCGTGTCTAACAAAGCAGAGTTAATATCATATTTTAACTGAGATCAGATTAATTGAAGAATGTACTTTCTTTTGATATAATATCAGTTTGGAATTACACTTTATTTAACGCAATAAATCGTGTTAAACTTCTGATATAATTCGTGGAAATTGGCGAAAGTACTTTTTTTTTTTTATAATGATGATCAATTATCGATATTCTAGTACACTGTGTGTCAACAAGATTATATTCCTGATGAATAGATTTTTTTGTTCAGTTAATTTGATGAGTTTTTATACAAGAGATAGAACTCTGAAGTTTGCTATATTCCATTTAATTCGTAAAACGAGGTGCGGGAGATTGGTCACTACAAAATAATTAAAGTTATGCTTGTAAATGTGGTACATTAACTGAAAAGAGGACAGATTATTCTATTTATTTCAATTATTCAACTATTTGTGAATCTTTCCTATGATAGTAAATTAAGCGCTTAAAATCTACGATTACGCGCATTAAAATGTGAAATGCCTCTTAATCGCCCGAGGATGTGTTTACGGATACAAATGAAAACTGGGCCGCTAGTTCCCAAGGTTTTATTCGTAACGGACTTTCACTTCCTGTGTTGCGTCCTGTGCAATTTTAGTTTAACGTAAGAAACTATTACGTCACTTGTGACGTGCAATTCAACGATGTGTAGCATCATTCCAGTTTAGCGATGTATGCTGCAATGCGTCATTCTAATAATAATAATACTTAACGATATATAACATCCACACAAAGGTCTTTAGCTCCCAAACTAGGCAGAGCCTGTACTATGGTAACCTGATTACTGCTATACACACTTTTTTGATACAAGGTAATACTTTTTGAGGCACTAACGCCTACTTAGCGATACCAAAAGTTGCAATTTTTGGAGAGACAAATATCATATAGAGTTAAAATTCGATGCTTGGACCTCGAACCTCGGTGGCCTAGATGGTTATGTCGTCTGACACGGATTGTCGGAAGACGCGGGTTCGAATCCCGTCCGAGGATGTGAATTTTTCTCTCTAAATATTGCAATGTTCGATATGCATACTTACATATACACATCAGACACAGCTCAGATATGTTCGTGCTGTACCTATCGTCAATTTGAACACATAAAAGAGTTAAAGGGAGATAGCTATAGGGTAAACACGGATCGAATGCATTACAAATAATCAATTGCGGTTAAAAAATAAACGTTCACACTGAATTAAATTCTATTATTAAGAATATAAGGTCACATTTTTGCTTATCAAAGCATAGAGTGAAATGGTCGGGAGGTCGGCAAAAACAGGTGCAGTCGACCAATCGGGGCAGGCGAGCGAACGGACGCTTGCTTCGAGAGGTCGGCGGTGCTCAAGAGTGCGAACCCGAATTCTTTGAAAGTCGGACGCGCGCGCATTTTGTTTGGAAAATATTCTGAAGTCAGGGTGTGTACCGGGATTCTAAAAACGACGGTCGCGCGTTCGTTTAAAGAGATAATATATTTAAATTAGAGTCAAGTGAAGTGTAGTGTCTTCCAGGGCTGGTTATTTATGTAAGTGTTTCTTTAATTTTAACCTCTCAGCAGAACTCCGTGGGTTTTGTTTTTAAATTAGACTTATTATTTAAATTTTAATATTTCAAAGCTTGCTGTTTTTTAGTGATTATTATTAACGGGATAATTCCTATAATTTTATGGTCTTTTATAAAATTTTGTCATTTAAAACATAGCAAAAATTGTCTAATAATTCACTATCATGCCAAAATAATTAAATAATTATTGTATGATAAAATGATTTACATATATTATAATATTGATTCAATACACAATTAATTAAATGTTTTCTAATATTTATGTAGTTAGTTTAAATCGAATTCTAGTATAACTTAGCATAGAAGAACATATTCATTATTCTATTATTAATATTATAACCCTTCTGAGCTTTGTCTGTGAGTGATGGTATCTTTTATGCATTTGAAAGGGTAGAACATTCATTAAATGTATCAAAAATTGTTGTTGTAAAGTAATATTTTAATGAGTGTTTTATTACTTCTGTCATAATCATATTTTTATTGTATTGTTCATTTTATTTCTTGTGTTTGGTTGTATCACTCATATAATTACACATTACATTATAATATATAATTTAAATTCAATTGGACGTGAATTAATATAATCCACGGATCTAAATGAATTTTAGGGAATGCTTACTCAATAAAAGTAATGATTTATTACTCTTAGGAGAATATAATAAATCATGAATGTGTGAAAACATAAAATTAACACAGCTTAAATTTAAGTAACATTTAGAAGTAAGTAGTTACCTTCACATTTTTACATCATAAATTACACACCATAATTCAATTACCAAGATAAAAGGGAGCCTCGACATCATATATAATTGAATAACTGTAATTTCGTCTGTATTAAATTATTTGTATTGTGGTACAAGGGCAAAGGTTGATGATGTTAACTGGTCGGTATTAAACCGAGCTTATCCGGACGATATCAAAATAATCTTGCATTGTCGATGGGTTTCAATTTATTGATTATCCTATCGACATCCCTTGTGTCAAAATTCAAATTTGTTCATAAATAACAACACGCGAGTACACAACACTACTTAACAACAATTTTAAAGCTATTGGTTTAAGTCAGTAGTACAAGACTGTTGTAGAGGTCTTTCGATTTTAGTTTTAAGAATTAGGGCGGACTTAAACCAAAGCTTGAGATTAAATCTCTGTAATAATGAATTTAGTAAAATACACCTTCTGTGTATTTAAATAAATACATATGAGTGGTTCACCAGTTTTCAGCTAGTTTAAGTGGGAAGTTAGGGCATTTAATAGGGACTGTGTTACATAACAAGAAACTTAGTTTGTATGCTCGTTATTTAGAGCGAAGTGCTAACAAGGGCGACTGCTTTTCGAATGAAGTTATTTCCCTTGCAAGTAAGAAGCCATAATCTTTAATTAGGTTTTTTATGTGTGAATGCACTTAATAACTTTAATCATTTGGTAATTAAATATGAACACAGACGCGAGTATAATCTTAAAATTATTAAATAATAAAATCCTGTCGAAGTTAAATAATATAACATTACTTTTGGAAATATCAAAAATATCCGAAATTGGATTTGATACTCTTAAGGTAATGAAGAGGAGAAAGTGACAAAAAATAATCAACTCGTGGATATCCGATGACGTGTGCCGGAGGTTTCATGTAGATTTAAGTTAATATCTTTTCTTTCAGCGTCCACGTGTAGATTTAATTAGATCTAAGTGTAGTTAGAAACATGAAACCATTAGTGATGGACAGTCGGATCCACTTCTTTCTCCTCCGCGGTAAATTCCTATTTGTATAGTTGTAATAAATGCGTTATTTCTTCGATTTGGGGGGGTGATAATTCTGTTTCTTCCAGAACACAGGAAGTTCGAGAGCTGTTTGCTGAACTGTGGGTTGTCATGTAGATTTATCGTAAAGAATTGAATTATTTTAATATCGTCAATACTGAAAATACGTATTAAATCAGTAGTGTACTAGAGTAGATACAGATGTGTAAATATTATCCATTTGATCAAAATCGAGACTTACTAGGACGTATCGACGTAGTTGAATCTTAAAGCAAGTAACTATTTACTGGATGTTTAACTTGAATTATTTTATTCCAAAATACAAATCATTCTTCTGAAGTCGACGAAATAATATTCAACGTAAATTCAAGCGTAGTGAGGATTAAATAATAGATTGGTACTATTAGGTAAATTTCCAGGTTGAATTACATGACGACTCACAGTCTAAAAGAAGTCTCCGGAGGTTTGTGGCATGTTATTTTAAACTCACCATATCGGTTTTGTTTACAACCAACTGTTGTACTATAAAATTAAAATTATATTTTAATTAAAATAATTGTCTTACTAAAAAAAAATATAATTTGAATTATATTATTTCTAATATAAATATCATTTCTCAAGATGAAACGTTGTGTATGCTTAACCGATATGGAAATCCTAATTAATACAATGAGTGACTGATTACTTTGTCTACATTTAATTTATTAACAGTAAATAATTACAAAGTCACTTATTGTATAACAAGGAAATACGATGAACTTGTCTATCAATTTTTTTCCAGAGATGTTTACATATACGTTTTATATTATCTTGCTGTATATTATAGTTAAATATATGTTGAGTGATCACTACTTCTAGGTATATCATAATACTACTGTATATCAAGGGAACTTATGTGCTTTTGTTTAACCAAATTCTTTCAGAGATGGTCATTATTTAATTGGTATTAATTTATATTATGTTTTATGGTTACACAACTTTTTATAGGTATGTCAATGGAACATTATATTGAACTTTAGTTAACCAATTTTCAGAGATTGTCACATCGATTAATTAAAACTACCTAATCTAGCGGAATATTATTAATATGAGTATGTTTGACGTATTCACCATTTGTTATAGATTTTTCGAAGGAGACTTAATCATTTTACGGAATAGTTAATATTATCCTACCTTACCTAAGCTTTATAGCGGGTGGTAGAATATTCACAAGATATTTTTAAAGTTACAGCAAATAAGGCGACTCTTAGGGGTCAGTGTGTTCTTGGCTTGGAATTTATTACTCTTACAGGAATGTATGGGGAATATATGGAATAGCCTTGACTTAATATATTGATCTTTAATCGATAAGCAATTAAGCGTAATTAGATTCACTTACGAGTTAGAAATGAACAGGGACCGGAAGTAATCTGCTTTCAAAGTAACGTATTGCAGCCCAGCTTTGTTATCATTCTGTCTCTTAAGATGAATAATTAAGTTAATGCAGTTAAGGCGTATCTGTTCAATTACCATTTATTGAGTGCCAAGACTCGGAAATCATATTTCATAATCGATTCGGTTGTGATAATACTGGTTGCCTTTGACTTGATTAAATTAGATTCTTGTTAATTGGACTTAACTATGAAACCCTAAGTCCTTTTTTCGTTAATTCGTTCAAGTATTTAAATTGTGATATATTTAACCTGACAATAGTTTGATAAATTCATCAGACTGGAGTGCTTTTATAATTATGTAATAAATGTTGAGCTAGTTGAGATTTTGGGGCCTCACAACCCCCGGGATTAATAAACTCCCTCGCATGATTGCTTAATTTGGGAAGCTTCGACTGCAAACATAAGTACTATACACGTCGGTGAGAAATTTTCCCCACACTGGACATAGGTTCGATAAAGGATGCTCTACGGCCAAAGAGTTATTTATTTATTGAACCATTTACAAACATTATACACGACATCATCGAATTATGGTTGGGTTAATATTAATTGAACGCGGGAGGTTGAAGTCCTACCCTAATCCATTTAATCACTTCCTACCCTTCTGTTCCTATATATTAGAAAGGAGAACTGATATTATTACAAGTAACTGAATAAAACTATTCAGCCCTAGCATGATGTTACTTATGAGTATAGAATTAATTATTCTTAAACTATACACATACTAAGTTCTATGTGAGAAAATAATTTATATGAAACATATAGAACTAATTATTATTTCAAGATGAAATTAACTTTCTTTAACTGTTAAACAGTTTGGTTGTAATAAACCTCAGTATGATATGGTTCTTGATTACTATCATGAATCAATTGAGTATGTATCTTGATGTCTTCCGTAGTCAGGTACCCGGCACTGATAGAATATCGAGTGTTCGCTGTTGATACTACGGTGTAGGCGTACACTTGGGGCCCTTTCGTGTAAATTCTGGCTCTGCTTGGTTGCGGGGATTAATTGGGATCTTATTCTTTGATGAATGCGTGTAATTATTGAATCGATTGAATAACTATGGAAAACTGGTATAACCAGATTGGGTTGAACCCCAAAATAATTATCTATTATCTCATCTTGTGAGGCAAGGAGATATATCTGACTGTATTTATAATACAGGTATAAAACTATAAACGATTTACAGTTGTATTGAGTATTGATTACTAGGCCACTGTTGTGTGCCAATTTACAAACCTAGGACAATTAGTCCTTTTACTACATTACTAGTCAAGGCTAGTGCAACAGAACACCGATTTATAATCGTATTGATTGCTAGGCCACTGTTGTGTGCCAATTTACAAACTTAGGACAATTAGTCCTTTTGCTACAATACTAGTCAAGGCTAGTGCAACAGAATTGAAGTTCCATCAAGCAGAGTTGAATGGTTATTGTTATACACTAAGTTAACCATTCCTATACTATCCTTTCCCCTCCAAGGGGGTGCAGACATTGGATGGCACTCATAGTTGTGGGCGATGGATGGGGCCCTCAATCTTATATAACAAACAAAATTTTTATTACTTATATACGCACACATTAATTACCTTGGAAGTCTCTACAACTCTAAAAGAACCAAGGTTACTTATATTTACATAACGTATGGGTTGACGATCATTTGGCCAAAACATGACGAGAGTAGTTCGTTCTTTTGAAAGAGGTGGTATAGATACAATTTGGTGCCTTAGGAACCAGGATTATTAACTGTAGTAGAGTTATCTACTTAAAATGTAGGCTTTACAGCCTACAATTTGGTGTTCGTGAAGACGGAAAGAGTTAGAGTATTTTGAGGAATTAAATAAAGTATATGTTGTGACACTGAAATTAATGTATTTTGAGTGAAGATGGATTGATAGTTATTGTGGATATGGAAATTAGGATGATGAGAGTTAGGGGGGTGAGGAAACTGTAGGAAATAAAAAAAATATATAAAGTCTTGTCCTTTGCAGATTGCTACAAAAATAGGAAACTTAAAATTTAAATTCTGACGATCTAGAAAGTATTATATCGTTGGTTACAAATGTGGTTGTGCACTAATATGATAAAATCACTGATACCTTAACTGACCATAAATGCTTAAAAAAAAACTTTGCACAAGTAGTTGAATCGCAAGTAGAGTATAGAAACGCTATGGTGAAATAATAAAGAATCTAACTATATATAATTTATACATAAGAAATAAACGGGAAAATATATTTCTATCATTTAAAGTTATATAATCCTTTAACAGAAGCTAATTGAAAAGTAATTAAATAAAAGAAAAGAGACATAGTAATTCTAGCGTCCACCTTGTATCGCGTTTGAATTCGAGAAGACACGCTAACAAATTGTTTTTTGCTTGAAGCGAGAGACAACAATAAATATATATACTCACAGATTCGGAAAATAAAATCCTTCTTACATAATAATTTATAGAGTAGAAAATGTAATACTTTAGTAGTTAGATTAGTAAAAGAATGACCGCACTAATATGTTATGTATTGCATCAATTCTTACGACTTAGCTATCATAAGCAAACATAACTTAGAGACATGTCAGCATTGTACTAGACGAAGTAGAGAAACATGCTATTAAGTGTGGTCTTACACAAATAAAATAAAAGCGAGCCTTGAAAACACACGAAGAAAACCAGCTTTTCCAATTAATTTAAACACTAAATAATTAAATAAAGAAAATCAATGCACAGGAAAATTAGGTAAACATGTTAAATAAAATAACTAACTGTTAAATTTCGAAGAAAAATGAGATTAATTATTTCAAAGTTCAAGCATTTCATAAAGATTTTTTTTCTACATCAAGCACTTTAATAATAATAACAACTTAAAGTTATAATAGATAAAATAAATTTACTAGGTCATCTAAGACAGTTGAGGTTTAATCTACTCTTAAGAGTGCCTGCCGTCAATAGTAATTATAATCACAATTCATATGTGTGAGGAGCTAGTAATAACTTTAACAACTTAACTAGACTAGTAGGTATTGATTTGTTTTGTACAAAGGTAGCGTCCGCTAGGTGACTGGGTAGTAGAGAGTTTTTATTTCTTATATTTTTGTGGTTAGCACCCGACTACGTTATGGTTTTCATGCGCACAATTATTTAGTAACAATTCATATAACATCTATCAGTGAGCATCTATAATTCGCTTTACAATTCTACCGTCTCTGAAAGTACATATTATATAGCTGTTGGTCTTCCAGTAAATAAATAAATCAAATAAATACATAAAGAGAAAGAGCGTAAATAAGCAAATTCATTTTTAGATGGAACACTAATCGGTTTACAAACTATTGAAGAACTTGAAGTATACATTTTATTTATAGCCTCATAATGAATATTACTATTGGATCATAAGTTAAAGATGTTTAACACGCGGTACAAAAAAAAAATAACAAAAACAAATAATTAAAAAAAAAAAAAAAAAAAAAAACTTATGTGCTAGCTTCTAAAAGTAAAATTATTCGAGTAGTTAAATCTTGTCAATCTATAAATCTGGAAATATTAGGAATCTTGTATATATAGGCTTATAGGGTCATAGAGAGTCAAGAGGTAAATATGCAGTTTTATAAATGATAGTCATTCGAGGTTAGTTCAGTAAGTTAAGAATGTATTGTTAATTGCGGAAACCTAGATAAAATTAGTAGGTTACAAACTGGAATTTAAAACAACGCTCCGTTCGATCATAAAGGATAATAATAGTCAAATTATAAAAAGGACTTAAAAGCAACAACAAGAGAAATTGAATTGAAACTAATTACCAACAACAATTCTCGACCAAACACTATTGAACGGTCAACAAAGACTTGGGCGGTCTATTTCGGACTTACTGTCATAAAAAGCATTCAAGAAGGTTCTTTGTGGCTTCCGAAACTTGAACATCTGTTTTATAATAATTATTTTATGATAGTATACCATAAATGCCTAATGTCACATAGCTAAAATACTAATAGCAAAACAACATAGCTCATAAACTGATAAAAATTAACTTAGATTACGTCATGTTCCTGAAGCAGAACTAATCAAATGCTATACAAATCACGAACAGGACTGAATAAATATATGAGGGACGACATTGTAAAAAGTAACCCTTTTCCAAACGTAAATAATGTTTTGGACCTAGTTACCTAAAACTTAACAGGTTACTGTAATGCTATTTACTTATCCAGATAATTTGGTAGAGTTTAATTTAGAGTAAATTGATTAATAATATTGACGTTAATGGATACCAACGACCATTTAGTGATAAATATAATGATTTAAGTAGTTGGTACTACTCACTCTATAGTAGAAACTAAGAGAACAATATCCAAATCACGAATATTGATTATTATTAAGTAAAGTTATGTGTTTCGTTAAATCATATTGTATGTGTGAATAACTTAGATTGATTTAAAATATAAAACGCTCAAAATTAAACATAAATCTTTTATAAAAAAATTGTGCTGGAATAAGTAGGAATAAAACGTTAATAAGAAACTTAAGAAGATAGACATAACAAGTTTTACAGCCAAACAAATAGAAAAAACATTGATAGGGATAAGTGTAATTAATTAGGGAATTGTAAAAAAAAAAAATATAATATATATATTTGTTAATTACAAAATTTAATTCGTTTAACACTCATAAAATTTTGGGGGGTGCATGTACCTATCGTCAATTTGAACACATAAAAGAGTTAAAGGGAGATAGCTATAGGGTAAACACGGATCGAATGCATTACAAATAATCAATTGCGGTTAAAAAATAAACGTTCACACTGAATTAAATTCTATTATTAAGAATATAAGGTCACATTTTTGCTTATCAAAGCATAGAGTGAAATGGTCGGGAGGTCGGCAAAAACAGGTGCAGTCGACCAATCGGGGCAGGCGAGCGAACGGACGCTTGCTTCGAGAGGTCGGCGGTGCTCAAGAGTGCGAACCCGAATTCTTTGAAAGTCGGACGCGCGCGCATTTTGTTTGGAAAATATTCTGAAGTCAGGGTGTGTACCGGGATTCTAAAAACGACGGTCGCGCGTTCGTTTAAAGAGATAATATATTTAAATTAGAGTCAAGTGAAGTGTAGTGTCTTCCAGGGCTGGTTATTTATGTAAGTGTTTCTTTAATTTTAACCTCTCAGCAGAACTCCGTGGGTTTTGTTTTTAAATTAGACTTATTATTTAAATTTTAATATTTCAAAGCTTGCTGTTTTTTAGTGATTATTATTAACGGGATAATTCCTATAATTTTATGGTCTTTTATAAAATTTTGTCATTTAAAACATAGCAAAAATTGTCTAATAATTCACTATCATGCCAAAATAATTAAATAATTATTGTATGATAAAATGATTTACATATATTATAATATTGATTCAATACACAATTAATTAAATGTTTTCTAATATTTATGTAGTTAGTTTAAATCGAATTCTAGTATAACTTAGCATAGAAGAACATATTCATTATTCTATTATTAATATTATAACCCTTCTGAGCTTTGTCTGTGAGTGATGGTATCTTTTATGCATTTGAAAGGGTAGAACATTCATTAAATGTATCAAAAATTGTTGTTGTAAAGTAATATTTTAATGAGTGTTTTATTACTTCTGTCATAATCATATTTTTATTGTATTGTTCATTTTATTTCTTGTGTTTGGTTGTATCACTCATATAATTACACATTACATTATAATATATAATTTAAATTCAATTGGACGTGAATTAATATAATCCACGGATCTAAATGAATTTTAGGGAATGCTTACTCAATAAAAGTAATGATTTATTACTCTTAGGAGAATATAATAAATCATGAATGTGTGACAACATAAAATTAACACAGCTTAAATTTAAGTAACATTTAGAAGTAAGTAGTTACCTTCACATTTTTACATCATAAATTACACACCATAATTCAATTACCAAGATAAAAGGGAGCCTCGACATCATATATAATTGAATAACTGTAATTTCGTCTGTATTAAATTATTTGTATTGTGGTACAAGGGCAAAGGTTGATGATGTTAACTGGTCGGTATTAAACCGAGCTTATCCGGACGATATCAAAATAATCTTGCATTGTCGATGGGTTTCAATTTATTGATTATCCTATCGACATCCCTTGTGTCAAAATTCAAATTTGTTCATAAATAACAACACGCGAGTACACAACACTACTTAACAACAATTTTAAAGCTATTGGTTTAAGTCAGTAGTACAAGACTGTTGTAGAGGTCTTTCGATTTTAGTTTTAAGAATTAGGGCGGACTTAAACCAAAGCTTGAGATTAAATCTCTGTAATAATGAATTTAGTAAAATACACCTTCTGTGTATTTAAATAAATACATATGAGTGGTTCACCAGTTTTCAGCTAGTTTAAGTGGGAAGTTAGGGCATTTAATAGGGACTGTGTTACATAACAAGAAACTTAGTTTGTATGCTCGTTATTTAGAGCGAAGTGCTAACAAGGGCGACTGCTTTTCGAATGAAGTTATTTCCCTTGCAAGTAAGAAGCCATAATCTTTAATTAGGTTTTTTATGTGTGAATGCACTTAATAACTTTAATCATTTGGTAATTAAATATGAACACAGACGCGAGTATAATCTTAAAATTATTAAATAATAAAATCCTGTCGAAGTTAAATAATATAACATTACTTTTGGAAATATCAAAAATATCCGAAATTGGATTTGATACTCTTAAGGTAATGAAGAGGAGAAAGTGACAAAAAATAATCAACTCGTGGATATCCGATGACGTGTGCCGGAGGTTTCATGTAGATTTAAGTTAATATCTTTTCTTTCAGCGTCCACGTGTAGATTTAATTAGATCTAAGTGTAGTTAGAAACATGAAACCATTAGTGATGGACAGTCGGATCCACTTCTTTCTCCTCCGCGGTAAATTCCTATTTGTATAGTTGTAATAAATGCGTTATTTCTTCGGTTTGGGGGGGTGATAATTCTGTTTCTTCCAGAACACAGGAAGTTCGAGAGCTGTTTGCTGAACTGTGGGTTGTCATGTAGA
Source organism: Selenia dentaria (assembly GCA_917880725.1). Taxonomy (NCBI): domain Eukaryota; kingdom Metazoa; phylum Arthropoda; class Insecta; order Lepidoptera; family Geometridae; genus Selenia; species Selenia dentaria. The sequence goes on from OU862878.1 coordinate 18,863,856, forward strand.
TTTATCGTAAAGAATTGAATTATTTTAATATCGTCAATACTGAAAATACGTATTAAATCAGTAGTGTACTAGAGTAGATACAGATGTGTAAATATTATCCATTTGATCAAAATCGAGACTTACTAGGACGTATCGACGTAGTTGAATCTTAAAGCAAGTAACTATTTACTGGATGTTTAACTTGAATTATTTTATTCCAAAATACAAATCATTCTTCTGAAGTCGACGAAATAATATTCAACGTAAATTCAAGCGTAGTGAGGATTAAATAATAGATTGGTACTATTAGGTAAATTTCCAGGTTGAATTACATGACGACTCACAGTCTAAAAGAAGTCTCCGGAGGTTTGTGGCATGTTATTTTAAACTCACCATATCGGTTTTGTTTACAACCAACTGTTGTACTATAAAATTAAAATTATATTTTAATTAAAATAATTGTCTTACTAAAAAAAAATATAATTTGAATTATATTATTTCTAATATAAATATCATTTCTCAAGATGAAACGTTGTGTATGCTTAACCGATATGGAAATCCTAATTAATACAATGAGTGACTGATTACTTTGTCTACATTTAATTTATTAACAGTAAATAATTACAAAGTCACTTATTGTATAACAAGGAAATACGATGAACTTGTCTATCAATTTTTTTCCAGAGATGTTTACATATACGTTTTATATTATCTTGCTGTATATTATAGTTAAATATATGTTGAGTGATCACTACTTCTAGGTATATCATAATACTACTGTATATCAAGGGAACTTATGTGCTTTTGTTTAACCAAATTCTTTCAGAGATGGTCATTATTTAATTGGTATTAATTTATATTATGTTTTATGGTTACACAACTTTTTATAGGTATGTCAATGGAACATTATATTGAACTTTAGTTAACCAATTTTCAGAGATTGTCACATCGATTAATTAAAACTACCTAATCTAGCGGAATATTATTAATATGAGTATGTTTGACGTATTCACCATTTGTTATAGATTTTTCGAAGGAGACTTAATCATTTTACGGAATAGTTAATATTATCCTACCTTACCTAAGCTTTATAGCGGGTGGTAGAATATTCACAAGATATTTTTAAAGTTACAGCAAATAAGGCGACTCTTAGGGGTCAGTGTGTTCTTGGCTTGGAATTTATTACTCTTACAGGAATGTATGGGGAATATATGGAATAGCCTTGACTTAATATATTGATCTTTAATCGATAAGCAATTAAGCGTAATTAGATTCACTTACGAGTTAGAAATGAACAGGGACCGGAAGTAATCTGCTTTCAAAGTAACGTATTGCAGCCCAGCTTTGTTATCATTCTGTCTCTTAAGATGAATAATTAAGTTAATGCAGTTAAGGCGTATCTGTTCAATTACCATTTATTGAGTGCCAAGACTCGGAAATCATATTTCATAATCGATTCGGTTGTGATAATACTGGTTGCCTTTGACTTGATTAAATTAGATTCTTGTTAATTGGACTTAACTATGAAACCCTAAGTCCTTTTTTCGTTAATTCGTTCAAGTATTTAAATTGTGATATATTTAACCTGACAATAGTTTGATAAATTCATCAGACTGGAGTGCTTTTATAATTATGTAATAAATGTTGAGCTAGTTGAGATTTTGGGGCCTCACAACCCCCGGGATTAATAAACTCCCTCGCATGATTGCTTAATTTGGGAAGCTTCGACTGCAAACATAAGTACTATACACGTCGGTGAGAAATTTTCCCCACACTGGACATAGGTTCGATAAAGGATGCTCTACGGCCAAAGAGTTATTTATTTATTGAACCATTTACAAACATTATACACGACATCATCGAATTATGGTTGGGTTAATATTAATTGAACGCGGGAGGTTGAAGTCCTACCCTAATCCATTTAATCACTTCCTACCCTTCTGTTCCTATATATTAGAAAGGAGAACTGATATTATTACAAGTAACTGAATAAAACTATTCAGCCCTAGCATGATGTTACTTATGAGTATAGAATTAATTATTCTTAAACTATACACATACTAAGTTCTATGTGAGAAAATAATTTATATGAAACATATAGAACTAATTATTATTTCAAGATGAAATTAACTTTCTTTAACTGTTAAACAGTTTGGTTGTAATAAACCTCAGTATGATATGGTTCTTGATTACTATCATGAATCAATTGAGTATGTATCTTGATGTCTTCCGTAGTCAGGTACCCGGCACTGATAGAATATCGAGTGTTCGCTGTTGATACTACGGTGTAGGCGTACACTTGGGGCCCTTTCGTGTAAATTCTGGCTCTGCTTGGTTGCGGGGATTAATTGGGATCTTATTCTTTGATGAATGCGTGTAATTATTGAATCGATTGAATAACTATGGAAAACTGGTATAACCAGATTGGGTTGAACCCCAAAATAATTATCTATTATCTCATCTTGTGAGGCAAGGAGATATATCTGACTGTATTTATAATACAGGTATAAAACTATAAACGATTTACAGTTGTATTGAGTATTGATTACTAGGCCACTGTTGTGTGCCAATTTACAAACCTAGGACAATTAGTCCTTTTACTACATTACTAGTCAAGGCTAGTGCAACAGAACACCGATTTATAATCGTATTGATTGCTAGGCCACTGTTGTGTGCCAATTTACAAACTTAGGACAATTAGTCCTTTTGCTACAATACTAGTCAAGGCTAGTGCAACAGAATTGAAGTTCCATCAAGCAGAGTTGAATGGTTATTGTTATACACTAAGTTAACCATTCCTATACTATCCTTTCCCCTCCAAGGGGGTGCAGACATTGGATGGCACTCATAGTTGTGGGCGATGGATGGGGCCCTCAATCTTATATAACAAACAAAATTTTTATTACTTATATACGCACACATTAATTACCTTGGAAGTCTCTACAACTCTAAAAGAACCAAGGTTACTTATATTTACATAACGTATGGGTTGACGATCATTTGGCCAAAACATGACGAGAGTAGTTCGTTCTTTTGAAAGAGGTGGTATAGTTACAGTGCATACAAATGTTTGACCTGTCCGGGAATCGAACCCGGGACCAACGGTTCAGAAGGCAGTGGCGCCAACCGGTCAATCATAATGTGGCCACTTAATATGTAGCAATTGAAATGGCGGTTAGATCAGGCCTCATAAGGCGTAAATAGTAATTACTTAGTTACCGTGATGGTGTTCAATTTAATATTCAGAGATATAAGTTCATTAATTAAGAAAATAATAGCTACGCCAAAAATAAAATAAAATTTAAAAAAAAACTAACTACTACGTAAGCTGTGGCATCCGTACCAGTGCCCCACAACCATAACCCGGTTTATATAATTTTTATCAAACACGATACTTTTATATAGGGATGGTGTAGCTTCATTTGTCACTCTTCGTCTGTCTTTAAATCAAAACCAGATACGGCTCACTCAGTGATATTTCAATTTATGTGAGGAAAATCATTTTCAGATCCGGCGGCCTTATTGTCTACTCTCTACGGAGAATGGGAATGGGCTCCATTTTGACATTTGAACCCCATTCTGGGCGAAACCGTAATGAGAATGAAGTGACATTTCATTCTCATTCAAGTTCAAGTACACAATAAAGCGGCGGATTACTGATTCCAACCAACAAACAACTGAAGGAATACTGAAGGATAGAGGGTTGTCGGAGACTATTCACGCGAAACTTAGGAAGCTAGTTTGATACTTACCGAAGTGAGTGACCGGTAGCTTGTCGCCCATAGACAGTACCATCGACAGCAGAAGAGCCGAGTGCGAGAGGCGGCTAACTGCACGAGGGTTGTCACGCATGTCTCGCGCTATTTCAGCCGGCAAAGCGGAGAGAGCTAATGTTGCCAGGGCTGTGCGTTCTAGACCACACATCACTCCAAAAGCCTAAAAAACAAGAAAAATGTTTTATTTTTATTATTATTCACGAATATGTAACTTTCTATTTAACAATCATAATCAACAAAGTCAATAAAAAAATAGAGAGAAATCATCTGTGTTTTGAGAACAATATTTCTAAGGGTAAATAGTCACGTTGATATTAGGTCCTTATCATACAAAATTGACCTTTTATATGAAAAATTATGACAGAGAAATTTATGAGAAAAATGTATACAACATGTGCATAACTATTTATAATAAATTACTAGACCATATTAAATTGCTGCATGGTAATAAATTTAAATTAAACCTACATAAGTGGCTATTGGACAATTATTGTTTTTATAGTGTAAATGAATATCTTAGTTTTCAATAATATAATTAAGTGTATAATTTAATAATGTATGATTAGAATTTTGTTGAACGATAATTTAATATCTTTATATTTGAATGCTTAAATATATATTTTAATTATTATAATATTTGCACGCCTGCCTGCAGGCAGAATACATTGACATAATTATTAGTTTAAGACCTTATTTAAATTTGTATTCTAGCAAATAAATAAATTTGTATTGCATTGTATTGAAAAATGTAAAACGGAAAAAAGTGTTATTATATGTTTAGTCGAAATATGTGCCGTTATTATCACTTTCATGCACTTTTGCCATTTTATAGGTAGTTCATTGAATCCATAGCTGATAAAATTGTCGGAGCTAGATCACTTTTTAAGGCGTTTTGGACAGCCCCATCTGAAGATAATGTCTTTCTTTGCAAGAAATTGTCCAAATTGCGAACAAAGTGGTAACCTGTTGGAGCAAGGTCTGTGGAGTATGGTGGTTGTCGAAGACATTGCAATCGCAGCTCCTCTAATTAAGCTCCCATCTGTCATGTAGTTGACAATGTCCTAAAGCAGCAGTGGGCTAGAGCTATTCACCAGTCTCGCTTGTTGAATAGCGAGCTTTTCCATCATGTTTGCAATTGTAGACAATATAGATCTGAAGTAATCATCTGGCCAGATCTCAAGCAGCTGTAGTGTATGATATAGTGTATAACATAAGGTCCACCGTTTGGTGGTATACTTAACAGTACCTATTTCTGAGTTACGTCGCTTAGGACCTGATTTAGCCGGTTCTCCTAGGTTTACCACTGTGATGACCGTTTCCGATTTTCGAACATCATCCATTTTCATCACAAGTAACAATACTATTAAAAATTCCCTAGTTATTGTGACGTTGGAGCAATGCAACGCAGCACTCCATGCATGTTCGTTGGTGTGCTTCACTCAATTCAGACAGTACCTATTTCTCTAACTTTTTCACTTTTCCAATTTTTTTCAAGGGAATTAAAATTGTTTTGTCACCCACACGGAAACCTGCCAGAATTCTGACTTGGTTTGCGATGGATTACCTCCCACGATCACCTTTAACTCTTCGTTATCAAATAGGGTCTAAAAATTTCCAGAACGAAAATGTTGGAATCTTAAACGTACCGTGTTTTCTTTTACAGTTACCCCATACACATAATTAATCCTGCAAGCTGTTCCTGCAGCGTTAGTGCCAACGTCTTCGTAAATAAAGCGATATATTAAGTTTTCATATTGTGGACAGACTGATGTCAAAGCAAAACCAAATGCGTAAAAACCATTGAATAACTAAATTCGAAACACAAATACACAAGCCTAAATTTGAAATAAATTTGAACTTGCCAGATATTTGAGATCAAGGTGGCCAGTTCGACAAAATGCCAATTTCATGTAAGGACCTAATATTTAATGTAGATCAAAAATTTACTAAATAGTTGTCTTACTTGCAATAGTAGTTGTCTTAGGGGCCATCGCGTTTCCATCTGGTAGTACTGGACGAGAGTAGACACATAAGCATAGCGGTGGCTACTCAGCACGTGTTGAGAGATGTTCACATCAGCATTTGACTGAAAAAAAAAACTTCTATAAGAAACATTTGAATATGTTAGTAACTATCGAAATATAGGACTTCCGACTGTCTTTTTTTATTCATAAATTTAGACAGACTCTCAGACATATTTAGACTCTTAGTTGTCAAGACCTTTTTTACCCGATTTTTTCAGTGTTAGTTTCTATTCTTAGCATAAAATGAATGTTGGTCATTTATTAAGCATGTATAATTAAATACTGCTTTATGAATACCTTTTATAGGTAGTACAAACACAAACAAGCACAAAATAGTCACTTATTAATAACTTTTTCGATGGGTTTCAATCTTAAAATGAAAACTGTCGGAAAGAATTATCATACGATTACTTTACATTTCGAAAGACATTCGTCCTAGGCCTACTGAAGGAACTGATCTAACACATACTTCATACAAATCCAAAACTTTAATAATTTTATACAGTAAAAGCCTCCTTATTCGCGCTTCCTTCATTCGCGTTTTCACTATTCGCGGATTAAAAATATGCGGCCCCATTCTTATATTCGCGGCAAAAAATTTCTGCATTCGCGGATCTAGCCCCTCAGCAGTCGATTGTCAATATAACAATGAAATTTCTATTGTGTCTCGGTCGTTCGACTGATGAAGTACTAATAAGTACATACATAATAATAAAAGGATTCGAATAGGTATCCAACCCAATATCCTTCGAAAATGCCGTGAAATGGACTAATAAAAAGAGAAACATAGATCTTATTATAACTTTGCCTAAAGTATGTTGTTAAATGATATCGCCGAGGACTTTGACATAAGTCGCCTTCGCCGCGACCGGTGTTTTAAAGAATGTAAACAAAATGAATGAAAGCAACCTTATTACTCAATGAATAAATTATATTTTAAAATGTTGCTGTTCTGTTCTATGGTAAAAGTTGCTTTGCGTGTTTTATTGTTTCGTCTTTCACATTCGTTATAAAAATTGTGTTCGAGTAACACGTCTCTACATATCTTTCCTCTTTTAAAAGGCAAATTGCTAGTGCGACTGCAGCGTATCAGTCTGAATTGAAGGAGCTTTTAAAAACTGCAAAGCAAGAGCAAATTACAAAATTCTTCAAACCATTGCCTAAGCTTTATGATAATAAATCAAAATGTACAAAAACTTCAATTAAATTGATATTTTTATATATATAGTTTTTTTTTTATTTTGTCACCTAGGTACGTATCCCCTATAATTCCATATAAATTACCATTCCGTATTCACGGTTTCTGTATTCGCGGCATATTTATGGAACATATACCCCGCGAATAAGGAGCTTCTACTGTATTTCAGTAGAATTATCTTCAGTAGCCCCCAAACTAAACAGTCCCTTTCAATCAATGTGCAGAAATACCTAAGTTTTACAACAATAGATAGAAAACATACCATAACAGATATCAACTCCAGCAACTGAGTCTGGATATCATGAGCGTCATCATGCAATGCCCAACCACGTTGTTGCGCGTCGTTTGCTGCTTTCGACAGAGCATTGAGAGCGGTCATCATACGAAGCGCGTCGGGAGCTGCATCGATAGCATTCTTTGGACAAGTAATGTTGCTGTTTGCTTCCCGAAGCAATGCATCGATAATGGATCTAGCAGCACCCCCAGGAAGAAATTCCTGTAAAAGAATGGGTTGTGGCAAAATTAATCTCAATTTATCTTTCCTACTACCAGGTTGAATTATTCAAAACGCCAGCCGTTATCATGGCTCCTCCAATAATCGCTTAACTGTCGCAGAGCCATGTCATGGTTCTTCCGGCCGGTTCTATATTGTTGGTCTGTGTATTATGTTGACGGCTATTTTCTTTTGGAATTTGCGTTGTATCGTTTGTGTTTGATATTTTTATTTAGCAAATGGAAAGCCATTGTATATATACATATAAACACAAAATACTTTTTAGTCTATTTTTCCGCAGAGTAGTTAACGACTTTGGTGCGCTGTCATATAAACAACGAAAATGAATTCTTTTTTGGAGTTTTAAGTGTTTTAGTGAATGCTTTTAGTTGTTAGTGTTTGTTTTTTGTGATTTGGACATGTTTTTTGCAAAACTAACAGTATGTAGTGTGATATTTTTGTGATTTATGGATCGACAATTACGTCATCGGCTAAAATTGCAGAAGTTTCTGGTTGGTAAACAACTGAAACAATTTATCCATACCCTCTTTTTGTCACATCAGAAATTACAGTCCCACCATCTTATCTGTTCAGGTGACAGCGTCGCTAGTGTAGAATTTTGGTATTGCAACCTAAGAAATTCACCAAGAAAAAAGAGAAACAAAACATAGGGCAGTCTTTCAAGCCACTCATTAATTTGCAAATTCTACAAAGAATCCTACTAATATTATAAACGCCAAAGTTAGTTGGTATGTACACTGTAGTTCCAATTTTGCCCACCTGAACAGATAAGTTGGTGGCACTATAGTTTAGATGATAACGATGCTTTTCATGTATTTTTCAGCTTCGTGAATATTACAAAATCTGAGATATAATGGTTTGAATTTGTAACGGCGCTGTGCGGTAAAATGTCGGCGGCAGGTCACGGCGTCAAGACTTTCTGCGCCTCATTGTAGGAAAAACATCTATGAAGAGATACCTTGGAAAATATATATAGGTTAAATGTATGTTTTTACTATAAAACACAAAAAACCTTATTTTAATAAGTCCTTTAGTTACTTCAGAATAACGAAATAAGTACACAATTCGGGGATAAATTCACTTCCGGTATTATAATCTTGGACGCGCACTCAAACACACTCACACACCAAATGTTTTACCACCATTAGTAAGCTTAGTTCAATACGATTCTATCGGTACATGTTTCATGTCTATAGTCTAAGCAAAACCCGAGATATCATTGTTTTAATTCGCTGGCGTATAAAATCTTATTTTGACGCTAGGGAGCTCGACAGGTGTGTCCAAACGATAAATTAAGGCGGGACAGGTGAAGGGTTAACACCTGCTTAGCAATACAATTTTTTTTAATTTTTTGTCCCTATCCGACGGTTAATAAAGAGAGTTAAATTCGATGAGTGGATGGGTGCTACAGTGGCCTAGAAGTCATGGCGTCTGACACGTCTTGGAGTCTTTTATAACATGCGTCTTCACACATGTTATAAACCTTGTTAAGGATGTGTAATGTATTTATTTAAAGCCCGTATAAAATTGTCGTATTATTATTTTTCCTTTTTAGGGTTCCGTACCCAAAGAGTATAGGGTATAAAAGGGCTCTTCCAACTGTTTCTCTCTTGTGCTGTGATAGTCTATGATTTGCCATCTACTATAACTCTCCACATATCATTTGTTCAGCTGTCGTCATCTCTATTATGAGGAGGAAAATCTTTGTCCAGGCAGTGAAATAATGGACTGATCATAGTATATTTAATTTCTACTTTTGACCCAATAAGAACTTACTTGAAAAAATCCCTTATATGTTACCTAGAATAATAATATGGGACAACATGCACACAAGGTTGCAGGTCCCAAAGTAGGGCCAGTAAAATAGAGCCAGTACTATGGTTAGACAATAGACAATACAATTAGAAGAACGCTATCCCTTCATGGAGCTTGAGCTTTCAGTGAAGGTAACACCATGATATGACTCATAGCATGAAGGTAGGGCACTAACTAGTAACCACCTGACTAGCTATTACCCTCAAGTTTCAAAACTTATTGTGAAGCACCTAATGGTGTGGTACGGCAGCTGTCTTTGACATTCCAGTAGTGATACTACTATCACTACTGGTCATCTAGTGAGCTAGTAGTCAAACACTATTATATTGCTATAGATATATTAAATGATCAATTTTTTTTCATTGTCCGAATAATAGTGAAAATCCTTAGAAACTGATTTGAATACTCAAGCCGGGCGAGGTTGAATAAAAAAAAACTTACTCTCAAAGATGTAAGCACAGTTTCCACAGCAACTTTTGACATCTCATGACTGAGCTGTGTCTCCTTCCGCACAGCTTGTACAATCTCATAAATAGCATTTGGTTTGATGCTTTCACTGCTGTCTTGACTACTGTCTTGGTAGTCAGTGTCTGAGGATTGCTGATTGGACGATGTTTTGGTGACAATCTTTTTGCGGTCATCTTCTACATCTGTGAATTGATAAATTATTGATAATAAAACAAATGTTCAAATAATCAAATCTACCTTTAAGTGGAATCTTAAATATTAAGACAGCTTGCTCACTAGTTTAAAATTATATTTACGTTCCCATTCAATGCTCAAATTTCTAGATTACTTATATAGGCCAGTTAAGATTCTATTGCTGATAGTGCTGTCACCACTGAGGCCTTATTTGCCATGACCCTTTAAGCACATAACGGGGCATGCTACGATATCTTCAAGGAATGATCGTAAAATTGTATTGATTTCACTATAATTCCTGGAAGATATCATGGCATGCCGCTTTAAGTGTTTGAATGGTCATAGCAAATAAGCCCACTGGTCTGATATGTAAATGTTTATGTGATATGAAAATGTGTTTTGGTCCTCTACACACTTTTGATATACTAATGAATAGGACCCGTAGATTGCATGGCACTCTTATTTAATCTTGAAATCATAAATGTGTTCACCACCTTTAAGGATTTGGCCAACATTTTGTTTGTTTAAAAATCTGCCCCAATTTTGCGAATTTGGATGAATAGAAGAAATAAACGAATGAAAACTAAAATACAAATGATTGGTTGCTTCTACCAATATCATGAATTTTGCACCCCAACCTGGTTAAACAACTATCTAAAATTATGAGGTAAAAACATGAAAAAACCCACTTTAATCTGACATAGACAATTTTTTCTCAAACTCCTGGTGATCATGGTTACACCATACACAAGCAATAGCACTGTGAGTCCAATATGCCAATGGAAATGATGACAGAACATCTACAAATTGCTCGCTCACTGTTTGAAGACACCTATGAGCACAATATTATAGTAGTGCTTTGGTTAAAAAATGTGACTTCTTAAATAAATAGGAGAAAGAAATAATAAAGAAACAATAGGCATTGGCTATGGCTATAATAGGCTATAATAGGCTTGTAGCTAAACATATAGAAACTTAATAGCTAAGCATATATAACTCACCTTTAGCTAAACTACTATCAGCTGATTTATTTGGAGATTGTGTAGACTCTCTTTCTTCACTTATGTGTTGCTGTGACACTACAGGCCTCAAATCAAACGATGGGGACACACCATTAGGTGGAGTATGGTCATCCAACCTAGGAGGAGGCTTTGGTGCTTGTTGTTTTTTATGAGGTTTCACTAACATTTGAATTTGTTTTCTTTTTTCAGTGAGTTTAGTTAGCAACTCCTGCTTTTGCGACATTGCATTATCCTCGCTCAAGCTCTTGATGCAATCAGTAAGGAAACTTAAATAAAACTCTGGCTCAACCTACAACAATGTTCATGTGATTCAGGTTATCTAATGAAACTAATCAAGATAATTAATGCAGCGTGTTTTGGAGCACTCACCTTGACCGTAGCGACGTAATTGGAAGGAACAAACCCGACCTGACCTTTTCTATTAACAACATGCCACCAGTTTCTCTGCTTGGTGTTATTTTGCTGGAGATAAAAGAAGTCACCAACAGAGAAACTGAGGGTTTTTGCCAGCGTCGCTTCGAAGTCAAATAATGCTTTGAGCATCTCAAAATAATCTGTAAAGGGTCATCATAAAATTATTTTAAAAATATGTACGTACACTGGGTGGGTTCAAGTTGTACCATCCGAAATTTAATATACTAAGTTGTTTGACTTTACCACCTTGCCCGTCCCCCATCGCGAATTAAATGTAAGTTAAATTGAATCGAACTAATATCCACATTTGGGCGAAATCTAATTCAAAACACACATTTTTAAATTCAAACAAAATCAACTTTGAGTTTATCAAAATCACATCACAGGTCACAGTTTCCCATAGACTAAAATATATTGTAAGGTGCGTTCGTTTAGCTTATGAGGGCATTGGTGGCGTTGTCATTGATGGCTCTTTTGTTAAAGCGTTCGTAAAGCTCAAAACGTTATTTTTGCCACTTTTGCTCTCATCCTATTCGAACGCTCAGCTAAGCATAAGACCTAAAATCGCATGATTATGCTATCAAATACATAGCTAAATACATACAAAAAACGATTTCAAATAATCATGCTCCAGACGTGGGTCAAAAATTCCTCTTTTTTAGCTTTGCGAACGCTGAACAAAAAGAGACATGAACGACATTTTCACCCGCAGATTCCCAATTCGAACGCCCCTTGTGAGCGTTTTTAGCGTTATTTTCGCTAAAAACGATCACAAATAGCCTATTCGAACGCACTAGTAGTTTCCTTTCTACCCAGTGCTGCCACAACAGAGTTCCAAAAAGATACATATCCAGAGCTAGAAACGTTGGGGTAAATAAGTACATAAGATATTATTTTACTTGACTTTTCATTTTTCCAGTCGCATGTGCTATTTTTAGGCGTTAGAAAACCTCTCTCTTCTCCTCGTTCCCTCACTGCTGAGGATCGCGACCACGTACAATCAGTCTCCATTGGGTGCGGTCATAGGTTGTGTGAACCGCACGGTGTATGCTACCACCCACCGCCTTCTTAATCGTGTCAGACCATCTTATAGGCGCCCTTCCCTGACCACGTCTACCCTCAATTTTTCCTAAAATATTGGCTTTCTCCAGACAATACTTTGAAGACCGCATAATATGTCCGAAGAAGCTGAGGACTCTTTGTCAGCAGATAGTGGAGAGCCGTGTGGTGATTTTAAGCTCTTTTAGTATGGACTAGTTGGTTCTCATAGCAGGCCAAGGTATACGTAGCAAATTTTCGTTAGAAAACCTACATACATTCTTTTCGCTATTGTAAAAGTGTTACCTACAAAAACTTTCAAAGTTCAAATTAAACTTGCACTTTAATTAGGAGATAGCAGTTAAAGTTTTGCCATGATACGTATTACGTAGAGCCTGTCAATTTTTTTCGAAAAGGGAGTAGAGAGAACTATTATTACGAATAGCAAGTCGCTTCTGCCAGCTGTAAAATAATTATTAAACTCTGCTGTCATGGACATAGAAAAATAGAATCCTAATTCATTAATTAAATCCCGCGTTTTCACCGACAGCAATGTATACTAAAAGCACATAAGTAAAGAAATGGAACTGCATTTTTTTACTCATGTGCTATTTATGCCGGCAAAGACAAAAATTTTAATTATCTGTTGGCTTATGAAAAGGGATGCTTATATATAGAGTACTACTAGAGCAAACGAAACTGCAAGGTTTTGAAAATGGTACTAAGCACTTCGACTTACTTTATATTCCGATACATGGAGGGTTCATATGAACTCTAATGAAACAAGAAATATAATAATATATGTTTTGGCAGTTGCAAAAAGGTACGTAAAATGGTCTATGTACTACGATTTTACACATTGCAAATGGGAGTCTAAAAAGGTACACCAAATGTGTAAAATGATCGCTAATGGCAACGCTGTTCCTACCGCTATGTAGTCCATAGATAAATTAGATATGTATACTGGAGATAGATAGGATAGGCATCAAATTGGCTGCGACATTAGGGCCAGCTTTTGTCTGCATCTTTTACAACTCTTCTGCTCCATTGTGTCTAGGTATAGGAACTTCTATTTTAAATTGTTTGTATTGTATTTAATTTTACTTTAGTCGAATGCTCGCAGAGTAAGTATAGATAAACTCTTTATTACAACACCCCAGTTCAACATAATAGATTCAAGATAATTTTATCAACTAAAAGTGCCTACATGTATAGCAATAGCAAAGTACTACATGACATGCACCATGTTCACGGGTAGACTGAACTACTGAGTTAACTGAGTCTACCCGTACACATGGTGCATTTAACTGCGCGGAAATATCCGGAACTCCAAAACATGCATAATCGTGGTGTACAACATCCCATGATTTGGCTCTCTCAAGAGATAGAAAAATTTTGGCCAGTTGGAACAAAACGGTTGTTGACACGAACGGGAAAGTTAACTTAGTTTAACATAAATTCTCTCTGTGTCAGTCCATATTATTATTATAAAAAATTAAAAGGACAAAATGTCCATGGAACATAGGTAGCTTTACTCTATAAGTATCTTTTCTCTTAAAATACGAGTAGATAGCAATAAGCCCACTCGCCTGAGTAATCGGGATGGAAAATTTAGAAACACACGCAAGTGAGCAAAATATGAGTACATACATTAATTTGTGTCAGATAACAAAATCAAGTACGCCAAGCCAACACGACGAACGAAAAGTTTCTTGGATGCGACCAAAAAATTTGTTTGCGGGTAAATATGTTTATAATATATAAACATTTTCAGAAATTATATTTTCCCTTTAAGTGTTATTATGTTTCGAATTTTATTTTTGTAAAGATTGATGTAGAATAAATAAACGAAAAAAATAGAAATTGAGATATGTTTACTATAATATAAAATATAACAGACTTTTACTCTGACAATCAATATATATGTAACTATGGTTACACTATCTTTCAAACTGGTAAAAAGCACTAACGAGCACTTAAGAGTTCCTTACTCCCAACATCTCTCTTTGTCCAGGTTGCTCATACCAATTCCTGTACACAGCATAACCAATATTGGTTTATACAGAGGTTTCGTCATCATATCGGCTAACTCAAATTCTGTAGAGACCTTCTTAACGCATAATGTACCTTCAGCCTCAGTCTCTTTTACAAAGAAATGCCGAATCCTTATATGTTTAGTTTTCTGATGCAGTTCAAATGAAGGATTGTGTGCAAGTTTAATCGCTGACTCGTTGCCTACATACAATACTGGGAGAACATCAGTCGATAAATCAATGCTTCTTATAAGTCTCTTTAACCAAATAATTTCTCTAGCAGTCTCACTTGCGGCTACTATTTCTGCTTCAGTAGTAGAAATTGCAACAGACGTCTATCTGTGGCTCCGCCATGATACAGCTCCCACGGAAAACATACAAATCATTCCAGTTGTAGAACGTCCTGTCTCTAAATCTCCGCCGTGATCCGCGTAACTGTAGCATTTTAGATGTTCATTACAATCTCTTTTGCATTGTATGCCCCAATTAAGTAGCGTAGTATACGCTTCACTATCACAACATCTTCTCGTGTTGGGTTTTCTAAATGCCTGGATGCAACACCTACAGAATAAGCTATGTCAGGCCTCGTACCAACCATTACATATGCTAAGGCACCCACGGCTTACCTATATGGAAATTTATTCTCGTTTTCAGAAATATCTTCTCTTTTACCTGCCGTATTATCATTAATGATAGGTGTCGCTACAGGTTTACTACCTTCCATACAGAATCTTTCTAGTAGTTCCTTTGTATAGGCAGTCTGTGTCAGTTTTTTTCCCTTTTTATCTGCAATCGGCTATTTAGCCATAATCAGATGTGGTCCAAGGTTTGCGGTGTGGGAGTCATTCCATTAAATGACACCGTTCTATTGATAGAAATTTAGTTTCTTTTGTCAAGATCTAGTATTTGCCATCTTTTTAGGCGTTTTATATTTTCATTTGTATCCAGCAGATTTCTTGCCAATTCATTTGTGTGCTTGTTTAGGCGTTCTTTGTAACTTTTGCTTTTGTTGCTAACTTCCTGCTTTACAGTTGGCATCTCCAAGTATTCATGTACCTCTGTGTTTCTCACAAACCAGTTTGCGCTTGAAATGGTTCTCAGGGCAGTGTTTTGGAATCTCTGAAGGATCTCGATATTGGAGTTACTGGCAGAACCCCAGAGTTCTATTCCATACGTCCAGATCGGTTTAATGATGCTTTGTATACCAGCAGCTTGTTACTGAGGGATAGTCGGGATTGACGTCCTAACAACCAGTTTAGCGATTGAAATTGCAAGTTTGCTTCTTTTTTCTTAGCTTTGATGTGGTTAGCCCAATTTATCTAGGTGTAACCCCAGATACTTCACGCTGTTGTCGCTTGGTAGTATCTTGCCTTCCGTACAGACTGTGGGGGCAATCACCTTTCCTGAGTGTAAATGTTACATGTGTTGATTTAGTAACACTTGGTTT
Organism: Selenia dentaria; assembly: GCA_917880725.1. Classification (NCBI taxonomy): domain Eukaryota; kingdom Metazoa; phylum Arthropoda; class Insecta; order Lepidoptera; family Geometridae; genus Selenia; species Selenia dentaria. The sequence goes on from OU862878.1 coordinate 18,879,758, forward strand.
AATTCGCCACTTCTGTAGCCAGTCGTCTATTTTATTGAGCTGTGCTTGGAGTTTCAATGATGCTTTATGTGGGTCTTTGTCACTTGCTAGGTACGCAGTATCATCGGCATATGTTGCAGTTACAATATCTTCTGTTTCAGGCAAGTCTGCCGTGTATATTGAGTACAACACTGGACCAAGGACTGATCCTTGGGGGACTGAAGCAGTGATGTTATATAGCTTTGAGTATTTATCTTCATGCTTGACTTGAAATTGTCTGAAATACTGCTGAGCAGTATTCCTTTTTTTCCAATGATTGTCTGATTGTGTGCACGACTCGATGTACTTGTTCCACAGTTGCGTGTTTCTCTCGAAATCCAAACTGGTGATCAGGTATGATTTTGTTCTTCTCTAACACCGGTTTAAGTCATTGTAAAAAGATTTTTTCGAATACCTTCGATAGTATAGGAAGGAGACTTATAGGCATATATGAACTGGGATCCGTTGGTGGTTTCCCTGGCTTTGCAACCCTACAAATGTGCGAGATTTTCCACATTTTGGGATAGTAATGTACTCTTAGGATCGCATTATATAGCATAGTTAAGAAGACAATTGCTTTCTTAGGAAGGTGTTTAAGAACTTCAGCTGTTATTAGGTCGAAACCAGGCGCCTTTTTGTTTTCTAAAAACTGAATTGTACGCACAAGTTCCTTTGGAGTAACTAGTGCAAGTGGTGGTGATAACTGCTGATCGCTGTTGATCATTTCATCTACATCCTTTTCAAAATCATCCATAGACGAGTTGTTAGAAATAAATACATCGCTAAGGTGTTTTGCAAACAACTCGACTTTTTCACATCCGCTCCTAGCCCATGGATCACCCGGAGATTTTCTTATGGGTGGCACATGATTATGTGGTCTTTTGACGTTTTTAGTGATTTTCCACAATGAGTAGTTGTCTTTCCTACTGGCAGAGAGACTAGATATGTTATCTTGGAAAATAGTGTTATGTCTCTCTCTTATAAGCTCTTTAAGTTCTCTTGAGACTTTGTTATAATCAGTTCTATCTGCGTCTGATCTCGTTGAGTGAAGTCGCCTCCTTTGTTTTCGCTTTTCTTCCAGCTTTTTTCGTATATCTAGTGGCACATTGTTCTTTTCACTAGCAGAACTCAGTGTTGGTGTAGATCGCCACGCGGCGACTTGTATGAGGTTTGTTACGTAGAATGTTGCATTATCTATATCATCATCCGTTTTAAGTTTAACTTTTAAATCAATCATCAATCTGTGTCAGATTTATAGAGCCATCTTCTTACCTCCCAATTTCTAGACCTAAGAAGTAGGTAGCTCCTCTAAATATTTGTCTAATTCTTCTTGGTGGGTAGAAGCAAGAAGCACATCATCAACGTAATGTGCTAGTATGAGTCTTCTTTCTCCTCGCTGCCTCATAAATAGACATGGATCAGCTTCACTTGAGAGGAATCCAACCTTTTCCAGAAACTCTGTAATGCAGTTATTCCAACAACGAGGAGCCTGTTTTAATCCATATATACTCCTTTTTGATTTGCATACTTAATTGTTATAACCTTTGGGTGGTTTCATACATATATTCTCACTCAGGCTTCCATACAGAAATGCTGTAGAAACATCAAATTGGGCTAAGAACAGAATTATCTCTCGCAGCAATACTCAAAACCACTCTGTTAGTGCTCAATTTAGCAATGGGGCTGAATGTATCATAAAAATCTATGCCCTTTTTCTGTGAATAGCCTTTACTCACCCGTCTAGCTTTATAACGCTCAACTGTACCATCTGCATTCATCTTCACTTTGTATATCCATTTACATGGAATAGCTTTTTTATTATTTGGTAGTGGTACCATAACCCAATGTCTCATTTTCATTCAGTGATGAAATGTCATCATCCATAGCCATCTTCCACTTTTTGCTATTTTTACTGCGGATAGCTTCATGATAAGTTTGAGGTTCCTTGATTTCATTCACATCCTCTACCGCACTCATGATAAATTCCTTAAATCTGTCTGGAGGTCTAATAGTCGACATGTTTCTGAGTGTCATTCTACATTCTTCTTCTATTTCTAATTCAGGTAAAACTCCGTCCAATACAGGTTCGACCAATTCAGCTGTGTCCTCATTTGAATCAACAGATTCGTAATCACTTTGAGTTTCAGGCTCATCAACATCCTGTATGTTATCTGGTTCGTCTTTGATATCATGACTTTTGAATGATGATGATTCTCTAGATTTATTTAATGGGGATGAGTCCTGAGCTGGTGCAGATATTGATGATTCTTATACTGACGTGACATTATCTGATATGTCACTATTTAAAGAGATAGGTGTGTTTTTGTAATACATAGGTATTGGCACGTCAAAAGTCATTGGACTTGTATTTTCTACTGGTATTGGGTCTTGATGCGTTGGCATTAGAGTCTTCTCTTTAAATAAAACATCTCTTGAACGTACTAGTTTGTTGTTTTCTTTTATCCATACTCTGTAACCTTCATCATTCTCATATCCAATCAATATGCCCTTCATGGCCTTTGTGTCCAATTTTTTCCTGGTGACCTTTGGCACATGTGCATAGCAAGTACTACCGATTATTCTTAAATGTCGGATCCATGGCTTCTTATTGTACCATATCTCGTATGGACTCTTGTCTAATGGTGTAGGGCCAGTCCGATTTAAAATGTAGACTGTAGCATTAACTATCTTAGCCCACAGCCCTTGGGGTAGCCTTTTTGCATGCATAGATAGATAGATAGATAGATAACACTTTATTGAGACACCACATTTATGACTTAATATTAGACAATAAAATAAAAAACAATGCCTAAAACTAGGTGCAACAATTGGCGGTCTTATCGCTCAGAGCGATCTCTTCCAGACAACCCACTCGCAGAGGAATAGGTATACAATAAAAGATGGACGGTAACAATACAAAAAAACACTATAAATACATAAATGCTATATCAAATAAACTAATAAAAATACATAATGTAACAGAAATCAATCCACTTTTCCAGGAACTGCAACGTGTGACGTTAAGAAATGAATAATTATAAACAATACGGAGGAATGTTTCCCGGAAAAAGGACACAAAATAGTTTCTTTTTAGTTTCTGTTTTTTCGGCACCAAAATACTTCAGAATTCTGCCGCATACCTATATAGATTACCACCATAGATATATAAATTACCACCGTATAGCGAAAGAATGTCGGACGGAGGAATCTTCCACCAAAAGCTAGAAGCGGTTTTCGCAAAGTTTTGCAAAGTAGTTTGAGGAGTTATTGTCAGCAATATACAAAAAACTCCTAGTGCATTGGACTATAGGATATTTTGAACGATTTGTCTATTTGTCTGACCATTTATAAAGTAGCCGAATTTCATTGATTTGATGCACCCATACTTTTATACTTTAGTTTTTGTATGACGGATTAAACTCTGGCACAACGTTATTATTAGCAAATTTTCATGATTATCAGAACTGGCTTTACTTAAAACATTCGTAATATTAAATAACAACTCACTGCTGGAGTAATCTCTTCTCAATCCACGACAGAGCACTCGCGTCTGCGGTGACTCACCTCAGAACGCTCATGATTGCACTTACTGCACACTTACGTTGCACATCGAAGCTCTCAAGTGTCTCACTCACAACGGAGCCTCGCGTCTCGTATGTTGCACAACAGATATCTCGCGTCTCGTACCTCGCATGGTGGAGCCCTCGTGTCCCGTAAGTCGCATGGCGGAGCTCTCGCTTCTCGTAAGTCGCATATCGGAGCCCTTGGTAGTCGTACGTCGCATGGCGGATCCCTCGCGTCTCGTACGTCGCACGGCGGAGCTTTCATGTCTCGTACGTCGCACAACGGAGCCCTCACGTCTCGTACGTTGCACAACAGATCTCTCGCATCTCGTACGTCGCACGGCGGAGCCCTCATGTCTCGTACGTCATATGGCGGAGCTCTCGTTTCTCGTACGTCGCATATCGGACCCTTTGCGGCTCCTACGTCACATGGCGGAGCCCTCGCTGCTCGTACATCGCACGTCAGAGCCCCTAAGATCCTTGTGATGGCACGCTTTTTTTTTAATTTAAAAAGCTTTACGTGAGTAATCCCGATTCTGATTTGTAACATTTCATTTAACATTATCGCTGTAATAAGCATACTTGATAAGGAATGTATTCATTAATAAGGTATTGTAAATAAGACAGAGCATTCAGATATTATTTTACATTTTATTCAATAATTTACTAATCACTATACTTCGCATTTAATACTATTTATCTCTGTTTAACAATGTTAAACCACAAGTATACATTATTCAATTTATTTATTAAAGTATAAATAAATATCCTTTTAAATAAAGATTTTAGTCAACATGTGCTTAGATTTTATAGTTGTGCCGACATAAATTCGACGGTCAACGTTTGCTAGTGTTCACCTCGGCTAGCGAGAACAGACTGGCCGCTATCCGCCACGCTTACTACTTTTATAATATTTTGGCGGTAGAACAACTCCCCCTCCATGATCGTCAACAATGCCACCTTGCGGTGAATTCAGAAAACATCTACGAGTCAAATACATTCCATTTATCTAATAATACAACAATTATGCTAATTTTAACCTACTGTAAATAGTTTGTCTATAATGTATGTTTCTATTATAGTGAAATAATTATATATTGTTAACAATAAACAGCATACTTTTATAATATATACTATATTATACTAATAAAAATTATATATATATATATTATAACCATCATTTTGAAAACTATAATATAGCATCTTAATTATATACAGCATAAAAAATAACAAACTAATGACATTGTCAGCAAGTAACAAAGCCCCTATTATTGTGTAAGTAATGTGAATGAGTATAGGTATTGAAGCGAATTCTGAGTAATTAGCAAGAACGAAAGACAGTAAAAAAAGGTAAACATAGCAAATGGCTGGCTGCGCAAGAACGAGACGGAGCGATAATAGAAGCATTAGGAAGGTGCGCACGCGCGAGTCGGCTGAGTAACAATGAGTATATTTGAACAGGCAAGCGTTTCTCAAACTTAGCGTGCAGATTAAACTCGAGTACAGTGGTATTGAATACACGTTGAAAACTATTATTAATAGATAGTTAGTTATTATTATGTGATCTTTTTTAGGTCTGACTCGGTTTTTATACTCAGTACATGAGAAGTGGGGTTTTTTCGACCAAATATTTTGCAACTTTTTACCCATACATAGGCAAACCCCCGTTCCTTGGCCAGTGTCTTCGCTTTATTCAGCAGCTGCTTATTTTCCAAGGTCAAATGGTCGTTGACATATACCCTGGCGACACCTTGGAAACCCAGGTCTGCCGGAAAAATTGCACGCTTCTTCGCAGCTGCCACGAAATCTTCCTTTAGGTAACGGTTATGTACTGATACTATAATTGTCTTGTTCTTTGTATCATTACGTAATGGAACCCTTGCTACGTAATTAATCAGTTCCTTAGTAATGGTGCAACCGGTGAGGTCTCCGATTTGGGCTACAATCTTGAATAGGTTTTCTGAAGGTGTTACTGGACCCTTGATCTCTATGTTATTGATGCGGGATCTTTGATCATATTCCCGCATGGAACTCTCCATTCGCTCCAATCGCTGCTGCAAAACATGTACCTCATTCTTTGCCTCCAGCAGGCCCAGCACTTCCTTATCAATGCTAGCAACTTTGTCACTTAGTGTCTCCATAGATACATTTTTCAGACATATTTATTTTAATTTGTTTTTGTCGTGAAAATTCAGGACATGACTTACTTATGGCAAAGTGATTTCCTGAGCACGAACAGCAAGAAACGTTCTCCTCATTCACATCACAAGAATCACCAGTGTGTTCCCTTCCACACTTGTAACACCTAGGTTTTGCTCTACACTGCAGTTTTGTATGACCATAACGACAACAGTTAAAACACTGAATAGTGGGGTGAATGTATAGTTCAACTGGAAGCGCATTGTAACATATAAAAATCCTTTTAGGTAGAACCTGCCCATCAAAAGTAACGACTATGTTTTGTGTTGGTTTCCAAACTGGTGAACCTTCTAAGTACGATAGTTTTGTAATTTAATCGTCTTACCTTTAAAATTCCACCACAACCTTCAGGTACTGAAATATTTTCGATGACCTCTTCTGGTGTCCATTCTGATGGTACACCACGAACTAAACCCATTCTTGTCACATTAAAAGATGGTATAAATCCTTTTAACTTATTTGTTACTAGACTACTGTTGGAAATAAATGAATTGGCATCGTTATAGTCAGAGAACGCTAGTGCAATTCTATTTCTACCAATCCTTTTTACAGAACCATTAACAATATTTTGAAAGGCATTTCTTTTCAGGAATTTACCGAATGTTACTGGATGGAGAGTGGCGCCATCATCAGTTGATGTTGTTTCTCGTTGAACGTGTACGATAAAAGGAGCTACATCTGAAGACTCATACTTGTTTCTTGCCAAGGAAATAAAACTTTGGGGAGGACTGGAGGCTGGACAGACATTAGGAGTCGAAATAATGTCAGTACGATTGTCAACCTTATTACTAATACTTTGAAGAGTAATATTTGTATTTTCATCGCTGTCTGTGCAACGACATCCAGCCTTGCCATCTACTGCCTGAGCGTGCTTCCTTTTCTTCATGTTGCAGTTTTTGCAAATTTTAGAAAAACGACCTCTTTTACGTCCCGCACGGTGGGTATTTGACCCATCAGTGTCCATGCCTGATTCATTAGATAGCATATTAGAAGCTGACACGGTCACATAATTTGATACCGAGGGGACAATGCCCCCCGGGTCCACCAAGTCAGGCGGCTCGTTCATAGCGAAAAATGAGAAAACTTACCGAGTCCGGTGAATCACTAAACTAAAAAAACACTAAATACGTCTTCTATAATATTTACACTGGGATACTCTAATGATCGTACTAAATAAAATATAAATGAAAATAATACAGAGCGAAAAAATATCGACCGCCTACGAAGAAATAATAGTCAGGAAGCATAATTCAGAACAAATTCCACACAAAAAGTGGCCCTTCAAATCAAAACAACGTATGATTCCAAATACAAATTACTTCCGAGGTTACAAATAAACATGTTCGGTGATTGGTTTAAATTCAGAAGGAAAGCAGGGATTGGTTTACGCGCGTGCTGCAACGTCTACAATGACAGCAGAGTCATAGCGGCGTGGACCATCGTCCATTTATGCAACAAGTGAACTGGACCAACTCAATAATAAATCAATCGTAAATCTCGTATGTCTCGCGAAATATGATTAATTTATTAAGTTTTTGTCTAGAAGACATTAGAAGAGATTCTTCGCAATGTAGTAAAGAAAGATTATGAAACATTTTAGGCTTAGGCAAACAATTAACAAAAAAAATAATTTCGTTTTTACAGCTGGATGTTTTTCAGTGGTCACACCTTCATTCTTATTCATATTCTGATTGGGGGCGCTAAGTCCTGCACTGACGTCCCGCTTGGGGTGTATTGTGCATTTCCCCCGCCAGCTACCCTAGCCATCCCAGCTCCTTTACATAACGGAGTATGACCCTGGGTCGCTGGCACAAACCTTCATTATCAATTTAGAAAATTCAATCAATTTATAGAAATACTTTAGAAAAGCACTGTGTTGATTACTGACAAATTAATTAGCAATTCGGCTAAACCACTTTAAAATTTGCGGAGGGGGAATTTTCATTAGCTTGAAAAATTAAACGTGCTTTAATTTGACCAAACAATGAACTGTTTTTTAATGCTATATAGTTACCTATATTACATACCAACTGTAGGCAATCGTTTATTGTTCAGTTTCAGTAGTATCTCTTTAGAGCGTAAACGCTTTGGAAGCGCCATTTCGCGTTTTTGCTGAGTATTTGAAGAGTCATATAATAATGATTAATATAGTATATTATGTCAATTATTGTTACCTGATGTAATAGAACATTACTTGATTAACAAGTTCAAGTTCCATAGACTACATTTAGAAATTGTTTATTAGTTTGTTATTGCCGAGCGGTTTCTACACACACACGTTTTTAAAATCAATCATAAAACCGGTCGCGCCAGTCACGAATCGTCAGACGCAGCTGAGGCCTCTTAGAGAGAGGTCAGAGGACGTATCGCTCTGACGCCCGCACTTACACAACTAAATATTAGTGCGCTCAAAACTTCCTGATACTTATTGAGGTCACATTTCTAAGTGGGATTCTAACAAATAATTTTATATGACATCTAGTGCATCAACAATAGAAATTTCATTGTTATAATGACATCGACGCTTGAGGAGCTAGTATTTTGCTATTAACCAAATTTCTTATGCTTATACTTGGTATCCAAGAATTAATGCTGGAGCCGGAAACTGGTAGCAGGAACTATGTGATGATTAATAGTAGACACACCGTGTTTGGGATCGTATGAATCGTCTTCGCGATACCTTTTTTCTAGCTGGTGACCAAGACCCGATGCTGGATCCAGAAACTGATATTTGTTTTATTTGCTATTCTCATGTCTTTTTGGTAGGTACATGAGTTAAATCTTTAGTTAGCTCTTGTAGATAACATGTACTTGATTAATAATTATCATTTTATGTTAATTAATGTCGATATTAAAAATAAAATGTGTCCTGCGTGATATTTTATTTCACCTTTTTGACCTACGTCTATTTGTGACATAAAAACCAAAGTAGATAAAAAAAGATCCAAATATTAATGCGCGCTATTTTGGTCAAGCGGTAAGGCCACTGCCGCAGGGCGCGCTAGTAAGTAACTCGCTTATGTAAAATACCTAAACTCACGCAGCGCTGCGCAGAATAAAGGCTCTTAAAGATTTTAATGTTTCTTCAGGACAAATCATCAGCATAAAAATTTAAATATGATATTTTATATAACATAATTTAAAAAAACAGTAAGTAGGTACTTACTGTACCAACTGGTACGTAGGTACTGCAGTTTTGTGTAAAATGGTCCATATTTTTTTTATTATCTATAGTTTTATTGTTTTCAGTCAAAATTAACGTAGTATAACTATGCTGGTTTTCACAGGCAGTCATACTCTTGTTTTTCTAGCTTAAGTGCAGCTAGGCACTTATTTTGCCGCATTGAATCGGCAAGCAAGCGAGAATAAAACATAACAAGCAAAACCATTGCACATTACATACATTTCAATATTTAGTCCTGAAGAAAAAAATACATCCCAAATTAAATAAAAATTTACTGACTTTATTTTGCATAGTATTGACCATCACGATTTGTGAACGTATTTGAACATCTTTGAATAATTATAATTTTGCTATTATTTACTAGTAAAAGTGATCCCTGGACATTTAAATTGTGTATTGTTTCTGCACCACTTCACAACGAATGCTGGCATGATGATCCACAACTGAAGTTCACAATGATAAAAATGAAAATGTACGCGAAGATTTGAAGTGCGCTCGCTTGCAAGTAAAATGTCCGACTGATGACGTACTGAACACGACTTTTAAGCCCCGCCTACTTGAACACGACTTTTGTTGGGTCATTTTTTTAACGCAGTTACAGTTCCTGACTATTATTTCTTCGTAGTCGACCGCCTAATTCTACGTTTCCCGCGCTTTTAAATATGATACTCTTTGTTTTAGGGTCTAAAGTCTAAGGTCTAAAAGTCAAAGATAATAAATAATCACAGACTCATAATCTCTAACGTCACAGACTAGTCATCTCAAATGACTATGTCACAATCCAAACAGGATACTACGTATGACTCTGTTTACTCTTTGTACGCGGGTGATTTACATTGATCTTATTCGTTTCAACACAAAATTATTTAATTAAATCTTGTTTTGCTGTCATATTCTTTTTTTATTTTTTTTTATTTATGTACGTCCTAAACTGTACTGTAGTTTAAATAAAGTAATACTTGGGGCAATAAATGAACTCGATGTAGCAAAGATCCGTTGTCTAAGGTGTGTTGTGTTGCTTTACCTTTATATTTTCGTACTGAAGTCCGGCAAGTAAAGCATATATTCATATAACTAGCGCATAGTTATATATAAATCTAAGATTAGTTTATGTATATATTTATATCTAAGCATATTTATATCAATTTTATAATATTATTTATTTAGATAATGTTAAACTTATGGAATGAAAGCAATGACAGTGATGACTACTTATCTGTTTCTTCTTCTCATAACAGTAGTAGTAGTAGTGTTAGTGAAGATAGTTTTTTTAAGTATCCCCTCACTCTCAGAAACATTGGCATCGAAATTCTCTGATGTACCTAAGAATTTAAATATTGTTCGTATTAATGCGCAAAGTATTCCGGCTCATTTTTCTGACATGCTGACGTCTCTCAACAACACAAACATACATGCTATTCTAGTCTCCGAATCTTGGCTAAACCCGTCTGTTCCCTCCATATCCTATACTTTACCTGGCTTTAATCTCATTCGCAATGACCGGACGGGTAGTGTTGGTGAAGGAGTCGCTATTTATCTTCGTGCACATATTCCCTTTTTCGTTATTAGCACGTCCGCCCAACCAATACCCCCAAAAGCTGGTGAACACCTTTTTATTGAAGTCCTTCTCTCACACTCTAAAATTCTTCTCGGAGTCTACTACAGCAATTCTCCACACAATAACTACTTCTCTTCATTTGAAAATATCGTAGTAGACCTCAGTCCTTCCTATAGTCACACCATAATCATGGGTGACTTCAATACTTGTCTCATAAAACGTGATTATCGGTCCCTTTCTTTCGAAACCCTTGTTAAATCTTGCAACATGCATATTCTCCCCCTTTGTGCTACTCACAATTTCCCAAATTCAACTCCATCTCTACTTGACCTCATTTTGGTTTCATCGTTAGATCATGTTGCTAAGCATGGCCAGTGTTCGGCTGATGCCTTTTCCTATCATGATTTAGTTTTCTTATCATACAAGATCCGTCCTCCTAAAGCTAAACCTACAGTTGTCCTGCAGCGTAATTTTAGTGGTATGAACCGAGATGCATTTATTAATGACGCAAAAAATATTGATTGGTCTCTGGTTATAGGTGCTGAGTATGTAGATGAGCAATTAGCAATTTTTAATAAAGTCCTAACACAACTTTATGATGTGCATGCACCTTTTAGGTCTATAAAAATTAAACATGTACCTGCGCCTTGGTTAACCGATGACATCAAAACCCTTAAAAATAAAAAAGCTGCTGCCAAAACTAAGTATAAAATTCGTCCACATGAGGTGAGCAAGTCCAAATATATCAAGCTTCGTAATCGTTGCAATGTGGTGTGCAGGGATGCCCAACGACGCCATATCTATGAATCTGTTCAAGATGAGGATCCGGCGAAAGTTTGAAAGTTCCTCAGAGCATTAGGAGTTGGAAAATCTCGTCAAGAATCAATTCCCAATAACTTAGATATAAATTCCCTAAATCAGCACTTTTCTTCACCACCTAATAATATCGACAAAATCCCATACTTTACATTTTCTTTCTATCACTATAACTCCAAATTGTTCTCCTTTTGTTTTTACAAAATTTTCCGTTTGTGATGTTAAAAAAAAGCATACTTTCCATTACTTCTAATGCCGTTGGCGTGGATGGGATCAGTCGTAACATGCTGATACCCATTCTTGATATAATTCTCCCTGTCCTGTGCCATATTTTTAATTTTTCTATTTCTAGTGGCGCTTTTCCTGCTTTGTGGAAGGACGCTCAAATTATGCCTCTCCCTAAAAAAACGAATCCTAAATGTTTTTCTGAATACCGTCCAATATCTATCCTTCCTTTCCTATCCAAAGTACTTGAACGGCTAGTTCACAATCAGATGAACACTTTCCTTGCACAAAATAACTTGCTAAACCCTCTTCAATCTGGTTTTCGTCTGAGGCACAGTACGGTTACTACACTTGTTAAAATAACTGACGATATTCGTTTAGGTATGGAAAATGGTCAGCTAACTGTGCTGGCTCTCTTAGACTTTAGCAATGCTTTTAACGTTGTGGATTTGGATATCCTCTTAGCAATCCTTTGCTCTAATAATATATCTCCAACAGTTCTTACCTTTACGGTCGTCGACAGCGGATTCGCCTCGATGATTCTTATTCTTCATGGTGTAACACAACAGCTGGTGTGCCTCAGGGTGGCCTGTTACCTCCTTTACTTTTTGCTGTTTTTATTAATTCAATTTCCCAAAATATTTCTTGTTCCTACCACCTATATGCGGATGATTTTCAGTTATACTCACAGGCTCCACTACTTAAACTGAGTGAAGCAGTTGATCATGTAAATGAAAACATGCATCAGGTAATGGAGTAAAGTTTATGACCTGATAGTCAACCTCCTTAAAACCCAAGTAATAGTCGTAGGCAGTTCCCGAATGATATGCAGAGTTAACTGGGACACATTGCCGCGAGTGGTTTTCGACGGGGTCACTATTCCTTATAGTCAAAAATCGTAAAAATCGTCGGTAAAAAATCTTGGCGTAACTATAGGTCAATGTTTTACATGGGGTCCTCATCTAACTCTGACCAGCCGGAAGATGTTTGCATCTGCAGGTGCCTTACGTAGACTGCGTAATTTTCTTCCTACTACCACTAAGATAGCGCTCGCACAATCTCTTTTACTACCTGTGCTCGATTATGCAGACGTCAGCTATCTTGATATCTCGGAGGATCAGCTAAATAAACTTGAGCGTCTTCAAAATTTTTGTATTAGGTTCGTATTCGGCTTGCGCAAATATGACCATGTTTCAGAATTTCGTACTAAGCTCAAGTGGCTTCCCATACGCTATCGTCGGAATGCTCACATATTGTCTCTTCTTTATACAATTCTCTTCAATCCTTTTTCCCCACTCTACCTTAAGGAGCGTTTCGAATTCTCGCACACTTCTCATATGTTATCATTACGGTCATCAGAGAATCTTCAGCTAAAACCGCCTGAACACAGAACCAGTTTTATTACTCCTCATTTGCTGTTAAAGCCGTCCGTTTGTGGAATTCTCTTCCACTGGAAATACAGCGAGCTAAGTCACTTCAAACTTTCAAAGATCAGGTTAATCAATACAACTAACTGGGATTTTTTTATGCTAATCATTTAGTTTATGACATGGCAAAACTAATTTAAGCTGGGCAAAGAAAAAATATAAAGCTATGAAACCGTTAAAAGCATTTAAAAATTCTTTTTAGAGGAAATTGAAATTAACCTGCCGTTATAGCGGGTTTTGAAAATGAATTGTCATATTTTGGCGGGTTTTGCAACCAAGAATAAAACTTCGGGTGGATGGCGTTATGCAAAATTTATTAGGGCCAGATGAGTTGGATTAGTTCTATGTAACTAGGTAGGTACTTACGTAAAATAAAAACATCGGATATTTTCAATGGCAATTATTTATTAATAAATGAGTTATCACTAATAATCAATACGAGCTTAACACTAATAATCAATGCGCAGATAGCTACTACTTTATACATTTATGGCAACTTCTTCAAAGCCTTGCTCACATAAACCATTACATTCATCATCGTCGCGTTCGTTATCTTGAGAATCATTATTCCCAATGCCCTCCAAATCTTTGTAATATTGCAAACACTCCAAATTTTTCCATTCATCCCCAAAATGTTTTCTAAGGAGGCCATAAACATCGTTCAATTTCGATGATTTTGGTACGATTGTGTTAGGTTGAATAACCTGTGGAGCAATCATTATAATTTTTTTATTTTTTTTCGTTATTATCTTTTTTGTGTTTCGCTCCGTTCTATAAGCCTCTTCACCCTGTACTAAAACATTTTCTGTTATGGTCCGAGTGATAAAAAAGCGCTTCGATTTCATGAACGGGAAGTGCCAGGATGTCGTCGGTTTAATGATGGAAGCATAAGCTGTCTTCCAGTCATAAACTGGAATCGATGCTAGGTCTACGCATGATCCATGTTCTTGTAACACAGCTGCATATTCCGATGGAGACGTTACAACTTCTTTTGTCTTCAGCGTCTTTTCAATTTTAGCGAACACACGATCAGGCGGTATGAACGAATGCCCAACAATTGGAAAAATCAATTCAATTTTTTTTAAATGTCTTGGGGCTTCAACATAAAGCCATTTACCTAGCATGCTGATCATACCAGTGTTTTTATTTTGGCCCGAACAACCATCACATACTATACGAAGAACTTTTATATGTTCTGAGATCTCTACATTCTGTAGAAAATGGTAAACCGCACTTACAATTTCATTGCCTCCTTTGGCGTGAGTTGTTTCATTCCAATAGTAAGAATGTACGTTTTCTTTTCCGAGTTTAGCTTTCGAGTTGCCTTCCACTATAGCAAAGTGGTAAAAATTAAACTGCCTGCTGAAATAGGCAGATTGATCAGGCAATTTTGGCAGAGGCTGATTTTTTTGACAGTCAAAGCTTATCGTTTTTGTGTCTTGGCTATCTTCCTTCAATATGCTGTAAAACGCCTTGTATTTAAGACTGTGGAGTCTTTTCTGAATCATTAACTCGTTTCTCTTCGTTACATCTTTTTCAACTTTTAGTTGTTCCTGCAACGATATACAAGTAGAACATACGTCTGTTCTCGGGGTGCCGAACCCGATGTTATAGTACATGTTAAATATACTCCGAAAAAAACTTTGTTTTACTTTTAGTTCAGTATCTCTTGAGTCATTATAGATCCGCCACATTTTTCTAATATTCAATCCGGCTGGCAGGTATAGTCTTTTTGTTTGTGATCTGCAGTAATGGCTTTCCTGCCCTTTAAATTTTTCTATAAACCATTGTACTGAGAGTTTTTTTGCTTCATACAGATGTGATTTTCGATCGCCTCCTCTTGTTTCTTTAATGGGAGAGCCTTCGCTGTTATAAAATCTGGTCATTACCCCTTGGACCCGATCTTTTTTTATTTGTAAAGCATTCAAAAATGTGTCTCGGCATACGGGAACAAGCAATCCGTTTTTAGAGCATATAGTATATTTTATGGCTAATTTCCTCTGGCTATTCGGCTTGGACTTCACCGCTTGCTTGATACTGCAACATCTCAGAATAAAATTATCTTGCTGAAGTTTCGTCTTACATTTATAAAAGTTTTTGTGAAACTTTCTTATATCTTGGCATGTAATTAAGGTACAGCGAAAAGCCTTTTGATTGTGCTCGCATCTTGGAAATGTTGGCAATTTCTTGGCTTCGTAGCTGAAAAAAATATTATTAATAAAAATCAAAACGTACACAAACGACAAACGCAGTAGGTAGGAATAAGTATTACGCGGGAATCGTAACGAATCGCTTCAGGACTACGTTTTTTGCTTTTTAATTTAATTTTTCGCGACAATTATTGGGATTAGTAGTAAAACACAATGTAGTGAAATAAAAATAAAACAATAATAATCGCTCTGCTAAATACCTAATTTAGAATGGGCTGGATGCATCTTGCATAAAACTTTTTTGGAAGAAGTTTGAACACAATAATGACAAAGTTTTACATACCGTTTCTTGCGCTCCACTTCACGCTTCCATGAAGATGGATCGCGTGGTCGTTTCCTAGCATGTTTAGGATTCTATAACAAATTGGGCTAATTCATCCATATTTTCACATTAAATTCGTTAAAAAACCACACACAAGTTTTCGCCGGAACTCAACAATCGCCATACTGTTTTGTTGATCACGTGACGCAAATGCGGTGCTGTTATTGGTCGATTCAATTATGGAGGATTTTGTTACTGGTATGCACTGTTATAGGGGCTTTTGATATTGAATCTATTTTTGGTGGGCAGATTTCTGTATGTTTTAGCGGGTTCTGGTACGAAACTAGCCAAGCATTTAAAAGCAATTTTTACGAGGTTTCCAACGGTGCTACTAACTCAAATTTGGTCCATAAGCATTATAGCGGATTTTGATTTTATACCCCTTTTATTCGTTTTCACTGTAAAATTACAGTTATCTATTAATTAAAATGTCTACAAATAGTCATTATGAAGAAATAGTAGATTATGCATCAAGGGAGTAAAGCAGTGTCTTACGTCATGGGCGGTATATTGAACCGTGAGTGTAACGGGGACTCTTGGGTTAAGTATTAAGATTTAATTCCCGAGCGAAGCGAGGGAGTTATGTAGAGTCCTGAGTGAAGCGAGGGGTTAAAGCCGCCCAAGACGAAGACAGGCTTTATCCTCGAGGTGTGTACTCTACTTTTCATACCTACTGCGAGACAATAAAAACTCAGAGCTTACAAAATAGCAGTTATTTCGTTAAAAGTGAAATACATTGATAGTTAATATTCAAATTGGACACATTTGTCCCGTTATAGACGGACAGAGACAATATCTTTGGAAGGAAAATTTTATGGAAAACACTGTTTTAGACTTTCGCGGTTGTTAACTAAGTTATAATTAGTACTC
Organism: Selenia dentaria; assembly: GCA_917880725.1. Taxonomy (NCBI): domain Eukaryota; kingdom Metazoa; phylum Arthropoda; class Insecta; order Lepidoptera; family Geometridae; genus Selenia; species Selenia dentaria. The sequence continues at coordinate 18,896,150 of OU862878.1, forward strand.
ACAATTTAGTTGCTTTTGGAGCACCCGATATTTCAGTACAGTTACATGCACCACGTTGAAAATAATAATATTTTATGAAAGTTGAATAACACCAAACACCAGAACATAGATGAATATAATACCACTGATCGCAACACGTAACTTCAACTACGACCTTGAATGCGCAGAGCGGACCGTGCCGTAACCCATAGCAACGGGGCGCGCAACAATCACACTCCTTAGGTTCGTTTAGCAATGAGGGCATTCATGGCGTTGCTATTTTTGACTCTTTTGTTAAAGCGTTCGTAAAGCCCAATTTTAGTGGCAAAAATAATAACTCTTTTTTTAGCTTTTCGAACGCTGAACATAAAGAGCCATAAACGACATTTTCACCCATAGATTCCCAATTCGAACGCCCTTGTGAGCGTTTTTAGCGCAAACTATTTTCGCAACTTAGGGCTATTCGAACGCACTACGAATAATACAATCCCGACTTTTTTTCTTTTTGAAATTTGAAAGCACGAGCTTTCAAACAAAACAAGAATTTTGAGAATCGGTTCACCCTCAGAATACAGAAAGGGGTTCACCCTATCGAAAGTTATGAGGTAACAAACATTAAAAAAAATACAGTCGAATTGAGATCCTCCTTTTTGGAAGTCGGTATATTACTGAATGTATACATCTTATTGCAGGCGACTGTACCTTTATAACATTATACTTACATGATTTGTTTCATTTCAATGAAAAATACAATGTTGTCATATTTATGTTTCTATAGCTTGTGGCAACGTAGGCGAGTTGAGGAAGATGGAAAACTTAATATTTCAATAATTGTAGGTACCTATTGTTATTTAGTACAGTCGCCTGCAATAATGCCGCGTTTCTTTATTCGCTTTTATCCCGGTGTTGACGGTTATCTCCCTCCGCTTATCCAATATATAATAGGGCCGGTAGCCAGGTAGGTAAACAAAACAAGCAAATCTGACTTCTGTGACAGACTAGTGTCAAATTAGACATTAGCCCCACGACGCTCACACTTCATGCAAGAGCAATAGCACTGTAAGTCCGGAAATGACTTCACATTCGCCTACCGCCCGAAAACACAATTTCGGGACACTTGAGCGCGCTAGTAGTGCATGAGGCGTGATTCGGACCGCACTATAAGATGTATACATTCCATTTTCAAAAGTCAAAGTCGCACAACGAGCTATGGAGAGGGCTATGCTCGGGGTTTCTCTACGTGATCGAATCAGAAATGAGGAGATCCGTAGAAGAACGAAAGTCACCGACATAGCCCAGTAGATAGACAGTTAAAGTGGCAGTCGGCAGGGCACATAGCACGCAGAACAGATGGACGATGGGGCTGGAAGGTTCTGGAATGGAGACCACGGACCGGCAAGCGTAACGCAGGTCGTCCACCGACACGGCAGACAGACGACCTGATAAAGGTCGCAGGGCGACGTTGGATGCAGGCCGCTTCCATCCGGTCCTTTTGGAAAATTATGGGGGAGGCATATGTTCAGCAGTGGACGTCCTACGGCTGAAATGATGATGAATACAGTCCTATATAATTATATATTGTGTTGTACTCGTAAGTATAAGAATGTCAATGTAGTAAGGATTATTTTAAGCCGTAAAATATACCTAAATAACTTCATTTAAGAATAATTTCGATGTAATTTTGTATATAATTGAATGCTGAGTTACTTTTGAAAATTATGAAATGCATACAAATTTACATATTATTGTAGGTGACTGTACCTACATAAGCTATCATGCTGAATACATTTCATACGTGCGCTATTTTATGCTTACTATCATCTCCGTGGATATCGCTGACTCCTGGTCTGCATTCAGCATACATTATTCATGAGGTTTAAAAGGACAAGACTTCTCTCTCGGGAGCGAAATAAACTTCTACGTTTATGTTGATAACAATGAATTTAAATTGCATCAAATAAAGGTTAATAAGAAGGGGTACAATAAGGATTTATCGGATTTGGAAGAACCCTTCCAAATCCCTTAAATCATTATTTTTTGGGATGGATTATTTTTGTTATATAACATAACAATATTATATAACAGTAGTTCCCGATTGCTCTATATTAAGAGGATTGCATAGCTAGTACTTTCCATGCTAAAAGAGAAAACTCTTTTCTACCTCTTTAAATTGTCCGATTTCAGTGTTTTTTTTTTCATGGAATCATGACATTGTTTACTATGCCCGTACGTTTTGATTTTTTCAGTATTTCAAAGTACTATATATTTCCTTTTTTAGAACTTATACAGATTCATGACAAAGTAAACAATGTTAATTATTTCCGAATCATGACATAGTAAACAATGTCATGATTTCAGAAAAAAAATCACTGATATCGGTCAATGTTAAGAGGTAGAAAAGAGTTTTCTCTTTTAGCATGGAAAGTACTAGCTATGCAATCCTCTTAACGATTTACCAAATTATATAAATCAGGAATCCATTTTGTTTGCAGATGACACAAGTCTTTTAATTAAATGTAAAGATAAGATAAACTTTAATAAAGAAATTGAAAATATATTAAACATAACTATTGAATGGTTAGATAAGAACAACCTAAAAGTAAATGTGAATAAAACCAGATTGATGCACCTATCAATCCACTACGTTGAATATAATCGTATATGCAAATGGACAACATGTAGACCAAGTTGAAAGTTGCGTTTTTCTAGGTATGACTCTTGATCAACATTGTTCTTGGAAACATCACATAGACTCGGTTTAAAAATAATAATAATTTGCGTTTGCTCTTAAACGTAAACGAAGGGTAGTATCCCTCAGAGCTGCTCTCGCAGCGTATCACGGTTACGTAGGATCTGTATTGAGATATGAATTGATCACGTGGGAGAATTATGTGGATTTGGACAGAGCGTTTATCGCACAAAAAAATGTATACGTGCTATAAGTTTAGCTGGGTATCGGGATTCATGTAAACCGATTTTCAAAAATCTAAATATATTACCCTTACCGAGTTTGTATATTGAGGAAATGAGCATATTTTTAAGGAAAAAATTGACTTCAAATTAAAGGGGGATGTGCAAAGGACCACTCGTTTTTGTAAAAACTTGGCCATGCCAAACTGTAACTTAAATATATATAAAAATAATGCCTACTGTATGGCTATCAAAATATATAATAATATACCGTTAGAAATACGAGACTTACCCCTTCACGCATTCAAGTTGAAGTTACACAAGTGGTAACTAAATTACTTATTCTTCTCTATTGAGGATTTTTTTAAATGTAAACCCGAAAGATAATGAGGAAATTTTTGATATTTGTTATTTATTGTATTCTTAAACTGATAGTATAATGACATTGTACCGAATTGTATATTTTTAAGACTGTTAACATTAAATCTCAACCGAACATTTTAAATTTTATTATAAGTGAAATAGTTATATTTAACATTTCAAATGACTAATATATTGCTTAGATTGAATAATATGTTACACTAATTTTCTTTTTTTAAATGTTAGATGTTTTATAAATATTTGTGCGTCGTAAGGCAAAACATGCAGGAAACTTACTACTATTTATTCTTATATATATTACTACTATTTATTCTTAAGATCTATTTATGCTACCCATGTTTTAACAAACAAATATTCATTCATTCATTCATTCATCAAACCACCTACACTCGAAATTGCATCCAAATCTGTACAGCCGTTTAAGTATGTTTAAACAACAAAAATCCATACTTACATCCAAACATTAAAATGTATAATATTAGGTATTTACCTATGTGTTTGAAGATTTTTTAAACATTTAAAAAAATTTAATTAGGTAACTGTGAATTGGCGCATACGCATAAATTCGTAGATAGCGATAGCGTTAGAGAATGTTCTTTAATAATATAATCATCATAATATTCTTATTCATGCGAGAAGTAATAACCTATAGCTTTCTCATCCCAATGACCATATGTGAATGACCTATATAATCTTTACACCTACTTCTGAAGAGGTTAACCTCCTTATTAGTAGAGTAAAGCAAGGAGGTAGGTGTGTAGAGCAAAATACTCAAAAGGAAACACGGAACGCTAACAAACTTTCAGACTAAAGTATACAGTGACGAAAACGTGATTGAGCATTCCGAATACTAATTAGCATTTCGTGCTGTGCCACCGCGATATTGTTTCATGAATATTCTGCTAATTTTCTATAATTATTCAACATTGTGTGAGTTTAAATACAGTCATTCGTGATTTTTGGAGTAGGTAAAACCCGGACGCGCCGGAAGCCAGGGCCACCGCAAATGGCGGTCTGGCATTCAACTCGAGAGGTGTTTGGATAGTTAGCGGTTCTGAAACAAAATACATTATTCCTGCAATTCCGGCGCAAAACTAGCCGGGATTGAAAATTAGTTTCAGAGGCCTCCTTGGTTGGTACCACCGCAGTGCCAGATATCCTGCGGCGAAGCAATAGTGCGCAAGCATTACTGTGTTATGGTGTGAAGGGCACTGTAGCAAGTGAAATTACTGGACAAATGACACCAGTCTTGGGATGACGAACGCTGAAATGCCATGAAAAACATCAGGTTTTAGATCTATGTGGCACTGCAACTGACGACAGTTTTAACACATACAGACATAGAAACGAATATGCATACTTGCATACATATAGGTCAAACACGTAAGCTTCCTTCTGGATGTCCGCGTTGTGGGGTAAAACACGATCAAAGATCAAACATGTTTGAGACATTCTGATTTTTTCATAATAATATGAATTTTAGTCACATGTGAGTATTATAAATGCATTGATTTGTCAACTTTTGCAGTAGGTACCTACCTACTATCTAGGGTCAACGTTATTTGAATATTTCGTAATGATCGTACTATTTGATTTGTATTCCGAAAGCTCTGACTAGCGTCCGTGAACGGTGACCACTAATGCGCTTCGCTTCAACAGACTGTCACATTAAATCCACTAGTTATTCAAGACGCAGCCCGCATTCTGTATGACCGATTCCGATATATCTCAAGGTCTATTTAGCTTCAGGACGGTGGTATTCAAGCGGCTAATCTGACTGAGTCAGACTCGGTTTTATTGGATTTCCGTTTAGCGTTCGACTTTACGTGGAATGTGGTTACTAGAGAATCAGCCGTGCGATTCCCTAAGATCAAATATCGTTATATCTTTTATATACCTAATCTCATTCGGTAATATTATAATTATGAAATGAAATACAGACTTTTATTGGCATATTTTATTTACATACTTCTTTAAGAAAATAAATAAAATAAAATTAAAGCATTATTCTCCTAACAAAACAATGCTTTAAAACAATTTTTAATTCTTAAAGTACAATATGTCCCGACCAAGGAAGTTTCAATTCAATTTATGTACACATTATCTGTGGTGAGCGCTGGTTCCGAGTCAATAGACCAATAACAGACTTTTTCCACTGGCAAAATTGTGGTTACGCCGAGCAAACAAGAAGAAGAAGAAGACTTTTCCATTTTGGCGCTAGGTACATATGAATTTGAGTAATATTTTGTTGGATAAAACTTTAGTAGCAAAAATGTCATGAGATTAAATAAAGTGGTGTTTTTTCAACGTTTCTTCTCATCTCGTCATTTGTTTCACGGATGTTGTTTTAGTAGTTTATGCAACTGTCATATAATTATATTGTTAACTTCGCCTGCGGCTAGTTTCAAAAAAATACTCTCATGTTTTAATACCCTCTATTATATGACAGTTGCATATTAAACTACTTTGACAACATCCGCGAAACAAATGACGAGATGAGAAGAAACGTTGGAAAAACAACCTTGTGTAAAACGGCGATATCTCATAAAGTATTTGATATCGGTGAGCTCACCGACGACCTCATCTACGAATCATTACAGAATCGCGCGGCAGTTTGAGAAATATTTCTATCGTGACGTACGCGACAGATGGTATATACCTATAGGTATCATGCTTAATACGTTCCGTCCGGTACGTTCCAGGAAGCGCCAAAATCACTCGCGGCGTTCGATACGTCATCGATGACGTCACGAAAACGCTCACGCTGCCGCGACCACAACGCTCGCGATTCAAAGGTCTACGTGATCATTGCGAGCTGTCACTGTCAACCAAAGGGAACGGCAAACCGGGGCGCGAGCAGAGAGAGCAGTTGTGAGCGTTGACGGCGCTTCCCGGAACGTACTATACATTACGAGCACGCCGCAAAGCATTCACGGATTTGGATGAACTTCGAATAGACATAGCTTAAATAGCCTATCTAAGTATTTTACTCCGTACAAATGTTCGTGAGGAAAAGTAATTTTCTGAGCAAGTGGAACTACGGGGCACAGTTAGGTATAGGTATTTAAGATTCTAAATAGAAAATGTAAGAGACTAAAAATCAGGGAGCATCCATAGTCCGTTTACTCTTAGAACTGTTTAGTAGCAGTGATGTACGCAAGAATGTATCTGCGGTGTGTTAATGAGCATGTGTGTGTTTTTGTTGTGTGGCTTACGAGTTATAAAGTAAGAGTTAGTAGTCAAGATCAACATTTTGTATGATAATTAATCACATTTATTTATATGCGAGTTTTTGTTTGCAATGTCCATTTGGTTGAATGGGTGAATTATATGATATGCCAACTTTGCCAATAATATATTGTCCCTTACAAACCACATTCATCATCATCATCATCATCTCAGCCGTAGGACGTCCACTGCTGGCCTCCCCATAATTTTCCAAAAGGACCGGTTGGAAGCGGCCTGCATCCTACATCGTCCTGGGACCTTTATCAGGTCGTCTGTCTACCGTGTCGGTGGACGACCTACGCTGCGCTTCCAGGTCCGTGGTTTCCAGTCCAGAACCTTCCGGCCCCATCAGCCATCTGTTATGCGTGCTATGTACGAGAATAAAATAATAAGTAAAGTGATAGCAGATATGACCGTGGGGAACAAGATCAAAAACAAAACTTTTAAACTATATTTGTGTACCTAACGCATTTTCAGTCAAATTGGTATAAAATATTCCATATATATTTAGTGTCACCTAACCACAAAAGATGACGAGAAAGAAAGATTACGATAAAAACATTGACAAAAAGTTAGTCAGCGTTGAACTTGAAGAAAGAGTTAAGTACACGTGGCTTGGGTAATATAATAAAAAAAATATAAATAAAAACAAAATAACTGTTTTTTTTAGCTTTGCGAACGATGAAAAAAAAGAGCCCTAAACAATGACAGCCTTTTGAAACTGTCATTGGCCCTAAACGACATTTTCACCCACAGATTCCCAATTCAAACGCCCTTGTGAGCGTTTTTAGCGTTATTTTTGCCAACTTGGGGTTATTTGAACGCACTATAAGCTATCAGAAACTGACACATTTTTGACAGAACTCTATTGACAGAAAGTAAGTCATCATTACGATCTTGGCGTAGGCGGAGATCTCATTATTTTGTCTATGCTGTACCCAAGAATATTAGGCTGTTTCACCTGCGTGGTGATAGATGAAAATGACGATGATGATGATGAAAAGCAGCATATGTGCTATTCCAGACTATAATCTATCTCTGTGCCAAATTTCAACCAGATCCATTCAGCCGTTCTGCCGTTATTGAGTAACAAACATCCACTAAAGTCATCCATCCATCCATCTATATATCCATCCAAACTTTCACATTTATAATATTATAAGTGGGATACCGGTCACTTTTGACGTGATAACTTCTTATAAAGCGATGAACGCGGCTGCATGCATGAAGAAGCATGACTCATTGTCACGTTGTCACGTTACGCCTGACCCGAGCATGAGAGGAACGATCGGTCCGGCTTGTCTTGTGACGTTGTCACGTAATTTTTTTTACTGGAAATTAAAAGAAAATAAACAGTTTTTACCGGAAAGGTTTTTCTATTTTTCCATATATACGCATTGAGACTACGGGACCCTGTTACTGCGACTCTATACGCCTGCCTCAGTATGTAAGTCTGCCGATAAATAAATAATCATAATCAGATAACTGTAATGCACGAAGAATGCCGCAAAATGTTGGGTGAGTAAATTTTTTACTCAACAAATATGTTTATGTACACAAAAATTCTTGAAATGTGGTCATTTTTGCCAAACTTTGCCTTGTACTCCAAAATGCGCCAGCAAAGTTGTATAAAGTTTCATTGCTGGTGAGTTTTAGCCACCAGCCATTTCCTATATAAATCCATTATTGTTGCGATTATTGTAGAGTATTGTTTCAAAGAAAGTCAAGTGCATAAATATTTTATTTAAAATTTGGATGTATATGTATCTAATAAAACGGTATAAGCACTATTGCCTGATTAAATTATAAAAAAAAACCGCGTGACAGACATACAAGCGCGGCGCGATGATTTTTTGCAATTACCAATTACTATCAATTTCAAATAGGGCGAATTCTGTATCCTTTCAGGAAAATTAAAGGAGATTTACTCAAAAATTACATTTTCAAGCGATGAATCTTTCAATTCAATGTGTTTAACACCGCCGGACAATTAAAATGAAGCAAAATTTATAACGTATAACGGACGCACGCTAAGGCTTGACTCGCATCTGGCGCAACTCGAGGTGGAACTTGGGAAAATTAGGTGGCACATACTGGGGTTGAGTGAAGTCCGAAGAGAGGGGGAGGACACCTTAACCCTAGAATCGGGCCACCTTATGTACTTCCGAGAGGGAGACCAACAATCCCAAGGTGGCGTTGGGTTTCTGGTAAACAAGTCCCTTTCTGACAACGTTGTGGAATTGTCCAGTGTGTCGAACAGGGTAGCTTATTGTAAAGCTCACCGAGAGGTATAGCCTCAAGGTTGTGCAAGTGTACGCACCGACCTCGACACACTCGGACGATGAAGTGGAGGATATGTTCGATGACATATCGAGGGCCCTCCACTTCACTACAAAGACCCAATACACCGTTGTCATGGGGGACTTCAACGCTAAAGTAGGAGTACAGAATTTCAGCGAATCAGTAGTAGGATGCCATGGCTTTGGACGCAGAAATCATAGGGGGCAAATGCTCGTCAACTTCCTCGAACAGGAGGGGCTCTTCTTGATGAACTCCTTCTTTAAGAAACAGCCCCAAAGGAAGTGGACGTGGCTAAGCCCCGACACTAGGACTAAAAATGAGATTGACTTCATCATGACGAATAAAAGGCACATATTTAGAGATGTCTTCGTGATCAACAGTTTCAATACTGGTAGCGATCACCGACTTGTCCGAGGCTCTCTGAATATCAACTTCAAGGCGCAACGTGTCCGTCTGATGAAGTCCAGGCTCCGACCAACACTGCTCCAAACCATTGCAGGATCTGAAACATTCCAGTTAAACCTGGAGAACCAATTCGCTGCCGTGGAAACCACCACAGACGTAAACCAGAACATCGAAAATGTGACTCGGGTCCTCAGGGAAGAAGGTACGAGATTTTGTTACATGCAGCGTAAGGGCAAGAAGTCCAAGCTTTCAGAAAAGACTTTGGGGCTAATGAAGGAACGACGTGAAAACCCACCCATCACTTCGGCAGAAAAGCGGACTCTAAACCGAGAGATCAACAAGAACGTACGACACGACCTCCGGTGCTTCAATACTCTTTCGATCGAAAGTGCGATCGAGCAGAATCGTGGGTCAAAGGTGTTCGTACAATCTCTTGGAAGAAGCCACCTGACGAAGTTGACCACAGCTAGTGGAGAAGTCGTTGCTTCGAAGCCGGCAGTCCTTTCGGAAGTGGAGGACTTTTATGGCCGATTATACGCATCGCATGCATCTCGACCTGATCCCGAAAATGATCCTAGAGCCACGTTAACACGCCATTTCACCGAAGACTTGCCAGATCGATCTCGATTTCGCCAATACTGACTATTGGCGAAATCGAGATTGCTCTTGGACAGCTTAAAAATGGAAAAGCCCCTGGAGAGGATGGCGTTACAACAGAGCTACTAAAAGCAGGAGGTAAACCCGTACTGAGGGAGCTCCAGAAGCTTTTTAACGCTGTCCTGTTCGAAGGGAGAACTCCAGAGGCGTGGAGTAGGAGTGTGGTCGTCCTGTTCTTCAAAAAGGGAGATAAGACCCTGCTGAAGAACTATCGACCCATATCCCTTCTAAGCCACGTCTATAAGCTGTTTTCAAGAGTGATCACGAACCGTCTTGCGCGTAGACTCGACGAATTCCAACCACCGGAACAGGCTGGGTTTCGGAGCGGATACGGCACCATAGACCACATTCACACAGTGCGGCAGATTATACAGAAGACCGAAGAGTATAATCAGCCCCTGTGTCTAGCATTCGTGGACTATGAGAAGGCCTTTGACTCGGTTGAAATCTGGTCTGTTCTGGAGTCCCTGCAGCGTTGCCAGATAGATTGGCGATACATCCAAGTGATGAGATGTCTTTACGAAACTGCCACCATGTCCGTCCAAGTACAGAATCAGCAAACAAGTCCCATACCGTTGCATCGAGGAGTGAGACAAGGGGACGTTATTTCCCCGAAATTGTTTTCAAATGCAATGGAGGATATGTTCAAGACGCTGAACTGAAAAGGACGTGGCATTAATATCAACGGCGAATACATCTCTCACTTGCGATTTGCTGACGATATCGTCATCGTGGCAGAGACGCTGCAGGACCTGCAACAGATGCTGAATGACCTGGCTGACTCTTCTATATGCATCGGCCTACGGATGAACTTGGACAAAACCAAGGTCATGTTTAACGAACATGTTCTACCGGAACCGATTGCGATACATGGCGCCGTTCTCGAAGTTGTTCAAAAATATGTGTACCTCGGGCAGACATTGCAGTTGGGAAAAAACAACTTTGAGAACGAGGTGAATAGAAGAATTCGGCTGGGCTGGGCAGCGTTTGGGAAGCTACGTCGAGTCCTTACTTCGCCGATTCCACAGTGCCTGAAGACGAAAGTCTTCAATCAGTGCGTCCTACCCGTCATGACATACGGAGCCGAAACGTGGACACTGACGGCTCGAATGGTCCACAAGCTCAAGGTCGCTCAGCGGGCTATGGAAAGGGCTATGCTCGGTGTTTCTCTGAGGGATCGCATCAGAAATGAAGTGATCCGTCAGAGAACCAAGGTCATCGACATAGCCCACCGGATCAGCAAGCTGAAGTGGCAGTGGGCTGGTCATATTAGCCGTAGAACCGACAACCGTTGGGGTAAACGAGTTCTAGAGTGGAGACCGCGTCTCGGCAAACGTAGTGTAGGACGTCCTGAGGCACGGTGGAGTGACGATCTGCGCAAGACGGCTGGCAAAAACTGGATGCGAGAAGCCCAAGATAGACTTAAGTGGCGTGCAATTGGAGAGGTCTATGTCCAGCAGTGGACTGCTACAGGCTGATGATGATGATGATGAAAATTTATAAAAATATAAATGATATACTGTAAAAGATCCTTATTCGCGGGGTATATGTTCCATAAATATGCCGCGAATACAGAAACCGTGAATATGGAATGGTAATTTATATGGGATTAATAGGGGATACGTTCCTAGTTGACAAAAAAAAACAAATATATCTAAAAAATCAATTAAATTGAAGTTTTTGAACATTTTGATTAATTATCTTAAGGCTTAGGCAATGTTTTGAATAATTCTGTAATTTTCTCTTGCTTGGCAGTTTTTGAAAGCTCCTTCAATTCAGACTGATACGCAGAAGTCGCACTAGCAATTTGCCTCCTAAAAATAAGAGGAAAGATAAGTAGAGACGTGTTACTCCATCACAATTTTTGTAACGAATGTGAAACACGAAACAATGCACGCAAAGCGGCTTTTACCATAGAACGGAACAACGACATTTAAAAATTTGCTTTATTTATTGATTAACAAGGTTGCTTTCATTCTGTTTGTTTACATTCTCAAAAACACCGACCGCGGAAAGGGCAGCTCATAGACCAAAATGGGCAGCTTATGTCAAAGTCCTCGGCGATATCATTTAACAACATACTTTAGGCCAGGTTGTAATAAGATCTATTTTACTCTTTTTATTAGTTCATTTGACGGCATTTACAAAGGATATTGGGTTGGATACCTATTCGAATCCTTTTATTATTATGTATGTACCAACGAAGAAATAATGTTATTATTAATGTTGACTTATTATTTCTTCGTAGGTATGTACTTATTAGATCCGCGAATAAAGACATTTTTAGCCACGAATATAAGAATGGGGTCGCATATTTTTAATCCGCGAATAGTGAAAATGCGAATGAAGGAAGCGCGAATAAGGAGCTTTTACTGTACTATAAATATTTTCAATGATAGTAATAAACATATTATTAATATCATTCATCATCATATTTTAAGAGTGACGGTTTACATAACCGTCACTCTTAAAATATGATAACACAATAAACAACTTTTTTAAATTTGTGACTCATCCTGATCTTAAACGTGTATTAAACCACGTTTAACACCAATTCACAAACTTGTAATAAACATGATTCACGTTATAAGAACTGTTTGTACTGAAACAAGTTAGCTTAGCGTGAAACGTGTTTTGTTCACAGAAGATTTTTGGATTGATCAAACCCAATTAACTTTTTCCGCGGCACAACACAAATATAAAAGTAACTAAAACACAATAATCAAATCAAACGAAACGTCAGGGCGATTTTCACCAGTAAGTTTTATAAAATATCGTTATGTTGTACTTCAAGCTACAATCAACTCTTTTTAAAAGCATAAAAGACAAAATCAAAAAAATTGTTTTCTTACTAACATTTTCAAATTTAAACAGTGATTAATACAATCTAAATATAAATTTCATTAGGGATTTACTCCTCCAGTTCGTTTTTCTATTGAAATACAGACCTATACAAAAGTTTTTTCAATTTAATATATCAGATTTAGATGTCGAGGCGTAGTTCGAGAGTTGTAGCCACCAGAGACGAAATTAAACTCATATTTCAAGCTTTGCTTCAAGATGCCAGCCACTTGTGCCAACGGTCGAGGAGTGATGGACGACATATTAACTTTAACAAAATACGAACAGCCGTGCGATTCTCTAAGAGCAAACATCGTTGCATCTTTGACAACATCCGTGAAACAAATGACGAGTGACAAGAAACGTTGGAATAACAACCTTGTGTACAAGGGCGATATTTCATGAAGTATTTGACATCCGTGAGCTCGTTGACGAGTGCATCGACGAATCTTTAGAGAATCGTACGGCCGATTGAAAACATGGTGGTTTTCACTCATTTTCAATACTCACGTAATATTTATCGGATAGGTCCGACCATAGTTTCGACCACATTCGGTGGTCTTATTCAAGGAGTGTTCGGGACGCCCGCGTCGATGACGTGTCGCTTAGCACGTATTTATTAGCTTAATTCCGTATTTCTAATAAAAAATATACTATTACTCAATATCAAAATAATTACAATATATTTTAGGAGCATAGACTATAAAAACTAACGTGGTTTTCACTCATTTTTAATACTCACGTAATATTTATCGGATAGGTCCGACCATGGTTTCGACCATATTCGGTGGTCTTTTTCAAGGAGTGTTCTGTAGGTCTACCTGATACCGGTATGAGATTACAACATTGACACCAATCGATGCTCGCTATCGACTGCCGCAAAAAATATATGAAAAAATTAACAGTGCCACCTTGCGGTCAATTGTATAACTAAAATTGGCAGCGAGTACGCCAATCACAAGCTTAATAGGTAGGCGAGATCGAGTATCGACTATAGATGACATTTATGTTGCCAACTCATGGTAGAGGTACGGGACACCCGCGTCGATGACGTGTCGCTTAGCACGTATTTATTAGCTTAATTCCATATTTCTAATTAAAAATAAACTATTACTTAATATTAGAATAATTACAATATATAGCATAGACCACAGTGTTTTATATATATTGTAATATTCATTAAGTAAATATATTATTAACTAAATGTAATGATATACCCACTATTATTTTACAACTATTTTATTTTACTACACTACTATTTTACACTCGCATCCATACTATGGAAATGAAAGTAACCTTTTCAAAATCAAGAATTATCTTAGGTACGAGTATATCTCAGAAAGCGGGAGCTCCATCCCAACTGAGGGATGCAAATTGTATTTATATACATGCTTGCTTTGTCACCTTATAATATTATGCCAATTGGAATCAAAGATCTGCGCGGGCACTGCACTGCACTGGATAATCTGAGACAAATGGTAATTATAGTTTCCTCACGTGTTGATAGTACTAAGATTTTTACTTTTAACCGTATTTATATATAGCTAAATTAACTCTATATCCTACGTACTTATTCACCATAGAACTTTTTGTCATGAAATGTAGTCTACCTGGCTGGGTGCTCTATGCTAAATGCAAGACTTAGCATATCAAAAGTGATTTATGTTATTAGCTATATCCATTCCAAATCTTACTAAAATCCGATCGTTTCATTGCGAAGACGTAACAAAAATAGACACTCAATCAGAAAATCGCATTTATATTAGGTATATAGCGTTAATAGCCAATTCTAAATAAATATTTGTTATTGTCGCGTGACCTACTACGACTAATTCAAGGAGCAACGAAGCGCTAACGAACATCCTAACTCGATCGAACTACCGTTCGCTATTTCTAATTACGGGTCGATTATAGAAACTCCTGTGTCTATCTACAAGCTAAGTCATTAGTTCCCTGACACTAGTTATATAAATTGCAAGTTCCCGTTAACTAAAATGTAACTAAACTAAACTTCCACTGCGACCTCACACTAACTCGTCTTGTCAGCTCATTGATGAAGTCAGTTGCTAAAGTACAACCATAATCAATTTTTGATTACATATTTCAATTTGTGCTTATTAATTGAAATGAAATTTGCTTTTTACCACCTGCGTTTTACCATGCTACGTCTCTGAGTGATACAATCACAGTGTCAACTTTATAAACTTCACAATTCGTTAAGGCGCTGTCAATTCATGACGACGATAAAAACCAGGGTTTTGAAGCAGTTTATCTCATAAGCAGCGATTTAGTTAAAATTACAAATAATAATATGATATTTCTAAGACTTTTAAATAGACATAGGCAGCCATTCACTTGTTCAAAAACACTAAAATAAACTACCGAACTAAAAATGTATTATGGTGGTCCTTATTCTGTTAACAATAAAATCATTTAAATCTTAGAATGACACTTCTCAAAATAAGATTTTTCTATTCAATTTTAGGTTATTTTAGGTTAGTTTAGCGAGCACCAAGTTTCAACTTCAACAAGTCCACATCGGCCGCCAAGTCCACATAGACGTGGCGGGGTCCGGGCGCTTTGGCGCGGACTCGAGGAGGTGGGGCCCGGGCGCTTTGGCGCAGGCTCGAGGAGGGGGGCCCGGGCACTTTGGTGCAGGCTCGAGGAGGTGGGATCCGGGCGCTCGGCGCAGACTCGAGGAGGTGGGGTCGCGGGGGGGCTATCCCCTGTGGCTGACGTAGCAGGCGGTGGGGCTACGTATCCGACCCACTGCAGGGAGACCATGGGCGTCCAGACACGGGGAAGTCTGGCGCCCATTGTTGGCGGGTTCGGTCTCCGAGGCAGTTGCGGCGCGCCATGTGTTCTGGCGCGCCGCGAAGAGAAGGGTCCGGTAACGGACAGCCGCGGCGGGTTCGCGGTCGTGTGCAAAAACTGTCCCGCGTTCCCGCCAAAAGCGGCACTGACGGAACACCCCGGGGTTTTGGTGGGTATACGGACTCCCACATAACCACCTACCTCCCCGTGGTAGGTGGTATCCATAAAGGATTTCCCCGGGTCAAAAAAAAAAAAACGCGAGCACCAAGTTAGGTGACGTCTAAACTGTCTAAAATATGCCCACAATTGAAGAGAAATATCTAATTTTAGTGCTGTCATTCGAAAGTGTTATACTTATTTGGATTTTAGCCTAAACAAAATAAGTACTGCCATAATTTAGAGATTTTTAGTTAGGAGAATGCTTACAGAATCGATGCCATAGACGGACTTTAATACATATTTTAACAATTTTAACATACGGTACGGTACGGTACTCCTGTGAGTATACATAAAAAAATCAAACATACGAGTACCACTTAATTTCGTCTTTAAAACGGTTTTGCTCTTTATTCACAACTGTATTTGTCAGTAAACACATATCATAAAATAGCAACTTTTAATACACATACTGACGTATAGTGTTTTTATAAAATAGTGAACATTTTATTTATGTAGTTTTGTACGTTTGTACGAGTAAGAGATGCGCTTATTTGAAGTGAAAGAAATTGAAAGAATTCAAGCTCTGAGCTGACAGTGCTTTAAGTATGTACTTAATTTACGTTTGTGTCGTCGCATTTGAATTATTATTTATTATTTTATTATTATTATTTTTCAATTTATTTCACGGATTACGTCCGGTCCTTTGCAAAGGCATAAGTGGGGCTGTGGCCAACACTTAGAGGCCTGTTTGGTATGAAATATACAATATAGTATAAAAACAGACATTTTGGATGAAGGGTAACATGGTACTTATATCTATTACAAAAATGTGTAAAATGGTAAGGCTATATATATGAACTTATTAGTGATTAGGGGTATAGTGGGCTATGGACGAGACTACGGCACCTGCCAATTTCAGTCTCATTTTAAAATATTTAGGCAGGTGGTGACTTGCCACCCACTAAACGGGCCAACATAAGTGACAAAAGGGGCAACGTTGGTGTGCATGGCTAAAGGGTGTCGAGAGGTGTGCTGCGGTTTCACTAGAGCGCTACTACCGGCGTTATGCCCTTTAACACTTCCACCCTTGGAGCTTTTTGTTACTTGCTCTTGCGTCTCCACCCCCAGACGGCCAATTAAGGCAAGCCGGGGGTCAGGGGTCTCATTTAGCCCCAGGGAGAATTAGGGTCCGCGGTGTCGCCACTCACCGACGGCTCGCCACAAAGCCACCCCTGCGGTATTATTATTATTATAGTTATAAGTATTATTATTATTTATTATTATATATTTTTATTATTATATATAAATAACACGCATTTGTAGGTGCATCCAGTTTAGCGGCATGTATTCCTTATCTGGAAAAAATTTAACTTTGTTTTTAATTAGGTGTTTGTTCCTCTAGCGACATAAGTCCCGAGCTTGTAAAATTAGGATATACGAGTTTGATGCGAAATGCTTAGGCTACCAAGATACATGCCTAGCTAAATTTGGGGGCCTTCGTTAATCCGTTATTTATAATATACCTAAGTATAATTTCTTGATACTATAAAAAACTATACGTGTATTTAGTTAGTCCTATAGTAGTGTTATATATAATATTGTTAATTAACCTAATAGTTAATATTGACTTAATGAATATAATGATAATTCAGCAAAATATAAATGAAGTAATATTCACTCATTAATTACTTCGTTTTTGACTGGCCGGTTGGCGCAGTTGGTAGATCCAGCCGTGCGATTGTCTAATGGTTGGACCTCACCGATGTCAGATACATTATGAGATATCGCCCTTGTACATAAAGTTGTTTTTCCAACGTTTCTTGTCATCTCGTCATTTGTTTCACGGATGTTGTCAAATATGTAACGATGTTTGCTCTTAGAGAATCGCACGGCTGGTTAGTAGATGACAGCTCAAACATTTGTGTGCTTGAGAACATGTCTGTTTGACCTGTGTATATGTATTTATGTACAGATAGGACATAGTACAGTATCTGCCTAGTTAGGGACCTGAGGACCTTGTATTGATGTTATCTCATAATAATAGTATTTCATTTATTTCACGATTTCAAAGCCGGCTCTGCGGTACATATTATTATTATATAAAAAATTCACAGATTTCATCCGGTCCTTTACAAAGACATAAGTGGGGATGTAGCCAATACTTAGAGGCCTGTTTGGTAATAAAAACAGAATTTGGGATGGCGGTGATATGGATTATCTATTACAAAAATGGGTAAAATGACAAGGCTATTGTTATGAACTTATAAATGATAAGGGAGATATAAGACTATGGACGAGACTACGGCACCTGCCAATCTCAGTCTCATATTAAAATATTTAGATTAGACAGGTGATGACTTGCCACCCACTAAACGGGGCATAAGCATTCGGGGCATAAGGGCCACCAATTATATTAAAAACTAGCTGCTCTCCGCGTTGTCAACCGCGCGGTGATGCATGATGATGATGATGATGAATTTTATATAGCCTATGTTACTCAGGGTGAATGTAGCTTTCCAATGGTGAAATAATTTTTGAAATCGGTCCAGTACTTTTTGAGCCAGTTCGTTACAATATTATAGTAATAGTATAGATATAATTAGGTTATATTATTATTATTATTATAATGCATTCATTCGTTCAGCTCATCTTTAGAAAGACGAGGTAAACATGTCGGTAATTATAGGTTCTTGTATTTTATAAATGTAAAACATAAAATATAAATATTTAAACTATTACATAATGTTCATTCACTGTCTATAAGCTACATGGCGCTAGTAGTGGAAGTGCTGAATTCGTTACGAAAATTTCACTTTACAGAGCACTCTATTTGCTAGTTAACTGATAAACTGGGGGAGTAAATGACGGGTTTAGTTTAGTGGTAGGTATACTTACGTAAGTGGATTTGTAGGGTATCTATCTTAGTTTTCAGCTTATTTGTATAATACGTTCAAAGTTTTAACAAATATGAACGGTATTATTACTTAATAGGATTGCATAGCTAGTACTTTCCATACTAAAAGAGAAAACTCTTTTCTGCCTCTTAACATTGTCCGATTTCAGTGTTTTTTTTCCATGGAATCATCACATTGTTTGATATGCCCGTACGTTTTGATTTTTTCAGTTTTTTTAAGTTCTAAAAAAGGAAATTTATAGTGCTTTGAAATACTGAAAAAATCAAAACGTACGGGCATAGTAAACAATGTGATGATTCCATGAATAAAAAATCACTGAAATCGGACAATTTAAAGAGGTAGTAAAGAGTTTTCTCTTTTAGCATGGAAAGTACTAGCTATGCAATCCTCTTAATATAGAGCAATCGGAAACATACCCAAATTTCCAAATGTTTTGTTAAAAATAATAATCCAGTCACCAAAAAAATAAGGATTTAAGGGATTTGGAAGGGTTCTTCCAAATCCGATAAATCCTTATTGTACCCCTTCTTATTAACCTTTATTTGATGCAATTTAAATTCATTGTTATCAACATAAACGTAGAAGTTTATTAGAAATCGGACAATGGTACTGATTCGCTTGTGCGTATACTAAACTAAAATTCTCTAAACTATGGTAGTTCTTATTATGTTAAACCTAAGATCCATATTTGTGTAACACTTAGAATGATAATTCTAAACA
Organism: Selenia dentaria; assembly: GCA_917880725.1. Classification (NCBI taxonomy): domain Eukaryota; kingdom Metazoa; phylum Arthropoda; class Insecta; order Lepidoptera; family Geometridae; genus Selenia; species Selenia dentaria. Next base: position 18,915,460 of record OU862878.1, read on the forward strand.
TATGATTATTCTATTCAAATGTGGGTAGTTTTATATGAGTTTGGTTTAGTTTAGAGGGCACGAACTTACATGACGATTAAACTTGCACTAAACATACCCACAATTAAACAGAAACGGCAAATTTAAGAATTGTCACTTGCAAGCATTATATGAATTTGGACTTAAGTATGAACAGAATAAGAACTACCATGATTAAATAAAAATAGAATTTAGTTCGCTAGTTTAGTTTGGTGTTCTGAACAAGCGAATTACTGCCAATGTTAAGAGGTAGAAAAGAGTTTTCTCTTTTAGTACGGAAAGTACTAGCTATGCAATCCTCTTAAGTGCCAGGCAATATGGCGAAAAAACCGTTCAGTGGTTATCGTTTCTAATTTGACCGTTTGGAATAAGATGGTTCCATTTGGCTTAAAACAGCAAAGGATATAATTAAGGAGAAATTTGAAATAAAAATTTGGCAATATAACTTTCAAGATGACTTATTTTTATTTATTTAATCGGGTCATTTTCAACGTTATTTACTAGTAATTATCATTAATTTATCTGAATAATAATAGTTGCCTAAGAATATTATCTTATATAAATGAAAGTATATAAAATGTAATGCAAACTATTTATTAGTAAGGTAACAAGGTTCTATTCACAGATGAAACCTTATTAATTTATCTTCAACATTCATTATGGCACAAAAAACAAAAATTTTCTTCAAATTAGTTATATATGTAGGTAAACTTAGATAGGTAACATAAACATGTAATATCTCCAAAAAAAGATAAAAAATGAGAAATTAAATATTTAACGTAGTTTTGTAATACAACTAACTAGTCCTGCAATGACATGAATTTTAACATATGTTTTATATCATGTTTTTTTCTTTTGATATCAATCCTGGACTTTTATATAAACCAGGATTATTAAATATTATTTCTGTGCCTGATATATTTCTTTCAGGTCTATTTTGTAACCTTATGTTGGCTTGGAAGTATATAGCATGTTGAAAACTTAAAAATTTTACTCCTTTCAAATTGCACAAATACTAGTAAATGGTACATGTTTTAAATTCAAAGTCTTAGCTACAGTGCCATAGTCCCTAAAATGATTTTCTGTCATCAATAGAACACTCAAAGATTTTCTTTCATTTATGATGACTCCAACAGACTAACTAAACCTGATGGTGAATAAATGTATGCATTAAAGAAAGCTTTTTCAATTTGGCTATGTGCAGAATCCACCTCTTGAATGTATGAGCAATTAAATTTACAATCGTTTAAGCAACCTTTAAGGTGGTTTACATAACGAGCAGGTATGTACCTTCCTTTATTGCTTATATGTGATTCACCATTTTGCACCTTTTTTCAATATGTTTACTTTCCAGGTGTCTTACTATAAGCTCATATAGCACGACATCTAGAGCAACGTTATATCAGGCCTACACATGCCTACGATTCAAGAACCGCAGATACACTGTTCAGCTGGTTTTTTTTACTCTCGTTAACATGTCGCTCTAAATCCGCAGTTTATCAGCTTACAAACGTCTAGGCATTTGCAATGTTGGTTATAGTTATTTGTTAGAATGCCAGAGACAACGTTATCCATTCACCTTTGACAAAAACAATATTCGAAAAGTACTACTCTAAAGTAACTACGATTTGATTCAAAACTGTTTGCCAGGTTTAAGAACTGCACGGAATTTGCATGGTTTTTATAAAGCTGATAGTAAGGCCCCAGTTCTTAGAGTCACAAATCTTCTTTTTGATATTTCGGTTTCTACCACTATTAACTTACGAGGATAATAAAGACGTTTGTTCGGTTCTAGAAGCCGTTGCATTTGTTTCACTTAAAACCCTAAAAAATAAAAGAGTTAAATTCGTGGGTCTGTATGAGGTTTGTTTATAATATACATACATAAAAATAACAGACGTTTTCATGTACAGACGTATTAAATTAATCACATATAAGACACAATAACATAGTTTTACGATTACCTTGTCAAGCATTCATCATCACCTGGCACATTTATGATGATCCTGAACTTGGACCCGAAGGGTTCTTCCTCGGATTCAACATCCATAGTACTCGTATTTACCTTTTACAGACTACACGACACAGTAACAATTTGTTTAGAAAAGTAATTTTCATTTGTAAAAGTAACTTTATTGAATACTTAATAACTTTCTAATTATAGTAATTAGTTTGCCGTCGCCAGTATTGCTTCATAAAATAATAACTAATAAGGTTCCATGAGAGCATTTGAAACCTTTTTATGTACCGTTTATCTGTACATACGTGCATTATATTATTTAAAAAAGGTTTCATGTGGGAAATGGAACTTTTTTAGAATCTTTTGAATATTTCATTATACAGATAAAACTTTTTTATGCAGCTAATTCATAACAGAGGCAGTTGATAGCGTTGCAAGATTTAGAGAACAAAGAAGGTCACATGCATAGAGTAACTTTTTATACTAGAAATGAAAACTTTATACGTTAAAATGTAGATTATCAAAAAAAATATGTTAGATGGAATCCGTTTGTTCCAAACGGTCGAATTGTTATTTTTAGCCATTTTATTATTTAGTACTTCCACCGAACTGTTAATATTACTATATTATAGTTTGACATTTTTATCAGCTAAACCTGCTTTCTTTGCAGTCCAGTTTTCGAAAAGGCTATAGTACCATAGACCACAGCCACACGCTACGGCAAGTTATACAGAAGACCGAAGAGTATAACTTGCCTCTTTGTTTAGCGTTTGTAAACTATGAGAAGGCCTTTGATTGCTTTGATTCGATCGAGACGTGAGCAGTGCTTGAGTCTCTCCAGCGGTGCCGTATTGACTATCGGTATATCGAAGTGTTGACGTGCTTGTACAATGACGCCAACATGTCCTCTTTGTTGCGATACGTTGTTTTTGAGACCTTACGGACCGAGAACGCTTGGTGTTTCCTAGGGCTTCCGTCATTTTGAAAACCGACTAGTATGTCGCCGATATTTAATTATGTACAGGAGTCTCCACATTTGAAGAGGCTATCCTGTTGCGTGACGAATTGATTGGACTATTGGCTTCCGCTGGTTATGAAATGGCTTCTGGACAATTTACTGGACATTCACAGGCAGGACCCTCACTTGTCTGAAATAAAATTAGCCTAGACAAAAATTGTAGATCAGAATTATCTAAACGAATATCAAAATAGATTTTTGTCTAAATTGACCGCGCCACGTAAGTTGAACGCGCAGAACACATTTTCGGGTCTCAATCGAAATGCGGTATGAGGTGCCGTGTGAGAGGCCGTGCGTAACCATAGCAACTCAGCGACGCTTGCTCCCAAACAACCACACTCCGCCCGTCGCTGCCCGCGCACGCTCCGTGTGTCATTTATATATCTGTCAAATGTGTGATAATTAAATTTAATTTTCAGAAAATGACTAGTCTACAACCAACTTTAAGGAGACAGGCGAGTGGAATTGTTTTTGACATATATAATTATTGTTTAAAAGCAACACAAATGATTATACTATAGCGTCAATACAATCGAAGAAGCTTACGTCAAAAGAGACCCTGTCATCGATAATATGACGGAAGAATTTAGAACTCAGTCGGAGATTCTGATAGCAGTGGTTCTGAATTGGATTCTTCAACTGACACAGAAGATGAAATCGCAACTCTTTGCCCAAGTTCTAGAATATCACTTAAATATTATGTAGAAGATGTTACGCCTATTAATAATAGTGATTAAGATTAGTATTCCTATAATTCTTCTATTTAATAATACCTAATGATTACTTCCCAAACACTTTGTTAGAGAAATACAATGATTTGAAAGGAAATCCGATATTATGTTTATGAAATTTATTATATGGTTTAACTTGCGTTTCAATTTTAACGACCACATAGTAAATATTCGTCTACTTATCACATTTGTCCATAACTGTACCTGCACGGCCGACCACCATTTTGGTTCAACTTACGCGCCTCAAACAGTACTTGCATTATTATTTGTATATTGTATACTGCTTAATTTCATAGCCCGTTGGAACTCGCACTACTTATTCGCTATAACCATGTAAACACGTAACCCGTTGCGTTATGATATGTTTTAAGGAATATTCGTTATACAATACAATGCTACGAACACTCATTGAATATACCGTGTTACGTGCATGAATGGTCATATCAAATAAAGCCCCTGGGCGCGTTACGTTATCGTCAAGGAATGATCGCAAATTTGTATTGATTTCACATTGCGTTACTTGTTTGAGTGTTCATAGCGAATAAGGCCCCTCATCTAAATCTTATACCACTACGCGCCGTGCCAGTAGTAAATGCAGCCGGGGCGTCGAGGGTTTAATTATATAAACACAAAAACACGCTTTGAAGACCTTTCCACCCGCGAACAAAGTACTGTATTATTTCATGCTTTTTTTCAAAACTTCCTGTATTCCTCGCTCCGTCCTTTGAAAAAACATTTAGCTACGAATAAACAGAACGTTGCTCGGTTTTAAATAGCCTTAACATTTAAGGGATTTTGCATTATAGTGTTTAACCCAGCTTAGTTATAATATAACCGTAATAGTTGAAATTAAATAACTTTAAACTGACTAAATCGCGTATAAGTTTATATTATTTTATTCCAATTCTTTGAATATTTTTCACAGAAAATATTATAAAACTAGCTGCGCCCCGCGGTTTCACCCGCGTGGTGATGGATGAAAATGATGATGAAAAGTATCATATGTGCTTCCCCAGAATATAATCTAGAACCTTGCCAAATTTCACTACGACCCGTTCAGCCTTTAGGCTTGATAAGATAACAAACAGACAGAGATACAGAGTTTTTTTTGTAAATGAGCCTAAGTTACTCCTTATAACAACAGCTATCTGCCTGTGAAATCCTCGTTAAAATCGGTCCAGCCGTTTCAGAGATTATTTGGAACAAAACAGACACATAGAGGAAAACACTAATTTAAAAAAAAATATGTAAATACTGTAATCTCATATGATTTTAGTGAAAAGCTGTTAATTTGGAATTACAGACACTTCAATTTTGTTTATCTGTGTAGATTATGCGCGATTAAATCTGTTTAAAATTGTTTAATTTCAATATATAAGAGTTGCTAAGGCTTAAGAGATCCTAAGTAATAGTTTAAGAAGTAGAATATATACAGACCACAAATAGGTGTACGCTTCTCAAACTCAATTAAGTATAGTAATATTACTCTATGAGGGGATCGGAGTAAGGATTTCACTATTGCCGTTAGGATAAAAATCGTAAGTGGCTTGGAAACCGACTTAATAGGTGATAAGTACTTTAAGACCGCATTGGTTAGTACCAAAGCAGGGCTCGATATTCTGGCACGAAGCAATGGTGTGTAAAGCCCGATTTACGTATCAATAAGTACAGTTAAGTAATCGGTCAGTTAAGTAGCAAGTTGTAAGTAGCGTCCAAACGTGCGCGAGTTTAGTAGTCATAAGTTACCGTCAAAAAATAATACGTGTCTGCGTGCGCAGTGTACAAACTTATGGACTGTATTAAACTCGCCCGTCTACAAACCGACTAGTTAAGTTGGAGGGGTGCGGGAGACGCGAGGGAGGGGCCTACTTCGCACTGGACTTGCCAAAAAATAGGATCGCGAGCTATTCAAGTCAACTTAATCAACGACTTACTATTTAACTCGCTTTTGTCGTTCAAACGACACAGCTTGACTCGCCGTAAGTTAACTCGCTACTGTACTTATTGAAGTGTAAATCGCGCTTAAGCATCGTTGTACTAGGGTTGGTTACTCTGAGGTGGCTGCCCGTCTTGCCACGGAAACGGTGGCATTGGTTGTCGGCAGGATAGAGATATTGGGACTCCAGGTCGCGCTCCATAAGTCGGAGGCTGTGTGTTTTCACGGCCCTCGCAGGGCACCACCTAGGGGTTCCTACATCTCTATCGGTGAGACCCGGATTCAGGTCGAGTCCTCGATTAAATATCTCGGGCTCTTCCTTGACAGCAGGTGGAATTTCCGCGAGCACTTCACTCGCATGTCCCTCGGTTGATAGGGGCGGCCGCTGCCTTAAAGCGGCTGATGCCTAATATCGGGGGACCGAGATAGAGCAGCCGCCGCCTGTATTTGGAGGTGGTGCGGTCCATGGCCCTTTACGGGGCCCCCATCTGGGTGGATGCCCTGACGGAGGCAAACGTCGCCCTGCTGAGGAGATCTCAGAGAGTGATGGCCGTCGGGATTATACGTGGGTACCGCACCACCTCCTGCGAGGCAGCGTGCGTATTGGCGGGGTCTCCCCCCTGGGATTTGGAGGCCGAGGTCTACGCGTGTATGTACGAGTGGCGCTCGCAGCACCGAATCCGAGGCGAAATACCCCCGCCAAGAGTGCAAGCGTGGAAAAACCGCTCTCGACAGTCCCTTATTGGGAGGTGGAGGGAGCGGCTGGCCGAACCTAGGGCTGGCCACTGGACTGTTGAGGCTATCCGACCCATCCTTCAGGACTGGTTGGATAAGGAGCACGGGTCGCTGACCTTCCGGTTGGTGCAGGTCCTTACGGGCCACGGGTGCTTTGGGAAGTACCTGTGTCGCATCGCTGGAAGAGAACCGACAACGGAGTGTCACCATTGTAGCTGTGACGAAGATACGGCGCAGCATACGCTCGAGAGAGCTCGCATAGTGCCCAGCTTGGGAGAGTGAGCGCCGTAATCTCGTCGCAGTAGTGGGGGACGACATCTCGCTTCCGTCATTGGTCAAGGCCATGGTGGAAAGCGAAAGGTCGTGGAACGCGGGGCTAGACTTCTGTGAACGGGTTGTGTCGCAGAAGGAGGCTGCGGAATGGGAGAGAGAGATCACCTCTACTCTGTCGATCCGCACCCGGAGACCCGGGCGTAGGAGGAGGGCGTATCAAGCTCTCCTCCATCCCCCATAACAGAGGTCGTGGTGACGGATACGGGGGTGTCCGTTGCCGCCAATCTATGACCTCGAGGTGGCACGCGCGGTGCTTCCGCGCGCCCCTCACATGTGACGATGGATGGATGGGATGGAGTGACTCCTACTCCATCCGGGATGGGGTCCTCATGGGAGGGCCAACGCTGCCGGGACATCGGACGATTGCAATAGCGTGCCCGTTATCCCGATATAAAGGCGCCAGGAGAAACACCGTGTGGTGGTTTAGTCGGTATGGTCTGCTTGCTGCTATGGGTGCAGTTGGCGTGTAAAGGACGAGTCCGACATACCCCGTCAAACCCCCCCGGGTCGGACGGGGATGTGTAAGCGCATTCCACACACGTTAACAAAAAAAAAAGGGTTGGTTACTCATGTCAACAAGCCTCGTGGTAACGAATGCAGTTCAGTAGGCACGCCAAATAGCACTGTAGCTGGCATGAACATACAACCCTACACCTGTAGGGCTTACCGTCTAGCCCGTCTCGTCACTTGATTGTTAATAATAAACTTATAATATAGTTTTGGACTATAAAAGTATGTACAAGTACCAGACAGTATAGTAAAAAAAAAAATTTATATCTAAATGACTTAAATTTTTTTCAACAAACATATACAGTGTGTGACAAAAAGGTGCTCGTAATACTAAATTTACACACGCAGAAGCTTTTTTTGAAGAACAATTGGGATCTATAACTACTGCGTCCCAGGAAGTAGGTTCATCCCTGAAAAACTAGGCCAAAGACGGCAATGACGTCCATAAGGTATACTATGTAAACCAGGGGCCTAATTAGGGTCCGGGCTAGGGTATGACGCGGGGAGACGCATGCAGAGTATAGGAACAGAGGTGAATGAGTAGGTGGAGTGGGAATGCAGAGCGCATTGACCCTAACGAACTCAAAGAATAGGTATGTCTGTTCAGATAATTTCAAATAATATGTATTTTTTAACTTTGTATGAAATAGAATATAAACGATTTAAACTTTGATACTTTGCCATGTGAATCCCGACTAGGTACATTTGCAAACCTTTCAGTATTACTGGTATTACTAAATCTTTTTGTAACACGGTCTACTATTATAGTAAACTTAAAACATTCACGTGCATTATATGCATACTTACACTCTATTTTATTGGTAAGTTAAAATGCCATTAAAGCGGAAGCTCTTCCAGTAGATTAAAGCAGTACGTGAAATCGCCATCACATTTTAAAGCGATGTTTTACTCAATATTGCCTGCATGTTGTAAATATCTGAGGTTATTTTATTTTGCCCGGCGCTGTAAAAGTGCCTACAGCCAATTTGCAGCCGCTATAAAGTCGCTATAAAGGCCGATGTAAGTGCTGGGAAGGCGAATTTAACTTTAATAAGTTCGCATTGCGCCGCCCTGCACTGTACATAGAGTAGTATGAGCATTGAAGCCCACTTTAATACACTGTTTTGTATTCTCAAGGCCAAAGCCGAAGATTGTGTTTTTGTTCCATTTATTCATACCAATATATACCTAGTGGTACTATGGATGAACCTTACAACTGCAGATGCTTTTACACTATACGTAATGTATACTATACAACTATAAAATGAGAGCGCATTAAATACCGAGTATGTTTTTTTTGTTTGAGTTAGCAATATTTCACCAATGTTGCAAGTACCAAGTTCAACTCTTGTTTAAGTGACTGTGATAGTTTTATCACTTATATTGCTAGTATTTGAATATCTTGAGATATATATCCAGTTGAACAGATATTTTAAACTATTATTAAGAGATTAATCACAACATTACAGAACATTTAAGTGCTACCAAAGTACTTGTTATATGTAACAAGCACATATTTGAAGTTTTACACAACACACAACTGACATGTAATTCGAATGTTTATTGTATAGGAGTCATTGTGAATCAATTTTATATTATAAATTTATTACTATTAATTATATACACCTAGCTGAAATGTAATCTTAGTAATATATTTTCAATTGATACATTATAATTTATTTTATATAATATTTTATTTTCAAGGTATTAAAAAAAATAAAAATATATTAACTAATCTATAAGCCCCATGGTGGGGAGAAAAGGGGCCAAAATGCTGGCGGCATTGCCACGCTGCGCGCTGGATGGAATGCTAAGTTTTTGCCCAAAGTAGGCGCCAGCATTTCGGTCACCCGTCACCTCAACCAAACAAAAAAATAAAAAAAATAAAAATATATTATATCAGAGTAGCACAAAACTATACGCAGATGATCTACTTAGAGTCTATACGGCTACAAATCAGATGTACTAAGTATTAACTACATGATTAAGAGATTAATTACATTACAGAACATTTAAGTGCTACCGAAAATACTTGATAAAACAATACATATTTGAAATTATAATTCACTATTTTTATTATAGTATCGTTTTTATGACAAATTATTTGAACGTCTGCCTTAAAGTAGTCAAGGTATAACCATAATATAAATGTAAATAGATAAATTTATTACATTAGAGTAGTACAAAGGATACGTAGAGGATCTACATAGAGTCTACAGAAGATCTACGTAGAGATGAACGTATCAATTATTTAAAAAGAACATAGATCCGATTTTCACCAAAGTGGCGAAAGCTAAGTCTTAACTTTGCTTCCACCATATATAGATTTTTTAAAGGTGATCCGCGCGCACCGCTAAACAAAGGAAATCCCCGGAACTACAGGCCGACCGACGTACGTGCTTCATGTGGTTTAATTTATTGAATTCAACGGTGCTATATAATTACAATCTATTTAAGGCGCGGTCGTATCCTGATAATAGTAAAAAGCAGAAACTTTGAACATCTAGTGTAACGAAACAGATAGATAATAATCTATGAAAAAAATACTTAGGTTAGAAAAGAAAAAAGAAAAGAGTAATAACCGAACAGAATTCATCAATATTACTCGCTTTCTGCAGAAAAAAATCCTAAATAGGTCCATAAAAATAAACTTTCACGTCCAAACTCTCTGAATTTTCAGCGATAACACTATATTATTTTTTAGGTAATACATAGCCAACATATAGTACTAAATTAGTAACCAGCAGTTTTTTCAATTGTTATAGTATATATCGAAATATATAAAGAAAACGTACAAAATTAATGCATTTTCGCATTACATCGTCGAATCTAACAAGCGATTTTCAACCTTACGTAAATTATTTTAAAATTGGGGTTGGACCGCGTCTTAATATAAAATATAGTATAATTGTAAACGATGTAATACTGTTGTTTCAGTATCTTAGAGTGAAAGTTCTCATAATAATGTCGCAAGCTCCAAAATGAAATATGAGAATATCAAATACATAAGAAGATGAAACTCTAGATGGAAATAATCATAAATTATTAAATTTCAAACTTAAAGTAACTAAGTTATGACTAGGAGACCTTTACGCAATCACTAAACTTATACTTGCGGTTTAAATGTTTATCGAAACCCGTAACGCTTTATCCTTCGTGTCACTATACTTGGCAGAAGTTGTAGGTAGTCACAGAGCAGATTTGTCGCTTCGTACAGTCCAATGGCTTTTTTCAAGGCTCGTTTTGGGTTGATACCACGATGGAGGATTTAATAATCTATTTTATAGTGGAATATTTTGCAAGTATTTTTTTAGAAACAAGTGTGCTCGTTTGTAACAGATCCCGCTTATTTATAAATACTTGCAATACATACTTGAGTACATGTCTGTGAGTTTTGTGTGAACTCTGCGGTTAAACCTTAATTCCAGCCCAACTGAGCATTTTTTTTTATATTGGCTAACTATGCTTATATGTTTAATGAGCAATGTAACATAATATAATAGGCACATTAGGTATGACGTTCATTATATCAAGGCAACTTAGATATCGTTAAAAGCAGGCTTAGGTGTGTGGATTAGTGCGGATTAATCTATAAAGCCAACCTTCGCGTGAATGAAATAATGGATCATGTCTATACCTACTTACTTATATTTTATTTTTAACGTTCACACACTTATACTCCCGCACTGAGTTTTCCTGTATCGCAGGAGCAATTGATAGTTGACACACACAATATTTGTTATAATATTGTGTGTGTCAACTGTCAATTGCACTAGCTGGTGCCCGCGACTACGTCTGCGCAGGATTAGTACTTCGAGTAGCTTATTATTTCTCCAAGGGCATATCTACGTAGCTTTATACCAAAATATCAAAAAATATGTACATGGTCAAACACAATTGCTATAATAGTAGTATTTGAGTACATTTAAATACTTAGTATATCAATCAGTAAACAATAATTACAAAATAAAATTAATCACCATGGAACAAAACTCTCATTACATTCATTCATCACCCTTGGCGGTATTTGTGTTACATTTCATCACCCTTGACCTGTGCCCAAGCATATTACGCTTTTTCACTCGTTGGTGATGGATGATGATGATTATGAAAAGTATCCTATGTGTTAAACCAGTGCCTCATCTACCTCCATACCAAATTTCATCATAATTGCCCCAGCCGTTTGTACGGTAGAGAGTAACAAAGATCCACACATCCACATATCCATACATCCATACTCACAAACTTTCGCGTTTATAATCTTACAATAGGTATATAATATAATATATAAGTAGGATAACAAATATTTCTGATCATCACATATTCAATTGCAAGGTCAGGGATCGAACTTGGGACCTTGCCCTGCGCGAAAATTAATAACGATAACAATTGCAGCAAAACATACAAATATAACTTTTAACACGATCATCTGTTTCAGCGTTAATGCTACAAACAAACACTAACATAACTACCTACATGCATACGTATACACACACAATTAATCATATCAGTGTGATAGATTTACGAAATTACATCCTTGTTAACAAATATCCAAAATTTGTAGAATGCAAAACTACTATAGGTACCTAAATAAAACTGTGTTATTTCATGTACTCCCACGCGTGATGTAGGATAATTTACTTAAACCCGTTTTTTATGGCTATAAAAATCATGTTACACCGTACAGATCCAATTCCAATGTATTTAAGGGTAAAAGAGATAAGACCCGATTGCAGAAGATTTAATGTATGAAATGAAAAAGGTCAGTTAATCCACTGATTTCGGCATATGAAGATGCCCGAATGGGATCCCATAAACTTATGTGAAGGCAATATACGATTTCTACGGCTATTTGCTCGCCGCGAGCAAAGACTTACAAATACTTTGCTATCGTAAATATATATATAAGTATTTAAATTAAGTTACATACTTTAAACAGATACACCCTAATTTAAATCAAGAACATGGCTAACAAGTTAATGCCTGCTTTGGATGTAGACACCAATTGATTTAATTATTTGGTTTGTTAGTTTGGTCCAAGATCAAAGATAAAATGGAATCTAAGTAAGGACGAATTTTGAAAGTCTGCCGACATTTATTTATTTACATATTATTAAGTAAAGGACTAGTACTTACTCTTAAAAGCAGTGACAGCTCAGGGGCTCAGAAGAAAGGCCTCCACCAATGGTGGCCTGCTGAGGCGAGATGTTGAATGTTAGTGAGACCGGAAGAAGTAGTAACGGTCAGCTTCCGTCAGCCAGTCATCGCGGCATAAAGTCTACCTCAAGCTTGAAATTTTGGGTGAAGGTCATCGTTATGAAAATACAGCATGGTGATAGGACACTCACTAGTACCCTAGACTGGCTACCGATAACTGCTGATATAAAATATGACACAAATCATCTAACGGTTTATTTTAAAACTTAATTGAATTTTTCACTGCTGCTATCCTGATATACAGTCGTTATTTAAGATCGTGTGTGATAACTCTTTCAACCGCTAGCCTATTTGGTATAAGAATCTTTCTCAAAAACTTCTCTACTATCATAGAAATCTTCTGAAAATGAAAGAAATGTACCAAAATATAGTATAAACATTTAAAATAATTTAGTCCTTTTAAAATGTATTAATGAGACTAAAAACAAACATGTAGTTTTTAGTCTCATAATACATTTTAAAAGGACCAAAACATCTAAATACCTATATTCGTAAAATTTTTGACGCTTTTTGCCACCTGCGGACCTGGAAATTCTTCGGTAGGATTTTTTACTTGTGGATGGTAGCATTGGCAACCCGCTATATTACTATTCCTTTTGTTGGCAACCCATTAGCGTTCCATAGACAACGAGAACATAGCGTCGCAATTTTATTTTCGCATTTGAGCACGATCATCTCGTGTGTCTCATGTGTAATTTTGTAATTCGATAAAATATTTCGTGACGTGATATCGAGATAAAAATTAAGCAACATAATAGTAATTAAGTTATAACAATTAGTTATATTATATATAAATACTAATTAAGTATAATCTACTAATAAACTTGTTACATATACCTACGTTATTTGCTTTGGTTACTTGTATTAACGATTATAATAGATTGTTTTTATGTAATTGTAAAAATAAGATGGCGAAGGATTTCCTGACATTTTCGTGACGTCTAGAATTTTATATATGTGTATACATATGTGCCTACCAAAGAATAATTAATTTATTATCTTTAGGCGAAAAAGGAATATTTAATTACGTCACTTTAAAAAATACTCTCTCGTATTATGGTATAACATCCTCAATGTTGATTATTTCATGATTTCCATGACGAAAATTAACAATAGGTCACAGGACAATTTTTGAGGAAGACTCATAAAATAGATATTCAATAGTTCGGATAATTATTTAAGTGCCAAATGAAGCCTAAGATAATAAAGAGAGTAAATTCCTGAACTACGAGTATGTATCTACAGATGCCCCATTTCCAAACAAGTTGCTCATCCAATTGCTTTTCGCCGAGTTGTGTAGCCCTAAATCTTGATAATTTCCGTCGTTTCCCGTGCGGACTTATCAATAAATCCGCCAATAACTGGCAGTTCAAATGAGAAAGTTTCGCAAGTAACTCGAAGTTTCTGAGTCGACGTCATACCGCAGACGTGACGGTAACTTTGTATCGCTCGTCTTGAACTGAATTAAGGTAGAACGGCCACACTGGAGATTAATTAACTTGCTTACCTAATATATGAAAGTATTTATGTAAGTAGTTAGACATCATTATGGAGTTTCCCTATAATTGACATGAGAAGACGAGATAGATAATACAGTAGAATTTTTCAAAGGTAACTTTTGTGACGTTGAAATATTTATGAAAATTATATAGAGAACTAGCTGCGCCCCACGGTTACACCTGCGTGGTGATGGATGATTATGATGATGATGAAAAAGTATCCTATATGTTATTCGAGCGTCATCTATCTACATACCAAATTTCATTAAAATCCATGCTGTAGTTTTTGCGTGAAAGAGTAGCAAACATCAATAACATTCGAGTCTATAATATTAGTACCTAGGAAGTAAGGCGCGGGTTATAAAAAAAGCAAAAGTGATTAACTTTATAATTTGATCCTCATTATCAGCTGGTTTGAAAGAGGTGTCTTTTAAAAATAAATCAACAGTTTCGATTTTAAGTATTAAGTGATATTTTTTAATGTTCACTAGCCGGGCCCGTCCTCCATCCATCCATCCATCGCAATGCCTCTTTATCCGGCTGGAGCGAAGCCCAAAAGAAGGTATGTGTGTGTACATGTACGTATGTCTCTTCTATGTCCGCTCGTAACTACTCAACTACTCAACAGATTTTGGTAAATGATGGTGTTGATATGAGGGCGCATTTTATGCGTTTAAAGTTCGGGCTTAATTTCTAACAGCTAGTCCCAATAAGGGAGGGTTGACCAATTGGTCAAGGTCTTCATGTATAAATAGTACATGACCTGTAATTACAGGTTTAAATTTTAAATTAAACTTCATTAAGCGTGTATATATGCGTTATTGACTCTGACTTCATAAGTAAGTTGATTTAGAATATTAGGATAGTGTCATATAGAGCGACATATATGCCTGTGAATAAGTTCTTGATAACGTTTAATTATAAGATATAGATGTCTAATAATGTCTATATATATATAAATGTCTCTCTATTTCCCGTGGTCGTCGCATTACTTGTGAACGGATGGAACAAATTCGCTGATCGTTTTTTGTTGTGTTAATTATTGTCAGGAGAAGGTTCATTAGAAAGAAAAACCAAGAAAAGGTGGGGGGTTATGGTGAGGCCGAAGGCCGAGCCTACTACTCAAACGAAGTCACAGAAACACAACAGAAATAAAATTTGATATATCTAAATGTAATTTAAACTTGCCTCACGATAAGTTGCTAACTCATAAAAAAATCAAAAAGAATAAATACAATAATTCACTTGAACTTGTTCAGAGAATTTAAATCCGTGGAGCAACTTAATATAACTTTATTCATTTAAATTTCTCGTGAACTTGAAAAGGGCAAATTGAACTAGAGAGTCTTGGGAGAATATCTAGACCTTAATAATTATTATTTTTAGAGATACGTACTACCTATGTACTAAGTAATAGATACATGCTAGCCTGCTACTGAACAATTTTAAACCATTCGGAATGTATCTAGATATTATATTTAGTAGCAAATAATTGTCAAATTAAAGTATGTTGTTAGTTAGTGAATATATGTATGTGGTAATGGTAGGCATATGTTTCTACATATACACATCAATCAAAGATACCTTCGATGACGTATATTTTTCTTCTCTAATTTACCTCTAGAAGTCACCAAGTCACTGAATTCTTGCCCCAATGCAGCAGAAGCTATTCTAAAAGCTAATTTCACGAACGAAATACCCAGTTTTTCTTTTAAATATACTTCAACTGTCGAAATTATAAAAACATTCAAAAGCTTAAATATAAAGAATACTGAAGACTTATGGGGAATTTCGGTAAAAATTGTAGAGCCAATTATTAGTTTTATGGATCCTATTTTGGCCCGCTTATTTAATCTTTGTGTAGATAGAGGTACCTTTCCTAATTTAATGAAATATAGTAGAATCACTCCAATTTTTAAGGCTAGAGAGAAAACAGACCCCTCAAATTATAGACCGGAATCTATACTACCAATTTGATCTGAGTAAGATCTTTGAAAAAATTATGCTCAAACAACTTTTGGCGCACTTCAACGTGCATTCAATACTGCTCGAAAATCATTTCGGCTTCACGAAAGCAAGATCAACTAAGGATGCCGGTGTGAAGTTAATGACGTATGTCTTAAAGGCTTGGGAGAGCTCACATGATGCTATTGGTGTTTTTTGTGGTCTCTCTAAAGCATTTGATTGTGTGGAACACCATATACTGATTCGAAAGATTTTCCATTATGGTATTCGTGGAGCTGTGCTTGATGTCATCGAGTCATATTTATCTGACAGGATGCATAAGGTTGGCATAAATGGTGTAACATCTTCGGGATCTATAATTAAAATGGGTCTAGGGTTCATTTTAAGGCCTTTTTTGTTCTTAGTATACCTACATTAACGACTTGCCACTTATGTCCAAGGATCTTTATGATATTGTTTTATTTGCGGATGACACATCCGCATTAGGCATTAAAATTGAAGCAAAATTACAATGGGGTCCTCATATAAATGCACTGTCTGGGAGACTCAGTTCTGCTGCATATGCAGTACGTAAAATAAGAGAGCTAACAGACGCTTCTACGGGGCGGTTAGTATATTTTGCATATTTCCACAGCGTAATGTCATATGGGATATTACTATGGGGTTCAGCGGCTGATATAGAGACCATCTTTATCCTACAGAAACGTGCTATACAAGCTATATACGAAATGGGTTCCCGTGAATCTTTGAGAGATTTATTTAAAGAAATCAATATACGAGTATTAGTTTACATGTGATTATGGTCCTTGAATTAACAAAATATCAGAAAATGTCAGAACTGAAACAAAAGTATAAAAGTGACCGTGATAGTTTAAGAACTTTTAATGTACTTAAGACATTGTTATTATTAGTATATATATAACTAATATTTTAGATTACATATATATTAGAAGGAGTTACTAAGGCTACTTTAATTTAGAGGTGCCGTATCCTGCGATCCCACACACGAGTGAAAAGCTGCTCAACATGTTTCGGAATAAACTTCGAGACACTTTTATACAATATGTAACGAAAATATGCAGTACCACACTCAGAGAAGCTTGCATATAATTGAGAAGTACTCGTAACTACGGCGTCCCAGGAAGTATTAACGCTTCCGAGTTATGCAAGTGTAATCAAAGTTTTTTCTAATACTCAAGCAGGTTCATCGCTGGTAAACTAGTACCAAC
Source organism: Selenia dentaria (assembly GCA_917880725.1). Taxonomy (NCBI): domain Eukaryota; kingdom Metazoa; phylum Arthropoda; class Insecta; order Lepidoptera; family Geometridae; genus Selenia; species Selenia dentaria. Next base: position 18,932,611 of record OU862878.1, read on the forward strand.
CAAAGCAGCAATGACAAAAAGAACGTAGACTAGACAAGCAAGGGGCCTAAGCGGGACCTAGGTTGGGATGGGCACGGGGAGAGGGCGTATGCAGGGTATGGGGACGGAGGTGTATTAATAGGTAGCGCGGGGATTGCAGAGCGCATTGATCCCAATGAACTCCAAGAATATACAAGTCTAGCAATTATTGTCTTAACAATTTCGGATAATATTTTTATTAACTTTGTATTAAAAAAAAAAATAAGCGGGTTAATTTTAATATTTTGCCATGTGAATCCTTATTTAAGCATAACTGTCAGTATTGAGACACCTTTTGGTCACACTGTACTAATCCCGCTAAATCATAATAAATATAATGTCTTATTTATATCGTGGTAGATTCTCACTCAAATGATTAATCTTGTAATTCCTATGATGCGAAGACTTTACATTTCTTTGCTAGCCGAGCAGCTTTATGCGAGCCGATGATTTTAACACTAAAGGAGTTTTCAATAAATTAACGTTAATATTCGCGCACGCCACAAGTGGCTGATACGCCCAGCAAGTCTTACGAAAATGTGAAATTAGACACACATTAGTTAATTATACTTAGGAACGGGTTCGGAAGTCAAAAGCAAAAAATAGATAACATTTTATTATAATACGTCTGCTATAGTTTCACCCGCGTGGTGATGGATGATGATGATGATGATGGAAAGTATCCTATGTCCATCCCCGGGATATAATCTATCTCCTTGACCAATTTCATTGCGATCCGTTCAGCCGTTTAGGCACGAAAGCGTAAAAAATAAATATACAAAAAAAACTCACTTTCACATTTAAATTAATAATATATACTATTTTTTTTACTATAAATTAACGCACGTTTATAAAGGAATTTTATGATGTAAGTATACCGCTATGGGGGAGGAGTATGTTCAGCAGTGGACATCCAACGGCTTAGATGATCATGATGATGAACTATACCGCTTGTTTCGTCGAGTATATTTTGCAAACACGTGATTTTTGTTTCAGCAAAAGTTTCAGATACTCAAAAATTAACATATTTGATATTTGTTATTGAAACTCACGTTCATTGTAATTTTGTAATAATAAAAACGGGGTTAACGTGAGTCTGTCACAACTCACGTTAATCCCGCTTTTATTATTACAAATTATCTGATATTACTTTTCTACGCGGATAACTTCGTCTTATGAACCGATTTCGATGATTATTTTTTTTACTTGATAGAGATACTTACGTGGTGGTCCCATATAAATTTCATCAAATTCGGTCAATCCGTTTTTGAGTTATACTTCTAAAACTAAAAAGTAACGTGTTTCACCCATCTTGATTATATCATCACATGCACGCAATATTGTGTAAATAGGCACTTCCGAAATATCATGGTATCGACATCAACATGTTATTTCACTTTTTTAGTGTAGAAGTCGCTTCTATTATTTGGCCAATTTTTTAACCGTGGTATGGGAACGAGTCTTATAGATTTAGCTAAAAAATAACAGTTGGCCCACAGCCTCTGCTTGTACCTACTGGTGATGTGGTTTTCAAGGATTCAAGACCTTCGAATCTGAGATACCAATTTCCGGCGAGAAATATCCGCAAACTGATCCCGCATTTTTTGCCCCATCATTGTTCATGGTTGTACGACGGTGAAAAACCATCCAAAGCAATCTTCTCAGTAACCAGCTTGTACCTTTTCTCATCAAGGTATCTGCTGATTTTTGTCACCTTTTGTAGTATCATTATCATCATTATCAGCCGGAAGACGTCCACTGCTGAACATATGCCTCCCCCATAGAACGCCACTTGCACCGGCTACTCGCTTCCTGCATCCAGAGATTCCCCGCGGTTTTGACGAGGTCGGCGGTCCACCTAGCGGGAGGCCGCCTAGACATCGTCTTCCGGTGCATGGTCGCCACTCGAGAGCCTTTGTAGTATCCTACTAAAGTAAAGGTGTCAAAAATCATGTCTACACAATATTTTTGCTTAAATCTTTCGATGTCACTTCAACTGTCATTCGCAGATGTAGTGCATATCATCAGACAGACTCTCTCTGGGGCAGACAGGCCCGTCTCGTCTCTCATAGTATAAAAAGTATGACCCCACGCTACCCTAATCTGCCCACTCGCAATCGCACGAGTAAAAAGGAAAATAGGTTCAGGAGCCTATTTTCCTAAATAATAATTAATTTTCTTAAGAAATATTAATGAAAATCCTGACTACCTACACTTATCTTTGGACCACGTACATTTGGGGCTTACATGTGATAAATGGACCGGTGGGACAGGATACAATATTAATTATTTATTTGTAAGATGCTATGTATACTATGCGGGTACAGAACATAAGAAATTGTTTTATCTTGTGTAAGTTTGCGTAGAGTTCTGTGAGTGTGAGAAGGGAGAAGCAACGTTGGCTGCGTTAACGGTGAATTTAATGTTATTTGGCTGTGACATTCTTGAGATCCAATATAGTATTGTAAGTTAGTGCTTTAAAATAAAGGCGATGTCAAGAGATCATTTGTTGTTGGTATGACTTACTAGCGTTTCACAGTCAATGACTGCATTTAACAAATCTTTTCTAGCTTAATCTTAAACTCCCAATAGTGGAGAGGCAGAATACGGTATTGATCGAGTTAAAAATAGTCGATACCAAAAAAAAATGGAAGTGCGCGAGTGTTGCCTTGTAGATCAAAGGACCGGTTAATTTGTATCGAAAATGAAACCACGGAATTTAATAAAGTTAAGCAGCGTTTTTAAGTAAGGTCGTACATACGAGTACATGTATGAACGTCGGTCGTCTTGAGTGAGGCACTGCGTAGTCTACACTGGTTGCGTGGCAACTGGCGACACAGTGTATGGCAGAGCATAATGGCACTTGCTGGAAGCTGATCTGTATATAGTAGTAAGTATGTTAATAATTATGCTATGGTGTAATTATAAGAAGCCATGGAGCACGGTAAGTATAACATGGTCGCAAGAAAGGTAGCACCTATAAGATGGATACGTACAAGAAACACTAGAGTCCGTAGCACAAATAATTTGAGCAAGAGTATTCGTATCGTTAGCGTAAACGCCTCACGCTTCGACGCACAAACTATGAGTTGTCTGTGTCACAGTTGTCTTCGATAAATGACAGTTTGTACGTGAACGACACGTTTCGTTACGCACTTACGCAGTTATTCGTGCTAGGCCCACAGAAGGCACTTGCCGCCGATCCTTACCTACCACCTGAACAGTGAATCTCGTTCACCGCCCATAAGTATGAGAATTCTATCCTTTTAAAGACGTGGATAACTCACGATAAATATATTATGTTCCTATATAAATATACCCACTGCTAAAATAAACTCTCTTACTCCCGCACTCGCTATGGTTACTCTATCTTAAGCACCTATGAAGTTGACTGCATATAAAAGCCAGGTTTTATACAATTCTCAGAATGAAAAATCTTCTCCTGTCTTATAAATCCGAAACACCATTTTGCTGTAACCCTCACTTTTATACGGTTCCCTCGAAACGCTCTAGGAAAATAATTCCTGGTATGTGTGAGCATAAAAGTTAAGATTCACTGCAGAGCAGCTGCGAAATCGTTTGTCATGAGGTTACGATGCTTATGTGCCTCAGAAGATACAGCTTCCATTTTAAGGGGCCGCTTCTTCACATCCTGAAATGCTATAATAATATAACTCGTGAAATAAATTAGATTAGATACTTGAATAAAGATAATAAACAGGCCAAGTGCGAGTTAGACTCGCGCACCGAGGGTCCCGTATAAACCTCACAAAAGCATCTAACATTGTTGCTCTATTTTAATATGAATATTATAATTATTAATTATTAATCTTAACTAAACATTCTTATGATCCAGAACATGTTTTGTGTGAAATTGCATGCCAGAAATGGTTAATATGTTGGATTATTTTACTAATAATGTCACCATTGTACCATATTACCGCAATAAAGTATTGTATCATTGTATGAAAAACGGGAATCACTTACGTGAATAAGTCAGATCTTTCCAACTATAGTTTCAACCATATCTGGTGCACAGTCCATCGGATGTGGTTGAAACTATAGTTGGAAAGATCTGACTTATGTACGTGAGTGATTCCCGTTTTTCATATAAAAATGTGTAAGTACAAACCACTTTAGTTTTCATAATAAAATGATTGCTCTAACCAAAAGACAAACTATGGGTTAACGGACATACTTCCGTTCGAATTCGAACCTTAGACATTGTTATTGCATCACCGCAAATAATAAGTTTATAATATGTAAATTATCTTTTTTTGTTATTAAACCAATACCTACGGTTTTCAGTTTTTTTGTTTTTGTATGTGCATTTGGCTTTGCATCTTTTTTCAAAACTATATAATTGTAGGTACACGGGAAGGACCATATAGGTTTTGATTATCTTGTGAAATCGCACGATATATGTGAATATAAGCGATGGTCATTATGTATTGATAGCGTTGACTTACAAGATTTATTTTTTCACAACTGAAACAGGTCTTAGAACCGAGAATTTGACATATATTTAAGCTCTACGCGTTCCTGAGGAAAATGTCTTAACCTACGAATAATAATCCTTAAGTTTGTGTCGCTCGTATTTTGACAGCTCGATACACTAGATTCAAGGGAGATGAAATGTAACACAAATACCGTCAAGGGTGATGAAATGTAATGACAGTTTTTTTAATGGTGATTAATTTTATATTTGTATGTACTCGTAATTCCTGTCTTTTATTTTTGTGTTTACTGATTGATACACTTAGTATTTTTTTTCTTGGATTTCTATTATAACAATGGCGTTTGACCATGTACATATTTTATGATATTTTGGTATTTTTAGATGGATGTCGACGAAACTTAATATTTTGCGGAACATAAAGTTCACTGAATTTTAAAAAGTAACCGAAATAAAAAAAAACAATTAAAAAAAAAGTGTATATTATTGACTTGGTCCAATCCAATTGTTGCATTACATCGTCCACACCGCTACGACTCAGTTGTCATAGTAGACGTTGCAGCACGCGCGTGAGCCAATCCCTGCTTTCCTTCTGAATTTAAACCAATCACCGAACATGTCTATTTGTAACCTCGGAAGTAATTTGTATTTGGAATCATACGTCGTTTTGGTTTGAAGGGCCACTTTTTGTGTGGAATTTGTTCTGAATATGCTTCCTGACTTATTATTATTCGTAGGTCTTAACATACAGACGGACAGACGCAAAAGTGATTCTTTACGGACATCTTCTTCCTTTTAAGGCACGGAAAGGAAAAGTATGTTTTCGTTATGTGGGTGGTTTGGTTTTATTACTGTACCATCCCGTTTGGCAATGTGTTTGACCGATTTATGAACCAACTTCAAAAAAGGAAGAGGTTATTTAGTGTGTGTTAGTTATGTTTTATAGTTTGTACTTTTCCATACGGATTTTATTTCGACTACATCAAAATACAAAATGTCAAACGTTGTAATATGATGTTGAATGTCGATGCTGTTAAGGAGGCAATATAATAATTAGATTATAGATAACAATATATTGGATACAATTACTATGAGATCTTGTTTTTTGTCAGGGATATTTTGTTTTGCCAGAGGAACTGACAAACTTCACCATAAAAGGCAGTATTAAGATAATGGCAAGAATGGTTGCTGGTATTATTGCGGTCTGTGGAAATGCAGTATATATACAATTTTTTAAAAGATTTACAACAGAGGGGTGCTGTTAGGTACAGATGCAAACTGCATTTTCAGCTCTATAGCGTTACATTATAATATTATATCTGTTATCCGAGCAGTTTTATGTGAACTGCGGGATTACAACTGCTCAGATTTACTACAACGGGCCCCTGAAGTCTCATTAATGGAGGTCATGCTCCAAGTCTGATATTGCATCATTTGGGATTGTACGTAAATGCCGCGTTTCGTTGAAAATATGTCTCACTATATCTGTTGGTAAGTTCACCATATCATTTCTAAGATCTGTTCTATAATCTTTACAATTTTGCGTTTGTAACTTCAGTGTGTAAACGGCAGATTTGAATTTTAATTATGTACCCTGTTGTATTGCTTCGAGATCGAACCCACATAATTTAGTGCGAACGTGGAACCTTTATATTAATGAAAAATGCTTATTATGTCTATCAGTTATCTGTATATAAATAGACACGATATATAAACTACTTACTTATATGCTTACGTCATTCAGCCCCAATATTGTACGAGTAGCGTACAATATTGGGGCTGAATGACGTTCGAACTGCATAATTTGATCGTGACTGCAAACTGGTATAAACTGGTAGCTTTGGACGTGGTTCTAGACAAAATCATATCAAGAAACTGCTTTGCCGTGTACCGACACGATGCTGTAAAGTAAGATGAGTCAGAATAGTTGCACCTGAGGATTAGTCGCAGTGGGTAGCGGGATCAGAAGCACGGCGAATCGCTGACTGACCACAGTTGTTTGGTTAGACCAAGTAGTGAGACAGCCATTTACGAAACACTTCCCCGCCAGCTTCCGTTAAGTCCCGAGATGCGTCGTTGTGTCAATTGGCTACCGGATGAAAGGGTCCGATGGACAGTGTAAGAAATAGAAAAACCGTTTCACAGTTTGCACTCTCTTTCACTGAAAATACACCTCACAGTTGACGTTGTCTATCGATCGCACACTGGAAATAAAGAGACGACTGATTTCACTGAATACCGGCAGACGTGGATTAGCAGTGACCAACCAGCGCTCTTACATTTTGAAGCTCATGAACGGAGTGGTTTTTTCCATACCAGGCCACCGACCACACTGCCTCAAGCTTATTTTTGGGCTAAATCTCAGCCAGCCGGTCCAAAGGGTAATACTAAGAAAACAAGAAGCTTCTTCATTGACATTTTTTTATTGGTGGAATTCATTACTTACCTTAAGTGTGCGTTCCCATATCGGGTGTATTTAAGTCACCAGTAAGTATCTTCAAAGGGGCATGATCCATCGTAGAGCACATCACGTCTACTTTTTATTTCTATAATGATACTGTGAAGGTCCATGTTCCGTAAGTGCTAGCTTTATTCACAACAAGCCCCTCGCTTCTCATTACCGCGAGGTTCGCTGCGGGACCTATCCCACATCTTATAGCAATTTGCGAACACGTACGTCTGTTAGAAAAACACCTATGTATATAGCACACCGTAATCATTTTTGGAGTACTATACAACTTTCTAGGGAGATTGAAAAGGAAAACAAAAAAACAACGATGCTAGATTTTGTACTCCTTACCTACACTCTTGTATCATACACTCATAGTTTCACGTCAAAATGGAAACGCAAATGTAAGAAAATCAAACAAAACCAATGATTTTTACTGTGATCGTCACGAATATTTAGGGGTAATAATCCATTACACGTTGATGGTCGAGGAAACACAAGTTAGAACTGAGATTCTTCCTCGTTTACTTGATAGCTATCAAGTCGCTTATACCAAAATTTACATATCGTATTAATTACTTACTAATGAAATTAAACTCATTAGTATTATATTATTCATCGACTGCTGTTCTTGTGTTACCACTTGTCTATCTCAAAGTTCCTTTGTTGCCCTGTCCGGATGTGTGTCGTGGTGTAACTATTTTTGTTGATCTTTTACAGTAGATACAATGATTCTTATTATCAATACATATTTTATTCAATACGTAAGATTATAAGTATCCGCAAAGTTGTAATCACCTCAGGCCGTAATAAAACAAGACCTTATTACCAAACGAGAACTGGGGCCTTACTCCCACCTCTTAAAGCAGTAATGTTTCAACCTTACTATTAAATCTGGTACCACCACGTCAATATAGCAAGCTTAAAATAATATTGAATTACGATAGACGTTTTGATGACGTAGTATCAAATATTTCACGCAATTCGCATACTTTTTCATGACTTTAGACACTAAGTTTCATTGTTCCAATGTCACATTTTTTTACATTCGTACTTCTATATTTTAAAGTAGTCATATTGCAACGTTACCATTAAATTTGGTTGACCGTTTTGTGTCGGTGGGAGTACGAAAGTAAGTATGATTATTCTAAGCTTATTACAAAACGCTCTTGATTTATGATAGTTTCGTAGAAGGTGGAAGTATGCCCCCTGGGAACGGTATTATTCTGTAGTCAGTTGTTATTTCCAACAATTAATGTACGAAGTTCTACCGGACGCAGTGTGATTTACGTCTAGAGTTTCTGGCGGTGAGGTGGTGGACTTGTAACATTTTCTCGCTCCGTTTCCCAACAAATGCGAGCTAATTTACTACCTAAGTGGGAAGTAATTAAAAGCTCGTATGATTATCCTATTTATTGTTCGGAATAATTCTGAATTTCTCACCTGGCGGGACGGCATACATAAAAGATCTGGGAGAAAAGGTCACGAACACCTACGACCTATACACACACAGTTAATATTATAATATGTACAATATTTATTTTGTATACAAACCAAATAAACTATAGTTATATGATTATTAACGGGATATTTACCGTGGTAAGGTTGTGGAGTGAGCTCCCGATATTTCGGCGCAGTTACATGCACCATGTTCACGGGAAGAGTCTTCACGGGAAGAGTCTTCCCGTGAACATGGTGCATGTAACTGCGCCGAAATATCGGGAGCTCACTCCACAACCTTACCACGGTAAATATCCCGTTAATAATCATATAACTTTAGAGAACAACCGTGATAGTTTAAAACAGTGTTTCAAATAAACTATGTTGAAGTGGTGTAAGTACAACCAAAAGGAAAATTTAGTTTAGCATCAAAAGCCTTTAGTTCTTCGCCCATTTTATTCATTCTATTCTATTCAGTAGTACACCGCAAGGCCTTATATTATTTCTGGTCTCTCTTTCTTTATTCTGGTTCTTAACTCTGGTCTTATCCATTGGTATTTCTCGAAACATACTCTGACAGTTTTTGCAATAAATGGATGAATGAATGGACTAATTCATACACTGAAGTCTCAAACATAAAATTAGTGATAATTTATTTATTTATTTATGTACTTGTATTATATACATGCTATTGGGTATGCATGACAGTTACCCAATTCGCTTACCCAAGGCTCAAAAAAAAATACACAAAACTTAATATGTATTCTATAAAAACCCATTTAAATACTAATTAAAAAAATTAAGATAACTAAAAGAGAGATTAAACTAGATAATTTAGTAAAATATTTATACAGAAAACAAATACACCTACATATATTTATATTTCTAATCCATGATAAACAACTAATTTACAAAACTACATTAAAATAAGGTCCTGTCCAGTAACTAAATCCATTGCCGCTCTGTGAAATTCTCGTGGGCTGCAGTGGAATAGGTCTAGGGACTGGTGTCTGCATAAAAGATCAAGTAATCTCAACGCCCGGTACACCGGGGACAATAATTATTAAATATAATAATGGAATAAATAATAATGGATTAAATATAGTATAACCATAGAATAACAAGAAAATACATCCGTAAGTGTATCTCGGATTCGCAAGTTATATTTCAACTCCATTCTATAACATACACGTTGAGAGTACAGAAATATCCAACCCAAGACATTCCTTTCTTGCAACCAAATTGGTAATCCAATTATAAGTACTCGTAGCATGAGTAGAACTACAAGGAATAATTGTACTCTTGTATTTTTTTTCCTTTATTTTAAACAGGGTTTTATTCTACAATAATTTGCCACCCTTGCTTTTTCAAGCTGCTTAATATAGATCGTACAACTTTCTGGCGTCATCTGTTTCTGGTTGAGATAATATTGTGCAACCGCCTACCTGCCAGAAAACGTGGTCACTGGCGAAAAATTGCCACCGCAGACTTTGCGATTTATTAATTAATGACTGGTAACTAACGAAGGACCTCAATCATTTTAATTTGCTTATTTTGTAATTTTAATTTAGGAACAACTTAAAACATTGTTTTTTTCTATGGCAAACGTAATACACCGCCAACTTGTTTTTACCATTATAGGACATAAAACACTAATAAAGATGTGAAACAGGTATAGTGTGTGAAATTTGGCAGTGCTTATTAACGTTTAAGCATCTCGCTGAGAGAGCCCGAAATTTCGTTGCCATTTTGTCTTTCTGCATTTTATGAGTTAAACCGTAGCAAAATATCCCATTTTGGCGAATTAAATATTGACGTCTACAATCCTAAACAGGGTACACATTAGTCTTCTAGGCTGTTCGATTTGTGACCATGGAGTATCTCTCACCGCATAGGAAATTCTATTAGAACGAATGGCTTGTTTTGTTTATTAGAAAGAATGATGTTTTTTTTTGTAATCATGTAGAACCAACACATATATTTAATAATTCAGTAGGTAGTTCATTATTAAGTAAGCAATAGATTTAAACTATTCCGACTCTAGGTTAAAACCGTACTACGATTCCTGAACAAAAGTTCACAGAAATTTCTATATAAATCTGGTGAGACTGAAATCGAGTTATTCTCGTCTTCTTGTTCTAGTTTTTGAAAGTTTACGCTTCGTGTTCAGTTTGCAGGAAAAATTATGTTCCTAAGTATCTATCCAGCTACGTAAAGCCTCGGAGATAGTATCTCTTTCACTCCGTCGCGTATTCAGAACATGCACGGAAAACGAACTCTAGTTTTATAGGTAGACCCTCTCTAATTAACCTAATGAATAGATAGAGGGAGATACTGAGAAATTTGTAATTTTCGTCTTAGTAGGTAGTGAGCATGCCCGATATGAGCAAAATTATGACTTTTGTATATGTTCACTGGAAAATTATGGATTTTTTAAACTGTTTTCATTAATTTATCATTACAATATCAAGTTTTTTATTTATGTAAATCAATCCCGGTGATCGTTAGACCTTAAATGATTGTTGCGTTTTATGATATCGCACGTAAGGTTTTTTTAACATCCACACAAGGTCTCGAGGTTCCAAACTAGGCAGAGCCTGTAATATGGTAACCTGATGACTGACATACATAACTTTGTACATGTACACATCCAGACACGGTTCTAACAGACATGTTCATACACACAAATGCCTGTCCAGGGATTGAACCCGGGACCAGCGGCTCAGAAGACAGGGCTCTACCGACTGCGCCAACCAGCCAGTCGATTTCAAGTTGTAGCCATTTTGTATTGAGTTATTTATAAAAAGATGAAGCCGGTGAAAAATTCAGCACTAACAAATCACTTTTAAATTTTTAAGATAATTTATTTTCTTTTATTGTCTTTGTCACACTGCCGTTGAATTATTAAATACACTGATTTATGATATTTCTTGATCCTAGATCATCCAAAATGTTACACGAAAAAAAATTTACATCCTAATTTGGACCATTGAGTAACCTTTACATAATAATATATTAATATTAGAAGCGCTCGTAGCGGAGCTTGACTTGGCGATCTTAGCCGATCAACAAGTTAAGCAACACTTGCTGCGGTCAGGACTTGGATGGGTGACCGCTAGTGGCATTATTCAACAGAGCGCTTCTGTGCTTCGGAGGGCACGTAAAGCCGTCAGTCTTGGTTGTTTGCCTTAGGACAACAGTCGTTAGGCTATGTCGAAGGCGGCCTGAAAATTTCGACATGGGTTGGCCACTAACCTATCCACCAATCCGCACTCGGCCCGCGTGGTGGATTATGGCCCAACTCCTCTCTCTGAGAGGAAGGCTCGAGTCACAGCAGTGGGAACAATATTGGCAGATTATGATATTGATATTATAAGTCAGTGGATTAAACATGTTGCTATTATACTCATTGTAGTATTTCACAATTAGTACCTACCCTTTTCTACATAAATAAACCAAAGCGCGCAAATCGAATAAATTCCATGTCATAAAATTAACCTAACCACATTCCCAAAGCAATAACTCCAAATTAAACAAACATCTGGTACCTACATAATGTAATAAAATTTTGTGAGTTGCAAGTCACCTTCCACTTAGTTAATTAATTTAATTTTCTACCAGTTAATTTAATTGTCTATCTACAATTTACCCGTTTATTTTTCAACGAAATTCAGAAAACTCCGCCACGTAAGTAAATGGTTTAACAATTCGAATTTAATTAAGTAAGTTAAATTAGTTTTTTGTGTGTCTGAGGTGATTTTAACTGATTTAAAGTACAAAGTATTAAAGGCAATTTGGGATAAAAGTACTTGGAATTAACTGATACTCTTATTATTATCATCTGGTAAGAGGTAGGTATAACCGATATACGTTTCGAATTGTATCACGCTCCGATATATAATTATGTATATTCTCATTTTCCATTGCATTTAAATTAGTTATTGTGTTATCAGTTTTCCGTTTACCTACTTTGATGTACGTAATGAGAAACAACGAAATAAAATGAACACTACATCTACGAAGAAATAATGTCAGGAAGCATAACTCAGAACAATTTCCACAAAAAAAGTGGTTCTTCAAACCAAAACGACGTATGATTCCAAATACGAATTACTTCCGAGGTTACAGTTAGACATAATATGTTCGGTGATTGGTTTGAATTCAGAAGGTAAGCAGGGATTGGTCCACGCGCGTGCTGTAACGTCTACTATGGTAGCTGAGTCATAGCGGCGTGAACGATGTTATTGATTTAGCAAGACTTTTATTGGGTCGTTTTTAAGGCAGTTACTCTTCCTGATATTATTTCTTCGTAGCACTACATACAGTTTGTGAAAACATACGAGTAATTTATTTAATAGCCATTATAGGCTTTGCGGTAGCATTCTACGCATTAGCGTCTGTATTTGAAATTATTTAGTACTAGGAGAACTGGCATAGTATGAGTACTTACAAGCCATACGTTGAACGATATTATATCCTATCGATGTGAGTTACATTTTCCTAGCAACATTCGATTACGGTAACGCAAAGGACATGCCTCGCAAGTTGGGAATTCCTCTCGGGACAATTTTCATAATAAAGCCATCTCGCTAAATAGAGCCGCACCGATGTCATATTACAAAACAGTATAAGACACTAAGCTATAAATTAGTGCCCGACCGAAACTGGTTTTTGAGCCGAAGCCGAACTTTCGGGCTTGCTCTCAGTTACGGCCGAAACTGAAACCGAAACCGAAATTTCGGGCGGTCACTACTATATATATGTAGCTTATAGTGGTTAATTTAGGAATATTACGTAAAGATGAACCATTATAGCAGGACTAGAGGAAACTGGATGCATTACCTAAGAATAAACATACAATGGTTTCGATTCACTTGTTCAAAAAAAACTAAACTAAACTACCGAAGTAAAAATGTATTATGCTGGTCCTTATTCTGTTACCTATAAAATCCAAAATCATTTCACACTTAGAATGTTACTTCTAAACATAGGATTATTCTATTCAATTTTATGTTATTTTAGGTTAGTTTAGCGAGCACCAAGTTACGTGACGACTAAACTGTCTAAAATATGCCCACATTTGAAGAGATATGTCTTTAGTGCTGTCATTCGAAAGTGTTATACTAATTTGGATTTTAGCCTATACAAAATAAGTATGCCATAATTTAGAGATTTTTTGTTAAGAGAATGCTTACAGAATCGACACCATCGCAAGATTTTATGTGTTAAACTCTGCACTAATAATATAATGTACTCGTACTTTTTAATTGCTCGTTCTGTACAAAGATTCTCGTTCTAAAATTTAACTTTTTTCTCTGCAATTATATGACGAGACAGGCAAGTCAAGCGCCTAATAGTAAGCATTATGCCCATGTCGGTTGCCGTAGCACCCAGAGTTCAGAACTGTAGTCATGCGTAGCTGCAGTAATCGCCACCCCGAGACATATGTTTTTGATTTTCTTTCGCCCAGTAATAATATTTGCTACGGTTGCCTTAACCCTTTCGTCCTGGGCACCTATTCTACTAGCTATTGAACTGCGTTATCGCAACTTGATTGCACGAAAATTGTAATTTTTGACAGTTTTCCGTAGTCTGCTCGCTATTTAGGTTCGAACGCGATTGAAATCGACGCAATTGAGTTGCGATAACGCAGTTCAATAGCTAAGAGAATAGGGGGCCTGAGACGTAAATTTACGCACGTTTCATTCATAAATCTTTTGTTTCAATTATCACGGTATAGAAAGCTAAGCCGAAAGCAACTTATACGATCTATGAACAACCCCTTTTGTAAGTGTACTCGTAAGGTTGTGGTTTTGCCATTCCTCAAGATACTTAGAATGTAAATATGTATAGTTGCAACAAGGTTATGTAGTGAGAGTCAAGTCACAGTCATAAATAAATCTGTCGTTAAGTCACTGTACTGTCTAAGTCAAGTTCTAGTAAGTAGTACGGAGCACGGATACTAAAACATTCTTAAGAGGATGGCATAGCTAATACTTTCCATACTAAAAGAGAAAACTCTTTTCTACCTCTTAACTTACCTTATTACTCATGAACTTTCAAAATCCTTTTACTCAATATCAAATTGGCGGATTTCGCTTTTTTTTCGCAACCACTACAGAAATACCGATTGTTTCAAAACTGTTTATTACTTATACATGAAATAAAAAGAGATAAACAGAATAAACTATATTTTACATTATTATCCTGCACTATTTGTATGTTTTATATGATAACATATTGAATTTCTAGCACTAAGTTATGTTTATGAACATAACCGTTACGTTTCATATTTGAATATAATGTCTGAGAATAAGCGAAATTCTTTATAAAAGATATTGAAATTGTAAAAGTTCATATTTTATAATGATAAAAAAAACAATTAGCTAACCTCCTCATTACTTTTCCACTTCCATTATTTTTTATTCAATTTATGTCAAACAATTATCTTCGCACACTGACAAGCTGCACGTACTTAGGTACTCTATAGGCCGACTTGGAACACAATTTTTTTTTTTATGTTCCGGGTTGTGATTTTGGATTTTATAGGAAGAACATATATCTAGCTCTCTTCGTCTCATACATTTTACCGATCGAAAAAGCAAGACAACAACAATATAATGCAAAAACGAACCACAAGACCTCGAGAACAGATCTCTGTTCAGTTAATGAGCTTACTAGTACAATGTTAAATTGGACAGTATTGTTGACCTTACCTCTCAGGCGGTCATTGTCCGATTACGGTGATTTTTTTTCATATAATCATCACATTGTTTACTATGCCCGTACGTTTTGATTTTTTCGAAAATCACCGAAATCGGACAATGTTAAGAGGTAGAAAAGAGTTTTCTCTTTTAGTACGGAAAGTACTAGCTATGCAATCCTCTTAAGCTGTGGTGGAAATTGCTTAAAAACTAAAGTATGTCCATTTTTTTGTAAATACATAAATCTTATTGCTAGTGATATTTCTTAATTTTATACTTATGTGTACGCTATGAATAAAAACGTCAAATTTTAGAAAAATTTAGGTATCGATGTCAATCTCATGGCTTATACAATCCGGTCCTTTATGTCGAGTCAAGGATGCTCCATGTGACCTCGATACCGGACCGGCTTTCATCCACCAGCGTATAGCGCTGCGTACTGTAGACGTGAGGAGGTCCTTATATTTTAAAATGTATTTGAGATTTTTCTTAGAAAATACACGAGATAGGTATTTATATTACGTAAGTAAGCGACAGATAAGTCTTTGATCTGTACTAGTACCAAAAGAGCTTAATAAATATATTCATCAGGGATAATGTAGGCTTCTAATGGTGAAAGAACGTTTAAATCGGTACAGTAGTTTTAGAGCCTATTTAAGAAGCAAACAAATATTTTCTCTTTATAATATTAGTAGATATTAATTTATCATCAACATCGGATATGATACAATGTAAGTGGATAAAAATATTAAAAAAAATGGTTGTCTGTAAAGTCGGTTTACAGACGATAATTTTACGTGATATTGTCATAAGACAAGACCATTCTGCATTGCGTGTTTCGCGCTTTCGCTTGCAAGCTCGGCTCAGGTGTAACGTGACAATGTGTCATGCTTTCTAGTGCGTGCAGCCGACGTTCAACGATTCATAAGACGTTATCACGTCAAAAAATGGTTGTCTGTAAAGTCGGTTTAAGGACGATAATTTTACGTGATATTGTCATAAGACAAGACCATTCTCCATTGCGTGTTTCGCGCTTTCGCTTGCAAGCTTGGCTCAGGTGTGACGTGACAATGTGTCATGCTTTCTATTGCGTGCAGCCGACGTTCATCGATTCATAAGACGTTATCACGTCAAAAAATGGTTGTCTGTAAAGTCGGTTTACGGACGATAATTTTACGTGATATTGTCATAAGACAAGACCATTTTCCATTGCGTGTTTCGCGCTTTCGCTTGCAAGCTTGGCTCAGGTGTGACGTGACAATGTGTCATGCTTTCTAGTGCGCGCAGCCGGCGTTCATCGATTCATAAGACGTTATCACGTCAAAAAATGGTTGTCTGTAAAGTCGGTTTACGGACAATAATTTTACGTGATAACGTCATAAGACATGTTGAAAGCTTAGGCCGATCGTGCCTCTCTATCTCTTGTCCCGCGCTCGTAGCTCGGGCGTATCGTGACAACGTAACGTGACAATTGTATAACGTGTAAAAACGTGAGTCATGCTATTTCGTGGGTGCAGCAGGCGTTCATCGATTTATAATACGGTATATACAAAAGGTTAGACTTATTGTCACGTTGTCGGCGTTACGCCTGAGCCGAGCGTGCAAGCGAGAGCGCGGAACAATCGATAGAGAAGCACAATCCTTATCATATGACGTTATCAAGTAAAATTATCGTCCGTAAACCGACTTCATAGAGAACATTTTTTTTCACACGGAGACTTTAACATTATAAAATAAAAAAAAATTGATGGTTTGACTTTCATTTGTTTTTTATATTAGGAGGATATATACGACTGACGAACAAACCGCGCGTTTTTGGTTTAACTTCTTTCGTCGTGGAAATTCGACTTGAAGAATGAACCACGAGGAAGACCAGCCACTAAGGTACGATGAATTGATATGAATATGGTGGAAGTCGATCCGTATGAAACTACCAAGGAATTACCGGCATGGTTTAATGTTAGCATACCCACAATATTGAACCATTTAACCAAATCGGTAAAATAAAATAAAAATGTTTCAGTTTTTTAGTAATGAATGGCAAATCATACACACACACACACACACATAGATACAATACTCACGTCACGATTGTTTCGTTGAAACAGTTATTAATCATTTATTATTATTGTACTTTTTTGTCTAAATTTTAACATGTCATCATTCACGGGCAGGTCCTGTAATGTAGCCCTGTAACACAGTTTATACTAGTACGGGGTACAGAGATTCACACATGAAGATGATATAATTACTAGATCTTTGTCAAGTCTTTTATCTATTTTAAGTTTATGTACTTAGAACTTAAGAAGCTTGTTTATTAAGATATACGAAACACTGTTTCTCACATGTATGGACAAATATTAATTATTTTCAAATATTTATTATTAATTTAATTTCATACTTTATTCTCTACTATTTAGAATGGAACACTGAACAGGTTGGGCGTTTTGCTCAATATTAACTAAATATACATTTATAAGTAATCGTATTTAAGGCACCGTGCTAATGACAAGCAATATACGTAACTACCTGATACTATAAGCTCTACTTATTATAACTTTCACCCTAAGTAAAATAGGTACGTACAATATATAAAACGCGAAGGTCAAACCACTTTCTCCACATCTCAAGTTAAACAAAACGAATCTGTCCCGTGAAACAATAGCCCATTTTGGTTTCCGGTCCTATTTCATTCGATATCTCTTTCTGTACAAACCGCGTTTTATGAGCTCCGCCCAACGACAGATTGCCATTTTAAGTGCGGATCACGAGTATGAATTATTCACGACTGCTAAAGGGTGTATCGCTCGAACGCGAATGTAAAATCTCGCTGAAAGCATCTGAAAGCGTTATCGTATAGTTTCGGTTATCCTATTGAAATGGCGCGTGCTGGCGGAAATCGGGGCACCTACGCGAAGTTTTGTTACCAAATTACCTACTTGTGCTGAAGTTTGGTCGTGTTGACTGCTGACACAATCGTATCGCGCTATGAATGCTAACTTTCTTCTACCTTTGTTCCTATCGATATGTAGTTTGACGGCCTATAACTCTGGTAGACCCTGGTACAAAGTGGGGGTCCCAGGTTCGAGCCCTAGCTGGATTATATATTTCTGTAGAGCAGGAATATATGCCCTGTACCTACACATGTATATGTGTTTGTTCTCGGGTTCTGAATTTTTCTAAATTTATACTTTAATGGAGTAGAGGCTCAAAAGTCTCTTGGAACTTGGAACATGGCAGAAAAATAAAAAAAAGTGTGGGTCAGAAGACGTAAAATTACCCATTGATCAAGAATATGACGATTTAGAAAAAAAGACTGTCAGTATGTTCACGCATAACTTAAAAACTTTGATATATGGATAGAATAGAGCCCGACGGATCAAAATATGATTTGATCCCCGGGTTGGACAGTTGTTCGGATTTTCTAACAAAGAAATTCGCTTGCCCGCTATTACATGGTACCAAAAATTAATCTTTACTTATAACAAAGGAGTAGATGCCTAAAAGTCTGTACTTGGAAGAAAAATTGGGTCAGAAGATGTAAAATTACCTACTGAACAAAAATATTTTAATTACCATCCAATGGAAAAATATGAGAAGTCTTGGATTTTTAAGCCAGTAAAAGTACAGAAAAATAAAAGATGTAAAACAGAAAATCAAATTATTAACAAAAACTATAAAAATTATTCAAAACATAGTCCTACAATGTAACATCGGAATAGTAACCAACTAAATATTATTTATTATTCGGTTCAAGGATAGAGTTAAAGTAGAACAATCGATGGGCCAGCGATGCATTCGTAGATCTCATGCATCCGTGATGAGCTTGAACAAGGTTACACAGAACGTGTGTTGTTTGGTGTCACGGGTTAGAAACATTGTGAAATCATTTGGAGTGGAACTACAATTTAACATCACCTATGTTAAATTGTATAAGAATATTTGTAATATAATTGTATGATAACTAATCTTTTGACGACTTTGAGTGAAGTAACCAGTCATTTTATCTCGTCTGTGAGTAGGGCAGTACCTTGTGTGTATGGCAGGTTATATAAAGAATTAAAAATTAAAATTTTAAAGAAAAACCATAGGTACATATTTATTTCCAGTAAAATACTGAATTGACTTTGGATGTACGACCACAAATATTTTGGTTTGATTAGCACTCATTTTCAAAAAGGCTCAAAAGAGCAATAAAAGGACCCGTAATTATATAATACTAGCGACTGCCCGCGACTTTGTTCGCGTAAGTGGTCTCGGTCTTCAGCCTCGCCATAACCTCTTTTTTTGGTTTTTCTTTATTAAGAAACTTCTCCTGACAATTATTAACACAACAAAAATAATGTTCAATGTGTACCATACAGCTCTCAAAGATCGTCAGCAGTTTAAGATAGTATGTACATACTTGTTTAGTTATAAGGGTGGCATTTTATTAAAACCATGTATAAAAAAAATGCGAGATAGTTCCATCCGTTCTCAAGTTATAGCGTTACCAGAAGAAATAGTTCATATTATATGTTTAGATTATCAAATCATTACGATCACGATGATACACATTAAACTTGAAGATTAAGAAAAAGTACGAGCTTCAAAGGGTCGCATAGCTATAGTACTTGTCCATACTAAAAGAAATTACTGTTTTATATCTAAAGTACTATTTCAGAAATTAATCAATCTGAATAAAATCAAAATGTACGGGCATAGTAAACAAAAATCACTGAGATCTGACAATATGAAGAGGTAGTTAAGAGTAACCTATATCTTTTAGTATGGATAAGTACAACGCGGTCACATTAACTAGACGCTTGACCATGTGACGTCATTTTGACGCTCAAGTACGGTGTGCAAAAAAACCCGGCCAAGTGGCCGTTATTAAGATCGAGTAAAAATTGATTAAAAATTAAGTTTGTTAAATGAATAAAAAATATTTATTTATTTCGAAAGGTAATATACAACATATTCTGTGAAAATTTAAGGTCTACCTGTTACCGTTATTAATATTGAGCATAAAAATAGGAAAAACACAAATTATCTACGCGTGTATCGGTAACAAAGATGCTGACAGTACTGACACTTGCCGGGCGAGAAAAGGGAATGCGAGGGGAAGCGGGCAGGGACCCGCATTCCAGCGATGCGTCGAGAGTTAATGGTGAGTTAATGTGCTTGCGCATTCGATAATATAATGTTTTTATTTTATACTCCGTTAAAGGTTAAAGGACAGCGTTAGAAAAATTCTATTAAGAAAAGATAGTTCTAGAAAGATCTAGAAAATCGCTACAGAATCGTAAGAGGGTGGGAAACGCAACTTACTAAGTGGAAGGCCTCGTGCCTATTGAAACACCTTACAGCCCGAAACTCGAAGTACACTCCCTTTAAACACCAGTGGGAGATTGAGACTCTTAAACCAAAACCTATGAGCTAAAAGCGCAGTGCCATGCAGAACATCGGCCTAAAGATTTGGGTAACTCTGGGAAAACCTAAAGATTTGGCTAACTGACATGTGCAGGAGGCAGGAGTGGTGCTTATTATCAAACAAAAAAATACCTTATAAACGTTTTTTTAGTAGGTAGGTATATAGTAAGACTTTTGATAAACATTCGAAAGTGCATGTCAAAACATAACATACCTACTCTATCTACAGGTCATATTTATTTCGACGTGAGCAGGTTCTTCCATGACACCCACCATAATATGTTGTGCCACGCTGTAACCCCATAGCCGAATGGGCCGGCACCACCGGGGAAGTACCGCACTCCCACATAGCACCGACATGAAGTAACATAGCTTGCTATTGCATTTCGTCGGTTTGTGGGAGGTTCCGGAGGCCCAATTCCCCCCGTCCCCAATCCCCCTCTCCTTCCCCCTCCCCCTTCATCATCATCCCTTTTATCTCATCCTTTCTATCATCCTCCTCAAAGGTCGGCAACGCATCTTCGAGAGCTCTGGTATTGCGGATGTCCGTGGGCGATGGTAACACTAACCATCCGGTGAGCCACTTGCTCGTTTGCCAACCTATTCAATAAAAAAAATACAACAGACACTTTCGAGTCGAGTAGGAGTATCAGTAGAACTCTTTGTCAATGTGTTCGCCCGGAAAAGTATTGCCACCGTACCCTTTTCTGCACGAGAAGCAGTAATGTTCGAAATACTGTGATCTCGTTTAAAGGGTATAGGTGCAGGTGAAATTACAGGCACATGAGACTTAACAACTTAATGTCTCAGGGTTACGGGCGCAGTACAGATCTTCACTTATAATGAAACATTAACCAAAATAACACAAAAACAACCCCTAAATTCGCACTAGACACGAAATCAAATAATAATACCAGCCTCCAGTAGGTAATCTTTATCCTAAGGCTTTCGATTATTGGACATTGTATATTTTACACATTGTACATTGAAACCCAGAGCAAAGTTTGCGTAGATTCATGAATCCGTAATGAAATGGAATAAGTAGTACCTATACACACTGATAGTTACAGGAATAAGTGTATTATTTGATATTGATATTTCCTGATCCTGATATTGATATTTCTACGTACCAAGTAAATACCAAGTTTACTATGCTCGAATAACCTGCAATGTAATGAAAGTGATTGGATTTTGCGATGTTTTATTGGTTTTTATACCTACATTATCATGCCAAAATACCTGAAATTAATTTAGTACTACACTACCCATGGTTATTCTGGTTCATGAAATCACTAGCACCATGTGAATAAAACAACATGTTACTAAGGGTCCACGCAACGGTTTTGGTGCACTCGTCGATATCAGGTACCACAGATTAGTAGATAGTTATAACATTTTGGCTTCTTAATGAATCAAATTTCCCGATTTCCTCCCTGGATCTTGACACTAGTGCTAATATTTTCTATTTTAACATAAATATGACCTTTTTTTCGATTAGTAGGTAATTTCTTATATGAAGTATGACCCTCCGAAAATCTTTAAACGGCCTGGGCAGAGAAAACGTCAGTGGAGAGAATTAGAAAAGGCATATATGTTCAGCAGTGGGCTGACAGCGGGCGAAGCCGCTAAGAAAAGTTATCTTTAATATATTATTTAACAAACATTATATCGAACAACGAGCTTAAATCCACATTCAATGGTTTATACCTACATTGAAAAACATGTCCGCATACACTCAAAATTACTTCCTTCTGTCCTACTTTAATATAAGAAGGTGGTAGCTTATAATATATTAATTTCTTAATTAAATCTGAATTGGCTGCATAAAAGAAAACAATGTACCCACTTACAAGAAACACTCGAAGTTAATTAGCTTTGGAAATAGGATCTCCTTACTTTTTAATTAAATACCTACAACAACAGAAATTGTTTAACGTTTTCGAGGAAACTCTTAATTAGATAGATATTTTATTTTACATCTACTGTGAAGCGTTAAGGTTACATTTTAATCTAATTTATTGACGTTGATTCTTTACTTTGTACCTATCAGGTTTTGTATGTTTAGGGCTTACATAGCCTTCACAATATTAGTGTAGACTATTATATGAACTCAGCACATAGTGAAATTACTATTAGGTAATATGCCTAAATCACGGTAATCGAAATTTAGGGAAGTTGCGTCTTATTGTAAATAATGTCTACCAATTTATCATGTGATTCTAATTTATTACTAATTACATGCATAAAATTAATAAACCTATATAAATAATGAAATAAATAGTTAAATGCTATCATCATCATCATCTCAGCCGAAGGAGGTCCACTGCAGAACGCCTCCCCCACAATTTTCCAAAAGGGCCGGTTGGAAGCGGCCTGCATTCAACGTCAACGGATCTCTACATTTCTGATTTGATCATGTAGAGAAACCCCAAGCATAACCAGAGGGTTATGCTTGGGGTTTCTCTACATCTCTGCACAATGAGCTATAGAGAGCTATAGCTCGTTGTGCGACCCATGAGCACGACAAGGCCTATAGTAAGAGACCACGTTTCCGTACCTTATGTCATCACTGTTAACACACATTGGTAGAAGACTCTTGTCTCAATTGGGATGTCTTTATTGCACGTGTTTGTTCTTTTATAGCATACCTGTACAAATCAATGATGTTCAGTAGAACGGTACTGTTATGTACGGCCGGTTAACTATCTTTAAAATAACTAAACTGTTCTCATTATGTTTGCTGCGTTCGAATACCTGCACTCTGAAACTCAATGTCAACGTTACTCAATAATCTGTGAAACCTCATTTTCGAACGATGTAGTTAACACTTTGAGTGTTTATCAATATACTGATTTTATTTTAATATTAACATCCTACAATGACAGAGATTACCCACGCCTGCAAAAATATGGTGATCCAGGTTGCAAGCAAAACTGTCTTATATGTTCTATGCCATTGGGATATGGATAAATGTAGCTGTATAGACTTTAGGTAATGATTGATTGATACACCCATTTGAATTTGATGACGTAATAATTATAATTGTGACAGTTAATTTATATTTTATATAAACATAATTAATTAATGAATAATGTATAGTGGAATAAATAATATAATTATGTAGCTATCTAGACTTTAGGTGAATTATTTTATGAACTACATTCTGTTTGCTACACCCTAACAGGGTATATATTTGTGTTTGTTATATTGTATAAGTGCATGATGCAATGAATGAATGAATAAATAAATAAATAAAAAAATTACGCTGACTCCCAGGTGATTTTCAGTGATAACATTATATTCGCAACTTCTAGGAAAATTATTCAATTAACAATATAAACTATATTTATTGCTCTACCGATACAAACAAGTTTCATTCATGAACGCAGTTTCTTTCTTCGAGGCTGCAAATTATAGGAGTCTGCCATCCTTCTTTTTAAACTTCAGTATGGTACTTAGAGCTGCAATAATAGTGAGGGTGCAACTTTATAAATATATTTTTCATTGTATACAACTGCCAAACATTGGAGGAAAAGCTGGTAATTAATTACCTATAGCTATACTTTTCATTTGACGGCTCCGTCAGCTCAGTTAGTATCAACTTTGCCTTCGACCTTGCATTCCCAGGTTCGATCCCTGGCCGAAGTGAATATGTATGTGATGAAAAGAAATGTTTGTACATGGGTCTTGGAAGATGTGGTGTGTGTATGTCTTCGCCAGTGTCATGTATACACTAACCACACACTACACACTACACTATACATACACCCTGTCAGTGTTTGTCTCTGCTTCTCGAAACATAGGGAACCCTAGTGCGTTGGTTTAACTGTATAAACGGTATTATTTTTAATTTGGTTGTTACATAATTTTATTTCTGTACATAATAAAAAGTATTAGATATTTTTGTTGTATTGATTTCTATTATTTATTCATTAACAAAGTAAATTGTATTTTAATTTAAAATATAAAATACTAGCTGCGTCCGCGGTTACACCCGCGTGGTGATGAATGATAATGATGAAAAAGTATGTAATTCCAGTGCCTCATCTATCTACATACCAAATTTCATTAAAAACCATTCAGTAGTTTTTGTGTGAAAGGGTAACAAACATCCATACATCCATACACACAAACTTTCGTGTTTTTAATATTTGTAAGATGAGTAAGATACTTACAAATAACAATTAAAAAACTAATACTCAACACTCTATTATGACTGAATTAGTAAAACAATTATTATTCCTACAATTATTACAAATATATTCCTATTCATTGTACCATACATTGGTAGCAAATTACGCTTGTCCAGAACTTCAAACTAAAATCTCCCAACTATGTTATAGTTCTTATAAATAAAACTATTAATATATGAAATTAAATTTACAAAACAACGTCTAAATCACCAGTACGTGGAACGGTTCCTAAAACACTGTTCGCATTGCCTCGTTGAATTGTCAGGCTCAACCTGTGGAAAAAAAACAACTTTTCAGCCTTTTTCGCTGACACACATCATTAATAAATTTTAAATGTCATCTCATGAAATTAAATTGGGAAGTAATTAAAGTTAAGTCACAAATCGTATAAATTCACAATGCTTCATGACATACTTCCATTTCATATGCGTGAGTACAAAGATAAAAGATAACAAGTACCTAAGTAAGTAGTCATTTATCTGCAGGCATTTGATCAAACAATACCTATGCTTGTGAATGCCAGTTATCGTATCTCCATAATTTAACCCGTTTGCGGCAAAACGCACAGAACCAAATCAGCGATGCGTGACATCTGCCGTAAAGTGAGCTAGAGCACGAGATAACGTGACAAGCTGCAAGCGAGCAGTGGCCAAGGGCGGCGTGACAGTGACATGCGCCGATTGCCGCCTGACACGCTTACATCATCCCACTATTTGTTGCGTTCATAAACTTATTCAACGTGAACATTATTATGTGCGAATATTGTTGTTACCATTTTTAATTTTTAGAGATTTTGCTATTTAGAGAGGAAAATTATACACCCTCGGACGGGATTCGAACCCGCGTCTTCAGTTCTATGTATCTAAGTGATAAATCTATCTCGCTTCGTACCCGTACTACGGTTAAAATAAACTAAACAGTTAAATTGCTGCTCGGGTGGATGCCTGGGTGCCCTAGCGATTATGGCCTTTGACATGCATTTTCGGAAGACCCGGTTTTAAATCCCGTTGCGGATATGTAATTATCTGTGTGTGTATCAGCACCGGATTTATATTTTTTATGAGTGTAGGCCACTTTATTTCCGCCGCCCCATGTACCTTTCTAAAATAATAATTTTCCATTGCGACCAACAGGTCGTGAGTTCGATCCTTCGATCGTTCGACAAATCAGTTTTCACTTTAAAAGTATAAGTCAAGATATAATCAATTTAAATGAAAATGAGTCCCTATTTCTCCTGGTCACGCACTTGAGACCGGCTATACCGATTTTATCCATTTTTTTTTTCTAACACTTCGTAGAAGGATATGTACATTTAAAACTATATATAACTTGAGAACCGCTTTACCGATTTCGCTAATTCTTTTTTGTTTTGTTAATTATTGTTAGGAGAAGGTTCTTATGAAAGAAAAACCAAGAAAAGATGGGCGGTTATGGCGAGGCCGAAGGACGAGCCTTCTACGCGAACGAAGTCGCGGGCAATCGCTAGCCTAATATATAAAAATGATCCCCTATTTTTTCTGGTCACGCTATAACTTGAGAACCGCTTTACCGATTTCGCTAATTCTTTTTTGTTTTGTTAATTATTGTCAGGAGAAGGCTTTTATGAAAGAAAAACCAAGAAAAGACGGGAGGCTGAAGGCCGAGCCTACTTCGCGAACGAAGTAGCGGGCAGGCGCTAGTATATAATATACCTAATATAGATATTTTGATAGTGTCATAAGACAAGCTGAACGCTTAGGACGATCGTGCCTGTCTATCGCTTGTTCCGCGCTCTCACACTTTTTCGTGCGTGCAGCCGGCGTTCCTTGATTTATAAGCTTTATCACGTCAAAAATATATTTTTAGTAAGAAAAGCACTAAAGTTGAATAAACGTATGAATATTATTGACAGGCCGGTTTATGCAGTTGGTAGCACCCTTGCCTTCTGAGCCACTGGTCCCGGGTTCGATCTCCGGACAGACATTTGTGTGCATGAACATGTCTGTTTGACCTCTGTCTGGGTGGTGTATATGTACGAGTATATAAGTATGTATATCAGTCATCAGGGTACCATAGCACAGGCTCTGCCTAGTTTGGGATCTGAAGACTTTTGTGTGCATGTTATCCCATATTATTATTATTATTCAAAATAAATCACGGATTTCATCCGGTCCTTTACAAAGGCATAAGTGGGGCTGTAGCCAACACTTAGAGGCCTGTTTGGTATAAAAATACAAAGTAGTATAAAAAAACAGAAACTTATGGATGGATGGTGAAATGGTATATCTATTATAAAAATGGGTAAAATGACAAGGCTATTGAAATGATTTTATTAGTGATAAAAAGATAGTGGGCTATGGAAGAGACTACTATTATTATTATTTATTATTATTATTATTATATAATTTAGAAAGAGGGTAGAAAAGAAACACGATAATTGTTTTTTTAAATTAGCAAAATCATAGATGTAAATAGGGCAAATCCTGTGGTAGAGAAGAGCTAAAGAATTAATTTCTTCTTGAGACAATGACGCGTTTAGTAACGCGTTTTAAATAGGAAAACTCTTTTCCTCAGAACAATTTGTAGCCGGAGTGGTAAGTGCGATGCAAAGAGCTAATTAAAATTAGGGCAAACATTAGACAGAAATGGAGACCTCAAAAACGTTGAGAAACTGAGTAGTGAGTTTGATCGAGGATTCACTGCACACACTGCAGTCTTATTAGAGGAAATGTGATTGTAAAAATGCATACATTATTGAACCAAATCGTCCTCTGAATCTTTTGTTAAGCCACTGCCGCCCGTCGTTGCGCCGCTCGCATCTATCACTCACGCAGTACTATAGATATTATAGATTATAGATGAAATAGGTACAATAACACTACTACTTGTATTAATAATTTTTGATATGAATGATTTCCTGTAGGGATTTAACGTATCAGTATAAAAAACCATGAGAAAACCTGATTGGCTTAGCCTCTGAAATAGACTAAACGAGTCTCTTCTGAAATCTGCCGCCCCTAGGACGCTGCCGCCCCTAGGACGCTGCCGCCCCTAGGCCGCGGCCTATACGGCCTATTGACGAATCCAGGACTGGTGTGTATGTATATTTCTCTCTAAAATTTCAAAGTTTGGTCTCACAGCAGGCGTTATTGCTTTAACATACATACGAGTATAATAAAAACTTTGCTGACGCTTCACAACACAATATCTTCGGACACTTTGTTCAAACTCATACTGGAAGTGCCGTTTTGGAATCTCGAGGGCCTGGGTTCGATCTCCGGGTCGGACAGTTATTGGGTTTATGTCGCAAAGAAATTTACGTAGCAGTCCGGAGTCCGTGACAGTGTCCCGTAGATGGCAAAAGGCTCGTAGGTGTTTAAAACACCGCTCCCTACTCATTTAAAGCCCATCACATACGACTAAGATTATATATAATATAGCGTCGAATGTAAAAGTTATGTTAACTTAACCCACCACACACGGTGCAGATACTATAATATATCGCAAGCGTACATTCTATCGGAATCCGTCTCGGGAGCCGCACGTCTCGATCGTTCACACTGTAATATACAGAGTGTTCATATTTTTTATTTTGCGATGTATCGTAATTTGTTGCTAGACCTGTTGGACAGTTCCTCAGATGATGATTGGATTATGAATATGATATAACCGTCATACTAGTTATAAGTAAAAACTAAGAATCTAGATAGAAGATCACATAAAACACAGGAAATGCCGTAGTGAATTTAAACTTTACAATGATCTTTCAGAGAAAAAAACAGCTTTCTCTTACATTCATATGGTTTTTTGCACGATATCTACCAGTTTTTTAATTGTTTGTCTGTCTGCCTCTATAATCCGGGTGATTTCTAAAAAGGCTGGACCAACTTTGATGGGGTTTATACTGAAATCATTAATTAAAGGACCACGCGAACAAAGTCGCGGCTGCAGCTAGTCAGCCATAGGTAGGTACATATGATAATGTGAAGCTTTATTAGTTTTTATTGTAAAAATATAAATTTGTTCGGTAACTGAAGAGAAGACGTCCATTTACTGCAACGGTTTTTTAACACCTGTATTTGATCTTAAAATCAGTATTGGACACTATCTTAAGATGTCTTCATTATCTGCAGTAGTCTTAGCGTATGTGAACATGCCTTTCGAATATCGGTGGCATCTTAAGCTACTCTAAGGTAAAATATTATAGTATATTCACCGTGTGTGGTCGCTCATTGAATTATATGGTGAGCGATTTGTCTGAATCTGCTCCAAGATAATATATATTTTATAGTATCT
Organism: Selenia dentaria; assembly: GCA_917880725.1. NCBI lineage: Eukaryota > Metazoa > Arthropoda > Insecta > Lepidoptera > Geometridae > Selenia > Selenia dentaria. Next base: position 18,961,558 of record OU862878.1, read on the forward strand.
TCATCGTGTGTGATGGGCTTAAGGATATGTAGGCGTGACGATTTGTTATGTAGATATCTGTATATATGTAGATATCTGTCACGGTGAACTAGATGACATGACTACTACGAAGAAATAATATCAGGATGAGTAACTGCCTTAAAAAAATGACCCAATAGAAGTCGCGCTAAACCAATAACATCGTTCACGCCGCTATGACTCAGCTGTCATAGTAGACGTTGCAGCACGCGCGTGGACCAATACCTGCTTCCCGTCTAAAATTTAAACCAATCACCGAACATGTCTATTTGTAACCTTGGAAGTAATTCGTATTTGGTATCATACGTCGTTTTAGTTTGAAGGACCACTTTTTGTGTGGAAATTGTTCTGAGTTATGCTTCCTGATATTATTTCTTCGTAGCATGGCTGCTATGGTTCAACGCTCCTTCGTTTCATTGTCAATGGTTTCAGGTAACACTGTCGTAATTGTGCTCTCTCATCCACAAAAACTACAAAGCAAAACTAATAATGTTAAGCACTTTTGGTTATTTTCAATAAACATATTGTTACTAACGGGATGAAAACCGTGGTATTTTGGAGACGTCCTGCGATCATGGCGTTTGCAGCAATGTCGAAATATCGGGAGCTGATTACAAATAAATACGATGGTTTTCATCCCGTAAATATGTAATATATATGTATAATAATAATAATATGGTTCAAATACAACTAAAAGCCTGCAAACTGGCCAGATAAAAAACAGTATAGGTTTAGTAATATGGTCTCTCGTATAGAACCCTAAAATCTAAAAAAATAATACTAGGAAGGTAAAAGTTTGTCATATTCAGATTCATAGCAAAAATACACAGAAGAAATTCTCCCGATAGCGTTTTACAAACAAAACGTACAAACTCGAATTCATCTTACCAAAAGAAACCTTTTCCACGAGCCACCCCTCCGCTTTCAATGTCTTAACTTTGCTGTCCTGTTTTACATTTGAAAAATATGGCCACTTTACTGGAGCGTCTTCTGGCTTTAATTCTTTTATTTGTTGACAAATAAGGTTGTTTCTTACGAAGGAATATTGAAAATATTCGTACATTTTTCTTAATTTTAACTGGCTACTTGCTTTGAATATTGAACAGGAGTGACCTTTCACGTATTTGCTAGAGTTTGATGTGATAAATGGATTGAATGTATACCGTATACAAAACGATTCCGTTAATTCTATATTTAGAAATTGACAATTGATGTTTGACAGTAATTTTCAAATTTGTTTTGCACATCGCAACCACATCAAATAACCAGTCAAACTTTAAATTTAAATGTTGACTGGTTAAATGATTTAATCAGTAATAATACCTATTATAAACGCAAAACTAGGTGTGTCAAGTGGTTGCCCGTCTTTCATACTTACACTTCTGAACCTTAATCAAATTAGGGACAGAGATAGCCGGTAGCCCGAAAAAAGACATTTAATTGGTCTAGCACGAATAACTGCGTAAGTGTAACATATAACGTGTCATTCACATGGAACAGTACAAAACGTCATTTATCTAGGGTACCTATGACACAGATAACTCATAGTTTTCACACCGAAACGTAACACGTTGACGGGCTATGATTATACGTCTTTTTACAGCGGAAAAATGTGGAAGAGTACGCGTAGGCGAAGTTGCGAGGTGTATGTTGGTAAATAATTGAGAACACTTTGCATAGCTAGGTGTGAGCGAGTGAGTGAGTATGTGCATGCTCAATATACTTCGCTGGCAACGTGTACGCTGAAACGACAAAAATTTGGATGAAATTTGAAATAGAGATTGCATATAACTCATGATGGATTAACACATTAGCTCTTTTCTTTTCCGTTTCTCGACTTTTTTTTTCATGTCAATCCCTCTTTTTATTCATAATTTTCATATTTAACGTATTGCTAGTTAGTTAAGAATGAGTGTTGAATCAAAATACAGAAATGTATAAAAAAGTTTTAATGTGTATGGATGTGATGTGTGATAATTATGAGTAGGAGGGATCTTCTTGGCTAACGTGGTTCAGCACCGATCTCGTATCATTCCTTAACGTCTCTAAAGATACAGGCAAAACTCAAACCTACAATGTATAAAAAGTGTAAAGTTCTCAGTAGTCCTGTGGGCCAAGCACGAAAATCTGTTTAAGTGTAACGTAATCGCATCTTTAACGTATTAAAAACAAACTGTTATTAATCTAGTACAATAGTGGCACAGATAACTCATAGTTGGTACTGAATACGTCAACGATACGATAACGTTACACTTAAGTAGATTTTCGCGCTCGGCCCACTGATACATAATATCTCAATGCAAAATATCACGTCAATATTAATGATAACATTTGTACAGCCACGCCCTGCACTTAGGATTCTTTAGGTTTGTTCGCACGAGGCATGGACAAACAATAATACGTTACTACACCGAAGATCCGAGAACAAACATTCGTTCATCACACATATTTTACCCCAGATCGAACCAAAGACCTTCGCTATTAAGGCAGGGTCCTACCAACTAGGCTAAAGGGCCGCCACTCAGTTGTTCCGTTGCTATCAGAAAGAATGACAAAACCAACACACTTTTACTATTACGGTTGTGCTTATATTAAACTTTAGCCTGCTTCTCACCTTCCCACTTCTCCTCTTTTCCTACCTTACTAATATTATGAAACTCTCCACGTCTTAGTCTACCCCCACCCACTGCTCCCACATGTTACACTTGTAAACGTTGAAAAAGCAGTAAGAAATATACTCCTTTCTACTTTTTGAAGCTACTTCTTATAAGGAAGGAGGTTCAGAAATCCCGCGTAAATTACATTTGTTTATTCACGACAACGCATAGCTTTTTTATGAATAATTCGATTTGTGTGATTATTCTATTGTTGGTCCCATTATATTTCATCACCATCGTTTGAAAACTTTTCCCCTCATATTTAATACTAAGTAACTAAATACTAAGTAGTAAAATAGGTGTTCACATCTACTTAAGGCTACAAAGAAGGTCAGTAGTAGAAATCAGTTTCATATTTTTAATAACGATTTAATATTAAGGAAATTACGTAAGACGCCTTTGAAATAACACTTACAATATGTATATAGTAAATCAGCGTTAAACACTACAATAGCAACAACATGGGATTTTAGTTGTGGTTAAAACCAGCAAAAAATAACATTGTGCAAAAAAACCAGTGCATATAGGGGTCGAGTCACTGCGCCCTTAAGAGATTCACTGAAGGGTGCCGAGGTGGTTGAGTGAACCCTACATGAGGTACCCGGGTGGGGCCGTTTAGGTTACGTCAGCATATAGTTAAACTGTTCGTGCAAGTGAGTCCTTCTTGACAATGACTATTGAAATATAATAAATACTGTGCTATAGTTTGGAGAGCACTGCAGCATGTGAAATCACTGTATGAATGTGACTGAACTGCTATGTCTCGCGCTGATAAGTGCAGTACAGTGCCGCGCAGAACTTTAATTGTTTAAGACCTTAATCTCACTGCAACTGTTATGGTCAGCAATAGACTTACCATTACACAAATGACTGGCCTGTCTCCCCACTTGTTAATATATAAATAATATATAATACATATTATATATACAAAAATAGAGGCGAGAATTCATTCTATGGATTGGTAACCTTTTTTTTATATGACAAGACGGGCAAGTCATATGCCTGATGTTAAACACCTGGCTTACCCATGATAGTTGCAGTGCCACCCAGAGCTTAGAACTGTAGTTTTGCGAGAACTCATTACTTACATATTAGAGAGAGAGAGACAGGCATTGGGGTTTGAGTCTCTTTTGCCGAGTAATTTCACTTGCCCTTCACACTCGAACACAGTAATGCTTGCAGTAGTCTTCGCGGCATAACACTGCACTGTGGTGGTACCAGCCAAGACGACCTCTTGCACAAGAGGCCGACCAGGTGGGTCGGGTTTCCTCGCCTCTTATAATTTTCATCCCGACAGCGTAGGGAATATTTTGCTCAGTCTCCTCTCAATGAAAGCCCGCTTCCAGTTGTTTAAACAGTAAATATATACCTCATGATCTGAAAACCGTGTTCACGTATCAGACACCTTGTGTGTTCACATAATTATGTTTTCAAAAGCGCTCTGTGTGAGCCCACGCCATGTTTGCTTTGCAAAAAGCCGTCACGAAGGCAAACAACACCTGATATTATCCGACTAACGCCTACTACCTACGGTCTATTTGATATGCGATCATGTGCTTATCCTTTCGAACTGTGGAGAGCTCAGTATATAAAAGAAGTAAGGTGGCGAAATATAAAATAAACAGTAACTGGTTAAGCCGATAGAACGACTTAATTAAGTTCTTTTAAATATATAAGTGTCTAGCTTACGTAACGTACTGGAAAAATAAACCTACCACAATATATAATCATATTTTCGAAACATATTTAAATAGTTATAACTTCCAAGAAAAGTACATTTTCTTTTTCTAATCAGTCTAATTTCAATTTGCAATATATTTATGTATAGCTAGTTAAGGAAAATACCTTGTTGTTATTCTTACTGTCTTCGACCAATGTGTGTCACCAGTGATGTCTTATGGTACTGAAACGTGGTCTTACTATGGGCCTCATAAGTAAGTCAAAGTCGCACAACGAGCTATGGAGAGGGCTATGCTCGGGGTTTTATCTACGTGATCGAATCAGAAATGAGGAGATCCATAGAAGAACGAAAGTCACCGACATAGCCCAGACGATTAGCCAATTAAAGTGGCAGAGTGTTGTGTCAATTCATACATATTTGTTTACAAAAGAACAAAATTTTACTGAAAACTAATTCTTTATAATTTGGCCCATACGTATATTTATAATGATAAATATACACATTCCAATATTCATTTACTTAATAATTATATAATAAAATAAAGTTAAAGATTTTGTATCATCAATACATCACTATTGAATACTCTATTTTAGATTTTAGATCGGATGTGCCGCAGGCCGCGTGACCTTGTTTCTGTCCTACTGTAGGCCAACCTTAATTACACGAGTAACTCTTTCCCTTTGATGCCCATAAGCTGTCACATGTGCGAAAATCACAAAACATGGTTACAATGAGGTGTTTTTATACATTTGTTCTGCATGTTCCCATAGACTGGAATACAAAATATTGTTATGAGGTTATAGGAACACCCCTAACGTTATTAATCTAGGTTATGTTATGTTTATGATACTATGTTTTAGGAACATATACACACATCTAGCGTACGCCATCTATAACTATTATTTTACTGATATTGGTATATTCTCTCTAATTGCCACCCCTAGATCGCGTCTGCCACGCTACGATTATGTCACCTATATATATTTTCCGGTAAAATAAAACTCTTACAGCTAATTTTAATAGCACATAACACTAAAAAGTCTTACTAAAATATTATACGCCAGTTAATTTCTTTATGGCACCAAAGCATTTTCTACTCGGCTACTATAATTTAAAGTCCGATCAAAATGCGCTAGTGAATTTGCTTTGTGAGAACTATTCTATAAAAAGTTGGTCCAACCACCCGTGACAAACCTGGGTAATTCGAGTATAAAATTAGGTGAACGTTAACGCTTACAAACCCGTACAAACCTAAATGAGTTACCCGATCCATCGCTTGTTAATTATACAAAATTAGATACGTTGCTGCCCTGTCGGTTTTATATCAGATATATTTGGGCGAGTGTGCATTTTACTTTACTTTCCAATATCAGAGATCTCTTCACTGGATGAACAGACGAAACGCATTGCGCTATCGCTATTTGGTAGACATTCTCGACACCAATTTAATATATATGGGCAAGTGTTTAATTTTTAATTATTTAATTAATATTGGATTTAGATTCTAGCATATCTACAATGGTAAGCAATAGGACTCTAATAAGCTTTCTATATATTCGCAGAGATCCTAGGATTGAGATCGTAAGCCTAATCTATAAGCCTAAGTATCATCTAGTAGCCTAATCTATCTCAATCTTATTTTTATATTGATTGGTCGGTTCTTATTGGAATTGAAAACCATAAGTCATTGAGATTCTATGAAGTAAGGAGTTTTTTTTAAATATATAATTTACATACTTTTCTTTTAAGTACTAGTATCGGCACCTACCAATTAATTTATTTAGTAGCAAAGTACGATATCCTTATACAATTCATGCTACGTATCACGAAATCAAAAGTTAAACTCATAAACTTTTCCACTCACGTTGATAGATAGGTAATAGTCATATACAGCTGCAGTCACTCATCATTTTAAGTTTCAAAGTTCAACTGAAACTTCAAACAGGGCACTATTTTGCGGTCATTACTTTGAGATAATTTAGCTTTGACAATTTACCTATCTGGTAATTTTTCTATTTGAAGACAAATTTTAAACTTGACACTAAATGTTGGATCGGTTGCTGCCCTGCCTATATTATATTTTTCAAACAACTATTTCAGGTCAAAAACAAGGCAGAGCCTGTACTATGGTAACCCGATGACTGATATACATACCTACATACTTATATATACATATACATACCCAGACACTGGTCAAACAGACATGTTCACAAATGTTTGACCTGACCGGGGATCGAACCCGGGACCAGCGGCTCAGAAGGCAGGGGTGCTACCAACTGCGCCAACCAGCCTGTCATGCCTATATATTAATATATATTATATTTTATATTACCCTCTGATGCTACGAGACAAAGATGCTGGCACTATCATATGGTGGCACCGACATAGATGGACTATATCTGAAGAGCCCTGGGGAGATCATACCACATACGATTACACACTTATAAGGCTTACAGACTCATTAAAATTATATGATTATTAACGGGATATTTACCGTGGTAAGGTTGTGGAATGAATAATATAATTTTATCATATATATTTAATCATATAATTTTAGAGAACAACCGTGATAGTTTAAAACAGTGTTTTACAGACTTATTACCCACATAAGGTTGCAAGAGAAATTTACACACACAATAACAACCACTTCGAAGAAAAACAAACATAAACATATCACACATATTTGCGGCAGCCTGGGGTCGAACCTGACCAACGCTTCAAAGGCAGGGTCACTACAAACTGAGCTAACGGAACCGTAACACTTATAAAACCACAGAGTACATATAATGCAAAACTTATAAGGTACCCGTTGACTAGCGATTCGATATATTTGGCCAATAATACAATAGATTTCGCAGAAATTAACCTACTGGAACTAGGAGGAACTGCAACGTGTGTGGTTAAAAAATTACGCGTGATATCTCACCAAAATGGATTACATTGTAAAAACAAAAGTGAACCCAATCTGATTTCTCGGAAACCAAAGGATGGGCTGGAACTAGATAAACACGATGGCTACTACCGTCATCTAACCCTTCCAATCAAAAGAACATCTGCGCTACGTTCCGTTTCTACTTCTGGAATATTCCGGTTACGTTTGAAAGGAAACGATAACACATCTGAATGCTCTTGTTTAGATAATATTACTTTGATGTGTCCAACGCAGATGCCATACGCTAGGCAGTGTACACAGCAACTAGTGTTTTAACTGTAATACTCATGGTTAAAGGTAAAATGGGGAAATAGCGGTAGTAAAACTGCTACGTCACTGCCAGCACTTTCAGTGTAATTGTTTATAAATATCTTTGTCATTTTTATCCAAGAACTAAGTACGGGTTAAACTTCTTTGTTGGAGTTTTGAATAGCGGCGCAACATTTTGAAATGGGGCCAACATGGCTTCTTTATGCTGAAGGCTTAGGTATTTCAAAGTGAAGCTCAGTAGGGAAAAGTGGCGTAATAGTAAATGTCTTCAGCGGTATTATACCTAAAACAGATTCCCTTTACTTTACACTACGCTATTTAAATATTATATTTGCAGCATAATATAACAAACAAAAACACAAATAAAACTAAACATAATGAGAGAGTTTCCAATAAGTCACAATCTAAATGCGTCAATTTTATTCTTTGATCTCTTGCATCTGTGTTCCCATACTGTCTCTATGTACAACATCATTGCTAATGCCAGTTCCAAGCTGACCTATGTGTGATCAGTTGTATCTGTCGCAGTCATTTTGTATGATTCCGCCGTTTACATACGGCGTCGTCAGTTTATAAACGCTTGCTGTTATGTAAAATGCCGAAGGCAAAATGTATAATGCCGTGTCTTTATCTAAAATGCCTCAAGATTTGATTGACGATTGAATCGCCATCTACATAATGCCGCGGCAAATTGAAGTATTTAGTTCTGTTTCTTACCACGAGCGTCGCTGTTGACCAAAACAAACAAAATGGCGTCAAGTAGTGGTTTTGTGACACAAAAAGTGATTAAAAACTGTGCAAATACTATGTGTTTAAAAGACTTTTCGCAAAATAATTGTGATTTTAAAGACATTTACTATACTGAGTTGAAAAAGGTTTACGATCTTCAAGCGGGAGCAGTAAAAAAGCCGTGGACAACTGAGAAGATTTTTGAGGTTATCCGTCTTCTAAAAGATGCTAAGGTGTCCATAGAATCTGGTTCTCGGAAGACCCCTGCACAATATTACTGGTCAAAAAGACAAGTGACTTTGCCAATTCATTAGATAGCTACTGATATACTATTGTGCACAAATTTGGAACAAAAGTAGTTTGATGAAGCGCTCGCCGGCCGCTGCCGCGGCACGCTCGCTACGCTCGCTCGGCTCGCGCCTGGTGAGTCACAGTTCAAACCTAACCTAACCTATAGGTTTGTCACAGACAAGTGACATTGCCAATTCATTAGGTACTAATATACTATTGTGCACACATTCCTACTAATATGGGTCTACTAATCTTGAAAACACACAAAAACACAACAACAAACATAACAACACAAACACAACACAACACATAACACACACACATTGAAAGTGCCATATTATCCTAGGAAGTTTAATTGTTGTTTATAATATAAATTTAGTTTTTGTAACTTAAATATTTTAACTAAGTAACAGAACCAAAGCGCATACTGATTGCTAAAATAAAGTCTGATTTGTCCAAACTGTGTTTTCTTCATGGTCACCCTAAAACTACAACCAACGTTGAAATTACAACAATTGAACGAGTTGTCATTTTGCCTTCGGCATTTTACATAACAGCAAGCGTTTATAAACTGACGACGCCGTATGTAAACGGTGGAATCATCCAAATTGTCTGCGACATATCTATCATAACATTGTATAAAATATCAAATCTCAACTGATATTTTCAGTCAATGTTCGACGAATGTTAGGGGTACCGTTTTTATCAATATAGTCTAGAAAGAAATCGACACATATAATATATAATCGATAAATATACTAAACAAAAATGTCTGAAAAAGATATCATGAAATTCTGTTGTGTAAACTCGGTCCTACATATATGTAAGAGTATATACATATATTACTATATAACTTCATGTATGTACATTGTGAATAACTCTCAAATCAATTAAGTCCAAAGCTCACCGGGCATATGAAAAGGTCTTTATTGGGCGTTGTGAATCAGAAGGACCTTTATTATTATTTACCTTTACAGAGTGTTCATAATTTTTTTTTTTTATATTTTTGAGAGATTTGGCTAATTTGGCTAGTCGACAGTAAAATAAAGTAAATATTGTTTTTATACAGTCTGGATAGGACTAAAAATTACTTGGTGTTGAGTGCTACAATATTATCGAACACATTAAATTATATAATTGCATAAAATAATGCATATAGATAATGAACACTGTATAAAGTATTTTTTTAAATTAGTGCACAATATTGAACGGGGTATTTTGGAATCGATAAGTGGTCATGAAAGTAAAAGAAAAAATATTTTTGATTTTATCAACCCACATTCACTACTCCACGGCTAAGAGCCATAGTGTGACTGAACCACAGACCATATAACCACTTGACTGCGTGTAGGTCAATTTCTTCTAAGAACACAAGTCACCACTGCGGGTCGGGGGGCTACGTACAAAAAAGGATTTTGATTGGCCGGCTCAAAATGTAGCTCTATTCATAGTACCTAAATAGTGTTGTGGTACAGCACTATGTAATCACCTTAATTGTCGATAAAGTTCATTACAAATTATCGTTTACCTTAACTGTACAAAGACCTGAAATATGTATGTAAGTATTAAGCAAATATATGATTATGTTTATTCTGCGTTTTAAAAATAGTTATCACTGTCTGTTTATTGTATTCTTATTGATTATGCAGTATGTAAGTACTTAATTACTTACCACTATAAAATAATTATATATTGTTCACCATAGTAAAACAACATCGTTATAATTTTAAAATAGTTGTAATTGTACAAAGTATCCAAAGCCTTTACACAATATGTGATTAAATAATGTATTCAGTAGGTAAGTACTTAATACCACCATAAAATAATTATATATTTTTCACCATAGTAAAACAACATCGTTATAATTTTAAAATACTTTTAATTGTACAAATTATCCAAAACCTTAACACAAAATGTGATTAAATAATTAATGTAAACAAACAATTAGATTATATTTATATACTTTTTGGGCACTGTATATTATACAGTCATTAGGATACAAGGATACAACACCGCATTCAATACAATACTGGATTTGTACGACCGTAAAATTTGTCAATGTATGGACGACACCTACAAATTAAATATATTTTTGACTAACTCACACTTTTTACTTGTAGAAGCCGGTTCCATGTTATTGTTAAAAAACTATGTGTGTATGTCTAATGTATGTATAATGTATGTATGTGTAAAATGTTGTGGGGTTATCTGAAGTCCGTAGAGCGGGTGAGGACACGATAACCCTAAAATCAGGTAACCTACTCTACTACCGGGAGGGCGACCAACAGTCCCAAGGTGGTGTCGGTTTTCTCGTCCACAAGTCCCTTACTAACAACATAGTTAAGATCGATAGCGTTTCCAATAGGGTCGTATACCTAATACTCAGAGTATCCAAACGATATTCGCTGAAGGTCATTCAGGTATACGCACCGACGAAGTCGCACCCGGATGATGAGGTGGAGGATATGTATGAGGACATTAGTCGGGCCATACATACCTCTGAAACGCACTTTCTAGTTGTTATGGGGGACTTCAACGCGAAGTTGGGTAAGAGAAGCGAGGATGAGTTGAAAGTGGGGCAATTTGGATATGGACAACGGAACCGTAGGGGACAGAGGTTGGCCGACTTCCTGGAGAAAGAGGGACTCTTTATGATGAACTCTTTCTTTCAGAAGCCACCTCACAGGAAATGGACCTGGCTGAGTTCCGATGGTTCCACGAGAAATGAGATTGACTTCATTATGACCACCAAAAGGCAAATATTCACTGATGTCTCCGTGATCAACAGGGTTAAAACCGGTAGTGATCACCGAATGGTAAGAGGCACGGTGAATATTAATGTCAAACTGGAGAGGTCTCGTCTGATGAAGTCTACGCTCCGACCCACTCGTGCCCATATACAAGACCCCGAGAGCTTTCAAGTTGAGCTATCCAATCGCTTCGATTGCCTTGAGAACATCTCTTCTGTGGACGAGATCAATAACAGGTTAGTAGAAACTGTCCATACAGTGGGTTCCAAATACTTTAAACCCCACCGTACAGATAGGCCACAGAAACTCTCCAACGATACCCTCAACCTCATGGCTGAACGACGCTCACTGAAAATGCAGTCTTCGCATGATGCTGAAGCATATAGGCTGCTCAATAGACGAATATGGAAGTCCTTGCGACACGACATCCGGATATTTAATACAAACCGTATTAAAGAGACGATAGAACGGAAAAAAGGCTCCAAAGTGTTTGCAAGAGACATGTCTATTGGGCAAAGCCAGTTGACGAAGCTGAAGAGAGAAGACGGCAGTGTAGCGTCGACCAAAGCAGAAGTATTAGGAGAGGTAGAGAGTTTCTACGGACAGCTATACACCTCGGTCGCTAAACCTGTTAGCAGCTCGGTCAAAGACCCAAGAGCCAAGCTGACCCGACATTATACCGAAGATATCCCGGACATCAGCCTGTACGAGATTAGAATGGCCTTGAAACAGCTTAAGAACAACAAGGCACCTGGTGACGACGGTATCACATCTGAGCTTCTGAAAGCGGGTGGAACACCGGTACTTAAAGTCCTTCAGAAGCTTTTTAATACCGTCTTACTCGAAGGTTCAACGCCAGAAGCATGGAACAAAAGCGTGGTGGTGCTGTTCTTCAAGAAAGGTGACAACACTTTACTTAAAAATTACAGACCCATCTCGCTTTTGAGCCATGTTTATAAGCTGTTTTCGAAGGTCATAACGAACCGTCTCAGTCGCAGGTTTGATGAATTCCAGCCTCCGGAACAAGCTGGTTTCCGAAAAGGCTATAGTACCATAGACCACATCCACACGCTACGGCAAGTTATACAGAAGACCGAAGAGTATAACTTGCCTCTTTGTTTAGCGTTTGTGGACTATGAGAAAGCCTTTGATTCGATCGAGACGTGGGCAGTGCTTGAGTCTCTCCAGCGGTGCCGTATTGACTATCGGTATATTGAAGTGCTGAAGTGTTTGTACAAAAACGCCTACATGTCAGTCCGAGTACAGGAGCAGAGTTCGAAGGCAATTCCATTGCAAAGAGGCGTGAGACAGGGAGACGTTATATCTCCGAAACTGTTCACCGCTACATTGGAAAACGCCTTCAAGCTTCTGGAATGGCAAGGACTTGGCATTAATAATAACGGCGAATACATCACTCACCTTCGATTTGCCGACGATATTGTAGTCATGGCAGAATCCATGGAAAACCTCAGTACAATGCTCGAAGGCCTCCATCGAGTTTCCCAACGGGTAGGTCTTAAGATGAACATGGATAAGACGAAAATTATGTCTAATGCCCATGTTGTACCTACCCCAATATCAGTTGGGAACTCAGTTCTCAAAGTTGTTGACGAGTACATCTACCTGGGACAGACAGTCAAACTAGGCAGGTCCAAATTCGAGAAAGAGGTCAATCGTCGAATCCAACTCGGCTGGGCAGCGTTCGGAAACTTCGCGAAGTCTTCTCGTCAAAAATACCTCAGTGCCTCAAGACAAGAGTCTTCGACCAATGTGTGTTACCAGTGATGACTTATGGCACTGAAACGTGGTCTTTTACTATGGGCCTCATAGAAAAGCTCAAAGTCGCACATCGAGCTATAGAGAGGGCTATGCTCGGGGTTTCTCTACGTGGTCGAATCAGAAATGAGGAGATCCGTAGAAGAACGAAAGTCACCGACATAGCCCAGAAGATTAGCCAGTTGAAGTGGCAGTGGGCAGGGCACATAGCACGCAGAACAGATGGCCGATGGGGCCGAAAGGTTCTGGAGTGGAGACCACGGACCGGCAAGCGCAGCGTAGGTTGTCCACTGACACGATGGACAGACGACCTGATGAAGGTCGCAGGACGACGTTGGATGCAGGCCGCTTCCAACCGGTCCTTTTGGAAAATCATGGGGGAGGCCTATGTTCAGCAGTGGACGTCTACGGCTGAGATGATGATGTATGTCTAAATCATATAAGTAATAAGAAGAAGTAGTAGAATCATCCAATTATTCAAACTAAATAGTCACTTACAGAGGCACACACAGAGTAGGTGCTAGGTCTAGTGATTATATTAAAAAAAAATAATTATAATATATTCTAAGACCATTATTAATTATATTTCACATTACACTCGGGTTATTTCGCGTGTATATTTAACATTATTATTAGATAAGATATTATTTAAATGTTACTACATAATTGATGATAACGTGAAAGTACATCTAAATATAAACAAAACACCGAATATTTATTTGTAGTTTTATGCACTCTTAAAATAATAAATGTATTGTATAGAAGAATTATTTTCCTCACAGTCGATATATACAATCGATGAATTGCCCGTTAATATGGGAGTACCGCACTAATTTACACGTGCCAGTGGGTAAAAGAGACGGCGTTATCTACAACTGCAAAGAACAGTACGGGATGGCAAAAGACATCAACGCGTTCCCATATTTTTTTTATTTTTGAGTAGCTGTTTAATTACTTCATTTGTGTATTTTGTTTTCTTCCAATAATTAATAAACTAAAATTATCTGTGAAATGTAATTCCATCCTTTGCATGTATGTGCCTGTTTTTTTCGTACCACTTTACTGAACAATAAGGCATAATTTGATTTGTTTTAATTATTTTTATCCGCTTGTTCTCCACGCGAAGTCAAACTGGTACTGACGTGTTGGTGCGATATGTTAGCCTTTTATTGTCATAGTCTTGGCAGCTGAGGGGAAGCCGTATGAACAGTCAAGTGGTTATATGGTCTGTGGACTGAACGCACCTCTGCATCACAGAATAGATAGCAGTAACTGCGCGAGACATACCTACCCGCTTAGAATAGGCACAACGACGTACGAGCCCAGGCCCGTCGTCCGTTATAGGCAGTAGGTTTAGGCATAGGCATTGTTGCGTAAACATTTGGGGAGGAGGTAGGTTCGTACGTCGTTGTACCTATTTTAAGTAGGTAGGGTGTTTCACGTAGCTACTGTTGTCTATTTTGTGATGTAGCGGCGCCGCAGTCGTATAGGCACTAGGTTTAGGCATAGACATCGGCTGTGTAAACATTCGCGAGTAGGAAGGTTAGTTACGTACGTCGTTGTACATATTCTATGTGGGTAGGTATTTTTGCGTATTTACTGTAGTCTATTCTTTGATGGAGCGGCGTCTTCGTTCGTTCAGTCGCTCAATGGTTATTAGCTGCGGAGCAATGAATATAGGGTCATAATAATAAAAAGAATGTTTTTTTACTATTATGATCAGCTATCGATTTCAAACCAACCCATTCAATATTGTGCACTAATTAACTGATTAATTAGTTAAGCGGTACCCTCTGCCTATTGATGCATTTCGTCAGAATTTGACGAACTACACTGCGCCCATCACCCTGAAGCATCTCGTGCGCCTGTAATTTCACCGGCAACCAAACCCTTCCAACCGAAACACACTCATGCGGATTTTAATGCTTCGTGCTAGAAACAAGCATGGTAGCAGTCTGAAGAACTCGTTGAATAAAGAATTGTACTGCTATAACTGTAAACACCCTGTGCACATCTTTAACGGAATAAACACATTTCCGGCCTGGGTAAAGCAAACGTACTGACCTTATTAAGCCGTAAATAGGTCAATTATAAGCATTGCTTCATGGTTTGTTATGTGCTTGCATTTTACACAGCAAGAGGAAAACGAGCCCACTTGAATAGGTGCTTAACGCGCTCTGTTACCTCAGTAGTTTACAAATAACATAATATCAATGTATAGAGTTTTAGATCCTAGGCTTTTAAAAATTTTGAACAATTCGCATAAGTACCTGTTCATACTGTTAATGTTCTCGTAGCAGAGCAATTCAAGCCAATCATTACTGTCATTCGAGCAATACCTGCTGTTCTGTGGTTCGGAGGGCACGCTTAGCTATCGGCTCTGTGTGTTATTTCAGAAGAGCGGTCGTTACGTCATGGCGGAGGCATTCGGGTGTTTTGTAAACTCCAACACCTAGCTCTGGCTACTAGACTTACTCTCTCCAGGAGAAAGGCTAGTCCCAGAAATGAGAACGTAATCGATTGATTGTGATATCTGTTCACGAGGGAGATTTTTTCGATGTTACCAAATGTTGTATCAAATATTTATTTTGGTTGGAAGAGTGGCTACACAAACATATATTTGACAGGTGAGAAGCGGCACTATCACCGTTCCAAATTTTGATCAGCCACTTTTAATAACATAAATGAAACACAAACTATTGAAATCACTAAATATCTAAAATGTTATCAGACATAAGAGTATTAGTAAATAATGTTCCTTTTAACGAGATAGAAGTTATCATTGGTAATGAATGCTCCCGCTGTTTGTAGTTTACATATCTAACTGAATCTGAATACATGAATATGTACGGCACTCTCGCAATTGTCGTTTATGTACTGTCAGCTGTAGAGGGGAGTATCGAATCCAGGAGTAACGCGAGTAATGAGGAGGTTTTGAGTAAATTTTGTTCTTCTTCTTAGTCGTATCCTCATGACTGAGGGACGTGATGTTGGTGTGTAGTCTGTGCCACCGTTTTTCTCCAGCTCTCTCTATCTTGCGCCATTTGAATGGATGATTGTAAGGTGGCCCCTGTTTTTTTACTATAATCAAAATTTTGTTACTTAACTCAATATAATAGGTATTTTATGTATTTTTTGCAAATCATTGTAAATAGGATAATAGGCAATAAACATAATAATTTATTCATAGGCTTTTAATTGTTTTTATTCCTTTTTAGTGAACTCGCATGGTTAGCATACCTCAAGTTACTTAAGCAAATATTTGCAGTAGTATCAAGTAAGTAATATTTTTATTTAATTAGTCAAGTTATGGTACACTACTGCAGCGGCCAGCAAAAGAGGCATTGAATGACAAAAGTGTATATGTGGACCGAGGCGAAGCCGAGGCACACATACTTCACTACACATACACACCACATACGTAAAGTAAGTAGATAAATCGGTAAATGCATTACTTAAGCTTTCTAGGGCGAGGAGAACACTAAAACAACATTTCGTGATTTTGTTTGACGGTTCAAAATCAATCATTATAATACGTCAAAACTAGAGGAACAAATCTGGCATAATGAACCAAATCAATAACAGCTATTTTTGGTTCATTACTGCCATCCCGTTTAAAATAATATAATAATCTTATAATTCTCAATGTGTATGTAATTTTATTACTACAAATAAACGTCGTCGTCTTTACAATCGACTGTTATGGACGGATACATATTTATATTTAGTACATAATTTATATATGTAGAGATATATGCATACTATCTGTATATCTTAATCAACGGAGCCGACTGTACCATCTCATACCGAAATAATGAAGTTAACATTATTCTACGGGCTGTAGAATTTGCAATGTATGATTCTAGTCCAACTATTTTGATTTCTTTTGTTCGTGACTATATAACCTCAAAGTGTAAACCATCTAATAAGCTGTTTTAAATTTATTAGTATTTTCAAAAAGGCTTTTCAAACTAGAAATATATAATCATAGTGGGGCATCAACTTTTGAACAAAACCAGGAAATTAATTAATTGGTACTATTAGATAATATTTGTATAAGATGCAAAGCCAGTCATCATAGAAAAATATGATTAATTGAGCCATGCGAGAGACTATGATGCCGTATTGATTTAATAACATTTACTATGCAGTACGAAGGGAAAGAATATTTAATGATATTGAACCAGAAAGTTTAAGATGAAGCGCTCTCAGAAGAAGCCTTGTCATTCTCTACACATTAATAAGGAAAAGCAAACCTTGCTGCGGTTACGGATTGGATGGGTGACCGCTAGTTGCGTTTTCAACAGAGTGCTTCTATAATTTAAAGGGCGCGGTAGCTGTCGGTTTAATACTATCACACTACGAGACGGGAAAGTCTTGCACCTGATGGTAGTTATCACGCCCGTTACAGTGGCAGTGCTTCATTGAGATTTAAACTAAAATTTTGCGTGATCCTGCAGACACTCGTCACTCCGAGACAGTTCCCTTTAAAGCCTACACACGACTATTAAGTGTCAACCCTAACTCTACAAAAGTGGAATGTCTGACACAGCGGTAGTACCAAAATGGGCTTCAGCGCTACTATCTCGCAACTAAAGAGTTATCCTCACTTATTACGATTCGCCTCCTGACAGCGGATGGCTATTAAGTATTATATGACTCCACCCTCATATAACATAACAATCATTATGAAATAAAATGCAGTTGATTATATGCCTCTAAACGACCATCACGAAGGGCAGAAACTTTAACTAACTTTTGAAACTTTTGATCGACTTGTTTCAAAAGTTTCAAAGCTTCACTTCGGTCATCAACCGCATCGTCGCACTGTTGTATCGCTGCACCTACCCCATCTACTCTAATAGTTACCTGATTTTAAATAAGATACCAAATACCAAAAGGCAAAAGCAAACTTTGCTACAATGTCGCGTAAAGATAAGTATAGGCTCAGATAGTCGTATGACAAAACTGCAAGAAAACCCTTTAGACTACAGATGGTCATATTATGCAAATAGCATCTGAAACGTACAGATAAGCGAAGGCCACGTCCAAATTATGTCAGATAACAGATTACTATTTCTTATCATGACTTACAATAGCGCTAGAGGAAGACAGAATACAAAGTCCGTAAATGTCGTTCGTTCTCAACTGATGAAAAGATACAAGTTAAACGAGTTGTGCGAGAAGAGAGATGCAGATCGTGGTAAATTTTCGAGATGGTAATACTAGGTGGTGTTAATGCGAGCGGTAGCGGGAAAGCGGTAAAGCTGGCAACACGCGGGTGTTACTCCTAGTACGGCGTGTTTATTCTGCCGCGTATATCGACCGGGGCGCTGCGTCCCGCGCGCCGCCGCCCTCAGTCGCGATCAAGCACCCGCCGTACGCTCTCGGCTCCTACACCGCCTGACAGCTGCCGTCAAACGCTCTGCCATAATAAACGGAGCATTTTTGTGAACGTTTCGTTAAATAAACACTGTCTTGTGATATGTGATACAGTTTGGCATTTGACGTCCTACCAGGCAGCTGTTCTAAAGGTAAGATACGTTAGAGACAAGGGTATTGTAATATTATTCGCGGTTGTAAAGTTCAAAACCAAAAATATTGACAATTATGTAAATAAAAGACAAAAAGCCTGTATTCGGACCTGAAAATCATTTGCATATAAGATTATTTATCGAGATAATGCAGAAAAAATTAAAGTATAATCTTACGATAACAATTTTTCTCTTCATTCATTGTTTTTCGTTATTTCTCGGATTATTTCAAAAGCTTAAGAATAAAACAATAAAAATAATCTTGTCAAGCGGTAGTAAAATGTTATTATGAAAGGTTAGCCTACAGGCAAGCGGTACAATGACCGTCTACGAAGGTCTGCCGCTCTACGGCGTAGCACCCGGCCGATTGCCGTAGCAATTAGTGTCACATTCTACGTTTTATTTACGTCTACGAAAGGCAAGAAGAAGTTATCTTGTAGCTTACTTATCTTAACGGTTATGAATTGACAACAGAAAATAACGTTTCATAGATAACGTTATTGAGTTCTAATCAAATACAGTGTTAATACAGATGATATTTTTCAATAGAAATAGTTTTTAGAGATTTCAAATAAATATTTGTATTATAGTTTAACTATAAAGCAATTAATCTGATTTACTCGTACGTAGCTCTGTTATTATTATTAACGTGTAGCTTATAATTATTCTGAGCGTGCGGTGTAATTTTATAATGAAGTCTAAGAAAATTAGCCGAAAAGGGGCAATTAGCTTAAATAACTCACGCAGCTTTGAAAATTATATTTTAACCTTGAGGTGACTTGATCAAGATAGGTACTAAAACTCCTGAGGGTGGGAGATGAGCTGGGTGGGAAAGGAATGTCATGTTTTTCACATGTGTACATACACTTGCTACTTAAGGATTTTCGATCACTTCTATGAAAATTAAGTGTGTACCATTTCGTGTAAATTAAGTTTAATTAATTTTTATTGTAGGTGATTCAGGGTGCTAATAGTGAAATAGTGACTAAAAATTTGTGTTTTTACATATTTTAATTAAGATAAGTTTATTTAGGAAAAAAATGTTTTTATTGCCCCTGATCATTGTCTTCTGCCGTGCGATTCTCTAATGATTCGTCGATGCGCTCGTCGACGAGCTCAGCGATGTCAAATACTTTATGAGATGTCGCCCTGGTACATAAGGTTGTTTTTCCAACGTTTATTGTCATCTCATCATTTGTTTCACGGATGTTTTCAAAGATGCAACGAATTTTTGCTCTTAGAGAATTGCACGGTTGTATTCAAACTAACAGAAAAATAGACAGCATTTAATTCCTTGGCACTAAAATTTTACAGAACAACTACTTTATCAACTTCAGTTTCATAATCGGAAGTGTGGTCGGTTTTTTTATTTTTTATTTTAGTAGGCCTAAACGTAACTCTCAGGGCAAGACACATTAAAACTGGACGTTTTGTGCCAGCGAGTTAGAGCAATACCTACTCCAATAAATAAACGATTTGGGATATCTAGGGTAACTGGCGGGGGAAATGCACAATAGATCTCAAGCGGGACGTCACTGCATGACTCATTGACCCCACACCGAATAAGAAAAAGGTTCATAACTTGGTTTTAGAAAGGACCAGTGAACTCCGTTCTCGTTCAGTTATTAAAACTAATGAACCTTAATAGTAACACGACAAGGTCTTAGTGGCAGTCTATCTTTGGATTTTAACCATCAACAATGTGGTCGCTTTGGGATTAAACGAACCCGTTGACGCGATTCGACACATTTGGTCAATAATATAATATAATATATTTCGCAGAAATCAACCTACGTTACCAGGAACTGCAACGTGTTTGGTTAAACTCTCGGTAGAGAGTTAAATATTCCTTGGTTAAACTTGAAAACTATTGTGACGTATTTCGTATTTGGCAGATAGTATCAAAATTTCAAAAGATAGAATAATATGCGAGTTTTTCGTGTACATTATGTGGCGTATAAGTAATCTTTCGAAGGAGCTGATGGATCGGACAAGAGGAATTTTTGTTTTGGATACCAGGCGGTAGATAAAGCCGTTGGGAAGGGAATCCTCTGTTCTCACGTAATCCACGGAAGCAAAACCGGTGAGTGACGCGTCCGAAAAAAATGGGTGCAATGAAATTTTATGTAGAAGTGATAATATGATGGGCTAAGGACACACTATTTATTTTTAGAGAGGACAGCGATAAAAGATTTCTAAAACTGCGTTTTTGTCCAGGAAATTCATAAAGAACTTAGATCGCATTTCGTAGATATACAAAGGTAAACAGCAATTTAATTCATAGGTGTAGAGAGTATCTGAGTGGATTTTGTGTCACAGGCTTAGATGGTTTCTACGATTTTCAGGATGTATCCAGGACATTGGAACCACCATGCGAATGCCTCAAGTAAAACTCTATTCGCGGTGGGAAAGATTCCTTAAACAATAATCTTATTTTTGAGGAATCACCACTGATGTTGTAAACTTCATGGTGGGTAATATAATAACACTCCGGGAATAGGGCATATGTGTCACGTAGAAAGAAGCTCGTATGCTGGTAAGAGGTGAAGAAATTTCCACAATGTGTTCACTTGAAGTCATAATATACTTAAATAAAAAAATATAAAGAATATATATAGAAAATACTATAATGTTACCTATTTTGAAGTAAGTAAAAACTGCTTCATAGTTCGAACCTTCAATCCGCAGTAGTTGAATGAGTCGACGAGGCAGTATTATCTTTCAATCAATAGCTGATCAAGTACTGTAACTTTTGATGTCATGTATGTCAGCCGTGCGATTCTGTAATGATTGTAGATTAATGACCTCACCGATGTCAAATACTTTATAAGATATCGCCCTTGTACATAAGGTTGTTTTTCCAACGTTTCTTGTCATCTCGTCATTTGCTTCACGGATATTGTCAAAGATGCAACGATGTTGGCTTTTAGAGAATCGCACGGCAGCCGTGCGATTCTCTAATGATTCGTCGACTTGCTCGTCGACGAGCTCACCGATGTCAAATACTTTATGAGATATCGCCCTTGTACACAAGGGTGTTTTTCCAACGTTTCTTGTCATCTCGTCATTTATTTCACGGATGTTGTCAAAGATGCAACGATGTTTGCTCTAGGAGAATTGCACGGCAGATCACATACCGGCCGTACTTTGATTGAGTTTATAGATTGTTAATTAATAGTTTCAATCGTTGTCGTTGTCATTATACACAGTCACGATCCCGTGGCAGTATTACTATCAAATAACCTAGTAATGTTAAGCGAAAGTGAACCATTATCCAGATAAAAAAATATCCGTTATCTTTTGCAAATAGATGGATAGAAAGGATAAAATTAGCCATCAAAACACCATTTAATAAATACATACATTTTTACAAAATTCTTATTGTATTTTACACAATTTTTTGTAACTATGTTCGTAGCCTAAAGAGAAAACAAAAGTTTGATTGAGCTTACAAGTTAAAGAAAGAAAGAAAGAAAAGGCATTTATTTGAACAGATACTGAACACAACTACATAAAAATCAAGTTACATTCAAAGTACACAACCTTAAAAATAAGTTATGTATTGAGGATATTTTTTTATTATATTGCGTAAACAGTTCCTATTTATACATAAAGGACCAAAACTGGAGAAAAGTAGATGTTTATACACGTTTGTTGATTCCTTCGGGAATTCAGCAATTATGGTTCTTATGTTATTTTCTGTCTTTATTTACATTTTTTGCATTCTAATTGAAAAACTTGAATCGACATTTAAGTGTAGGATAATTAAAACTTTTTAAGCCGGTATTTTTATTATTAGGTACAATTAAAACACGGAGGTAGAAATGGAGCATTAAGCTTAAATATTTTGTGGTACTGCCACAAAAATATTTAAGCTTAATTCTTTGCATGGCAACTGGGTATCATGGGTGGTGCTGTGATGCTGACTATCTGATAATAAGAAAAATGAAGTTTTATACTATCCACAGTTTAAGTACCTCACCCTAATAGAGGAGTAACAATTATAAATGCTCTAACAATGTCAGGTACAATAATACTAATTATATAGGTAGTGCTTTATTGGATTGTCCGTCAGAACTGTGTTGGAACCTTTTAACCTTTACTTATATTATGTGCACTTATACAAAGTATATCTCACCGCTACTTATCTCTGGCACATATAAAATCTAAGCATGAAAGAAGCTTTCTTCATCGCATGAAGTATTCTCAGACGAAAATTGTCATTCCCGCACATTTGGCACATTATAGTCAATGGGTAAATATGGCAAATGACTTGGGCGGTGGCCTTAATAATGTTGAGTCTTGTGGAGTGGAGCTGCACCACTCGGCTCACCTTGGACATCACACGCTCGGCTACAATAATCATGTGTCATTTCACCCTTTTATTTAATATAATTACTTACCTGAAACCAGCGAGCTCTTGTGTTTTGCGGAATCGTTCAATTTCCTAGAATGTGCTTTGAACGAAACTGCAGAACGATGTCACAGAAGTAATTAGTTAGAAATATTTCAACACTACTTCTTATTTTCTCATAGGTATATAAAAAACATTTGCTGTTCGCTAGAGTAGCGAACTTTGAAGCTGAAAGTAGAAACAAATTAATTCGGCATCAACATCATCTATCATCACGCAGGTGAAGATACGAGAAGCAGCTAGATTAATATAAATCTTGGAAACAATCCTTATATTATATCCTTATGTGGTGTAAACTTTGTACAACAACCATGTTTTGTTTTTTACGGATGATTATGTGCCATAGACAAAACACGAAATGTTTATGACGTAGGTGATTTATTTTGCTCATTATTATTTTGGGGTATACCTAGTATTAAGAACTTGCATACTAATTAGCTTAGTTATTGAAAACGATTTGATTTGATTTGAGCCATTTTAAAGACGTTTTTTACGTTAATAATAAACTAATAAACAAAAAACGGTTGCTGGGTAGGTACATTTCACTTTCTCCTTTTATGTTTCATGGCTTTTCAGCTAGAGCTTTTAAAGAGATTTTATTGCTCTGAAATGTATACTCTTAATATGCCGTGCGATTTTCTAAGAGCAAACATCGTTGTATCTTCGACAACATCCGTAAAACAAATGACGAGATGACAAGAACCGTTGGAAAATCAACCTTATGTACAAAGGTGATATCTCATAAAATATTTTACATCGGTGAGATCGTCGACGAGCTCATCGAAGAATCCATTAGAGAATCGCACGGCTGATGGAAATACACTCGAGAGCAATGAATCCGGGTCACTTAAAGAATGTTAAAAATCTCGGAAACTAAAAATGATAGGTTAATGCAATAAATTGTATTTAATAGACAATGTAATCCTCCTTAAATGAAAGTAAAAAAAATATGAGTCACCATACATTTTATTAACACAAAATTACATAAAGAAAAAAACTGCTGATCTCTCCTTAAAACAAAAATAGGAAACATGAAATTTTTGAACTTTATTACGATTTTGTTGAATTTTAATACTTCGTATTGCCTCCTTGTGCTTCCATTACTGCGTTTACGCGGTTTGGCATGCTGTACACCAAGTTCCTTATACGATTTTGGGGAATATTCTCCCATTCCTCTGTGAGAGCAATTTTGAGCTCACGAAGCGTGATTGGGGGAGGGTTTCGTTTTTTTACGCATCTGCCTAGCTCGTCCCAAGCATGCTCGATCGGGTTGATATCCGGGCTGCGCGCTGGCCACTCCATACGAGTAATGTTCATCTCTTGAAGGTAGTCATTCACAATCCTACCTTTATGAGGTCGGGCATTGTCATGCATAAATATAGCATCCTCACCTAAATTGACCATAAATGGACCAACGTGATCATTGAGGATTTCTTCCACATATCTTTCGCTAGTTAAAGAACCGTTTTCTATGATCACCAGCTCTGTGCGACTTTCAGAAGAAATTCCGGCCCACACAAGTACAGACCCACCACCGTAGGCTACTTTTTCTTCGATGCATGCTTGCTTGAATCTTTCCCCTGGTCTTCGATACACTCTGTGTCTTCCATCGTGCTTGTAGAGCATAAATTTTGATTCGTCGGAGAATATAACTTTTGACCAATCTTCAATACTCCAATTTACGTGGCTCTGGGCATATCTTAGTCTTGAAATACGATGTCCACGCTCCAGTTTAGGGCCGTTTGCAGGTCTAAGGGGTTTTAAGTTAGATTCAGCAAACCGACGTCTTACTGTCCATGCACTTGGGTTACTTCCTCCGAGGCGTCGAAACTGATTCAGTTCCTGTGAGAAAGCGATTTCGAAGCATGGTGTTCACCAAGTATCGGTCTTCTCGTGCTGTGGTACACCTGGTTCTGCCCGTTCCTGGTCTGCGTAGGTTAGAACCAGTTTCTTCGTAACGTCGGAGAACTCTTTGTACTGTTGACAGCGACACACCGACAGTCCTGGCTGTATCGCGCTGACTCCGGCCGGTTTCCAGCATTGTAAGTATTCTGGTGCATTCTTCAGGCGTAAGCGACATAATTTCAGCTTGAATAATGAATATAGAGCACTATCAACATGGTTTATGTACCCACATAAATGACAGATTACAAACAAAAGCAAAACCAAATGCTGTAATTTCGTAGTTCCATCTTCGAAAGTGGCCCTTTTTCAAATTTGATTTTTTTATGATATAACTTTACAATAACTAAGAAGTTTTAATACCTTCATTTAAGGAGTATTACATTGTCTATTAAATACAATTTATTGCATTAACCTAGCATTTTTAGTTTCCGAGATTTTTAGGATTCTTTAAGTGACCCGGATTCATTGCTCTCGAGTGTAGTATTTAGAGTTTTACTAAGGTTTATCGACGCGAACGATTGTTGGTTTCTAGTTAGTACTGGTTAGTATTAGTACTAATCTCTAGTAGTTCACAATTAGTAGACCTTTAAGCACACTTATTTTGCACTCTTTGTACCTACCGCTTATCAAAATATTCTTTATAAAATGCACGTGTTATATAATGTACCGGCAGAGAGAGCCGTGTTAACCCGTTGACGCGATTCGACACATTTGGTCAATAATATAATATAATATAATATATTTCGCAGAAATCAACCTATTTTACCAGGAACTGCAACGTGTTTGGTTAAACTTGAAAACTATTGTGACGTATTTCGTATTTGGCAGATAGTATCAAAATTTCAAAAGATAGAATAATATGCGAGTTTTTCGTGTACATTATATGGCGTATAAGTAATCTTACGAAGGAGCTGATGGATCGGACAAGAGGAATTTTATTTTGAATACCAGGCGGTAGATAAAGCCGTTGGGAAGGGAATCCTCTGTTCTCACGTAATCCACGGAAGCAAAACCGGTGAGTGACGCGTCCGAAAAAATGGGTGCAAAGAAATTTTATGTAGAAGTGATAATATGATGGGCTAAGGACACACTATTTATTTTTAGAGAGGACAGCGATAAAAGATTTCTAAAACTGCGTTCTTGTCCAGGGAATTCATAAAGAACTTAGATCGCATTTCGTAGATATACAAAGGTAAACAGCAATTTAATTCATAGGTGTAGAGAGTATCTGAGTGGATTTTGTGTCACAGGATTAGATGGTTTCTACGATTTTCAGGATGTATCCAGGACATTGGAACCACCATGCGAATGCCTCAAGTAAAACTCTATTCGCGGTGGGAAAGATTCCACAATAATCTTATTTTTGAGGAATCACCACTGATGTTGTAAACTTCATGGTGGGTAATATAATAACACTCCGGGAATAGGGCATATGTGTCACGTAGAAAGAAGCTCGTATGCTGGTAAGAGGTGAAGAAATTTCCACAATGTGTTCACTTGAAGTCATAATATACTTAAATAAAAAAATATAAAGAATATATATAGAAAATACTATAATGTTACCTATTTTGAAGTAAGTAAAAACTGCTTCATAGTTCGAACCTTCAATCCGCAGTAGTTGAATGAGTCGACGAGGCAGTATTATCTTTCAATCAATAGCTGATCAAGTACTGTAACTTTTGATGTCATGTATGTCAGCCGTGCGATTCTGTAATGATTGTAGATTAATGACCTCACCGATGTCAAATACTTTATAAGATATCGCCCTTGTACATAAGGTTGTTTTTCCAACGTTTCTTGTCATCTCGTCATTTGCTTCACGGATATTGTCAAAGATGCAACGATGTTGGCTTTTAGAGAATCGCACGGCAGCCGTGCGATTCTCTAATGATTCGTCGACTTGCTCGTCGACGAGCTCACCGATGTCAAATACTTTATGAGATATCGCCCTTGTACACAAGGGTGTTTTTCCAACGTTTCTTGTCATCTCGTCATTTATTTCACGGATGTTGTCAAAGATGCAACGATGTTTGCTCTAGGAGAATTGCACGGCAGATCACATACCGGCCGTACTTTGATTGAGTTTATAGATTGTTAATTAATAGTTTCAATCGTTGTCGTTGTCATTATACACAGTCACGATCCCGTGGCAGTATTACTATCAAATAACCTAGTAATGTTAAGCGAAAGTGAACCATTATACAGATAAAAAAAATATCCGTTATCTTTTGCAAATAGATGGATAGAAAGGATAAAAATTAGCCATCAAAACACCATTTAATAAATACATACATTTTTACAAAATTCTTATTGTATTTTACACAATTTTTTGTAACTATGTTCGTAGCCTAAAGAGAAAACAAAAGTTTGATTGAGCTTACAAGTTAAAGAAAGAAAGAAAGAAAGAAAAGGCATTTATTTGAACAGATACTGAACACAACTACATAAAAAATCAAGAACAAATCAAGTTACATTCAAAGTACACAACCTTAAAAATAAGTTATGTATTGAGGATATTTTTTTATTATATTGCGTAAACAGTTCCTATTTATACATAAAGGACCAAAACTGGAGAAAAGTGGATGTTTATACAGGTTTGTTGATTCCTTCGGGAATTCAGCAAGTATGGTTCTTATGTTATTTTCTGTCTTTGTTTACAATTTTTGCATTCTAATTGAAAAACTTGAATCGACATTTAAGTGTAGGATAATTATAACTTTTTAAGCCGGTATTTTTATTATTAGGTACAATTAGAACACGGAGGTAGAAATGGAATATGTCGCAAACCTGTTCCCTTTGTGTCGCGTGTTTCATACAGCTGTTTCCTTTGATATTTATTTGCAACAGTAAATTTTAATCGTTGTTACAGAATCCTTTTAATGTAAATAGGTAGGAACTTTTAATGATTTCGTTGGTGTAAGAATGAATAATTTACGCTAAAAAAGCAATCGTATTATGTAAATATATATATACCATATAAATTGAAAACGCTGATGATAGGGCAATATGACATTAAACATTTATGTTATTAAATTTATTTCTATGTCCTCAAAATGAAAATACATATTTAATCGTATACATTTTCAAACGTCCACAGTACGTCTGCGAAAATGTAATACATCTTTAAAACCTTCTTCTCAATATAACAACTTTGATTTTACAAACAACTACTTTGCTCTAGGCTGATTTTTTATATTACTTTCACGAATGAAAAATGTAAGCCATTGGCACGTGGGAACGTGGAAAATGTTTCCTTTGCTGTTAGGATTCCAATGGCGATAAGATGAAATGCTTTACCAATTTCCTGTGACAATTTATAAATTAAAAAAGACCATCTTGGTTAGTGCCACCGCAATACCAAATATACTTATAGTATTAGTGTAGAAGTACTACGCGTTTGAGTTCGAATGGAGTTCCCGATGTACCAAACGTGTCAGTTGTATCAATTGAAATTACTGGACGAATGTCTCTCATAAATCCACAGTTTCGGGAGTGACATTGACAGTGAGCATTAAGCTTAAATATTTTTGTGGTACTGCCACAAAAATATTTAAGCTTAATTCTTTGCATGGCAATTGGGTATCATGGGTGCTGCTGTGATGCTGACTATCTGATAATAAGAAAAATGAAGTTTTTAAACTATCCACAGTTTAAGTACCTCACCTAATATACGAGTAACAATTCTAAATGCTCTTACAATGTCAGGTACAATAATACTAATTATATATGTAGTGCTTTATTGGATTGTCCGTCAGAAGTGTGTTGGAACCTTTACTTATATTATGTGCACTTATACAAAGTATATCTCACCGCTACTTATCTCTGGCACATATAAAATCTAAGCATGAAAAAGCTTTCTTCATCGCATGAAGTATTCTCAGACGAAAATTGTCATTCCCGCACATTTGGCACATTATAGTCAATGGGTAAATATGGCAAATGACTTGGGCGGTGGCCTTAATAATGTTGAGTCTTGTGGAGTGGAGCTGCACCACTCGGCTCACCTTGGACACCACACGCTTGGCTACAATAATCATGTGTCATTTCACCCTTTTATTTAATATAATTACTTACCTGAAACCAGCGAGCTCTTATGTTTTGCGGAATTGTTCAATTTCCTAGAATGTGCTTTGAACGAAACTGCAGAACGATGTCACAGAAGTAATTAGTTAGAAATATTTCAATACTACTTCTAATTTTCTCATAGGTATATAAAAAAACATTTGCTGTTCGCTAGAGTAGAGAATTTTGAAGCTGAAAGTAGGAACAAATTAATTCGGCATCAACATCATCTATCATCACGCAGGTGAAGATACGAAGCGCAGCTAGATTAATGTAAATCTTGGAAACAGTCCTTACTAATGTGGTGTAAGCTTTGTACAACAATCATGTTTTGTTTTTTTACGGATGATTATGTGCCATAGACAAAACACGAAATGTTTATGACGTAGGTGATCTATTTTGCTCATTATTATTTTGGGGTATACCTAGTATTAAGAACTTGCATACTAATTAGCTTAGTGATTGAAAACGATTTGATTTGATTTGAGCCATTTTAAAGACGTTTTTACGTTAATAATAAACAAAAAACGGTTGCTGGGTAGGTACATTTCACTTTTTCCTTTTATGTTTCATGGCTTTTCGGCTAGAGCTTTTAAAGAGATTTTATTGCTCTGAAATTTATACTCACATAATATGCCGTGCGATTCTCTAAGAGCAAACAACATTGTATCTTTGACAACATCCGTTAAACAAATGACGAGATGACAAGAACCGTTGGAAAATCAACCTTATGTACAAAGGTGATATCTCATAAAATATTTTACATCGGTGAGATCGTCGACGAGCTCATCTACGAACCATTAGAGAATCGCACGGCTGATGGAAATAGTATTTAGAGTTTTACTTAGGTTTATCGACGCGAACGATTGTTGCTTTCTAGTTAGTACTAGTTAGTATTAGTACTAGTCTCTAGTAGTTCACAATTAGTAGACCTTTAAGCACACTTATTTTGCATTCTTTGTACCTACCGCTTATCAAAACATTCTTAATAAAATGCACGTGTTATATAATGTACCGGCAGAGAGAGCCGTGTTCAACTTCAAGAATTTCTTGTGATTACGAAACCCGAGAAGATTATTTTGTTATGAATAAAATCTGTTTACCAATATCCTGTGAAATGTTGCTTTATTTCGTCTGTTATTGAAAGGGAAAAATATAATGTTTCGGCGAACAACGACTCATCTCAAAAAATATATATTTTCTAAGAAATCTTTAGTTAATTCAAAATTCTAACCAAACTTGTTTTTAAATGTCGATTTTGCGTTGTTTTTTTCACCATAAAATTCATATTTTGGATTGGTCCAACCCAACTATGGATGGCTGTAATTTTTTTGACTTATTTTTCTAAGATGTTTCCTAGTTTTGGGGTATAAGGTGGATTATTAACCGTTAAGTGTTTCGATGTGTTCGAGTGTTGACAAAGCGTACATAAAAAAAAACTCTTTAATATTTTATGTTCTCTTCGTTAATCGCCGTAGTAAGTTTTAGAATTGTTTCCACCTATGAACGTGATTGACCCAGGGCAGTTATTACAGTAAGGACAGTGCTTTGACCTTAACTCACTCATTTCATTTTAATTATTACTCACTTGTTGCACCTTTCAATATTTACATTTGACTTAAGGAAATTCGCAACCATACGTGTCCACTGATGAAGGGACCAGCATGCTAAGGACCTGCTCTAAATTTTCAACAATTTCTTCATAGTTTTCAGCATAGACTAAAATATGCCTCAAAATAATAATTGACTAAATAAATCAGCTGAGTCATTAACATTTCTTGTTTTGTCTATGGCACATAATCATCCGGAAAAAAAAACATGATTGTTGTACAAAGTTTACACCACATTAGTAAGGATTCTTTCCGAGTTCTACTTTAATCTAGTTGCGCCTCGTAGTGATAGATGATGTTGATGCCGAATTATTTGCCGCAAAACACGGGAGCTCGCCGGTTTCAGGTAAGTATTTATATTAAATAAAGGAGTGAAATGACCACATGATTATTACCAAGCGTGTGGGATCCAAGGTGAGTCGGAGTGGTACAGCTCCACTCCACAAGACTCAACATTATTAAGGCCACCGCCCAAGTCATTTGCCATATTTACCCATTGACTATAATGTGCCAAATGTGCGGGAATGACAATTTTCGTCTGAGAATACTTCATGCGATGAAGAAAGCTTTTTTCATGCTTAGATTTTATATGTGCCAGAGATAAGTAGCGGTGAGATATACTTTGTATGTAAGTGCACATAATAGAAGTAAAGGTTAAATGGTCCATCACGTATTACTCGTATATTAGGGTGAGGTATTTAAAATGTCCACAATCTGCCAACAGCGCATACAGACCTACTTTGGCCACATAGATAGAAGAGGTAAGGAGAAACTTGAAAGACTTATCGTAGTGGGGAATACGGAGGGCAAAAGACCGCGCGGGTGACCCCAACCAGATGGAGCGACCAATTAAAACATCCCTCCTCAACCGAGTTTTGCTCAGTTGTCAGAGACACGATGGATAGGCACCGAAGGAAGCAGATCATAAGATCTCGGTGTACACCATCCACATCCACCGATGACCACAATCCTCAGTCATGAGGAAACGAGCACAGAGAGACAGATTTAAAATGTGGATAGTTTTAAAACTTCATTTTACTTATTATCAGATAGTCAACAACCATGATACCCAGTTGCCATCCAGAGTATTAAGCTTAAAAGTTTTTTGAACATATATTAGCATGATATAATCTAAAATAAAGTATAAATGAACCAACAAGGCTTAGTAGCAAAACCTGCCTTGATAACTTTGCCCATAATATGAACAACTGTAAAACCTCCATAAAAGAACTAGCGCTCTCAGACTACACAGCCCAAATCATAAAATCCTGTCCAAAAAAGTTTTTTTGCAACTCATTTCTTTAGACGAAAGAGATTATTGTGCAGATAATATTAACAAATTCATTCAATGTATACAATCAATTTCTTTTTGTTATGTATATACATATACAATAGTATAAAAAAAAGAAACATTTTGTACGAGCATGGATGGTGACATGATTGTACATCTATTACAAATAAGGGTTAAATGGCAAATCTATTGATATGAACTTATTAGTGATAAGAAAGATAGTGGGCTATGGACGAGACGAGTTTTACTACAGCACCTGTCTCATGGTAAATTACAATCCTTATTATTTCATAATTAATCTATATTTAAGTGATGAAACTATGCTAAACATGCCCCGCGAATAATGCGAGTGTAAATGGCTGCTGAATAAGTGTTAAGTTTGTGGTTATATGCCTATGGCCACGGGAGACGTTTTAAAGCAAAAACATACGGTAGTGTAGTTACCACCCACCCCATTTTTATAATTTTACTTAGTTTAAACCATACTTAGTTTTAATATTTTGGCATCAAGGAAATAGTAAAACATCTTTGATTGGCACCTAAGCTATGTAACACTTAACGGTTAACAATAGTTAACGGTTAACAATAGTTAACCGTTAAGTGTTCGTAACGAAAGTGAATAACTCAGTGAAGGCAAAGTGGATACAATCATGAAACCTAGTTTTTATCTCGTAAATCTCTTTAGAAAATATTCAGTAATATTACTGAAAATTGCCACCACTTTACTAGAAAGTAATTTACAAAGGACACTGACAAACTCATTTATAGGGTTGTGACTTGATATTGACTACATGAATAAAAATATCACTTTATGCCACTTTAAACATTTTTTATAACCTAAAGAATGGTAAATGTACAAACACAAGAGATGATCCACCACTCGAGGGAAGTCGCGGGCCATCGCTAGTTTTAAATAAAAAGTAGTATTACAGATCCCGAACGACGCGAGTGAAACCGCGGGGCGCAGCTTGCCCTAAGTAATATTATAAATACAAAAGTGAATTTGTTGTTTGTTACCTTATCACGCCTAAACGGCTGAACCGATCGTAATGAAATTCGGCACGGAGATAGATAACATCCCTGGGAAGGACATGGTGTCCCTTAAACCCGAATACACCTGCACACTACTACTCGGAGATAATATCTAGATGATCACTCTGATGGTGTGCCGATAGCCTTGTAACGTACGGAAGGTTTCTGGTTGACTAGAAGAGATCGCTTTTAACGATCAGACCGCCCATGCCTTGCCGTGCCTATTATTTAAGTTGTTTTATTATATTGTGATTTCTTTAGGGCCAATAAAGAGTGTTTGTATTGTATGTATTGTTTAAGAATCATCATGTATATCTATGTAAAAATTTCAACATTAGTAAACATTTTAAAATGCGTAACAAACGGTCAAACATATTTCCTCATTCACAACGTTTTTGTGATAGTTAGCGGAAAACAATCGTAAATTATTTTATCGTAGAAATAACAACTTAATCTCCGTACTTAACTGGAAAACAATATAATTTTGAGAGGATTCTGAGAACAATCATCGAATAACAATTTTAAGCTGTTTACTTTATCTATTTTTAATTTAAGAACAAGCTATCGACAGTTGGTAGGTACTTTAGGCATCAAAGCTCATTATATTAATAATTTCTTCATCGTTATTTCATCACTAGCTGGCCCCGCCGTTACACCCGCGTGGTGATAGATGATGATATGATGATGATCAATAGTATCATATATGTGAACCCAGCCCCTCATCTAAACCTATACTAATATTATAAAAAGGAACAATTTGTGTATGTTTGTAACGAATTCGCTCGAAAAGTACTGGACCGATTTCAAAAATTCTTTCACCATTGGAAAGCTACATTCACCCTGAGTAACATATGCTATATAAAATTCATCATCATCATCATCCATCACCGCGCGGGTAAAACCGCGAAGAGCAGCTAGTCTATCACAGTCTATAACAAATTTCATAAAAATCCATTCGGTAGTTTTTGCGTGAAAGAGTAACAAATATTCATACAAACTTTCACGTTTATAGTATTAGCAGGATTTTTACTCCGCGAAGAAACTGTCTTGAATGAGTTTGTTTTCGCCGCCGGGGTACGAATCGAGGACACTAGACTTACTCTAGGAGGCAAGCCTCTTGTACCTTCTAGAAACCGTCTTGGTAGGTACCACTTCACAGTACCAGATATTGGTGTCGATACTCTAAAATTCTCTAAATTATGTCAGTTCTTATACTGTTTACGCTAAATATACTGTTTACGCTAAAATCCAAATAAGTTCTTCCGAATAACAACGCTAAAATAAGACATTTCTCTTCATATTTTTAACCGACTTCAAAAAGGAAGAATGTTATATTATCGTGTGTATGTTTTTTTATGTGTATGTTAGCCGATTTCTCCCCATTTGTGGACCGATTCTCAAAATGCGGGATAGAATGTTGAACGTTGTGAAATAGTAGAATACGTTTTTGTGTAATGACGAGCGACAACAGGAGTTGAACGAGTCGAACTGCAGTTGCAGCGGGATAGATTGTTGAACGTTGTGAAATAGTAGAATAGGTTTTTGTGTAATAACCGAGCGCCAACAGGAGTTGAACAAGTCGAACTGCAGTTGAAGCGGGATATATTGTTGAACGTTGTAAAATAATAGAATAGGTTTTTGTGTAATGACCGAGCGACAACAGGAGTTGAACGAGTCGAACTGCAGTTACAGCGGGATAGATTGTTGAACGTTGTGAAATAGTAGAATAGGTTTTTGTGTAATAACCGAGCGCCAACAGGAGTTGAACAAGTCGAACTGCAGTTGAAGCGGGATAGATTGTTAAACGTTGTAAAATAATAGAATAGGTTTTTGGGTAATGACCGAGCGACAACAGGAGTTGAACGAGTCGAACTGCAGTTACAGCGGGATAGATCATTTATAAAGGAGAATAAAATAAATGACTTTATACATAATCAAAGTACTCAATTAGTCACTAAAAGTTTTAAACGATAGCCAGAAGGCCAATTCCAGCCCTTCGGCATAATGTGAAAGGTCTACAACTGTTCAGAAAGCGAATCAGAATCTAGAATTGGCTACGTAGCAAATCTATAACTTTGAAAATCTAAAATTTTTAAATCATTACGAGAGCTTTCCTTGCGTTTGTTTATCGTACGGCGTACGTGGTGGAAACATCTACGACTAGCTTTGCACGTAACCTCTTATTGAGGACTTAGTTTAAGTTCCTTTTATTAGCCTATCCTATCCAAGGAATCCTCACTTGACTATTTTGTAGACCAAAGATTTACACGCACAAAAATGTAATTGAAGTTAATATCAATACAAGAGTAGCATATTTCACATGATCCAGCTCCAAATCCGAGTTCTAATCAATTTGCGCTTTCGTGACAGGAACTCATCAGGCCATCAGAAATAGGCAAGATAACACGGATTCGATTCGTTTTCTAGCATGACTGACGTTGAGCAAATAAAGTATGGAAGTAACTGTTTTTGGGTAGATACTATAGCATGTTTTGAATTATACCGTCTATGCCAAAAAGGAGAAGCGAAATTACAAAACAGCAAAATAATAAAGATTGTATACGCTTGTATAGAATAAGTAGATCGTAAAATTTGAGCCGCCTCGGCGGTGCCGCATGGTGAAATTGTGAATAATACTGTTTGTGTTTTTTTTGGGTTAAGAAAACCCCAATCGGAGAGTTTCGAGCGAATTCGGCCTTGCAAATTAATTTAATACATGGACATACCGCACGTTTTCAAATACACCGCTATATGCTCAGTTATTGCGGTAACCGGTAGGTATGTTAAAACAGTATATCCATTTAACCCGTTGACTTGCGATTAGCCATATTTGGCTAAAAATGCAATAGAATTCGCAGAAATCAACCTACTTTTCTAGGAACTCCAACGTGTGTGGTTAAATGTCATTTTACTAAACCAACATTTTTTTTCTACACATGTTAACTTTTTAAGAGACCATGGATAGTCAATATGTTATCTCAGTTGTTCTAACGTTCGTAATTCGCCCTTCAGGATACCGAACTTTATAATCCTTAATCCAAAGTTCCCTATGCCAAGAGAAACTACATTTTCTTGATCACGGGAAAATGCTTGATGTTCTTTACTTGGAACATTGTATTTTTTGTTCAACTTCAGCGATGGTTACTAGATTTTTATAGTACAGTATTTTTTGCAGCATTTTCTTTGCTAAAATACTTACAGCTACTTAGGGAAAGTACTTTTCTATTCAGTAAAAGGAAAAAGGTAGATTTGTGTTTTTTCACCTCATTGAAATTCACTTGTTCGGTTCAGGCGAACGTAGATAGCGATGAGTGCTCGAGAAAGAAAAAGTGGTATCTTAATTTGTCATTGCAAAGAAATCAACGGTCAATATATTTTAATTACACATGTTATCTAGGTAATTTCAACAACATCTTGAATATTACAGGAATAAAACAAAACGTATTTCATTTTAGTTATTTTTATATCAATATAACATAATATTATGTCCTGACATCTGATTACTATTATTATTATATTGAACATATAAAATGCCGTTTAAATAGCCATCGAAGCTCTAAATGCAGATTCATAAAATAATGTTCTCGTATTTTAGGAAAACATTTAAGACTGAATTTGCTAGATTTTGACAATTTGACATCTTGTTTGTGATCAGTCAGTTATTTATAGTTATTGTCATAGGGTGTTTTTCCTTTACCTACTACTAACTACTATTCAAAAAACTCTAAGGAATAAGAAAACATATACATTAAATTGCAACTCTGTGTTCTGGTGAGACGGAAACATTGATGGCAATAACGTCATTCTTTCTCGTACAGTATGGCAGGTTGTATCATACTGCTGAAACCACAGGTTCTATTATATAAGTCGATTCTATCCCATGCATGTCAAAAGTTCGTAGATATGCTGTGGTAACGTTTGACTACTTCCACGCTATTATAATTTAACAGGCCGGTTGGCGCAGTTGGTAGCACCCTTCCTTCTGAGCCGCTGGTCCCGGGTTCGATCCCCGGACAGGTCGAACATTTGTGTGCATGAACATGTCTGTTTGATCTGTGTCTGGGTGTTTATATGTATATAAACCGGCAACACTGACATCTTTTATATGCACCAATGCGCGACTAGCGGCCCTTGCTACTGAACCACGCTCTCCTTGACGCTGGGCATCAGTATTGCCCGAACACCGGTCGGAGTAATAATAACGACCAGATAATAGACGTGAGTGTTGCCGGTTTACCATTTAACAATTTCCTTAGGTAACGCATGTCCCTATTACAGTAACAGAGATACATTTCGTCATTGAAAAAATGTTCCCACTAAATAAGTGGTCCTGCAGGGCAATTGGCTATTGGCATCTTACATCTTTTCTTTGCTAAACCGTTACAAGAAGTTAAACTGTTAAAAAGCTTTGTTAGCCTTAAAAGAATGCCCACTTCATGAGTTTAGCTAAGACGTTTCATCATCATCATCATCCTCATCATTATCTTTTCCGCAGTAGGACGTCCACTGCTGAACATACGCCTCCCCCACACTAAGACGTTTAATTCATAAATATCGACAAATGTTGCAGGTGCTTCGGTCTACCGTTTCCTTCAATTTTCAGCCGAGCCCATTGTCCGAGTTCGAATATCGCTGGTTGTAAATTATAAATAAGCTTGCAGGGTAACAGGTATTTCAGAATGCTTGTATATTTTAGAATGCCTGTATTGTTACGTAAGCCAAGCGGTTGTAGGCGGTCGGAGGTCAAGGCTCTAAAACTTAGACTGCTCGAAATAATGTGACATTGGGAATATTTAACGTGCTCGCTTAAGTAGCCACGGTTTTATGCCGGAATGAAATATAATAAAGACGGCAACAAAGGTAATTTAAACTTTTGTATGATATCAAATAGCTTAAATACAGAACAGGCTTGTCTTTTAATTGAAAATTAAATATGGTTACACATATTATAATGGTTTTAGCATATACATAATTGTTTTGATTTGGTACTGGCTTACTTTCTGTACCATGGAAGTACTATGTTTACTTCCGTGCATTGTATACGCTTAGTACTGACGTCGTTCAGCAAATCTTTGTAAAATATATTTTAATGATTGTTTTGTATTGTTATTTTGTCTATGTAGGTACATTAAAAAAAATTACCTTTAATAAATAATATTTAAAAAGGTTTTTTTTAAAATTTATGTAGAACAATAGATTAGTATCCTCGAACGAAATTTGAACCCGTGTCGTCGAACAATTCATGTCAGACCCTATGACTGCTAGGCCACCAAGCCACCCATCTGAGCATCGAATTTAATTTAAAATTGTCTGTAGCAAATTTTTACCATAGAGAGGATAAGTTTATAATAGATTGTTGAAACACACGGATTCGATTGCCGTTCGAGAATATGTATCTTTCTCTCTAAAATTTATTAATTTAATTTCTCTAAGCATGCGTTCGTGCTTCAAAAACAGGTGTAAACCAATTTCTTTGATGATTATAATAACAATCATAATGCCTGGTAATGTAAATATAAAATGTATGGTCGAATTCAATAATATATATATATATATATATATATATATATAATAATAGCCAATAACTTGTAGTTTACTCCAAAAATGTAATCGTAACAAGACAAAACCAGACGGTTCAAAACTGACGTTACTCGTAATTTTAATTAAAATTACCCATCCACTCCACAAGTTATGGCGTAAAATATCAGAATTTAATTTTCAGATTGTAAACTTTTTCAATTTACTCGCGACATCCACGTGGCACGACTCGGTGTCCCGCAAACATTATATTCAAACAAACACGAGAATTCAATTTGTCCAATTTCCCAGCTCTAAACACAAAAACATCCCCCGGGTAAAAATGCCGTTGCCAAAAAAACATTAGAAACACAGAGACGATAGAAAAAGCACATTTCCTCCAACACGGCTCGGAAGAAAAGCCGATTATCTTTGTGTCTCTCGCGCACCTCATTTCAATTGGTAAATAGTTAAGGGGTACTAGTATTGCATTATTACAACCTTTTTCAACGACCAAAAATGAAGGAGTTTGTCAACTGGGCTTGGGTTATATGTATGACATATAAGTTTTTGCTAAACTATATGTATTTTTTTGTTGGATAGATATACTTTTAAGTTGGTTCCATTCATCTTCATTGGTTAACTATTTAATCACAATTATAAAAATAGAGTAGGTATTTGCTTAGATGGTACAATTATCTTAAAAATATATTGCTTAAGAGTTAATATAGGTTTCAGATGTACTCGTAGAAAGCGATGTACATTTATTAAATGACAAACTGCACTCCGCGGTTTCATTCGCGTGGTGATGGATGATGATGACGATGAATCAAAATATGTAGCCTACATTACTCAGGGATAATGTAGCATTCTAGTGGTGAAAACATTTTTGGAATAGGTTCAGTAGTTTTTTAGTTTAGACGTTACAATCGTATAAAAATACAAATCTTGCCTCTTCATAAATCTTATATGTATGCATAGTTTTTTTGTTAACACCAGGATAACTTATTAGAAAGTATTCCTTCCCCATTATTTTTAGCAAATCAAAACCACTCCTGGCGACACCAGCTTATGGGTTAAGTTGCATAATTACCTACCCACTACTAGT
The DNA here is from genome assembly GCA_917880725.1 of Selenia dentaria. Taxonomy (NCBI): domain Eukaryota; kingdom Metazoa; phylum Arthropoda; class Insecta; order Lepidoptera; family Geometridae; genus Selenia; species Selenia dentaria. The sequence continues at coordinate 19,001,135 of OU862878.1, forward strand.
ACCGTAAAAAACTCGTCTTCACTACATGAAAACAAGTACAATTTGAAAAATTGTATACCGACTTCCATTCTATTCAGTTATTGGAGTGTAACTAGTAGTTTTTGAACTACTTGACCGAATTTGATGAAATTTAAATGGAACTACACAGAAAGAACCAGCTTTCAAACAAAAAAATAATTTTGAGAATCGGTTTACCCTTTCAAAAGTTATGAGGTAACAAACACAAAAAAAAACTAACAGTGGAATTGAGTACCTCCTCCTTTGTGGAAGTCGGTAGAAAAAAAGGTAAGTCTAGCCACGTTATGTGTCTCCGGTCCATATCACATAAAAATTATTTAGATAGGTACTTCGAGAAGCAAAATTTTATATCATACTTGAACTGCCGACATTTAAAATGAATTATTCAAACAGATTTTATGAAAATTGGGGTATAATTTATTAATTTATTCAAACATTCACCGTCATAGCGAAGGTATTTTGTTCATTTTCATATTATGTAGTATCGACGTGGTACCACGAACTAAATTTCGTAGCTCCATTTTATAGCTTCCGCACTTTATGGTAATGAGGGAAAGTCTCCGCTCTGGCTGGAAGGTTGGTGCTTCTACAACGATAGAATAATAAAAGTTCATGACCCTGGTAATGAATATTTCTAGACAAATGAATAACACACGCGAATAAATCAGTTGGCGTGTGTGACATTGATTCATTGTTATATTTACCTACGTGGCAATGGGGATGAGTATTGCTAACATACAAATAAAATATCAATTACTAGGAGTATATTAAACATGCTAGACAATTGTACTTTATTAATAAGTAGTTCAGCCCTTAACTTCATCCACGTGGATAATGATGATTTAAGATGATGCTGATAATGATTTTAGTTTGAAAATTCTCGTGAGTTTGACACATATTTATTTAATATTGAAACCGACTTTACTCATGTAATTAGCCGACAATATCGCCTAGGTTTCGGGCATATCCGACATCTTCAGGGGTTTATCAGGGAGTAAACTTGGTCGATAACGTCGGGTAATTACGTGAGTAAAGTAGGTTTTCATATTAAATAGATGATGATGATGTTCGTGATGGTAATGTTGATCGCGATGATTTGGGAACTACGTATATATATAGTAAGTAGTCTATGTGGTACTCTGGAGTATAAGGTACCTCATGCGAAATTTTGTCAAAACTCATTTAGCCGTTTCAGTCTGAAAAATAACCTGCATTATCTCACTCATTCACTTTCGCATTTATAGTTATTAAGGTATGATTATTATGGACTCTTGAAAAACAGTCAGATTCTGATAAAGTGTTTCTTTTTTCTCTTGACGTACGGAACCAAAAAAATATCAAAGTAAATTATAGAGTGACAAACGTATTCAACTACTATTATTAACATCAAAAAATATGCTTTACATTTATATAGATATATAAATAGGAAGTATAATTATTAAAATACTCTAAAAAATGAGGGAAAAATTCATAAAATGCCACTCCGGTAAAAAAACTACAAAGATATACGAAAAATAGCCTCACGATGTTCTATACCTACTTATTGCTTTGTAAGTGAATGCTAAGCTGATGGTAGCTCGAACGTAAGATGCTTTAATTCTCAATTCAATAAAATAAAAATACTCGTACTTAAGAGGTTGAATGTGGAGAACTTTCTGTACCTACAATGTTAGCAACTCTTACACTCACACATTATGATTTTTATCACATAATTTTGCAAATTAACCATATTTAGTAAGACCTCAGCCTCATTTTTAAGATAAAAATCTATTACTTCAGATACTTGTCTGACACAATATATCAGAACTATGTACAGTATGTCACATACGAAGTTTAACCATTCCTATACCGTAATAATTAAAACAAAAGATTTATGAATGAGACGCACGTAAATTTACAATAATGGTACGCAAAGGGTTAAGAATATTATCTTGAAAGTTGTGGGTATAGTTAACTATACATACATAAACTGAACCCATAATTCATAAATGTTAATTATCAGTAGCTACGACCGGATCCTTCTTATTTTGCTGTAACTGCTAAAGCAGATCTATCAAATACCTATATATTTTTGCCAAATTTTTCACTTTGATGTTACAAAGATTGCACTTCATTTTCGTAAAAACGTGTTCAATAGAGACAACGGGCGACCTTTCGGTCGCCTCCATTCAAGGGAACACTTGGCCTTTCCTACAAAAGCCGGATCTTAAGTCTGGAGCTGCCGCAAGGTTGCTTTGTTTGCAGTGTCTTATAAAGGTACAAACTTTAAACACTTAGATAATGGTGACCGAAACCATTATTAAAACAAAAAACATCTAAATTATGTCAGTTCTAATTCTGTTTAGCCTAAAATCGAAATTAGTATAACACTTCCGAATGACAGCACTAAAATTAGCTATTTCTCTTAAATTATGGGTATATCACAAAAATACTCAGATTTACATTCAAGTCCAGATTACACATATTCTAGACTCTTCTAGATGTTTTTGTTTCCAGCATAGCTTCTCAAGTATTCAAATAATAATTCCAAACGTACAAAACAACATTTAACATTCTCAAATATTCGTAGCAACCTCGAGAGCCTCATTAAAATAAAACGGAGAGACAGAAGCAGGCGTAAGCTCGAAATGAGCCTCCAACATTAATATGATTATGCCGTTTTCCTTGAGATCATTTCACAGGATAATATGAGATTTTATTTTACTAACGAAAAATTCTTCCGCACGTAACAAACCCGGATATCTTTTCTTTACTTTCCCGAACCCCGTGCTCAGCAACCACTTAGTTAAAAGGCAAAAAAATCTACTCTAAAATTAATGGTGGCGTGATTAAATGTTACCTTTATATTCTTAAAAGCTTTATTAGTAAAATCTTTTAAAACCGTAAGAGCTTTATTGTTATGGTATTTCTTTTGGACTAAATAATAAGGAACTTTTTAAAATTATTCATTATTTTATTTACAAACGCTTCTCAAACGCTTTCAACAAAAATGGGTTTAAGAAAAACATTACATTTATACACGTATATCGTCGCACCAGGATTCCATGTGTTGCGAGAGGTACATACATTAACACATCACGAACATCTTGGGCCGAGAACAAATATTTCTGCTCTTCAGATAAATATTTGCCCTGGCTAGAGATCGCACCGTGAACCCCACGTTACAAAGGCACGTTACAAGGGCATTACCAACTCGGCCAAAAAAGCCGTAAAAATCTACTTCATTGGGGATTTAAGCTTATTGTCGTTTCTTTTTGTTTAGATTTAAATGACAAGGACGAACAGGTTACTCACAGGTTACTCACTGTAATAATACGACAGAACAGGCTATTTTAGATTATTTATCGTTAAAACTAAACACATTCAAAAATAATGGGCTCGGAAGTGTGTGAGTCCTCAACTTAAATAACCCTTTCTCGGTGCTTGTTTCAAAAGTATATTGCTGTAGAGTTGGATCAAATGTTAAGTCGCGCTGATTTGACGGTACAACATTTTTTTTACCGATTCGTTACCGAGCTCCTGGATTTGAATGCATGCTTCCTGATTGACGTTAGCTGTGTGAGAGCGGGGCCTGAGCGCTAGCAAGGTGAAATAAGGCACAGAAGTTCACGATAAGTTTGCTTCGACATCTTGAACATTGCCTTTAATTTCACGCAATGTTTTTGGCATCATGTTGTGAAAGCTGTTGAGCAGCAACAAAAAGTCTGCATTTAATATGTTTTGTAATGTAGGGGTGTACACAATACCTCTAACTTTTTTTACGCAATCGCATATACATGTAACACACTATAGCATCTTCATCTGACAACGACATTATCTCGCGGCTGCACACGTCCTGCCGTTTCACGAGTGAAGAATCTACTGTTTTATACCGAAAGCATACTGCCATGCGATTCTCTAATGATTCGTCGTTGCGCTCGAAGACGAGCTCACCGATGTCAAATACATTATGAGATATCGTCCTTGTACACAAGGTTGTTTTTCCAAAGTTTTTTGTCATCTCGTCGTTTGCTTCATGGATGTTGTTAAAGATGCAACGATGTTTGCAGCCGTGCGATTCTCTAAGAGCAAGAGAATCGCACGGCTGTCTGTGACTAACGCAGCAGAAACAATGACAATGTTGTGTTTGGAGATGATACGGATATCGAATGCACCGTGCGTTTATGTTTTAACGTATAAGAGAAGGTACTTACAACCGCCCACAACTTCATCTCCGCGTGAAATAAAATTATGGCGACTTTAAAAAAAACCGGGTGTAATCGAGATATAAAATGCAGTTGCACCATGAAAAGAACGACAATAATTACACACACTTACTCATAAACATTCATTCACTCACTCACAAACTTACTCATTCATAAAGTAAGTGTAATGTCCATAATCAAAGTCACGACAAAACGTATTTTGGCATCCTTAATTATATTCATTGTGTAGTAGTAACTAAACACCGCCTTTAGCTTCCTTCTTCTTTTTAACAGACTTCCAAAAAAGAAGGATAGATATATATATAACCTTCTTTTTTGGAATATGTTCATCTGTGTGTATTTTTGTGTATGTTAAATGTTCGCCAATTCTCGAAAACTAAACGAAGTTTTGTAATTAGATTCAACTAATTCAATCTACTACATAATATTAGACTTGGCTGGCACTGACTTCAAATAGATGTGTTGGTAGCGCTAATAATTATATTAATTTATTTTCGCTTATGAGTGCCTTTTTGTGAGTTGAAGTCGGTTTAATATATTTTTTAAATAATGTATAATATAGTCATCGTTTCTAGCATTTAATACAAATAGTTATGAGCGTACCTATCTAAGTATGTCCGTAATTGATTACTTCAAGGTTGTACTTGAATGAAATATCACATCACATTGTCTTCAGAATAAAGTTACGACCTAAATCTCAATCTTGTCACGTCAAGATCGAGATGAAGGAGGCCCTTATTCCAGAAAAAGAAATAAAGAAGACACTCAGTAGTGAACCTCGAGTTGAGTGCACGTTTGATTAAATTTTGTAAGGGATTTTCTGTCACATCGCCATTCAAATTGAGATTCACCTGAACGTTATTCTGAAATACAGATCCATATACAACTTTATTACATTGAAATATACATAGTTTTGGTTTACATCACATATTCTACCGCGAGGCAATAGTGCACACGTCCTACTTTGTAAGTGTGTGAATGGCACTATAGCAAGTATAATTTTTGAGTGAATGAGACTCAAAAACCAATGTCTTGGGGTGACGTGTGCAGTTGAGTACAACAAAAACTTAAGCTCTAAGCTCGGAGTGGCATTGTAACTGGCAGGCGTAGTGCTTACTGTAAGCTGCATGACGTGCTTGTCTCGTCCATTGAGAGTACACATAGTACTGCAAGCGTATCACGTATTGACGAAAATTTAGCTTGGGTAATAAAACATGAGGATGAAAACTTTAACGAATTCAATTTGTTCATAATAAAAATAAAAGTCATGAAAGCTGTACAGCAATAATTTAGCGAATCTGTGATTCATCAAAAAAGGCATTCGAAATGGCTAATAAAATCCGGAAGCCGCGAATGAATTTAATTTGCAAATAAAACGCCTGACTTCAGTAAAAATTCTGGATGGGTAGGTTACTTTATGTTACGCTCTAAAAGGCTATTTTATGATTGCTCGTAAAAAAGAGAGCCTCAGGGAGCCAATTTCATTCTTTAATTAGGGTAACATTCTTGTTTTACACAACTCGTATAGCTATCTATATCAATTCTATGCACAAATATCTCTCAGTTTCACGTCCTGGTACGTGCCTAGTATCATTTGAGTGCTTGTCTACCCTCATAACATTCTGTTTTCATATTTTTATACCAAGACGCCAGATGATGACAATTTTTCATTAGGTATTTTAGCACACTTAACACAAAACGAATTACGAAGGCCACAACCGGAGGATCCAAAAAAATACAAAAGTAATTTAAAAACTAAATTTATTTTAATTAAAAGTTACAAAATTAGTTATTAACTAGGACGTGACAATCGTTCAAAGAATGATACAAAAGTGTCGTATTCAGGTGTGGCTCCGTCCGGTGTCGGGTCCAATGCATGTGCTGCGTCGGCACCTCGTGTCGGCGTGACCTCGATCGGCGATCACGTTCCGCTGTAGCCGCGATTCTTGTACCTTGTAGGTTGTTATGAAGGTGTTGCAATGTGTGCGGATTTAGGGTTACGTATATGTGTAACACCTCCCCCCGAAGAGCAGCGAGTAATCGAGAATTTACTTCGAGGTGGTCGCTGGTATGTTTCTATGGTCAACCCTTATTAGGCTAGGGTTGATACTTCTTGGTGCTGGAATTGCGTACTTTATTTCAGGTACGTCGCTGTCGGTTTCTGTAGTTTGCTTTTCATTTGGTAGCCTTTTCGTATGTAGTCGGCGGTACAGTAACACGATAATAAGTACACCTGTACTGAAGAGTATTAGATAGACAGGAATAGTTGTGTGGTATATGGCTGGGTCTGTGACTTTCTTGAGATGAACAGGTGCTTCGACAGATACTCTTGTAGTCAAGGCGTGAAGGTTTTGCAGGCTGGGCGTGTCTAGGATAAGAGGTGGATGATCTATTTGCCTCGACTCGTCATACGGAGGCATTTCCATTATCCTTATCACATGTCCTTTAATACGGTCGTTCGTGTTGGTGATGGTGAATCCTGGTGTTTTGATATTGCAGTTAAGCGGTATGACTGCTAAGTAGCTTCCGTGTAAAGTGCGGTACTGCTCTTGGCCGCAGGATATCTTGACTTTGGTGAGATTGGGGAAATTCATGGTGTAATGTTTGTCGTCCAATACTTCCAGGGCTTCGTTCGTCAGGATAACTGGTGTCAGCTTACAGGTTTGTTGGAGTTCTTGCTGGGTGATGAGCTGCTGGACACAGTCTGGTTTGTCTTGGATCTTGAAGTTGGTATTTGATTCGCAGAGAAACCATGAGTTTATCTTCGGACATTCTGTCTCCATGTACCTAGAGTCTTTGCTAGAGAGCGCTACGAAAGGTGAGGTGGGTATTAGGACTTCATGGTTTTTGTTAGGGACAAGGGACAGCTTGTAAAGGTGATAAGTACTGGGGTCGACAATCGGGACCTTGATAACTATAACTATCTGCTTATCTAAATAAAAGTAACCTAACTTTATTATCTCATAAAAAATTCTATAATCTACATCTAGGATTTCATCATTTGAATATAGAATCCTTAACTTATTTAATATATTCTTAATTTCTTCTATGCTAACTATCGAATAAGGAGTGCTCGATGCACGTATAAACGATAACGTATTTTCTAGGCTATGTATCTCTTCAGATAAATCTTCGATATTATCTCCTAAGATAAGAAAATGCTGTGCCAGATGCGCGTATTTAATTAAGTCATTTTCCTTGCTGGCATCGCTTTCCATTATTAAGTTCAGAGCTTTACCTATCTTTTCCTGATTTACTAATATGCTATTGACGATTTTTGAACTATGAGATATCCAATCTTTGTTTAAGCTAATGTGATCATTAAGTTCAATTTCTAATGTATGCTCATTATCTTGTAATACCGAGATGGCATTTTCATACCTAATAGCATCGGTGTAGTCAAGGTTACCGGAAATGCTTTTAATTACCGAGCCGAGACCGTTAATGAGTCCTCTTTTATTCCGAACTGATTCAAAAGTATTCAATTGATTTGATATTCTCTCAATTTGGGTACTAAGATGTTCAATGTGAGGATCAAATAGAGATAGTGTCTTATTGTTTAGCAGAGGCCGAAGTTCAAGCATCTGAGTGTTAACTGATTCTATCTGTGCGCGGATGCTGTCCAAGTCTACATAATTTAGAAAAGAGTGAAAATGAGAAATCATTCTTGCAGCTCCAAGTTTAAAGGGGAGTATTCCCGGTCCATCATCAAGCGAGTCAATCGTCACATCTTGTCCTTGGGTCAGATGCAGTAGGACCGTCAGCAGTAGTGTCGAATGTAGTGTCCTGTAACAATGTGGGGTTCTTAGGACTTCGCTTGAGGCGTGATTTAGCAACGGGACCGCGTTTCTTTTTGGTATATATGTGGATGGGAAGGTCCGCGAGTACAGTGTCCTGTGTATAACGTGGGGCTAGTTTTTGTCGGGAGGCCAAGGGATTTCGTACGAAGACTTGTTCGTCTGGGGAATATTCCTTTTCAGGTTCTCTGTCTTTGTTTCGATTTTCAGTAAGTTGCGTCCTGTCGTGTAAAGAAGTCTGATTTATAAGGTCGTACACTTGGGTCATACGTTTTTTATCGTCTTGTAGGTACTGTTGAAGTAAATGTTCGGATATATCAATGTCAAGTGGGTCACGTGGATCAAAGTGTCCAAGTATTAAGTCTAAAGGTCGACATTTGGTAAAACTATGAATTGAACTATTATAAGCTAAGACTGCGTATGGCATTAGGATAACGACTGGCTCATTTCGTTTTTCGAGTTTCAATATCCTTAAGTGCTCAAGGATCGTCGAATGAAATCGTTCTACGATTCCATTGTCATTCGGTGAGTGAGCGAGGATTTTATGATGTTGAATCTTGTGAAGTCGAGTGAATTCAGCGAAAATTTGATTCGTGAATTCCGGACCTTGGTCTGTAACTATAGTGAGCGGGACCCCATGGTGAGTACAAAATATCAAAAAGGCTTGAACTACACTTAAGGCCGTACCGTCTCTCAGATGGTATGCCTGAGCGTATTTCGAAAATGCATCTACTATCGTAAGGTATTTTTCGTTCTGTGCTGTGAAGAGATCAAGGTGAACTATCTCAAATGGTTTAGAAGGAGGTGGAACAATTGAAAATCTTTGTTTGATGGGATGTCGATCATATTTCGCCTGGCCGCAGATGTTACACTCATTTATGTACTTTGTAATGCATTCTTTCATTTTGGGCCAATAGTACTTGGATGATAGGGCTAAGTAGCATTCAGTTATACCACGATGGTTTGTTTTACCTTCGTGGTACTTTTGTATTATTTCTTGTTGGCGTAAATATTCTTTGACATTTTCCAATTCAAGTTTAGTTAAAACAAGATTCATTGCGGAGCTTTTGAAGTTATCTTGGATGATAGGGATGATTTTATACATTGCTAAAGGAGGGTGGATTATTAAGCCAGTCTTAACCTTAGGATTGACAAATTCTTTAATGGCGTTAATGACGTCATTTGCCAAGTTACATTCAGAGAGTTGTATAGTAGTTCTGGTATGAGTCTCGAAAGGTTTTGTTACAGTTGGTCGTTTCTTAATGTCACCTACAACTACGAAACAAATCTGCCTGTTGAATTTATTAAGAGGGTCATCTGAAATAGGGACCTCTAAAATTGGGTTTTCAGCGCTTGTATGGGCAGTTACTGTAGTCGAACCTGCTTCGGATGGAGGTCTAGCAGTGTCACTTATAAGTGCAGTTATTGTAGTTGAACCTGACCGAGAAGGTGGTCTCTCCGAAGGATTCACTACAAGAGAATTAGTGTCCTCCATATTAATTTCAACACGAGAGAGAGCGTCTGCATTAGTGTTACTTTTACCCTGCTTATAAACTGTAGTGAAGTTATATTCACTTAGTTTTAACCTCCAGCGAGTTAATCTTGAGCCTGGTTCTTTTAGACTCATAATCCACTGAAGTGGTTTATGATCAGTAACTATTTTAAATTTCCTACCATACAAATATGGTCGAAAATATTTGGTGGCCCAAACTATTGCCAAAAGCTCCTTTTCTATCGTGCTATAGTTGGTTTCACTCGAATTTAGGGTCCTTGACGCGTAAGCTATGGGTTTGTCGTTACCTATTGATCCTTGTGAAAGGATAGCACCTATAGCAAAGTTGGAAGCGTCAGTTGTCAATATAAAGTCTTTAGAAAAGTCGGGATACTGAAGTATAGGGTCATTTGTCAGTAATAATTTACATTTCTCAAAACAGTTTATGTAGTTCGTGTCATTAAACGTAATCTTAGATCCTTTTTTCAAACAGTGCGTCATAGGTTTCGTTATACGGGCAAAGTCTGGGATGAACTTTCGATAGTATCCGAGTAGGCCGAGGAAACGTTTTATTTCCGTTGCAGTTTTTGGCAACGGGAATTTTTGGATTGCAGTTATTTTGTCGGGGTTTGGCTTAATGCCGTCTTTACTAATTATATGTCCTAGGTACGCGGTCTCTAGTTTTAAAAACTCCGACTTATCCATTTGAATCTTGAAGTTCGATTCTCTCAGTCTTTTGAATACTTTCTCTAAGTTGATAATGTGTTCTTGTAACGAGACGCTAAATACGATGATGTCATCGAGATAGACTAGGCACACTACGTTTTGAAGGTCTCTAAGCACGTTATCCATTACGCGTTGGAAGGTGGATGGTGAATTTTTGAGCCCCATTGGCATTCTTAAAAATTCAAAATGGCCGTGTTCGACATTGAAGGCCGTTTTGTGGATGTCCTCTGGATTCATTTCCACCTGATAAAAGCCACTCGCAAGATCTAAGGTTGTGAAGTAGTGACAGTTGCCTAATTTGTCTAGAACGTCATTGATGTTCGGTATGGGGTATTTGTCGTCAATAGTTTTTTCGTTAACTTTTCTAAAGTCGACAACGATACGCCATTTGACTTTTCCTGATGCATCAGCTTTTTTAGGAACTACCCAAATCGGAGAGCTCCATGCTGATTGAGATGGACGTATTATACCTTGTTCCAACATCTTTGTGATTTGATCCTGAACCTCCTGTCTGTGAACGAAAGGGTACCTATATGTTTTAGTATAGACAGGCAATTCATCTGTGGTACGAATGCTGTGCTTAATTTTATTGGTGAATGTTAGAGGTTCACCTTCGAGATAGAAGACATCAGCGTATTGAGCACACAGAGATTCTAAATTGGCTCTTTCTTCAGGATTCAAATGGTCAGTACGTAAGCGCGAGAGCACTTGTGACACGCGGTTGGTCGGTTGTTGCGTGCGCGTGCACTGAGCGTTAAAAAGTTCCGCACTAACTGGTCGGTCCATAGAGAACACTACGTCATGTCTAGTGGGGTTAGCTACTTCGATATAACCGCGATTATTTTTTACAGTGGTGACGCAATCCGGTATAGTGCAGTTAGATATAGCCTGCTCTGTCACAAATACGTCACCGTCATGAAAGTTAATCGGGACTCGAATCATCTTCGATGTCTTAGCCGGTATTATTTCCTCGTATAGATTGCAGTTTCGAGAATCATACATGCGCAAGGGATTGGTAGATTGCCGTGTAACTAGAACTTTATTCTTTAGGTCGATACTAGATTCTAGTTTTTCTAATAAATCCAAACCAATTAAGCCATCAAAGAAGTCATGAAATTTATAGATAAAGAGATTTATCTCACAGTTTTCGTTAAATTCCGGAAAGCATGGTAAAGTGATAGAATATTCATTTCTAGTAGTCGCGTGAATGTTCGTGACCTCAAAAGGATCATAGTTACATGGTACATGAGAAAAGAATTTTTGTACCGATTCGGGGCTTATAAATGATTGATTTGCACCCGTATCGATAAGTAACTTAAGAGGCGGATGTTCTATCTGTATGTAAGGCAGTTGGCGTTGCGTCTGTAGATTAATTTCTATTTTGGTTTTTCGGATTTCGTGGTGGATTGAAAATCCTCATTGTCCGTAGGGACGCCATCAGTTTCCTCGACAAATGCAGGAACGTACTCTGGATTATAGGAAGGTTGTTCGTATGACGGGTCATAGTTTTGTTCACAGTATGTCGGTACGTCATAGTCAGTATAGTAACAGTTATAATAGTCGCTGTAAGGATCGTAATAGTCGTGCGAGTCTGAGAACTCATTGAAGTTCATTTCCCGAGTTTTAAAATAATTTGACGGGGGTGGATTTCCGTGTCTCGTCCAGTCATGTCCAGTCAAGGGTGGCCTATATGGCATGGGTTTCGCAACGTAGTGGCTAACACCACTCATAGGCTGAGGGCCTGCATTATGAGAGGGTTGGTAGCCCGTCCTAGGTTGAGGCATCCTAAAAACGTTGCTTTGTGGTCTATAGTTAGGCGGGGGTGCGCCAAACATTTGTTGAGTTCTAGTCGGGCCACGATTAGGAGGCATTTGGGGTCTCCAAATTTGCATTGGCCTCGGTGGCTGGAAATTCATAGGCTTAGAGGGTCCTGCAAAATTATTTAGCGTGGGTGGAAAAGTAAACGGTCGCGAGGGTGGTAATGTTACAGGCGATTGAGTGCTGAAAGAAGGTTTATTAGCATTAAATGAAGACGTAGACACCTTGCTTTCAGGTAGATAGTCGTTTCGCCGCTGTAAATATAGCGTGTTCATTTCTTCATGCACGAACTCTAAGGCCTTTTCAATTGAATCAGGTCGCATGCACCGTATTCGAGAACCTGGTGGGTCACGTAGACCTCGTAGGTATGCCTGAAGGGTAAGTTTTTTATAAAGCGCTCTTTTCGCTTCGATGGTACTCGGTACAGTTTCATGCAAACTGATGTAAGTCATTATAATGCTAAACAAGTTAAGACATTTCTCGTAAAATTCCTGAGGCGTCGCGGAGCCCTGGGTCAGGAGGGACAGATCGTTGAACAAAGAAGTCTCATCTCGTTGGTCTGCAAAATTGTTTATAAGGGCGTTTCTTATACCAATCCAATTTTCCGGAATGCCATTCGAGTTTATTGTACGGGCAGCGGGCCCAGTAACTTTATTCAAAATTCCGTTTAACAGGGCCAAATTACTTAGTTCGAATCCCGGTTCCGTTTTCATATATTGCGTCACAAGCTGGTCGCAAAGGTGAATGAAGCGGGTAAGAACGTTTGAATTCCCATCGAACTCAGGTACCAGCCGTAGGGCTTTAAATATTTGGTCGACGAGTGCGTCACACATGGTGCTGCGTTTGATCACTATTTGTCTATCTAAACTATCTATACCTACGTATTCTATATCTTCTAAAATACTATCTAGATTCCTATTAGCATCGATTTGCAATGTTCTATGTAAGTTATCTAACCTAGGGGTCCGCGATTTCCGTGGATGGAAAATTTTGGAAAATAAAAGGAACACTTAGGAAGAAACAAGGAAGCAACTCTAGTAAGATCTAGGTACTCACCAGTACATTTGTATTTCTCTGCGTGTATCGATTTCCAGATACTCCTCCCAGCTGCAGCTCTTGTAGGTTCGGATAGCCGTCGTCGGTGATCGATTCACTTGATTTTAAATTGACTATCCTACCGACTGCGCCAATTACGAAGGCCACAACCGGAGGATCCAAAAAAATACAAAAGTAATTTAAAAACTAAATTTATTTTAATTAAAAGTTACAAAATTAGTTATTAACTAGGACGTGACAATCGTTCAAAGAATGATACAAAAGTGTCGTATTCAGGTGTGGCTCCGTCCGGTGTCGGGTCCAATGCATGTGCTGCGTCGGCACCTCGTGTCGGCGTGACCTCGATCGGCGATCACGTTCCGCTGTAGCCGCGATTCTTGTACCTTGTAGGTTGTTATGAAGGTGTTGCAATGTGTGCGGATTTAGGGTTACGTATATGTGTAACAAACGCATTGTGTAATACAGGTAGATCAGACTGCAATTAATCTCTATATTGTATTATCAATAGTAGAAGATCTGTTTTATTTATATTTATACGTTCTATAAATATCAACTGACGACTTCTTTATTCATGTCTCTACCACTTATTGCAATTCTTTCAATGCCAATGTAGTTTCATAATGTTTTGTAGGTTGTTTAGACTGAAAATATGATCGGTGAGTCTTAAGTAGAGTTCACCAGCCTTCTTAAAGATTTAAACCAAAACAAAAAAGGACGACAACACAAGTTCGTACCAAACCATGAAAGATTATGATAGCTACTGTCAAAACTTGTTAAATATCGTGACATCCATATAAACTGACATTCAAATTCAAAGGACACGCAACGAGATCACTAATTTCAATTGATTAGGAATAAAGATGATGTTCACGCTACTTTGTGTTTATTAATTACATCATTTTTCTTTTATGGTAAAGGTTCTGGTCTGATATCTGACACAACCACAGATCACAGAAACAAGGGAGATATGAAAAGAGGGCGGGGCAGGTGTTGCAGCAACATGGCCAAAAACCGAACACATTGTTCGCGGCGGTTCGCAATTTTTGTATTATGTGACTGAACGCTGGTCGCGATATTGCATGTAAACAGTTTACAATGCTTTCTCTGTACTAATGAATATTCAAATGTTAAGCTTTAATACCGCGGTGGATAATATACTTATTGAAGCTAACAGAATACGTTGAATCGCGGAATACGGCCGCTGCTTGCGACACCTGGTTTTGTATCCAGCGCACGGATTGGCATCTCTCTAGATCTCTATGGACACAACCTATAACAAATCAGTAGTGCGAGTACGAAATGTTAATTGTGATATGTTATATGTATTATATGTTAATGATATTATATTTTAGTAATCATCTAAAAAAGATATCCCTCGATACAACTGACGCGGTTAGATCCGAGATAGCAACAAGACCATAGATATATACAAATCAGTTTCTCGACGTGACAAGTTTACCGTGGATCCATACTCGCACTGCAGGAACGGCGTGATCTTCAAATAAACTATCGACAACCAACAAGGCACTATATATACTTTTATTATAGACACCATAATTTCATAATAGATGATTGTAAGAACTAGGCACATGATATAGGAACGATAAAGTTTAACAGTAATATTAGAGAAGATACTATATTGAAGGCTACTTACGCAGGTACTTAGTAGCTCTTAATTAAGCATTATAATGATATACATATATATTTAATGTAATGTAAAATTTAGACAATGCAACTAAAAACAAGCCAGTAATTAAGAAAGTGTTTTCAAAGTAAAATAGATTTTAAATTCAATATAACAAAGCCATTGTCATCCATAGGTACTTACGCATCTTATAACTATTGTTCATTATTGATAGGATAACGATATATAATAAAAAATAATAAAATAAAAGATAATATAATCTGTAGTCACAGTTTCAAAGCTACCACCTATTACTAAAGTGAACGTTTGAAGCTTAATTTTGACCATAGATAATACAAAATATTTTCGTAACCTCAGTTCGACCTCTATCGCGCAACCTAACGGATATCTCCTTTCGAAAACTAATAATTCGGGGTTCGCTGGAGTTGCTTCGACTCCCTTTCGCATAATCTTCTCGGGCGATAACGCCAAATTATCGAAATACATAAACAAACATTCAAAATATAGTGAATCTTCTGACTCCCGGTGCAAATTTGTGGTGTACTTCAGCAACAGCAAACCTGGATGCCTGTAAGATAGCTCCGCCTAGTTGGTACGCAGGTAGACTAAGTATAAGAACAGGCTTTAGTACTATATCTTAGATTTACTGCCCTAGGACGGGCGTGTCTAAAGCCAACCAGTAAATAATATCTGGTGAGTCTTTCCATACTTTTCGTATTTATTTGATTGTCGAAACAAGGGGGTATCTACCCTTGTTTCGACAATCAAATAAAAAATACAGTTCATTATCATACAGCTATCGAACGTAATGAAATACAAAAACTATTATAACTATTTGAATACCACATTTCTCATATTTCAATTATGCTTTCTAATTGCCTTAAATATGAATGCGTGGTAAAGGTAAAATACAATTACACAAATAGTAAATCATTAACAAGCCCTACAGTTACTACGGCACTATAAAATGGAGTATACTCACTACACTGCGGGTAGAATAATTACACAGTTCAGATCACAGTTATACTATTTAATATTATTAATGTGAAATAGTGTTCAGAGAAGTGAGTGAGTGAGGATGTGAATAAGTAGGTATGTACAATTGTTACTTTTCGCGTTGATACATCTTCAGCTAATTTGGAGGAATTTGGAATGCAGATGGTTTATATCCACGCTTAACACAGATACTTATGTATTTTTTCATAAATTCCTGAGAGCCTTCCTGAGCCTTAATCTACTGTTGAAGTCGCGGGCAAGGACTAGTAAGTCCATAAATTCTCATGTGTGGCAATAGAAGTATCATCTATTGGATTATTAAATACTCCAATAATATAAGCATTATGTTAAAGCGTTTAATGAAGCACTTTCAATTAATTAATTTCACGGGTTTTACCTAGTTTTAGGCACATCAGCTTCGATCCTTTTTTTACGTCTCCAATACCTCAGAGCCTGAAAACCAAAGTTTCAAACCAGTTTGTGTTGCCAGTGATGGCACTGAGACATGGTCTCATTAACAAGCTCGAAGTTGCTCAACGAGCAATGGAGAGGGCTATGCTTGAGGTTTCTATGCGTGATAAGATCTAAAATGAGGAGATCCGCAGGAGAACTAAGGTCACAGACATTGCTCTCAAAATTAGCAAGTTTATTAGGCAATGGGCAGGCAACATCGCTCGCAGGACCAATAACCAATGGGGAAGAAAGGTTCTCACCTGGCGACCACGCACTGGAAGACGAAGTGTAGGCCTCGTCAAAAACCCCGGGGGATCGTAGGATGCAGGAAGCGAGTAGCCGTTCCAAGTGGCGTTCTATGAGGGAGGCCTGTGTTCAGCAGTGGACGTCTTCCGGCTGATAATGATGATGAACCACATCGAATCACTAAAATTTCACACATCGTGTATGATAAATAGGTTTATAGGTTCTGTGTTATAATAATATAGTAATTTGCAAGTTTAAAGTCACTCTTCACAGTACCAAGAGATTTTGGGTAATGTCATTACGTCAAAGCGTCAAAAAATATTATTTCCAGAAAAATACTCCTGACGTAGCGATGCCAAAATGTCCAGCAGGCCTAGACAAAATTCAAGCAGGCGTTTTCCGCACACGCTACAGACAGAACGTTCCCGGGTCCCGTCTACGAACTAAGCGTGACGTCACGTGACTTTTCCACAGGTAATGTCAACGCCATACATTTAGAAGTTCTCGTTTGGCGTTAACGTTAACAGAAACATATTTTGTCTAGGCCTGCAGTTCAATTTGTATTTATTCATTGTTACAATGTTTCACAGCTTATACAAATTCATATGTTGTAACCTTATTCCTTATTTAATAATCATGTATTTATTTAACATAAAATGATATCTTAACAATGCATTAAATAAGTCATAAAAGTATAAATACTTATATAATATTAAGTTAATAGATAATGTTTCAGTTAGAAGATTCAAACAATCCTGCACATATTAACCCCTGACCAAATGTGCCCATTATACCAGAATACTAAAACCGCTCATGACCCATTTTGTAACTTAATTTTTCATCATCAATTCATCTTTGTCGAAACAAGAAAGTAGATACAGTCCTACAAATATATATTAAATAGTAAAAATAGCTCCGTATGTAATGTAATAAAAAAAAGGTTTAAGACAAATTTGTTTATACAGGTATTCGTTCATATAGGTATAGGTTTATTAGGGTCATGACTAAAAAGTGTAGACTGACCATTATTTAATACCCAATAGTTGAGTAAGCACCGTGCTTGTGTCAATTTGGAGTAACTTCACTAAAACAGAAGTAATCTTGATGGTGTAATGAGTAATTGAAAATTGTTAATGTTGGTTTTCATATATGGAATATTATAAATATAGCATTGAAGCTCATTTTATCATATTATTATTATATTAAAACATGTTATTTTTTAAGTGCACTGTAGTCGTTTTGATAATGTAAGAGTTACATTATTTATGTGTCTTTTGTAGTTTTTAGTTTGGACTAATTGACTTAACATAATTTTTTACCACCTATTCCAATGAGCTTCTTATTTATAATGATTCCTCCTTATTTAATGTATCAAATGCTTTTTCTAAGGCCTGGACCAATAACCGTTATCTATCTTCATATCGTATTTTGATGATATTCAGTATTCTTCTTTCCTTAATCATTCCCTCATTACTGAGGATCGTGACTCTTCTGTTACTGTTTCTCTCCATCGAGTTCTGGTGCTGGCCTGATGTCGATCTGTGCTGAAAAGTATCTCCAGCTGTTCTGATACCTGATCCGTCAATCGCTTAGGGCTTCTTCCTCTTGGTCTTTTACCCAAAATTTTGCCAGTTCAGTATTGGAGACGTACAAAAACCTTTAAGGTTCTGTGCTAACATATTGATACTTTTTTCCAGTGTACTGTATTGCTTGCACCTAATGGGAGTGCCATAGTCACTCAGTGACAAAAAAGCCTTGTAAAATATACTGTTGGCTAGTTCATTACTTACGTGTTTTTTTACAATAATTGATATAAACAATCTAGCCTTTACCTAGAAGCAGTAAGTACTAATTCAGAGTGAATCAAATAGAATAAGTCATGTATTTAGAAATAATAATGTAGGTATTTAGTATAATTTATGTAGTTTTTAGTGCAGTAGAACTCTTTGTGAATGAGTTCCTCCGAGGAAGTATTGCTACCATACCTACCTATTTCCATAGCGAAGCAGTTCGCAATACTGTTTCGCCGGCACCCAAACCTTCTGGTATGACTGGAATAGGTGCCGGCGAAATTACAGGCACGTGACACTTAACAACTTAAATTATATGTCTTCTTTTATATACATATATTATACTTGTTGATATCTATACATGTATATCATATTAAAAAAGGGAAATATTTGATTGTTTGAATTGAATAAGGAGGCTCCAAAACCACTAGACCGATTTGTAAAATTGAAAAATTCTTTTACCATTAGAATCCTAAATTATCCCTCATAAACATGGGCTATATATTTAGATTTATCATCATCATATTCAATCACTACGCGGTGAAACCGCGGAGTACAGTTAGTTGATATTGTCTCTATAAAACTATAAAGCAAATATGAACGTAATTATATATTACAGCTGTGATATTCACCTACACTTATAATTTATGTCAAGGGCTTTGACTAAAGGCCAACCATTTTCAAAATAAATTCCTCATTCGTATCGTATTAGTCTTAAGCTACTTAAAAGAAGTTTATATTTACCGTATTTTATCATTAATCAAAGCGTACAGCCAACACGGTTGACACGGCCCCAAACCATTTATAAATTCACGTCTGAACGAACCGACCTTCGGTTTTAAATAGCACGGTATCGACGGGCCTCGTACGTGTAACGTTATTTAAGTATTAATATAACCGGTGCATTTGCCTTGACCTGGCCTTCACCCGCCGCCCTGCAGCGGACAGATATTAACTGTAAGTGCCTTTCACATACACCAGCTGCACAACCGACTTTCGGCTCCTGTCAGCTAACCCTAGCCTAGAAAACTTAACGTGCTGGTGACACTTCACTCTTGCTTTTGTGGATACTAAAGGGAGATAGACATTGGCTTGTTCATTTTATAGTATTTTACGTACTACAAGTGCGTACATTTTTTTCAAAATCATACTGACTATAATAAATAATAAAACCACAGTACTAATTTTGTTTTAATATCTGTGTATGAAATAAAGTTCAGGCATAGAAAGTCTATTCGTATCAGGCCCAACAAGTGGCCTAAATTACTATAATACTACGAATGATTAAAAATAATCAGGTGTTAGTAGTACGCACTACCAAGTTATCAATCATTCATTCACAAAAGCTGCTAAGTGAAATGATAAATTAACGAGCCGACGCAGTTGACGTAAGTTAAGACTTGTAGTCCAAGTCCACAAAGTACTACGTCATGATCTACGACTGCTACGAGAACGGCTACGAATTGCTACTTGTTTGAATACCTACTACAAAATCGCCCTATAAAGTCGACTAAAAGTGTTACAGAAAGTAACGCTTGTGAAAAAATATTATAATGAATTAAATACGACTTTTAGCGTGCCGCCTTGTGGATAACTTCGTTTTATGATGAAGGTCAAACAGTTTTATTCGGTTTGTTCTAGTGCTGCAGCCAATTCGAAAATTAGAACTGTACGGCAACATATAATGTACTTAGCTGAGTTAATGATATTTGGCTTTTGTTATTCACTTAATAACCAACATTTAATATGATTGTTACTCTCCCCTAACTGTAGGTTTTGAGCAGTGGCGTTGGAAGAGTTCAGTTTAATTATAAATAAACTTTGTGGGATTTCATTTGTTATCTGAACATTTCCCAAGGTAATGTAATCTTACCGTCAAGCTAACAAATACGTAGATCAAATACAAATTTATGAGGGGTTTCATTTTAATATGAGTGTATTGGAGAAAGGTTATATAATTATTTGACACACATAAACCCACCGTAGCAGACATACACACACTATAATATAAATCGTACTTAATTTACTTACAAACAAACTTTATAAATAATTTATAATTGCGCACTTCACATACGCAAGCTAATTCACTCTTTCACATACAAAATAGCTACTGCTATCACCTACGCACGTGCTTACCTATAAATACGTTACTGTTTTAAAATAAGTTCCTAGATATCCTGCTAATATAGTTACACTACTTAATAATTAATAATGTTGCTATACTTTTTACATTACCTAGGTGTGTGCTTGCCTTTCTTAATTATTATGTACTAGCTGGTGCCCGCGTCTACGTCTGCGCAGGATTAGTACTTCTAGTAGCTTATTATCTTCTCCAAGAGCATATCTATCTTTATATCAAAATGTCATAAAATATGTGCATGGTCAAACGCAATTGCTATAATAGTATTATGAGTATATGAGTAAATTTAAATACTTAGTACTCGTATATCAATCAGTAAACAATAATAATAAAATAAATTAATTCACCATGGAAAAAAATTACATTACATTTCATCACCCTTGACGGTCGCCAAACACGTCTAGTGTATCGAGCTGTCAAATTGACTTGGCTTTTGACTAAGCTACCAGAAACTGACACAAAACTTTGACAGAACTGTCATCATTACGATCTTGACGTAGGCGGAGATCTTATTATTTTGTCTATTCTGTGTCCAAGCATGTTACTCTTTTGCTCCCGCGTGGTGATGGATGAAGATTATGATGAAAAGTTTCCTATGTGTAAATCCAGCGCCTCATCTACCTCCATACCAAAATCCATCAAAAATGCCCCCGCAGTTTGAACGTGAAAGAGTAACAAAGATCATCATCATCATCGTCATCCATACTCACAAACTTTCGCGTTTATAATATTAGTAGAAAAAGCTGTACACTACACAGCTACAGTATTCAAATTCGGAGGAATCCTTGCTGTTTTTGAAAATACAGACTTGTTATCTAAGTCTAGTTTTGACAAGAACAATGGCCACTATAAATACATATTATACAGGTTAGAGTATACCTATTAGTGTTAGTGTGTACCTATGTGTGTACAAAGAACTTATAACTTGATAGATCAAGATTTATCATTAATATTTATTGACATAATATGTACAACCGCTAAACACAATTTAGTTAGACTAAACTTGATTAAAATACACGTTTTACAATCAAAGCTAACTATCTAAAACCACCTAAAATTATAGATATGTTATAAATAAAACAGCATTTAAATCACTGGACGCGGGTAGAGTGCCTGAAAAATGGTAACATTACATTGTTGAATATCCAGACTGATACTTTGTTCGAGGTAAGCGCTAGCTCTTTTGTAACCTGTATTTTAATTTTAAGTTTAATTTTATTTTATTTAAATTTGTTATTTTATTTTTTCTTGAAATAATATCATAATCATAGTCGTGTTACCTTTGCGACGACATCATCAAGCTGATAAGCAATCGATCAGCGTATAAATTCGTACACTGTATGAACAACCCATTAATAATAAATACCCAATAGTCCTTGAGGCACGGTTTAATTAATTTGTCGGTCTGGTATAGTTCACAGCTTGCGTAATACTCGACTTTGACATTACCTTCAGTTTATTTGAGCCTTTTTGAAGTATTATTTTATGGGTTTACTGGATTTTTTTCATTCAATTATATTTTCTTCAGTTAAAAACTAAGCATATTTCAATGTTACTTAAAACATACGTACATATGCACTCTAGAAAGAATTTTTATTTACATTAAACCTGCACACACACATTAAAGTGGAAAAAGTTTGAAAAGTGGAAGGAAATTAGAAAGTTATGATATTACTTCAATTCTATTTGAATACTTAGCAATTCATAGATAAAAATAGAATACTATTAGTATGGCACTGAAAACGTTACCTCTCGTTTTCACTAAGAAACAAGTTAAATACCAGTTTTATAAAAAACCTTGTCAAAACATAATTATTTCAATCAAAAATATAATTTGTGTGTAACGTAAGTGAAAACGTGTATAAATATGTAGACAACTAGGTTCACAAATAATTCATCCAAGAAGTAACATACAAGCTTTGGATGCATATATGACGAGTGTGAAGAATAAACGCAAACATTGCATAAAACTTGTAAAATACATGTATTATACCCTAGTGAAAACGAGGGATAAGAATTGTTTGTAACCAACAATTTGTTACACATTTGTACCAGATACAATACCAGTACACATACTGAAATGTATCATCACCCACACATGTATTCTTATAATTCATTGAACGTCTTAAATCACGCATTGCATTCAAGATATTCCGTATCTCCGGTAACCCTAAGCTTATTCATCGGATGCGGTATCTATCAGACGATGCATCGCCACAGGATTTAACTACGGATATTATTATACCGGTGTTGTGTTACCGGTATCCGGTCTGTTGTTTATTGTTACACACAGCCACAAAATTACTTTGCAGAGTTTCAGTTCTACCTTATTGGTATCAAACGTGTTTTCATGTAATTATAAGTCAAGCTAGTTAGTTTGTCAACGTAAATTTTTTTTATATTTCTTATGTAATAACGATTAACCTCTAAGACTGAGCGCCAAATGGCATAATCATCGCACTGTTTCGTTTGAGCTAAAGAAGGCATTATAGTTCTTGTTTTGGTAGTAGTATTTATGAGGATAGAAAATAAGATAGAGATAACCTTAAAATAACTTCTTTATAACAATAATATTATTATTATTTTCAGAAGTCTATGTAATATTTGATCATCCCTAAGGCAATATTAGAATTGTGTGATTTATGTTACAAATAACTTTCGCCCACGTAGTTATTGGTTATATCGTGTCGTGCCGTAACTTTAAGAACATCTGGATGTAAAGTTTATTATGTCCTCATCCAGGACGTGAAAACTATGTACCCAATATTAACAAAATTTTCTCACGAAATTATATATCGATTATCTTACACACACCCTCCCTAGCACGTGCTCACTGACACACACGTTCAAACTTTCATATTAATAATATTAAACTAGGATTAAATATATGTTTCTTTGTTACAGGTGTAGGAGAAGATTACAAAAATGATTATGTTTGGTAAGTAGGTGATATCCATAGATGACGTAACTTCTAATATGATTAACATAATCTACAGACAACCTACCTATATCACCACATATAGAATGGCATAACAAACCTAGATTCGATGTTACGTAAAATGGTGACGCAATATTTGCGTGAGCTGGAACAACTATTTTATATTATTGTGTCATAAATAAGTGTAAAAAGTAGAAATGTTAATTTCGTTAATTGAAAGCAAACTACGTTTTGCTTGTAATAGCGTGAACGCGTAGATACTATATTTTAGTTTAAAATATCCTTCTCAGAATTTCATAGGATACCTAAATCAACGCACAAACTAATAAAGGATATAGAAACCAAATATTATCGTTATCTAGTAACTGCTATTCTTACATAATGTGAAATATGGCTTGTTAATCTATTATAGTATTTTAACTTCAATGTTTTTAACGTAAATATATAGTATGTATGTCTTCGCTCACGATGTAGTTTGAATGTGTCATGATTTTTTTTAGTTGGAGATGGAGTTTAAGTGTAGTCCATTAATGGCCACTTTTGCTGTTATGTGGCTGAAGAATGTAAGGCTCGTGTAATATTAGCTTCGATGGATGCCAATGGAGTCGCGTGTACAGATGAATCAGTCGGGGCACACCAAGCATCACCGGCCGGAGGCTGCCTATAGAAATTGCTCGCAAGTGCTGCCTCTCGACATTCTGTAAGTATGCGTACCTTATTAAAAAAAAAACTTAATTACCTTATATATGCTGAAGCTAAACATAAGTAATCCTACTATATTATGATATTGTACATGTGAAAGTTTGGATGTATGGATCCGTGGTACTCAATTACGTAAAACCGGCTGAACGAATTTGTATGAAATTCTTGTATGAAATTCTTTTTCTTTTAAGTATGTTTCAGTTTATCCCTTTATACATTTAAAATTTATAATCTAATTGGGTCATAAACACTTTTAAAGACATTTAAGGCTTAGAAAAGTTTGGATGAATAGAGGTTTGTTACTCAATCACACAAAAACGGCTATACAGATTTGGACGAAACTTGAAATGGACACGGTTTTTAACCAGGGTTAACACATAAGCTACTTTTTATCCGTGTTTAACGGGTACTTGGCGAAGGATTACGATAACCTAATTTCACGAGGGCGAAGTCGCGCGCAGATACTGCTTTTGAATACATCCATTCAACTAGTATCGGGGTATACATAATGCGAAAAGTATATAAGCATGACAGCACTTTAATATTATTATATAAGTCTGTTTACCTATCGCATAAGTTGTTAAGCCTTCAAAGTAATATTTGAGATGTCAAATATTGACGAATATTTCATGACAGCACTTTCAAATATGCTTCTCAATAACTGCATAATATAACAAGCGACAATCAATTTAAATAAAACAAAATCAGTTAAACCAATTCAACTCAAGAATGGCTGGACCGATTTTTGTGGTCTCTGTTTTGTTGGAATTGTCTCCGCCCCAGATAGCAGAATAACAGAATATTAAAACACACACTCGAAAAATCACGAACACATAATAACAAAGAGAACTTATTTTACATACCTCATACATCTTCTATGGAACCGCTATTTAATTATATATCATGAAAGGATTGGCTGATTTGCATAAATGTTATTGATTTTGAGGCGGTACGAAGTTCGCCGGTCAGCTAATACTATCTAAATGAAACCACTCCAAGTTCAGACGATCGTTAATCGATGCTTTTGTAATTCACACACCCACACTATAAGTGAATGGTGGCATGAATAATGATTTGTAAGTTTCTGTTTCAAGTATATTCATTTAATAATAACTTTTTGTAGATAAGTTGCGTACATTTGGGGTCATGGTTCCAAAAGTAGTCTAATACTGAAGCTTTACGATCTACTTATACATATTACAACATTTTATATTATTACATATAGGTACATATAATATATACTTATATATATTACTAAATTAATAGATTTATTAAATACATAATTTGAAAAGTTTTTTTTATCACTTTACTGGGTTCAGACCTCAGTGTGCCACATGATAAGTTTTTTGTTCATTATCATGTGATGAGACTGAAAATTCTTGTGCCCGATAGAACAATCATAATCACAATCAGCCCATTTTGTTCCCAATGCTAGAACTCGAGCCTATACCTCTCAGAGAGAGGAGTTGGGCCACGCAGGCCCAGTGCGGATTGGTGGATAGGTTAGTGGCCAACCTATGTCGAAGTTTTCAGGCCGCCCGAAGCCCCTCGACATAGCCTTACAACTGTTGTCCTAAGACAAACAACCGGCGGTTAAACGTGCCCTCCGAAGCACGGAAGCGCTCGCAGTTGAATAATGCCACTAGCGGTCACCCATCGAAGTCCTGACCGCAGCAGGTGTTGCTTAACTTGTTGATCGGTTAAGATCGCCAAGTCGAGCTCCAATACGAGCGCTTCAATAGAACTAGAACAGAAATTCGATAGAACAATAGATATATATATATATATATATATATATATATATATATATATATATATATATATATATATATATATATATATATATAGTACGACGCCTGCCCATGACAGTTACAGTGTCACCCAAAGCTTAGTACTAACGATTTGCTTACTGTACTTGTCATCCCGAGGCATTGCTTTTAGAGTCTCACTCGCCCAGTAGTTTCACGTACTACAGTGCCCTTCACATAACGGCAATGCTTACCCACTATTGCTTCCCGGCAGACTATCTGACACTACGGTGGTATTATAACTCTGGAGTAAATGGAGTAAATATATCTACCCGTGGTAGTACTATACCGGTAGGTTCCCGGTAAGGAAAAAATTACTTACGACTTAAACGAAAGAAACGAAACGAACTTTATACGCGGTCCTTGAGATAATATGCTTTTCTAAGCTAAAGCGCTTCTGTGGAAGGTTGAAGGGCATTGTAGCAAGTAAAATTACCGGGCCTAAACAGCTTTGATTCGTAGTGACGAGCACAGTGTAGTGCAACGTAGAGCTCTCTCAATCTTAAAGGTTGCCCTGCAACTATTTAAGGCAGGTGTGACCTTTACCACAAACAAGAGCGAACGAGTCGATCTCGCCAATGAGTATGAAAAAAGAATAGATGTGATGTGTGTGCAGATGGTTGCCGCGGTCGGCGTTCCGCCCAGCGGAAGGCGAGCTGGCGGACTGTGTGCTCGTGGTGGGAGTGTCGCGGCCCAAGCTCGCCGCGGCCCTCCTCTCCGTCACGCTGCTCTCCCTGTTCCTCACGTTCCATGTGCTGTACGACAGTGCGCTCTACAGTATACAGGTATGAGAAAAACATATACACTGGGTCACAAAGAAGCAGGTCAGTTATCACGCGTCGAGGGTTCCGTACATTAAGAAATCATCAATCAACAATCTAACATTATTGCTCTCACTTAATGACCAACTAAATTTTGCCGCTCGAATCTAACCACGACTATTACACCAATCACAAATAATAAGTTTATAATAGTAAATACGCTTCTTTATGTATTTATTTTATGTAGTTTACATATGTACAGTTTTCAGATTTCTTCCTTTATGTGCTGTAAGACATTGCTTTTGCCAAATTTCATGATTCCAGGTCAACAGGAAGTACTCGAAAGTACACTAAGGTTTTGAAGTCCTTGCCAGTGAAATAAACGGTCATATATTTTGATCGCTTTGACTTACAAATTTGATTTTTTCACTGCTGAAAGAAGCAGTACACTCGAGTAATTGCTATAAATTTCAACTAGATACCTTTACCTATTCCTGAGAAAAGCGGTCTTGTCAGACAGACAGCTGGAAAGACGGACAACATAGTGATACTCTAAACGTTCTTTTTTTCATTTTGATGTACGGAAACCTAAAAATGCAATAACTTTTAAAATATTTCTAATAAAAACTTCTACCTACAGTTCGCATTTGCGACTAAATTATCACGCGAGACTTATTTTTTTACTTTAATATGTAATCATTCCAATAGGTAAGTACTACTGCAAATATAGCTCTCCTCCAAATGAAAAAAGATATATTAATTAAGCGTGCGTAGTTCAATTCAAATCCAAGGACGACCGAATGATTTAATACAATATGATTCCAATAAATTTCATACAAATAAATCATGAGTACCTAACAACAGTGTTCCTAGTTAAACTACTCATTTCATGTAACTAATCCACGTAAAATTATTAAATGTAAAAACAATACTACGAGGCCAGTTTTTCAAGCCATGATAGCAAGCCAGTTTTCTACTAAACTGTACTGGCTTGCTGACCCGGCTTGGAACAAGCAAGTTCCGTTTACATGAAGCTTCATTATTTTAAGCCAGTACTATTGCAGTGACTGAGGTGATCACGCGTCCAACATGAATTGCATGCGACAAAAACATACGAGTATTATTCGACTGTAGGAGCTACTTCGAAAACTGTGCCTATACGCACTAGACGAAGAAGAAGATGAATAACAAAAACGGTACGGAACAGCACCCACTTTCTTTAACTCGCTACAATTTTTTTGTACCTGAATCACGTTTATGATTATAAACGTGAAGGGTGGCGTTCCACAGACATTAATGGTCTTGGTACAGTTGTACAAACATTAAATTAATCTCCGTACTTAATTTGTGCATCTTAAAAACTCAAAAAACAAATCAGAAAAATTTATAAATTGCATGGTCCCTGCTAACTAGCCAACTGTAAACTGGCTTCGCCGGCCACATGAAGCTAGTACACAAGCCAGGATAGTAAAATCAGTGGTGGGACAGCTCTACTGGATTAAAAATAGAAATCCATCATATTAAAAACTGTCCTGGCTTGTAAACTAGCTTACTGGCTTAGTAATGAAGATAGATCTGTCTACACGAAGCCAGAAGTACTAGCTTGCTAGCTTACTGACACTAGCTTGCTATCCTGGCTTGAAAAACTAGCCTCGTGTAACCCGCGCATTAGTATATTGGACGTCATGGTACGAAATAAATGCGATTAATTTTAAGATTTTTATCAATTGTCTTTCAAATTCGTTAGCCAACAGAATTAAATTGTTGTAATAAATTTAACAATAGACTATAACATGATTTTTAATTTTTTTTCGTTTTTGTCATAAATCTCACTTTGGCGTTAGCCAAAGTTAACTCAAGTAGTTAGAGAGCTCGACCGGTAGAATTTTTCTCTTATTTTAAGGGATATATTTTCTATATATTTTTCATAAAAGTTATATGTTATCGCAGTTAATCCATGACAGATTTAAATAAAAATCTGTATTAGATTGATTGCAACAACTGGTTATCGAATAAGATGTGATTTTTTCCAAATAATTATGTGATAATCTGTCTTGGATTGATCTCAGATCGTGTTTCATTGAATAAATAGTAGGTACCTTTGCCGTAGTATGTGTAAATATTTCAATTTTATGTCAGGTTGGTAACTTAGACGTATGACTCTTTCAAATAGTCTATTTTTAAATAAAAGCTCCATCAATATTCGTTTTTGTATTAATATTTATTAATGTAGGATTACAATTCACTACCTATAAGTTTATATGTTTGCAAAATTGCCCGAGATGTAACTTCATGCTCGTTATGCTAGTCTGTCTTATGATTTCAATAATCGTCTGATTTATGTACGAATACATTTATTATATTTAATTATATTTATATTTTATTATTATATTTATATTTATTATATTTAATTATATTTAATTATATTTATTATATTTAATACATTTATTTATTTACTCAGAATTCAACTTCAGCCATATTTCCTTCACAAGCTGTCTACATTGATTGTAGGTTTGTATGGATATTGTACAAGCGTGGCATCCGGTTTATCGTGGCGTTCGTGAGCGTGGGCGGGCCAGACCCAGCCTTAGTACACTTGAATAGAGAAAACTATATTTCAACAGTGTAGGGCGTTTTGAACTAAAAATAGTAATCACTAGGTATTCAAATAGGGCACCGTGCACCTTACAGTAATTGTGTACTCAACTTACAAAGTCAATACCATCATATATCGATAGGTATGACCTTAATGTATATCATCTTTTCATATACGAACCCGATGTAATAATGTCATTATTTTTTTTAATTATGAATTTCAAATCGTGTAAATTATAGATAAGTATATACCAAACAAAATAATTTGACAATTGAGAATATTTTTAGTAAGTTTATGCTGTACAATAAATACAGAATAATTAGTGTTCTGTGTACTGTTTTATAAACAGTACACAAAACCAATTCAAAAACTGCTAATTCGTTAATCTAATTAAATGGACACAGGTCATTTGCATTCTCAATTTTTCTATTACGCATACCTACAAGGTAACGTCGAACAAAATCCAGGCTATATCTTTAGCACTGGTACTATCCTGTTGAAATTGAAAAACTGAACCGAAATTTCAAATGCGCCAATATCTAATTCTAACAATCGGTCGTACACCCATTGGCAGACATACCTACAATGTCATTGTTACTATTACATTATTTCGGTCACAAGAGCCAAATGACTGACTCAGAAATTCAGGCAAATCAAGACAGGTATGTAGACTGCTACAATTAAGCTGTAATGTGCTTCCGATGGCGTAAATCCTTCGAACCATGCAAGTGCCTAGAAAGTTACAGTCTGCTTCCGGTTTGTTGAACCGAGTGGGTGCACGGGGCGTGACGACATTACCTATACATCTACGGGAGCGCTATAGAGCTTATGGATATTTAATTTTACTACTAACAAAGCATTCGCACTATAGGCATTTACTAATATAAAATTAGTTTTTAAACAAGAAGAGTAATTGCGACGCCGCTCCGAGTTATGTTTTAAATCAACCTTATTTGGAACATATAGGCTTATGGTAATAATCAACACAACATATACTTAGTATTTTTTTCACATACATCTAGTAAGTATATGAGAATGTTAATCATCAATTCAACAAGCTTCAACTGAGTAACGCTTGTATTCTTAGTTACAAGTCACTAGTGTTTATTTTTGTCTTACTAGAATCTTGAATTTTTTTCAACGTTGAAGTCACAACCAAAGTATAAAATAAATAATGATCAATGAATTTACTGTTTTTTCCAAACTACTTTATAGCAAATTCTTTCCTCTCCAACTAGCGACTTTATTTACACCATCAAGATTATTTTCAGAGCTAAAATGACCTGTCACCATGAGAAAAGTGGGAGCTGAGTACCATCTAAAACCCGCCTTAAAATGTCAGATTGCAAACAATCCAGTTACACCCTACCCCACCCATTGCGACCCTGTAATCGTAATTAATGTTTCGAAGATAACACGACAGCCGCGCCACCCTTCTTTATGACACCCTTTTACACTTGTACCTTTCGCGGAATAACGGCCGTTTTACGACGCCAACTACAACTGACTGGGTGTAATGCGTGCGTGTAAACGCAGCTCTAGACACTGTTTTACGGATGCGTGATAATTATTCTATAGTAATAACCATGGCTATGGAGTTAACTGTTTTCTAATTCGAGATAAACACGCATAGATGAATCATGGGTTAGACATGTACCATAAGTAAACTAATGGTTTTAAAGAGCCCACCGTGCTCTGTGATATTAATTTTTCTACATGTATTTCCTTTTTATCACTAAATTCCTGCTTCACATACTCTTAATAATCTCTATCCTTCAGATAAGTTTTATTTTTATTTTTACCATTCAGAATGGTTTATCGATAACTATATCAGCTATAAAAAAGATATTCGAAAATTTATAAAGATTGTTATTAACTTTTATACTTTCTTTCCCAGAAAAATATTCCTGTGGGTTAGGCACTAATAGATAGTCATAGTTCACAGGGTGCTATTAGTAATACGAGTAATTGCAGACGTTATTTTGAACACCTTGAGACCACTTTGTGAATGCAGCCTTCATGAAGGTACAACAGAACACATTTTGTTGAAGCTGTTCGAGATTGCGGTATTCTTTGTACGATGTCAAGTTCAAGTTACCATCACGATCTCGCCCCATTAATCTGAGTTTTCTTTACTTTACCCTCTTTTATTCTTTATATTAGTATGTTTAGTGTTAATAACAAAATCAAATTGAAATACACATACAATATACAAACATTATGTTGTTACGTTGTAGCGTTCCGTTTTGTGATACGAGTATTTTTTCAGATTTAGTATTTTTAAAAGCACAATTGTTAGATGGTTCTGACCTAACACTACTGATCATCTCATTATATACCAATTATAAGTACAGTATAATAAAAAAAATAAAAGTAATAATGTTTAGCGCAGGTGGAACCGCGAGGCAAAAAGCATGATTTTTATTTAATTTGAATATTTTAACACGTACAATGTATTTTAATTGCGAAAGTACCTATGTTTGTTTTTATGGATAGATATTTGTAAATCGTTCAAACCGATTGTAAATTGCAGGATGGGGTTATACCAGTTCTAACAGAAGAAGATAATTTATTCTTTCTATATAGGTAGGTCCATTCGGTAGTACGGTCGCAGTCGTTAGAGAGAGAGCCCCTCGACATTCACAGATAGTTTACGTGTGGCTCTTTAGTCGCAGCGACTTCGATCGAAACTGTTGGTCAATTAAGTTAATTATAGAATAAATTAGTTCTGTTGTTACGTCAGAAATGGCGTAATCAACATCGATTATGGCTGACATTAAGACATACATGTAATGATAATCTAGAACAACATAAAGCATACTTTTATACCGGCACAATGTTTCTGTGACATAGTAAACTTCCGCGTGGGAAGCTTAGCTAATCTATACATATAAAAATGAACCCCTATTTCTCCTGGTCACGCTATAACTTGGGAACGGATGAAAAAATCTTGGTACCTAATTATTTTTTTGTTGACGGTTTTATGAACTAAAAAAACCAAGACAAAATGGGAGGTTATGGCGAGGCCGAAGGCCGTGCCTACTACGCTAACAAAGTCGTGGGCAGTCGATAGTAATCTATAAGAACCAAATAGTTATAAAGAATTACGTTAAGTAAAACTCGTTGAATGGTATGATGTTAGTCTACCTGACGCGCGTTTACTGCCCTTCAAACATCAAAAACATTTACCGCAGTTTCGTCTTATGAAACTCTGCAAATATGTGCATGCGTAAAGTGGTTTGTAGTTTGCAATGCAAATCCCCTGCAACCTCAATATGTATTTTTTCATAATAGTATACCTACCTTCACCGGCATAGTATATGTATTAATAGGTGTCGGACATTATGGAAGGAGTATTTTGATGAGCGATCCCGAGAAAAAGGAATTTGGTTTAAAACAATACAGCCGATGCCTCTAAACTCCCCATGGATTGATAATAGTAAGCTAAGTAGGCAGGATCTAGTTCTATTGCTTCGACTGCGGAGCGGACACATTCCACTAAATAAATTCGGTCATCTGATGCGTAAGGTTAATTCACCATTGTGTAGCGCATGTAACGTTGTGGAAGACGCATACCATATATTGATGGAATGTGTCCGTAACGAGGGACCTAGACAGATAATATTTCGTGACAGTTCCATTGGCTTATGCAATACCTATCTATCGTGCCCACATTCTGAACAAGTCAAAATGATACTAGAGTTAGTTAAACATGGTCTTAAGCGTAGGGATTAACTATGTAACATAATCATATTATTATGTAATGTGTTATTTTTGTGTTTGTTTGATACTGATATTGCCATACAGAGCGACATATTCGCCATAGCGAAAAAGCTCTTTAAATAAAGAAAAAAAAAAAAAATTATACTTGTATAGTGTGTTACACTCCATTTAATCATCATCTCTGCCGTAGGACGTCTACTGCTAAACATATGCCTCCCCCATTATTTTTCAAAAGGACCGGTTGACACTCCATTCAATTTGATGAAATCAATTTATCATCAAGTTACATTGTAATGGCCTACTTTAAGTAAATTAATTTTACAAACAGACAATTCACATCGATCAAAAACATTAAATATTAATCAACTTGTTACGCGCCGTTGCTGTCGATACGAATTGATTGTACAAATATTTAAAGTGAAATTAAATTGTGTTATCATTACAGAAATTAATCCAAGTCAGATGTTACAGGGTTTCACGTCAAAACTTGGAAGAATGAACTACGTCACAGCAACATAATTAGAATATTAAAATGTCTATTTATAACACTGCTTGTTAATTCTGAATTACTTCATAAAATAATGAATTTTCTGTTACAAAGTAAAAACTTCACGACCTATTTGAATAAACATCAAACAACGTAGCACAAAAACAAAATATTAAACCAAATGCTGAATGAAAAAAACCATAACATTGGTTTGGTTTTTTTGCTGTCCCAGAAAGTGAGTGCTGGTTTTTCGGACGTCTAAAAACAACTCATTATCATGTATATTATCATCTGCACGTACAGCACTACAACAATACTTTCTTATTAAAGTTCTTGGAGCGCGCAGCCCCGAGTAGATAGATAGATTTTACTTACTTTGCTCTTATACAGAAGCAGTTTGAGAAATCAGTCCACACAGTTGTTGTCTGTACTGCACTGACATAAATACATGATAAACTGACATTCGACGTGACAGTAATCCGAATAGATAATACTCCGATGCGATAATGGTTGCAACCCCGTGTAGGTGTCGGTATCAGGCCAGCATCAATCACTATTTGTGGTAGTGGTTGACTATCCCATACTGCTCTACAGTTATCCGTGTGAATCAAACGCAATTTGGTTGGAAGTGTCTCTTTGTTTTAGTGACCAAAGCTAAATTGAAAACCACATGTAAAATATATACTAATCGTATTCATTGAGCTCTTCTATTATTTTGAAAATTATGCTCATGAGGTTTTTGTTGTTTTAGTGTCCACAATGAATAACGCTTTGAACGCCTTAGCGATATTCTAAACACGTAAAATGAAATCTTATTTTAACGTTCTATGTATGTTTGTATTTATTTTATGATTTGCAAGTGAAATTTGTACATACTAATAAGCAAACAAACATTTTAAATAAATACTTAAAAGTTGTGGTGGTACACCTCAGTAGAATACGAGGTTATCTACGGGTATGAGTAATTTTATTGCTCCAGCAATACTCTCTAGTTATCATAAAGTTAAAATTTCGTTGGTTACTGAACTTTCTTCAAAGTTCGAAATTCTATTAATTAATTTAAAACACGATTTTAAGGCTTGCACGGCCCGCACATCAAAATAACTCTTAAAGATGGTGCTTCATGAATAAAAGCCCGGTTTTGAAGAAATTCAGATCAAAACTAAGTTTAGTTAACTAATAAAATTTTTTCAAAGAATAAATAGTTTGATTAAATAATAATAAAATTATTTTCTATGCTACGAAGAAATAATGTCAGGAAGCATAACTCAGAACAAATTCCACACAAAAAGTGGTCCTTCAAACTAAAACGACGTATGATTCCAAATACGAATTACTTCAGAGGTTACAAATAGGCATGTTCGGTGATTGGTTTAAATTTCAGAAGAAAAACAAGGATTGTCCAACGCGCGTACTGCAACGTCTACTATGACAGCTGAGTCATACTCGTAGCGGCGTGAACGATGTTATTGATTTAGCACGACTATTATTGGATCATTTTTTATAATATCATTAGAATAAATCATATTAGTAGGTATATAGTAGGTATAACTACTAGAATGTAAATGTAACAGAAGTGTTTACGCCTTGAAAACAAACTAATTTGAAGTAATAAGAGTAGAAACTCAAGGCCTTAGCGTTCACTTCTCAGCCAATTTGTTAGGACTCTCGAGGAAATTCTCTTTACTTTTATTATACCTTTCTCGCGCAGTTGCTACCTTGGTAACATTACTTATATAACAACATGAGAGTAAGTAAGCGTAGCTAAAGTACGAGTTTCAATGAAGTCTTTTAAAGTGCTCGCACGTATCTACATACAAGGTTTGACTTAATAAGTAATGAAGTTATGAAGCTTCCGAATAAGTACGGAACCAATATAGGTGTTGAGCTTGAAGCTGAAATGTCTATTATTGTAAGCCTACGAATCATTATAATTTACGGTTTACCTAGTGATAAGAATATGAATATTCAAAAAAAAAATATTCCGCAATGCAATGACGAAAGCAATTTTTCGGTTTCCCCTAACCCTAATTTGAGAGAAACGCTAGAGGCTCTTACTTGTTCTCTTAATAGCTTCCTAACACAGCAATAGTAATATCGAATTTGGGGTTTAATTATTCTCTATTTTAAAATTATTCATTATTCTCGGAACACCATAATACTGATGAGACTAGCTTTGATATAAACCTACTCTTCACAAAGACATGACGTGACGTGAAACTATTCGTAGTAAAATCATAAACGGGTCTAAGTTGTTACATTTATCATTAACGTATTGAGCAAGCAACCCATGTTACTGTTTAATACTTTTTAGGGTGCTATCAGGCAGCGAGCGGTGACGCGTTCACGTGGTCAGTTTTGCGTTCGTTGTGTTGTATTACGTTACATAGATATAGCCAAACACGAAGCGTTCTGACCGCGTCGGTCAACTGTGGGTAGTCTGTGGGTATATTTATGGAACGTAATACAACACAACGAACGCAAAACTGACCACGTGAACGCGTCACCGCTCGCTGCCTGATAGCACCCTAAAAAGTATTAAACAAACAACGAACCCAAAACTGACCACGTGGACACTTGAACGCGTGACCGCTCGCTGTCTGATAGCTCCCTTAATGAGTAGGAAATACAATTGTATATTATGTATGCTGCTTAAAACTTTAACTATATCTGATAATATGTAGTTAAATCTGAGTTCGTTTCACTGTTCACAGTGACTTAATCGAAATACAATGTACATATTGGGCAATAACTTATCATTGCCATCCAGCGTTGCAATGCTGCCAGCGTTTCGGCCACTTTACCCCCGACCATGGGGCTTAGATTAGTTTTATTTATACTTTTAATAA
Organism: Selenia dentaria; assembly: GCA_917880725.1. NCBI lineage: Eukaryota > Metazoa > Arthropoda > Insecta > Lepidoptera > Geometridae > Selenia > Selenia dentaria. The sequence continues at coordinate 19,037,381 of OU862878.1, forward strand.
AATATTAATAACATGTTCATTCACATATTTATTTTCTAAATAAATTAATCTCCAATATTAAAACAATCTAAAATGAATTATCTGTCAACTGAGCTATCGGTTCCTACGAACTACAAGTTCACAATTTCCTTTAGTTTATTAAATATTTAAGTTATACAAAGATGAAATTACTGTTGACAAATATTAACTTCATATACCAGGATAGTTTTAAATTTTTTGATGTCTAGCAAACATTAATTTTGTGTAAATATTTATGAGAGCTTAATTCGCATGAATCAAAAGAAAATAGCGTGTCTGAACTTTCTAAAAGTCCGTGAATTGACTGAATGGCGCACCAAATTATTATACTTTATGGGAGCCTTTGTTATATAAATTTATCTATTCATTGTGAATGCATAGTTTAGTTCTTAAGTAATTAAGGCACGTATTTCTTACGATAATAGTATACAATATAAAACACTACTTAAGAATCAAATTATCATTCAAAATAGTTCTTTATTTAGCAGCTTGTGTGGCTTTCTATTTATAATCCTTTGCACTTTTCCTCTCTTTGGACTCGATTATTTTTTATTTCATTTTATACATTTGAAATAATCGAATCATTTGCATAATGTAAAGATCATAGATAATTACAATCTTACCGAAATAAATGATTTGTTGTTTTTTTTAACTTAGGCCGCCAGTATGGCATCAGCAGCAAGCGAGAGCCGCAAGCTCCTTGCAAACCAAGAAACTAATGCTAGAACCATTAACCATCCCATGGCGTTAAGAAAACGACTTCGACCGCCTCGGCAGCCGCGACCAGCACGCAGACTACCACAGGTAACAAATAGTACCTACACAGAAACGAAGACAACTCTGGTTTTTTAATGCAATTTAGTGACGAGACAGGCAAGTCATGCACCTTATGGTAAACATTCTTGCCCATGACAACTGCAGTGCCACCTAGAGCTTGGAACTGCACTTTTGCGTAGAACTGCACTGTGATTGGTTTTTGAGTCTCTTTCGCCCAGTAATTTCAGTTACTGCAGTGCCCTTCGCACCCTGACACAGTACTATTTGCGAGGATTGCTTCGAGGTAGCATATCTGGCATTGCGGTGGTGTCAACCAAGGTGACACCATAAGAGGCCTACCACCTAGTAACTCGAGTTTCCTCGCCTCTTACTGTTATCCCGATGACGTGAGGGAGTATTTGTTAACTCCGTCCGTCCCCGTATGGCTATTGCTGTCCCATTCGGTGGCGCTGTAAATGCCGGTAGAGGCAAACATCGCTTAGCCCGTTTGAAAATAAACAAAATGGAAAAATCTCTGCAGGATTTTTACAGATAATTTTACAAATAATATATAGATAATTAAGATAAAGTTTTAAATGATAAAATTAAAAAAAAATATATTTATGTAGAACAAAACTTGTGTGTACAAAAAAGAACGTTTGACTAAGGTGTGTATGTCCTAACAGTTAGATCATCGAATTACAGATCGTTGAAATGAAACAGACGGTATTTTTCGTATTTTCATAAACAGCCGTGCGATTCTGTAATGATTGGTCGATGTGCTCATCAACGAGCTCACCGTTCACAAACATTTTATGATATATCGCCCTTATACACAAGGTTGATTTTCCAACGTTTGTCATCTCGTCATTTGTTTCACGAATGTTGTCAAAGATGCAACGATGTTTGCTCTTAGAAAATCGCACGGCAGATTAATTTCACTATGATGACGTTTTGACATATTCATTTGCATCTACACAGCGGCGGCGGAAATGTCTTTGGATATTTTTGCCAATTGATTACAGAACGACAATATAGAACACCGCTTAATGTTTAAAAACTATACACAAAAGCAGAGGCACGTCATAAAGTATGTAGAGAACATTTCTCCAGTTACAGTTGCCAACCGATATCATTTTGAAATGATGATAACCCAGTGGTAATGAGGGTTAGTCAATGTTGACAGCTGCTGCATCAATCCGTACCTCAGGTTTGCAAACCTGTCGCTAAGCATTTACCGGTTATGCTAGATCTGGTGTGATATAATTGTTTATCAAGTGTTAAAAACATGCATTGTGGTAACCTTCCAAGTGGCACTAGCTTTTAGGCTAGAAAACAGAAATAGAACTATATACGTTTATAAATCTGCCTTTATAAAATTGAATATGAATAGTGGAAATACTATTCTACTACAGCACTAAATTATATGTTCTGTACATATTATTCACAAACAGGCATCTTTCACGGAGTACCTCTCACAAATTATGTGGTGATGTGCCCAATAACATCTTCCAAGAAGTGTTAAGTAGCTTTTTAACGTAAATAACGCTAATACGTAAAAACTTTCGGTTCCTTTCTATATAATTCATTTATTTTTAAGTAAAACAATATGTAACAGAAAAGAGTACAACATAAAACAAAACAATACGTACGTGCACACGTAAAACAAAAATAAAAGTCACTTTGTCGCCCATTGCGCTGACGGCTACGAGAACATTACTTTCAAAGCTTTATTGTTCTTTTTATACGACAGGCTTTGATCATCGGCGTTCGGAAGTGCGGAACCAGAGCCCTCTTGGAAATGTTATACCTTCATCCAATGGTGCAGAAAGCTTCAGGCGAAGTCCATTTTTTTGACCGAGACGAAAACTACGCAATGGGATTGGAATGGTACAGAAGCAAAATGCCACTGTCCTTCAAAGGCCAGATCACGATCGAAAAGAGCCCGAGTTACTTCGTTACTCCCGAGGTGAGCCTTGAAAGTTTGTTGTTCTTTTTCGATCTACTTTGTACAGCTACTGGATTGGAGTTATATAGTTTTCCGTCGCGTCGCAAAAGTTATTTTACTCGTTCAAGGCAAACAGTTGATTAGGTTTTGTCATGCATTCCGTTGCGTGATTCCACTAAAACAATATGAATCTGTACGTAGCACTGATATTGAACGACACTGAAAATAGATGCAACTCGCGTAGTTTATTTTCTAGCTTTTGCTTTTCCAACTGACTTATTGCCATTGTAATGCAAAGAAAGCATACGAGGCGATTAATGTCACGTGTAAAAATGGAACGGAGCCACCGAAATATCAACTTTTTGTGACTTTGGAAACTGTTGAGTTCAAGAAGGTTAATCGACGTCTAGTTAAAAAAACAATGTAAGCAATCACAGAACTTTCTCTATTATAACTTTTAACAATAGATATTCAGTTATATTTTCGTAGTCGTAAAGAAGTATTTAAATTGTATTTTAATTTAAGTATAACAGTAAAGCAATGAATAACAAAAGGTTTTGAAACCTTCAGAGAAATTAATCAATTGAGCGCCAAAGAAATATGTTCAGTAGATTCTCGAACTGAGTTAGATTTTTTAACCAAGTGATGAAACTGTTTTTGACCCCGCGCTTTCTTCACTATACGCTCATCACCTTTCAGTGGCATTAATACTTTATTTACGTCATTATAACCTCTGTTGTACGTGAAATCACCTGCTCAGACCATAAACCATTTATTTATTGTTACCTCAGGTACCAGAACGAGTGCGAGCCATGAATTCCTCAGTACGCCTGCTTCTAATAGTTCGAGAGCCAGTTACCCGTGCTATATCTGACTACACGCAACTCCGAAGCCGTGCCACTCCGTCTGCTCCGGCCTACCCTCAAGCCTCCGGCCATCCCCTTCCTGATGCTACGAAGCCATTTGAGCATCTCGCTATTTCCGCCGACGGTTCTATCAATGTTGCTTACAGGTAAGTTAAATAAACATACGGAAAATATTAAAAATAAATAACATACGCTAGTCATGTAGTGTTGACAAACGACACACCAATGTCGGATTCAGCAAATCTTCAGACAATATCTACAAAGATAACAATTGCTCTAGAAAATTACCATTTTATTTAAATAAATAAATTAATCATAAAATCTGTATTAGCAACACAAATTAATTTGTCTTTTTAAAAATATATCTATTGGCTGTATAGGTTAGTATCTGTATATGTATTTTATTGGCTATCATAATGAAGTGTAACCTTTAAAGACATGGGACATGAAACACTTTTTTAGCAATATACGAGTATATATAATAGGGAACCAAAAGTAGGCAATTTGTTCCCTTATTTTGGACGGTCAACATTCTATTGTGCCGCCCACGTTTGCCAACTACAGAAACAGGATTGTTCACGTGTAAATATTTAACGAGGAGGTTTGTTTACATCCTTCCTTACTTGTGCGAAGAATATAAAACAACATATTTTTAAGGCATCCAGGTGGTCAAATCTTGCTTCAATACAACGCCATTGTGTAACATGAAATGGTTAAAAATAACACCTTAAAATTATGGAAATTAAAAAAGGTTGGAACCATATTAAATTTACTTCAGTAATTTGCGTCTTTCAAAAGGTGTCTATAACTTGAAACTTAGTAAATACATGCATCTATGATATATTTTAATTATGTAGTCTACGGGACTTTGTACCACAGACCTTAATACTTTGGTATTGTCGTAACATGGTTTAATAGCATTACGGTCGTATTAAAATATAAAATCACATTTAATAGATCACTTTAGTAATTTTGCTGATAGCTATTTGATATTGTATTTCACAATATAGGTACGAGGCACTTTGATCTTTTATGAACCAGAAAACTGGCTTGTTATTCTAAATATGTTTGAGGAGAATTAGTTCTTGTTGCATCATTTGTTTTGCAGACTATTTGCACTAAGTAAGAACACGTCTGTAAATGATATATAATATTGATGATGTATAACAGTAGTTAATCAGGTATCTCCTGAAAAAAACTAATCAAATTCCATTCCAAGGTGTTTACCTCATTTCATTCCTATTTCGCAAAATCCTTTCTTATTCCGCGTTGATATGAATTATGTTCTGCCTCGATTTAAAATTCCGACCATAGATAAGCGGCGTGGTACGGGCGATAATCTGTATATCATGACTTGTTTTATTATAAATTTACAAATACCTAAATGAATAGGTAGATATATAGCCACTCATATATTGTAAATTCCATTTCGATAATTAGCCGAAACAAACAGACATACAAAATTCAAAGTTGTTTTTTGTTGTAAGTATAAAGTCATAAACTTTCTGTGCATTTAATAAAAAGCAGTTAGTTTGACAATACAAACAGACGTTACAATTTTATATATTTGCATAGATATACTCTCCCTATTCACTATGTGCGCATTTCTATGGTATGTATCACTGTCTGTTATTTAGTAAATTTAGTGTATTGAGTACTGTGTACCTATTTAGCAAACCCGTTTTTCTGTTTACGTGAACGTTTAGCATGTGTAATCACAGTTTTATTTAGCTAAAAAAATTGCAGGTAGACTGCTGCTGCTGTCCTACAAAATAATAGTAATCATTCAAGAAGCGGCCTTATTGTCTATCTTTACGGAAAATGGAAATGGGCTTCATTTTGACATTTGTATCTTATTCTGGGTGAAACCCTGCAAGCCGATTGGCTGGAATTATCAAAAGAAATGAGAATGGAGTGACATTTCAGGATCCCATTCTGGGAGTAACCCTGCAAGCCGATTGGCTGGAACCATCAAAGGGAATGAGAATGAAGTGACATTTCAGGATCCCATCCTGGGCGAAACCCAGCAAGCCGATTGGCTGGAACCATCAAAGGGAATGAGAATGAAGTGACATTTCAGGTTCCCATTCTGGGCGAAACCCTGCAAGCCGATTGGCTGGAACCATCAAAGGGAACGAGAATGAAGTGACATTGCAGGATCCCATCCTGGGCGAAACCCTGCAAGCCCATTGGCTGAAACCATCAAAGGGAATGAGAATGAAGTGACATTTCAGGATCCCATTCTGGGCGAAACCCTGCAAGCCGATTGGCTGGAACCATCAAAGGGAATGAGAATGAAGTGACATTTCAGGTTCCCATTCTGGGCGAAACCCTGCAAGCCCATTGGCTGGAACCATCAAAGGGAATGAGAATGAAGTGACATTTCAGGTTCCCATTCTGGGCGAAACCCTGCAAGCCCATTGGCTGCAACCATCAAAGGGAATGAGAATGAAGTGATGTTTGATTCTCATTCAAGTTAGACAATAAAACGGCAGGTCGATATTGTTATCCACTCAAATTTTAGATTTACAGTCGAGTTAGTGATATAAGAAAAGTCACATACTTTCGTATTGATGTTACAACCTTTTATAATTTGACACGGATTGTCGTACGTAGACACGGGTTCGAATCCTGACCGAGGATGTTTTATTTTCTCTCAAAAATTGCAATATTCAATTTCGCCAAGTAGGGGTTAGTGATTCTAGAATCATATATCAAAATTATGGTCTTATAAATTTGGTCTCGTAGTCAAAATTCAACCAAGTATCAAACATTTTTTTTGTCTCGCAGGCCAATAGCCATATCCCTGTACCACTCGTACTTGCACCGCTGGCTGGAGGTGTTCCCTCGAGAGCAGATCCTGGTGGTGAATGGTGACCTCCTGATTGAAGATCCTGTGCCGCAGCTCCGACGCATAGAGAAGTTCCTCGGCCTTGAACACAAGATTGGTAAATACTACAAAAGTTTTTTTGGTCTTTATACAATTTTGACATCGATACAAATTTGATTTTTAAAATAACAGAATAAAACGAAACTGTATACGTCCAGTTCTTTTTTATATTAATGAGCATAACTCAAAAATGTTTAACCTAACTTTGATGAAATTCAAATGGTGACCCCATTCCAATTCCATCATTTCCATCATTCCATACCATTCAATTAAGAAAAATATGTTATGGGCTGGCGTAGATCTTAAAAACAGGAACTATGTTTTTCCTAAACTCCTATTCATATTCCTATCATATATATACTATACTAGCTGACCCGCCAGCGGCTTTGCTCGCGTGGCCTCGCGGGATATGGTAATTACATATTTCAATGGGCCATATTTCAATTAGGGGTCGAATTTCACAAAATCCCATCTTATTGAGTACATAGGTCCAAAAAAGAACCCCCATGCAAAATTTTAAACTTTTAGAACTCGCAGTAACGAAGTTTCATACAAACTATCAACCCCAAAAAAACCCCTTAGGGGTTGAATTTCATAAAATCCCGTCCTAAAAAGAACCCGTATGCAAAAATTGAAATTCATAGCACTTGTAGTTTCTGAGATTTCGTGATGAGTGAGTGAACTTTCGCTTTTATATACAGGGTGTTTGGTAGAGGGACCGACAAACCAAATGAGCGAGTTCTGGGGACCACTTGGAGAATACAAGTTGGCCAAAAAACGCGCACGCTCATTTGGTTTGTCGGTCCCTCTACCAAACACCCAATATATAATATTTAAGATACATTTTCCCAACAGGAAGGAGAAACTTCTATTTCAACGAAACCAAAGGATTTTACTGTCTTCGTAACGACACTACGGACAAGTGTCTCAGAGAGACGAAAGGCCGGAAACATCCTCGAGTGGACCCTGCTGTAGTCACCAAGTTAAGAAAATTCTTCATCCAGCATAATCAGAGGTTCTACGATCTAGTAGGCGAAGACCTCGGCTGGCCTGAAGATTAAAATAATCAATTGACCACTATCAATGGTTCAATCGATAGAAATCGTTATGTGATCAAACGTACATATCAATCTACTACTTATACATATCGAAACATATCACTAGTATGTAATTTTTTTAAATCGTTTATGTATACATTAGCATAAACAATTAATAGTTATAAGAGATTTTATTTACGAAACTGTTTGAAATCATTTCGTATATTTTTAATTTTGCTGAGTTTATTAGAAGAATTGTAAGTATAAGGCGGTTGGTGATTAACTTTGAGAGGGAACAAGAAATTAATCGTTGGATATTTCTATTTAATTGATGTTGATTATAGAGTAATATTATTCAATATTTGAAAATTTCTAATCACTGGCAATCATTGTGCACTGATTTCATAGACCGACCCACTGGAACCCTGAGCAATATATTTTTATATATAATTAAGTATTGTATTAAATTATACAGTGTTTATTATACAGATATGAATTTTTAACTATTTGTGATAATTTTGTTTTATAGGAATAGTAAATTTTATAGATATAAGGTGAACAAGTATGAGTGTCGTAACATTTCGCTTTCTACTTTAGATATGTAATTTCGGCCGTATATTGTGACTTTTGTAAAATTTACGTTTATTAGTAATTGTGATTTTTCTGATTCTAGATTGTACTTATAATTCTTATAAAATAACATAGATTTATCAATAAATAGCAATTTAACGATGACATATCAAAACGTTGTCTTCTAGATGTAGTTAAATGATTTCAATTTATTGATATCTAAACAAATTCAACTTATAAGGAGTGTCTGTAGCTGTATCTCACTAACTTATTCTGATATCAAAGAGTGATAATTTACGTTGTAGTCGTGTACCAAAAATTAAATTCAGGAAATTAAATATAAATTTAAACATGGAGAGATTACGATATGAATTCGACGCGGGTTTTAGAAGTATTCTATTTAAGTGTAACGTCCAAGACTGAAGAGTTAGTTGAATAAGTCGTAAGTAATACCTACTTAGCATAAAATGTCCATAGGTAATACATGTGACGGCGTTCCCTGAACATCATAACCAACTGCATAATTTAATATCGACGGCAAAAACTTGGTATTTTATGAAAGTGCTTGTTTGTAAGTAAGTAGACAATTTGCTTCCAAATCACAATTTCAGAGTCAACGAATATTTATATGTTTTTATGAACCCTAACATGTAAGTGCACTCTTAAAAGTTTTACTCAATGATGATAATGTTGGACAGCAAAAAGATAATATTGTATCTACGTATAGGATCTAGCCTTTGCGAAAAACTTATTACAATTCGTTGAAATACCTGAAATTTCAAAGGGTATCTTAAAGGATACGAAATAGCCAATAGGTCGGTAATGGACGACCCGTGTCATTCTTATTATGCGTAATATTTTATTGCAAAAAATACTTTTAATATTTTGAGCCTGATTCAAGGTGAAATGGTTCCCTTTTCGGCCCAATTTCACTTATCAACCGTACTTTTCAAGTTCCCATTAGCCAAATAACTATTTTCTGACAGAAAACGTTACGTACTTTGATTCTGTTGACGATTTCAACTAATTGTGATAACATAAGAATATCAAGCATATCAAAAACTAGTTAAGTTTATTTTAAGGTTTCTCATTCATAAATTAAATATCTAAGAAATATTTTAAGTGATTCTCTAGTTAATTAGATAATATTTTAATCACTGTTAAATGTTGTGCACGTTCGTAAGACGTAGTTAAAATTTTGAATAGGGCAATAATTTTTATAGTATGTTTTAGGTATCATAAACTTTGTTTCAATTAATTTTAGATGATTCCAGAATACCAAATTAAGACTTTAATTATTTGACACTTCATGTACTTACTCGTATCTACATGTTTTAATCTCGTTATAGTTTATTTATATTTTAATATACATTTTTAGTAGTCATTAAAATCTACAAAGTATTATCTTTAATCTTAATGTTACCTTAAAATCATGTAAATATCTTCTTAAATCCTTTCAATAAGTTACCATTGTACCTACAACTTCAATAAAATACGAAGCAAGAAATACAATATCGCTTTATTATGTCCCTTTTGACCCCTCTTGTAAAAAGGAAAGTCGTGAAGCTTCCTTTTATTTACACTCCATTGTTTTTATCTCTGTAAAGATAATTACCTACAGCGGTTTATAGCCGTCGTTCGCTCTGGTTCGTTAAATAATTACCTGAAAGTTGAAAGAAACAAAGAAGTTGGTAAGTACGGAAACATTGAGAAGGTGACCTTTGTCTGCGCTCTACGTCACCACTATCGCTGCACTACAACACCTGCATACCACTAAAAGACTCGCTTGAAGATGAAGTTTTCCTCACATTCGTTGTCGGCGAACTATTTCAGGGTTTCATACGCAACTACGGAACCCGCTTATGCCGACACGTACGTCAGTCTGTCTATCTGCCTGTCACAAGAGTGCATAAATAAAGTACCTATTGCATACGCAGGCCGTATACAACTGTTCCTTTTAGAAATGACTGGAGGTAGTAGGCCTATGTTCAGTCAACGTGATATGATTAAGCCAATTTAGACCCTACGCTTAAAATAAAAACGTTACGATAGATACTCGAATAAATCATAAACATTTCTAAATAAATCATTAGGCAACAAAGTTTTGATCCTTCTCGTCACGTAACTCATGAGCACACGAATTCGTAGCACAGGTAACGCAATAGCGTGTTTTGCAGCCAATCCATAAATTGTTGACCTCAAAACGTGCTCCCGAAAGGCTCCCGCCATTTTGCTGCATCAATCACGACAGCGATCTTCGACCCTCGTGTGATGAACGGCGTCTGTAAAAGATTGACGTTATACTAGAAAATATCCGGGCAAAGGTAAGACAAGACATATACCGAGAGATGTGCACGTAAGGTGAAATAAATATATTGTAAAATAAGCATTTTTGAAAACTACATCTTTAACGGATTAAAATGCAACCCAACGTCATGCGAACGAGTATAAATAATTATACTCGTTCGCAGGGTCTACTTATGATTTTGATCACACATTTATCACTGGAGTAATAAATTGAAACGCAACGTCTCTGGTTTCTTACTTTACTTAAATCCAGTGGAATTATTCCTGTTCTGCAGAACTATAGCCTCAAAACTTCAATTCTTAAAGTATTACCTTAATGCATTATCACCCTCACTCGATGATTTTGGCTATTTCGTCATAACAGGTCAGATTCATAAAGGTAACCCCATTATGTCGTTTCTATTAATCAAAACATAATGTCTTAAATTTGAAAAAAAATACAGTAATAACATTGTTTCTTAGATCATTTGTTTCAAATCTTAAGTCAAGAAAAATTATTTTACCATAATAATATTTTTATAGAAACACTATTTCTACCCGTAAATTGAATATTTCGAAGTTATCCTGAAACGTGTCAGATCGTCTGCTTTCAGGATTATTGATGCTAAGTTTGAGGTGGATACACACGGGAAAACAATATTACAACACAATTTTGAAACCCCTCTTACCAAGCATCGGACACCTGATTCAGATTATATATATAGATATATATATATATAAAGGTAGAGTTTTGGGTGATACAAAAGATGTGATATGGTGTTAACCTTTGTATCCATCCCCCATTGTATATATATATATCATCAAAGTGACTCCCTCTCGCCTGATGGAAAGCGAAGATGGAATCAAGAAGCAATGATCGCCACCCCTATGATGACCTGACAGATGCTTTTTCACGCCCCGCTTGAAAGACCCAGAGTCATAGCTGCAAGGAAATACGTACGCCGGCAAAGCATTCCACTATTTACATACACGACAGAGGTAGGAACTGCTATATGTTATATACTCTTAAATATATGTAAGCCTTCTTATGCTAGAACCGTCTTGACGGTTCTGAAAAGACGGTTCCAATTCTGGCTCCAAATAGTAGTGTTTAATCACTACTGTGTTGAAGGACACTGTTGCGGGCTAAATAACTCGGCAAATGAGGCCCAAAATGCTAATGAATGAGACCTACGAGCAGTGCAGTTCCACGTCAAAATTCCTTGTATAACTATAGGTATAGTAGGGACAATAATGGACAAGCGTGGTGCTTACCATTAGGTGCACTTGCAGGATATACCCTTTCTGTTACGGTATTGTAACAATAACGACTTTGAAAAATGGGATCTACCATGTGCAGCGCCAAAAAGGACTCATTGATGCATAATCATGCAAATGATACCGGTACATTCATCAACATCGAACCATAGTTGCGAAGCAACACACGTGCTACTGGATATGCACTAATGATTTCGTCTTCTCCGCATAAGCTTATAACACGCTTAATCACATTTTTTCTTCTATTTTTTAGATAGGATCAACAACATCTTCAACATGGTTATCGAAGTTTCACAAAAGTATTATATAGTAAAAGTCACGAGTCATCGGCGTAGTCAAACTCTCCGAGCTCTTGGACCGCACCTGGGGCTAAATAAATAACAACCCATAACAGGAAAAATAACACGCTTTTTGGCTCCTATTTCCCATTCTCCCGACGTCTGAAGACATGGCAATTTCCTGTTGTAATTATTTGTCAGACCCTATGTAACAGGCTGTACTTATGATATATTTAATTGCATAGAGAAAATGTATGTACGTACGGGGCCCAAAACATATTTGGTTTCCCTTTTATTTCCTCTGCTAACAAATATTTGAGAGCAAATAAGAGCGTACTTACCTGTTAGTTGCGTACTTGAATGAAGCCGTATTTATCGTATTTAGATAAAAATAAGAGTGGAATATATAATTATTAGTCAAAATGTATGTCATTGTTTCATTTCGCATACAATTAAGTCGAAAAATATTACTTTAACAGGAAACATATATTTGTTACGTGTTTAGACTGAGACGGGACCTAGCGGGTAATCGAGTTATATCATCTTGTTGGTTTAAATATGATTTGGAAAAATCTTTTGCTTTTTACGTTTCTTTAAATGTCATAAGTTAGAAAAGTACAATTTACAAATATGCGCCAATATTCCACACCGTCGACTCCAAAATGATGTATGTTAGGTACTTTAAAACGAACTAGCTACATTATACTATAATTAACTAACTAGCCAATATGTACTAGTAAGGTATATATAATGAAGAATCGAAATATAGCCTATGTTAATCAAGGATAATGTAGGATTCTAATGGTGTAAGAATTTTTCGAATTGGTCCAGTAGTTTCGGAGCCTATTCAATTCAAACAGACAAACAAACAAATCTTAGGTGTATTCTTATCTGGTATTAATCATAGTACAATGTTCAACATACAAATGCATTTGCACATGCCTTCCACATTAAGTCTAAGGTCACGTTGAAATTGCCGTAAGAAATCAAGGGCAATTTATTTACTAGACGAGCGTAGCTACACTATTTTTAAACGGAATATCTTTTCTAATTACTTTGAATAGTGTTTTGCCGAAAGAGTTAACAGCTTTTAAATATAGATGAGTTAATGCTGTGAAAGTATTTATATGACTAGGTTTCTGAAGTAAGGAAGTTGTGTAATACATTTACTTATTTCCACATGCCTTACAAATATGTTTAAAATTTAATAACCTAGCTGTTAGCCGATCGTAATCCGATCCTAAAAAGCATTTAATATTGAATGCAATATAGCAAATATATAATGACTTCGATAAAATAAGAAATTGACTAGAATAATCATGCTAGTGCGCTGGTTAGCTTCTGGCTGCGTTATCAAAAAGATTGTAACATGAAATAACATTTGGTTCTACAAAATTACTTTAGGTAAGTCTTATTCCCTTCTCGGCAAACATTTTTTCTCGACCACCTTCCTCCTTCAGAATTTATGCTCATTCCTGCACAAATAGTAGTCCCAGTGACGCTTGTAGCTGCGTTAGTATCGATTGCACTGAATGCATTAAGTATCTAGGTGTCATGGTTGAGAGTTCAATGTCTTGGAAGCAACATATCAACACCACAGTCTCTCGTATTCGAAAACTTATCTATGTTTTTAGAAACATACGTAACGTGGCTGATTTCAAGTGTCTTAAAACTGTTTACTATGCTCTGGCCCAGTCGATACTGACTTACTGCATTACCTCCTGGGGTGGTACCTACAAAAATTCAATGTTACGACTGGAACAAGCTCAAAGAGCTGTACTAAAGGTTTTAGCTAATAAACCAATTCGTTTCCACACTGTTGAACTTTATTCACTTTTTGAGGTACCAACAGTTCGGCAACTCTTTATATTACAAGTCATTCTGCATAAGCACTCGCAAATTTCCTATGACCCTAATACAAATAATAAACGAAGATCGGATATTGTTTGTAAAACTGAACCTCACCGTACGATGATCGCAAGTCGCCATTATTTTTACCTTAGCTCACGTCTTTATAATAAACTTAATAAAATTTTAAATATTTACCCACTGCCCCTACACAGTTGTAAAATTAAAACCCTAAAATGGCTGATACAGAACTATTTATTTTGAAATGTAATTAGTGACCTCATAGGTTAATACACACACACACACACACTCACACATACACACACACACGCGCCACTCTTACACGACTCAAATCTTAACTTATTTCTTAATTACCTATCTCACAACATTCTGAAGTATTTAAAATATATTATATTTATTACATATATAAACTACTTCATATTTTTAACCTCATAATAATAATACTATTGTTACAGTTAAACTTTGTAAAAACCTATTTTAATTTTTTATAATATTTAATATAAGAGCATTGTATCTAGTAGGTGTTATGGAGGAGGGCGTTGCTACCTGCGACACAGTCTTTGTACTATAGCGGTTAGCATCGTTCAATGTATTTTGTTTCTTATGTTTTTCTGTTTCACAAATAAAGATTATTATTATTATTATTATTATTATTATTATTGTAAATTAATGTAATAGTCAAAGTAAGACAAAAAACAAGAAAAAAATTACTATATTATATTTATTAGGTATTGGACTCACACTTAGTATATAAGTCTCGTTAGATACTTGGGGATCAGACTAGTAATTAATAAAAGGTGTAATATTGTAAGGGTACGGACCTAGTGTCTGTAGTGTATAGGAAAGAGGGAGGAGGTTTTAGTCCGTACACACTGGTTCTCCCATCCTCGCCGGTGGACTCGGACATAACCTAAGAGATACTGCTCTGCGGTATCCATATAGGATTTCCTCGCCCCGAATCTAAAAAATAAAAAATTACTTCAGTAAGATATACAACTCTGATTGAAAATATGCTAAAAATACAAACGGTAAAAAGTAAAAATTCGAAAGTTAGTTTGACAACAATGATTTTTATGATACTGTTTAATTGTGTTTGCTGATTGTTTTTTTTTTTTATATTCTTTCGTGTTTAGTTTACGCAGTGTTTTTCAGATTTGTTTTGAAAATTTTGTTGTTATAGAAACTAGCTGCGCCCCGTGGTTACACTCGCGTAGTGATGGATGATGATGATGAAAAGTATCCTATGTGTTAATCCAGCGCCTTATCTACCTCCGTACCGAATTTTATCAAAGTTACTCTAGCGGTTTGAGTGAGGTAAAGTAACAACATACAAACACAATCACAAGCTTTCGCTTTTATAATATTAGTGTAAAGTGTAACACTATAACACTAGTTACACGAAATTTGACAAACAATATACCAACTATTGTCAAAAAGGTCGGCAACAGCGCTAGGTTTGGCAAACTGCGTCAAAATGGTGCTACTTCTTACAACGACAATATTAAATACTAGCTGCGCTTCGCGGTTCAGCTCGCGTGGTGATGGATGATGATGATGATGATGAATCAAATACAGCAAATGTTACTCAGCCATAATGTAGCTTTCTGCAGCTGAAATATTTTTTTGAATCGATTAAGTAGTTTTTGCGTTTCCATTACAAACAAACAAACAAACAATGAAATCTTTATTCTTCATTAGTAAATACCAAGTTAGGAATAATGTGGCTTAGTTTGTACCGGCGTTAATATATCATATTTAACGTGAAAAAGTAGTTATTGTGACGTAACTGTAATATTTAAACATATGTCACGACAGATTTTTTTGTAGGTATTATATGTCCTATATAAAATTATAGTAGAATAATTTGCTCTTTTATAAATAATTTCCGCAGTGTAAGTGATATAAAGATTTTACGCGACACAATTGCATATTTAATTAAACATGAAAAAGTATTTATGTCAAAATATACAAAAATACCTTTGACATAACTTTAAAAGTCAGACATTACGGTATTGCAGATCTTTTTGTTGACATGACGACTTCTATTAAAAGAGCATCACTTTGCTCTATTCTCTAAAAAATCCGCTCCGTACGCGATACAAGGACTTATTTGGTATTATTTTCATGCCTTGGGTTACATTATCGAAGTTTTCATACGGATCCCTAATTATTTTAAATATCCTATAGCCACCCCCCCCACCATTTTTCCCTGCCGGAATCGCGTAGTTTTTTTTTAATTTAATATCAAAGATCAATTTTTCTACTCTATTTAAACACTTTTACACTTAACTTTGGGGGAGGGGGAGTGGGTAGGAGGGGGGGTTGGGGGCAGGGAACCCCCCCTACCATTTCCCCCTGCCGGAACCGCGTAGTTTTTTTAAAAATTTAATATCAAAGATAATTTTGTCTACTCTACTAACACGTTTACACCTAAATTTAGAGGGGGGAGAGGGGGGGGGGGGGGGTCAGAGTTGGATTTGTCACTAATTTCGACCTAACCGGTCTGACTTGGACTCCGGGTGGGCTCCCGCCAGAAGCTCTAGCGGTCGCCCCTGAACGTTGCTTCTGGCTCCCGCATTATTTATAAACACTCTAGGGGTAGTAGCCACAAGAATAGGTGGAGTCGAGGTGCTCTGTGTCGGTTTTCTGACTACTTTCAACCTAACCGGTCTGAGTTGGTCTCTGGGTGGGTAAGGGAGGAAAATAATTTTCACAAAACTATGTAGGAGTATTTATTTTATTTTGTAAACATAGTTAATTACATTGATCAACTCGACAAAGGGATCTTTTTTCTGCTTGAATAGATCTCGCCTCCACAAATATTCAACTATAGCATCACTAAAATCACACGGATTATTATAATTGTCTTTTTTAAAAAACCTTTTCACTGCTCTCCATTGAGATTCGATTCTCAGGGTATGGACCCCATCTGGGGCCACAAATGGATTATCTGGGTCCGAATGGTTGACTTTCTTATGGATGTACCCACGTTCAAATTTATGCAATATTTCCTGATATTGCGTTCCGTTTCACGCATCCGCATGTTTTTCGTGTGAAATTACAGAAACTTTAAATATTAATTTAAAATACTTTCGCGTAACTCCGGCAGCCAAAATCGAATTGGGAGGGTCAAGACAAAGCCCCTTGACCATTCCACAGTAGCAGAATCCTCAAATTCAGGCGACTCGATTCAAGACCCGACCCAAGAAATGTTCTAAACTACTGGGTTTTGTTATCCGCAACAGTAAAGAATTCCGCAAGCCCAAAACTAAAATCATGTTGTACAATTGTCTTGTACGCAGCATTTTAGAATATTGCTCCCCTGTTTGGAGACCTCATTATGCTGTACACTCTCTACCTTTGGAATACAGAAGAGATTCATGTGGCTAAATGCCATGTGCCATGCATTTTGTACAGGTCATGTTAAAAAAATTTGAGCATATGAGAAACGTCTCTCCTACTTCAAACTACAACCTCTATATATTCGAAGAAATAATATTGACCTCATATTTGTGCACAAACTATTAAATAACAGTATTGATTGTTCAGAATTATTAGCTAAGTTTAAACTTAGAGTCCCCTTTAAATATCCACGACAGCCTTTAACTCCCTTTTCGTAGAACAGTGTTAGGAGCCAACTCTCCGATACCTAGAACGAGCAGACTTGTTAATGAAAATAGTAAGTTGTTTGATATATTTAGAGATTATCTTGCAACATTTAATAAAGGTGTTACGCCGAGCATAAGCTTGGTAAAATGATTAGGATAAATTGATGCGAATAATTAAACTTATAATAAATACGTCACGTCTAGCTGTTAACTTTATTTTTGTATTCAACAAGGATCTGGAATGATTCATTAAAGATGTAGGCAAAAAGAACTTATTTTGTATAATTTATAATATTGCATGTGGTGTTACCCTTTAACAACTAGTGCATTAAGCAACTTAGTTAAGAATATGTATAATACACAAGAAGTAATGTAACTATTCATGGGAAACCAAATAAATAAATAAATAAATATGGTGAATGCAATACTTTTTAGTGATAACAAACGATATAAACTAAAGAAAAAAAATTATGTGAAGAATTACGAGCTTATCGTGTATTAAACGATAGCATCTGAACAATAAACGAAACAGAATTACAACCCGCGTTCAAATAAATGAACCGCAAGGGTTTCCCAACGTTAATTTAAAAAACCAAAGAAAAAGGAGAAGAAGAAACCGCAGTGTGCATTTGCACCATAACTGCAACTTCCGTTATTGCATCTTTTTTTTGATCTGGGAATACCATTTATATATACTACCTATGAGTACATGGGAGAGGCAACTAGTACGAGTAACAGTATAAGTAAAGTATTTTCATTTTATTTGTGACTAGCTGACCTGCCAGCTTTGCCGCTCGGTCTTCGTGTATTGGGGAATGCGCCACTTTGGAATCTCGAGGTCCTGGGTTCGATACAGGTAGGGCAGATATAGGGTTTTCTGACAAAATAATTCTCAATAGCAGTCCAGAGTCTGTAATAATGCCCCGTATATAGCTTTTGAAACGGCGCTGCCTACCCCTTCAAAGATATAGGCGTAAAAATTGGTATGGTTGTAATTAACACCTATTTTCTGAAATCTAAAACAAAGCCGAAAATCTGTAAATCTATATTGAGACACGGACCGGTGTGCTGGTGTTATTTTATTGTTATAGCGTAGGTTTTTACTCGTACCATATAAGTTCATGCGCGCCGAACTGTCAATCGAGACCACAATTTTGAAAACGTATAGCATAGAGAGATCAAGCTGCCATCTTGGAATTATGTGACGGATCAAGATAATTTATAGTTGAGAGCTCCGGGCTCTATTCTATCCATATACCAAATTTCATCGAAATCTGTGCGGCAGTTTTAAGTTATGCGTGAACATACAGACAGAGATTTTTTCAAAAACGTCTAATTTTTGTTCAGTAGGTAATTTTACGTCTTCTGATCCACCATTTTTTTTTTCGAAGTACAGACTTTTTGGCATCTACTCCTATATTATAAGTCTTATATAGTATAGAATATACTACACTCGATACCTTAGTTACGTGCAAGGTAAGAATTTAAATTACCTTATGAAAAGAAAATTTGCTGTCGTGGTCTGGTCTCTGGGGTGGGTCGAAATCCAGTTGCAGAGAACTTATTTGCAAAATTGGATTAAAAATTACGAGATTTCTTTTGTTCATTGTTCTTCGGGTTATTTTAGTTAGGAAGTTAGTTGGATAATTACTGTTTGTTGAATTTGGAATATTTAAGAAGCTAAAGAGACTATTCGAAGCCCTCTGCGCTCACCGATCTGCCGAGATCTGCATACTAAAATCATAATACGAATAGTGCTAATGAAACAATGCTATGTATGTATTCAGGTTTGCGTTTACGCTTTAATGGACACGCATTTGATTGATTAAAATGCAATTTTACTAAATTTAATAATTTAAACAGGGCTTAGCTAAACTTTGAGAACGGTGAGAGAGTAGTAGAGTGTTAGAGTCTATATCCAAATATTTACTAAATTTCAGTAATGTTTGATTATCAACATTAAATGTTTAAAATACTCTACTAGAATTATAATGATAAGGTTTACACACTTAATAAGAAAAATAATATCTCTATAAAACATTGTTTAGGTAATTTGAGATTTTCCTTTCGTAAACATAGTTCATGGGCTCTGGCGTATCGAGTCTTGCACGACTACAATGGGACAGGACGGTTATATGCCTGTTTTTTATTTATATATTTTGTAAATTTACATGTGAAAATGGATTTAACTACAATTCTAAGTGTTGGACTGATTGCTAAACATGACATATTTAATTAAAATTATACTTCTATTGTAAAAGCAATATTTGTCTTATTTATAATTAAGCTATAATTGCCTCATCATCCGCCGATTTTCCCTATAACATTTTTTTCTACGCGAAAAGAAAATACGTAAAAGGAAAAACTGGTATAACAATCGCGGGAACATTTTATTAGGTTTTCATTAAAGACTTCTTTTTAGAACTCTCGTCCCCTAGAGGGATTTCACCAAATTTGCTTTTATAACCAAAGGTTATCAATATTGTAACAAGTAATAAGTAAGGAAAGTAATAAGTACCTAAAATATATGTTGCCTACAGGTAAAATAAATCGAATATATTACTTGATATTTGTTTTCATACGAAATTTCCCAAAAGGGTGATCGGGTTGAAATAAAAAGCCTGTACGGAGCATAAACCGTTGATTAATGGAAGTATGTTGAGTTAAATGGCTACATGCGTAAAGTACGATTTTGATTGTAATTAATGGCCATTTTACTTCATTATACGGCAATTTTTGGCTTTTATTTAGATAGATCATATTCGTACATGTAATAATATTATGTTATTATTAAACAGTAAGTAGCCATGTCTGATCATATGTTTATTATTCTAAAGTATGAAACAGTTATCTTTGGTAGGGAACATAGTATAAACCCAAAATTAAGAAAATGGTAATGAGCTTAAGTTTCAGAGATTTAGCGTTTAATGTAATGCTTGCTTGCTTTTAGTTCGAAAATTCTCTCTACAAAAAAGTAGCAGTATGCGAGTCGGCTTTGAACTCATTGATATTAAATTTCAATAGCTCAAGTATGCTTTGTAACCCAGTAATGATATTTAATTTAATAACTCTAACATGTTTAGTAGTATAGAAAGGTAAGTGACAGTCAAGGTAGTAAGGTAGTCAAACCGTACTATCTTCCTCAGCTTTGATAGCCGACTGACATGGCAGAGACATTGATAAACTATGCGGAAAAGTGTTCTTCGTTTTAAGATGGTAGGAAGTTTTCGGACGGGGTAGAAACCAACCCCTGCGTATGGTTCCTATACGCAGCGGTTGGTTTCTACAGATGTGGCTCGCGCTTGCTATTCCATGAAGGTATACTTTTCATTATAGTATGGTGCAGAACTATGAGCAGAGCAGCTTGGAGCGTTATGCATGCAAAAACACGACATTGCACACGTTTGCCAAAACACATCAAAAAACATATCCAGACTTTGAGGTGCTCACACTACTCGCACTTGTTATCCGATCTTCACACCTATGAGAAACACTGCAACTTGCAAGCTTACTACACGCACAACTCTGAAAATATCTTATTACTGCTGCGCGCATTAGCCTAACGCTATAAAGTGACTCATATAATTGGCCCAACTGCCTACTATAGGCTTCATGTCACCACTTAGTCTATCATTTTTTGAAGGCAAACAAAATCTTACTGAGTTAGCAAGGTTTGCTTAGCCTTGTTGATCAGTTAATACGAATTCTGTTGTGAGTGCTTCAGAAAATATTAGTGATAGTGACTAATTCATAATCTGTGTTTTGCAGTTTTTACTGGATTCACTTATGAGTAAATCCTTTAAAAACGCAAACTTGCAATCTTTTTAAAATAGGTACCTACTAGTACTATTGACACTAATCGTCATCTGAGTTAGCTTGGTTTTGTTAACACTAACAAATGCTCCATATGAGGGGAGCTTTACGTGTATCGCGATTTGCGAGCGAGCCTCTAATGAAATACAAGTTTTAGTGACTGATTGGTAACTCGATATATAAATTGGTTTAATTTGAGAGGTACTCCATGTGATAATAGCCTTGTATACCTATTTACGTATGTGTAAGAGCGTGCCTCTATTGAAATAATTTAGATTGAGACTGATTGGTAATTTGAGCAGAAGCGGGTTTTGTAATTATTAATTTATAATAACTATTCTACTTCAATTATTGCTGCACAAAACACAATCTCTCACAACTCATAAAAATTTTGCAATTATTAGAGAAAAATACAAATCTTCGGACGGGATGCAAACATTAATGTTTTCCAAAAACCCGTTGCAGACCCCATGACTGCTAGACCATCGAGGTATCCATCCAAGCATCGAATTTGTCTAAAGTTGATTTTGACCGGCGTATGGGGACGGAGCAACATCTATTGAATAAATTTAAAACATTATACACCTAGAAAGCTTTTGAAAAGTAGTTAAATACAAATCACTTTCGTATTGATGTCGCCACCCCCTATAATTTTATGTAATACTAGCTGATCCGCCTACGGCTTCAATCACTTGGTCTTGTTGTAGTGGTGGGAGCGCCGCTTTGCCTGGGTCGGACAGTTATTGGGTTTTACGGACAAAGAAAAACTCAGTCCGGAGTCTGGAATAGTGTCCCGTAGAAGGCAATGGGCTAGACCTTCATAGGTGTTCAAAACACCGCTGCCTTCCCCTTCGAGGACATATAGGCGTGGTGACTCGTTATGATCTCCTTAAAAATAACGTTTATTTAAATTTTTTCGTTACATTATCAGCAAGTTTTGAGAGAATTGCACCAGATTTTTTTCGTATTACAAATTTCTGAAGTTTACTGCACAGCCTCTAGTATTGCAAAATAAAAAAACGTGTTTTGTCCTTAATTATAATTTTATTATTTTCTCGTTACGTATACCTAGGGGACTGGAATCGCGCGCCAACCGCCTATCGTATTGCGCACATATTCCAGTAGGTAATATGACAGTAAAGGCTAATTTTATAACAAATTAAATATTCTAAACAAGTAATAAAAACAAACGATATGTTTAAAAAAATCAGTTAAGTGGCTGGGACTAGACTAGAACCATGGACCCTTAGAGACTTACGTGCACACTCGCAGCCTGAGCCACCTAAATTTGAAAATTGACATCAAAATCACATTATTCTTGCTATTAACAATTACAGAATGTTCATCGTTGTTATTCTACTGATAAAGTCTTCAACACAGTCTTTTCACAGTCTCAGTCACTCTGATATCATAGACAAAAGAAACATAACTTAAAATTTAAGTTAACCTTTTAGCTAATGAACAGAGAAAATTCCATAAAAAACCGTCAAGTGTTTACTTTATTTTAAGTTTATAACATTCTTTCCCTTTTTCAGAACCCTTTCGTTGTATGGTATAAAAATATTTTATAAGTTACATCATAATATTTGTTTCCACTGTAATTTTTTCACAAAATCTACCTCGTAGACTTACTTAGTAGTGATGCGCAGACAGACAAGAATTGTTAATTATATATTTTTGGCTTCTATATCAATAACAAGTACACCTCGTTTTAAACTATCACGGTTGTTCTCTAAAATTATATGATTATTAACGGGATATTTACCGTGGTAAGGTTGTGGAATGAGCTCCCGATATTTCGGCGCAGTTACATGCACCATGTTCACGGGAAGACATATCGGGAGCTCATTCCACAACCTTACCACGGTAAATATCCCGTTAATAATCATATAATTTTAAAGTACACCTCGATTATAATTTGGCTCAGTTACAGTTTTATTACACAGCTATTGTGCTATATACTCGTAGATAGATATATAGAGATAGGTTTTGAGTTTCATTCATTTTCACAAGAACCATGTATAAATTGAAATACCAGGGTTTGTGATTGATTTGTAATTCTAGCTATTGATATAAATTGTAATAGAATTGTTTCTTGCGAGAAGATATTAGACGTTGTATAAACTCTATCTGTATGCCTCCACTAAATTCCAAAAATTGATATAAAAACAAGTGCAATTAGAAAAATTTAATATCTTATAGTTATAGTTATTTGAGTTTAATTTAAAAACTACTAGACCGAATTTGATGAAATTTAAATGGGACTACACGGAAAGCACCAGCTGTCAAACAAAAAAAGAATTTTGAGAATCGGTTCTTCTATGAGGTAACAACCATAAAAAAAAGAAATACAGTCGAATTGAGTACCTCCTCCTTTTTTTGGAAGTCGGTAGAAGAGGAAGAGACTGATTGGTAATAAAGATAGCAACGTATTGAATTCATATAAGAGCTATTTCTTACGATCCTTTAACGGCGTGTGCGAGTCTCCATTGAAATTCAAATACCTATAACAGTAATATTATAAATATGCATGATTGAGTGTATGGACGTTTGTTACTCAATCACGCAAAGAAGACTTAACGGGTTTGATAAAATTTGGAGTGGAGCTGGTTTGTACCCGGGATTAACACATAGGCTACTTATAACTCGAACAACGGATAGTTTGCGAGGGATCGCGATAATCTTAATCCACGTTGTCGAAGTCGCAAGCAGACAGTCTCATAATTCAAGTTCGCTCCCAGTTCATAATTCAAGATAGTTGTGTAATCTCCCATTGAATAATTGTAAGAGGCGAATAAACACACAGACGTCGATGTGCAAGGTGTTTGCGAACAATAGGCGCAAACACGGCGCTTGACGATCTAAATGATTTTGTGACCAGAAAGGTCACAGCTATACCATCAACGAAGGAAGGCTGGCATCAGGTGACCAGCCATAAAAAGGAACAGAAATCCTTTACCAATATGTACATTTATAATTTATTTATTTTGCATAAATGTTTTTAATAATTAAAATGGCAGATAACCGTGTGTGAATGTTTAGTTAGTGAAAACATACTGTGCGTTCCCAACTTAAAGGTGTATAAGGGAAAATGATGAGTGACTAACTAGTGAACCTTAGTAGCAGTTACATTGGTTTAATTTGGTTTATGTGAAGTCCAAAATCGTAAGAAGGGCTCAGACTACGCGCTTCGCCAAATAGATGATAGATAGATAGATAAACTCTTTTTTGCAACACCACATTACAAAATATAACAATAAACAAATAAAATAAAATACATACATAACAATGATAAGTTCAAAATTAAGTGCCACAATAGGTGGTTTTATTGCTCAGAGCGATATCTTTTATCTAAAAGACATCGCTGATAACCATGATATATTACGCTGACTTTTAAATTACAATTGGTAACACTTCCCAGATGCTATGCAATAAAAGTGGAGTGCAATACTAAAACCTCGTTTACTACAATCACTCTTTTACTTAGCTCGGACAGTAGTAAAACTTACTGGTTGTTATCTACACTGCTACGTATTCCCTTTGGCTGAGGGCGTTGATCTCTGAGAATAGTTCTTCTAGAGAAGAGCTTCTAGTGAAATGAGGTTTTATTGTAAAGAAAATTGTTCAGTCATTAATAAATAGCATGTTTCATTTTATAATTATTTGACATTATTATAAGATTTGCGTGATTCGCAGAATTTTGTGACTTCATATGTAATTTTAAAAGAATTTTAATAATCATTATGGAGTTAGGTTCTTACTGGACATTTCACTTTAATAAATATAATTTTGAAAACCAGCACATTTCAAATAAAAATACAAGTTATGTTAACGATATACAACTACGAGTACTAAACTTTAAGTTGTACCTAATATTTGACATTAAGATTTATTTAGTACCTATGATGACAAGAGCAAATGAATAATTATTATAAAACTTAACTTGTTCGAGATTGAGTTTCTATCGATATGCGGAGGATCAAAGCGTTATGAATGAACGCCCACGCACTACGCCATTGCTCGCCTACGCGTCACAATTATCTTAAAACGTCGTAGCCATCTCGTAGCACTTACTACGTAGGGCGCACCACCCGCCCACGCCTCACATCCGCAGCTCTACGTGACTCATCTGATTGTTGATACAAATTGTCTTCATTTTCTACAGTTCTTCCAAATTTGTGAACCATTTTGAACCCAAACCAATCAACATAAAGACGAAAAGCTCGCATCACTCGTCATCTTATATGGTTTATCCCGATAAATTTATATAAGGGTTTTGAACCATATATCCAAGCGATAGGGTTCTAACCTTTGGTTTTTGAATATAACAGATAGATTTCGTGCACTCGAACTGCATACTAATAACTGACATTCTAATCGTAAAGTGAGTAAAACTTCTCACATTTAAATCTTCATATTCTCGGGAATATATCGAAGATAAGGTCAATGTACCGAGATCCCTTTTTGTGAAAGTTACTACAACTAAAAGACAATGTCATTGTTTACAAAGTTCAAAGTGCATTATATACGGAAATATGGTCCATCCCCAGAGGAGCTAAAACTATACAGTGATATGAAAAATTGATAATAGGTATCATTTTTCTAATTCTTTTGTAAAAACATTTCCACCAATCCATAAAATTGTTTACAGAGTTCAAAGTGGATTGAGTTTGTATGTACCGAAATATGTTTCAGCACCAATTCATATGTCGTAGTAAAAAAAAACTTAAAAGCTACAATGAAAAACTACGAAATGCCAGACAATCAGTCAGACAGACAAAGGCGAACCTTTCCCTTAATCAAAATTATAATATATATAATAAAAATAATTAGATTTAGAATTTTAATTTTAAACGGACTTTAATTTTATTATTAAGGATAACTCAATAACTTTTAAATTAATGAAATCAAATAGGACCAACTATAGTTATAACTTATTGAACAAAAAAACCCTAAAAATGAAACCGAGTTCAACAACAAAAAGTGTGAAATAACTCTCGTAGTTACCATGACAGTGCAAAAGCACCTATTATCAAAATATTGCGTGCATGGTACCGACTTTGGAAAACAGACGTTATTGGTTAAAAAAAAATGTTCACCCCTTACAGAGAACCTAGCCGATTACGGGTACCGATTGTAATTCACTGTCAATGATGATATCATCAAATCATCAAAACAGGCGAAACACTTTTTGGAATTTAACTCAAAAACTACTGATGAAATTTAAATGAAACCACCTCGGAAGGTGTAAGGGTATCATACTCTACCAATCAAAAAAACGAATCCTCAAAACTGGTTCATAAACGACGAAGTTATCCACGAACATAAATATAATAAGTATTATAAGTATATATACAGTGGAATTGAGAAACCTCCTCCCTTTTTGAAGTTGATTAAAAAGAAACATGATGATCGGTTAATAATCAACGAAGGAATCGAGTATCTAACATACACAAAAACACAGTTGAACTGTTGTAAATCTCTTCCTTTTTTGAACAATTGCTATTTCAACCTTATTACTACACACATGAGTATCGACATGCTTAAGATAACATTTACTAATAGGGGTGCAACGGTCTCAGGTAGAGCAAAGGTCAGAGTCGACATAAATCTTGTCAGATTTTCAGGCCGAAGCCGGTCGGTTTATCTCGCAACCGTGCATAGATTACCCGGACCCACCCCCGGCCGGGTACAGTGCTCATGCTCATATTTATGTAAAATACGCAAGTTTATGGCAAAGACGCTTAGTTTATGTTAAAGGCAGCTATCCATGTAGGATATTAATGTTTACCTATTCTTACTTTATTTTTAACAGCAGATCCGCGTCTTTTGTCGTTGTGCTTAGTAAGTATACAGAGCTTTAATATAAGTGTTGAATATATTAGCAACATATATTGTGTTGTGAGGACAATTATAAAACTGGAACCAAGCTGATCGTGTACATACGTCATATTAAAAAAACTGAATATGATAGAATAATAGAGTGTAACTGAAACCCACTCCGTATACCTACAGGTATAAGTACTAGAAGACTGAGAAACTGCCGTGCGAATTTCTAATGATTCGTCGATGTGCTCGTCGACGAGCTCATCGATGTCAAATACTTTATGAGATATCGCCCTTGTTGTACACAAGGTTGTTTTTCCAACGTTTTTGTCATCTCGTCATTTGTTAAACGGATGTTGTCAAAGATGCAACGATGTTTGCTCTTAGTGAATCGCACGGCAGACCGTCCATCGTCCCGATATTTGTCATATAAAAGTTATTAGAACGAAACACAGGTATTTGGGGAAAATTAAAAACTCCGACTACGTATAGCTATTAGCTATTATGGCCTTTATACCTCTGTCTATTCTATGCATAGTGAGCTATCATCGTCGACCGTATTCTACACTGTCGATTAAAGGATTTAGGGGTGAGTAATGAAAAAATTGAGCGTTGATATTAAACAGATATAATTCTTAAGTGGCTTTAAAAATAGATATGCGAGTGGGCTTAAGACATACATCACAAGTACAATTTGAAAAAAATTATACCGACTTCCATTCTATTCAGTTGTTGTAGTGTAACTCAACTACTGGAACCGAATTTGATGAAATTAATGGGATCACACGGGAAGCACTAGCTTTCAAACAAAAAAAGAAATTTGAGAATCGGTTCATCCAGTCGAAAGTTATGAGGTAACAAACATAAAAAAATATACAGTTGAATTGAGTACTTCCTCCTTTTTTGAAGTCGGTAAAAAAGTGAAATGAACATCAAAAAAGCAAGTTCAGTGGCTGAACCGGACACATCAATGTGTCAGTCTTCCTTTGGTTTTAGTAACACTGAAATCGGCTGTACCGCACCGCAGCCGAACGTTTCGGTCTCTTAACCGGTCATTTTTATCCGTAGCCGCTGCTGGTCACGTTACTAATGGCCGCCAATAGCCATTTACTAGGTTTCCGTGTCGGACGATACCACATCGGTTCGAACTGGTATGTCGCACGGACTATGTTAAATCGTACTACAGACAATATTTGTGCCCTCTCTTTTATTTAGAAGACTTTAATTTACATGAGTTCTGAAATATGTTATTAGTTGCAATTTTTAGAGAGGAAAGTTCACACCTGTGTCTTCTGAAAATCCGTGTCAGAAACCATGATCGACTAGGCCACCGAGACTCGAAGTCCGAGCATCGAATTTTAGCAGCTAAGCAGGCGTTAGTGCTTTAAAAAAGTAATACCATAAGTAATATGTAATTAGTTGTCAATCGTTAATAAAAACAAAACTCGATTAAATACTTTTGTCCTTTTTGAGCTCTTTATAGTCAAAAGCTGGGATGAAGGGGGAAACAAACTCGTATTTTGTATGTACGCTGTTTCCCTCTGATATATGATTCAGATTTTTTCTGCAGCCGCGGATATACCTTTAGCGCATACATTTTTGGTATATATCTAGTAAAAATCTTTCTGATCGGTACTCGTATCATTAAAAAAATCAGAGTTTTCAGAAGCATCGGAGTCGAAGGACGAGAACACATAATCAAAGACAATAAGTAAGTATTATTATATTGTTATCTTTTTATTTTGAAGGTAGTTTAAAAAAAAAAAAACAGAATTTTTTTACTGCTTTTTATGGTTCGTGTTAAGGACCGCGAGCTAGACCCGCCGTTAGCATTAATTAGATTAAGTTTTTAACAGTAACTTAGAGATAGTATCGCAATTAGTTTGTATAATTGTTAAAATTAACGTCACGTATAAGCATAGGTGTATTGTAACCAATCACGTAGCTTCTCCAGAATGACCTTCAGAATAAGACAGAGAACTTAATCATAAAGAAAGAGATAGGAATAAGAACCCTTTGGATAGGCCGAAATGTAAAATGATACGTGAGGAGTATGTACTAGTTGCGAGACTCAGTTGGGTACTTAAGTAGGCTAGAAATGTAAAATAAATGTCAGTTTTTACCGTGCGAACTCGTCTTTTATTTGGAACCCTGAGGAAGAACTGAATAGGAACATACAGTCCAAAAGTGGCAGAACCGCCACAGTGTTGGTCCTTCGTGTAGCCGGATGCAAGATCGATTTGCGGAACAACGACCGGCGAAGATCGAAGAACGTGTGCGCCAGCAACAAACGCTAGTTGCGAGGCGACGAAGCGATATAGGGTCCGACAAGTGGACCGAAGATCGAAGAACGTGTGCGCCAGCAACAAACGCTAGTTGCGAGGCGACGAAGCGATATAGGGTCCGACAAGTGGACCGAAGAACTACTGCGGATCTACAAAGTGCTACGGATCTACGAATTGCTACGGAGCTACGATCTACTACGGATCTACAAAGTGCTACGGAGCTATGAACTACTACGGATCTACAAAGTGCTACGGAGCTACTAACTACTACAGGTCTACGAAATCGTGCTACGGGTCTACGAAATCGTGCTACGGGTCTACGAAACAGTGCTACGACCTTCGGAATAGTGCTCCAGTGAACAAAAGAGTGCATTGTGCCAACATTATGGTGGTAACACGATCACAAGCGGGTGACGAACCGGAAAGAATAGAGCCTGTACAGGGACCGAGTGATCGACCAGTAGTGAGAACACTGCGTTTTGATGAAGCACCGCGATCGCCTTCAACTCGCGCAATGACTGGACGACGTGTGAGAAACGTACCTCCTCCAAGAGAACCACCATTTGCGAGCACTGAACAGAGCAGGCCTACGGGGGGAGATATCGACCGGCGTCCTCGCACAACTGAAACACGGTTACCACGACGGCCAACTTCACCAGTGCGTTCGTTGGCATCCATTAGAACCACGAGTAGTGTGACAGCTCGTATACGGCAAGCACAATTCGAAGCCGAAGAAAGGCTCGCCGCAATTAGAAGACGCGAATTGGAAATAGAAAGTGAACAAATTAGAAGAAAATTAGCTTTCGAAGTGGAGATGCTACAAGAAGAGGAAGTGATTGAGAGACCATTAGAAGGTGGAGAAACAGAACGCGTTGAAAGATGGTTGAGATCAAATGTAGCGACAGCACACGATCAAGGGCCTGATCCGATTCCTGTAGAGACCAGGGAAAGCCAAGCTCGAGTGAACTAACGAGGGAATCCACTATCGCCTACCCCGAGACGTAATAACTCCAGAAGTAAAAGTGTGGATCGATTTGTGGAAGCAATGGAGAAACTCACCAACAACAGACCTCCACCGAGACAAACGTACGAGCTACCATACTTCAACGGAGCTGCTTTCGAATGGTTCTCCTTTAAAGCTGCAATGAAAGAGACTACACGAATGTACGGGTTTACTGCATCGGAGAACATGGCCCGCCTACGTAACTGCCTCAAAGGAGAAGCTCGAGAAGTGGTGTCCGCACTTCTCTACACTGTGGAAGATCCAGAGGTCGTCATGAAAACGCTGGAGCAATGCTTTGGACGCCCGGAGGTGCTGATCGACCGCACCATCGACGAGTTGAAGAAGCTGCCCAGACCGGGAACTTCGGCAAGCGAGCTAAACGCGTTTGCAGTAAGAGTGCAGAATATGGTAAGTGTCTTGCGATCACTAGATAATAAAGGATACCTGCACAATCCCATGATCACAAGGGATTTAATGGACAAGCTGAGCCCACATCTGCGATCGAGGTGGTGCGACTACGCCGACGAGCATCGAGGCACGACCGATCCAGAGATAATAATTTTATCTAGGTTTCTAATGCGGGAAGCAGACCGCGCACTTACGTACGGGTACACGAGCGGTGCTGGGTCGACGTCTTCGAATGCCAAGAAGGAGTACACGAGAGCTGCAGCTTCTAATAGGGAGATAAAGAAGAGGGCAGTATACACCACCACGGATTCGACGAACGAGATCGAAAGCCCACTAAGGTGCGCTTTATGCAGGTCAGACCATACACTTGTAAAATGCTCTAAATTCCTAGCGCTCTCCAACAAAGAACGGTGGGATTTCGTAAAGAAAGAGAGCCTATGCTTCAAATGTATCTCCAGTAAATACCGTCGAACCAATTGTAGAGCGAGGTTGTGCGGACGCGACGGATGTCGCCACCCGCATCATATGTTGTTGCACGACGACCAGGTGAGTCAAAGGAGATCGACGAATGAAGGGTCCGTGGGAAAGTCCGAGACAGTGACAGCTACGATCGCCAATGTCACAGAGGTAAAGTTGAAAATTTGCCCAGTCATAGTATCAGGACCTAAGGGAAGCGTGGAAATATATGCTTTACTCGATGAAGGGTCCACCATATCCCTACTGGATGAGAACGTGGCGGACCAGATTGGAGTCAAAGAACCGTCGAAACCCTTGAGCATGCGTGGGGTAAATATGACTCAGAGCGTGAACAGTAAATTAATCAAGTTCAAAGTAAGAGGAACGTCGACGAGCGACTTCACCATGCGGGCCATGACCATACCGGAAATGAGGCTGACCCCGCAGACGATACCAGAACGGTTACTTCGGTTAGATCACCTGAAAGACCTAGACTACAGGCAAACGTGCTACGAACAAGGTAAACCTCAGCTGCTGATAGGAACCGATAACTGGGAGCTTATCGTATCACGAGAGTTGCGAATCGGCAGAAAGAACGAACCAGCAGCTTCACGAACTCAGCTGGGATGGGTGATTCATGGTACCCTACCTCGAACCATACTGAGGAGGGATGCTGAGAACATCCTTCATGTTTACGGTTACGACCACGAAGACAGGTTGAACGAAATGGTTGAGGAACATTTCAGGATCGATGCACTTGGCGTATCAACAAGTGTCAAGGTGAGTGCTGCAGATGAGCGAGCCGTAAAGATTTTCAACGAAACGGCTAAGAGAGTCGACGGTCGCTTCGAGGTCGGCTTACCCTGGCGGGAGGACGGCGTTCAATTGCCCCCGAGCTATGACACAGCATTAAGGCGCCTTGGAAACCTCGAACGGAAATTAGATAAAACACCAGAGATGCGAAAAACAGGTACAGAATTTACTACAGAAGGGGTACGCAGAACCATGCGATGGAAGCGAGAGGGACATGTAGTAAGAGATGGTACCTGCCGCACTTTTCAGTGATAAACCCAAATAAGCCAGGCAAAGTACGGCTCGTATTCGACGCGGCGGCAAAATCCAGAGGAGTAAGCTTGAATGACTTCCTACTAGAGGGGCCAGATCTTTTGCAATCACTGCAAAAAATACTGTTTCGCTTCAGAGAACGACCGATAGCGATAACGGCGGACATCCAGGAAATGTTCCTACAGGTAAAGATTTCAGTACAAGATCAACCGGCACAGCTATTTCTTTGGAGAGGTCGGGAACGAGAGCAACCACCTAAAGAATATAAGATGACATCGATGATTTTTGGAGCATCAAGCTCACCATTTTTGGCACACAGCGTCAGAAATCGTAACGCTCAGGATCACGCTCATGAACACCCAGAAGCGGTAAGAGCCATTATAGAGGCACATTATATGGATGATTACGTCGATAGTTATGATAACGAGCTAGAAGCAATAGAGACGTCAACTGCAGTAACTCGCATACATGAGCGATGTGGTTTTAAGCTTAGAAGCTGGAACTCGAACAGTTCCAAGGTACTAGAGAGTATACCCTTAGAACTACGAGCAGGTGCAAAGACGCAGCCTTTATTGGGGACCGGGTCAACAGAAAAAAACTTTGGGTCTGCAATGGAATGCGACGAAGGACACGTTGGGATTTAACACATCAATGAGCCGTGTTAAAGCGGAGGTTCGAGCCCTGAGTAGATTCCCAACGAAACGAGAGGCCTTGAGCGCCGTCATGTCACTCTACGATCCATTAGGATTACTTAGTTGCTATAGTATAACAGGGAAGATACTATTGCAAAGACTTTGGCGGGAAAAAATCGGATGGGACCAAGCTGTGCCGGAAGAGATCGCGATCGATTTCATGACCTGGTTAGCAAAGATGAAGACAATCACAGAGCTCCAGTTGCCCAGGTGCTATGATCCATGTAAGGAAACCGTGAGTAAGCAACTTCATGTATTTGTAGATGCTAGCGAGAGTGCCTACGCCACTGCAGCATATTGGCGCCTAGAAAAGGCGGATGGCACCGCCGATACAGTCCTCGTGGCCGTTAAAGCCAAGGTAGCACCTCTACGAACACAAACGATACCACGACTAGAGCTACAGGCGGCTGTTATAGGGGCTAGACTAGCGGCGGCCATCGAGAAGGAACACCGAGAGGGAGCCAGTGAAGTAACGTATTGGACGGACTCACGAACGGTACAGCATTGGATCAAAAATGATCATGTCAGGTACACGCCTTATGTTGCACATCGTATTGGAGAAATAGCGGAATTAACTCGAGCACATCAGTGGAAATGGATTCCAACCGAGTTTAATGTTTCGGACGTAGCGACACGAGCTAACTACGTTCCGGCCACCGCCGAGGACATCTGGTTCAAAGGTCCTGACTTCTTACGAGAAAGAAAATCGGTATGGCCACAGTTTGAAGGTAAGGAAGGTGAGGAGGATGAGGAAATGGAAGTTGTTTGTCACACGGAACGACAGCACGATGGCCTGCCTGACATTGGACGATTTTCGAGTTTTGAACGACTGATAAGGACTACGGCCGCGATTTTGGTGTTCATTGAGAAATGCCGCAGACGTGCGACGAATATCGAAGTAAGTCATTTGATAAAGGCTGAGCGTCTGTGGATAATCAGAAGCCAAAAAGAGAGCTTCAGTGATGAAATTGCACTCTTGAGCAAGGGGAAAGTAATACCACGAAGCAGCAGACTCTTTAAACTGGATCCGATTCTGCGGGAAGGAATACTTCGTGTAAACGGGCGCATTGGAAATGCAAATGTGGCTGAAGACGCAAAACAGCCGATAATCTTGGATGGTAAGAACAACTTTACCAAATAAGTCATAAACAGAGAACACCGAGCGGCAGGGCATGCAAATCAAGAGCGCGTGGTGAACGACTTACGACAAAGGTATTGCATATTAAAAATACGACCCGCAGTTAAAGCAGTAGCCAGAAAGTGCGCATTATGTCGAGTTAGAAAGAGCATGCCTAAGGTGCCAGTAACTGGGGACTTACCAGCGGCGAGACAAAGTCCATATCAACGACCATTCAGCTACTGCGGAATAGATTATTTCAGCCCGATGATAGTCACGATCGGCCGAAGGCATGAAAAACGATGGGGAGCTTTATTTACTTGTTTAACCACCCGCGCCATCCATTTGGAGATGGCGAGTTCTCTTTCAACAGATTCCGCCATCATGGCTTTGAGACGCATGGCGGCGCGTCGAGGTTGGCCTGTTGTCATCTACAGCGACAACGGGAACAACTTCAAGGGTGCTGACGCCGAACTTCGAGCAGCCTATAAAGAATGGCTGCCGGTGCTGAGCGAGTATGGTCTGCAACACCGTGTCTCCTGGCGCTATATACCTCCAGGGGCCCCAAGTCGAGGAGGGGCCTGGGAAAGGCTTGTGCGGTCCGTGAAAGCCGCGCTCAGTGCAGTCCTGAACCAGAAGGCACCAAAGGAAGAAGTCCTCCAGACCCTGTTGAGTGAAGTTGAATACTCTATTAAAGCGAGGCCATTGACACATGTCTCAGTAGACCCAGCAGATCCAGAGGCGCTAACACCGAACCACTTCCTGCTAGGCAATTCAGGAGGCATGCCGCTCGTTGGGCCTTGTGAACAGGCGGATCGTCGCACCTGGAGAGCGAGCCAAGCACTCGCAACTGAATTTTGGAGACGATGGGTACAGGAATACTTACCGACCTTAGTACCACGTCAAAACGCACAGAATATGGCTCGGCCATTGCGAGAGGGTGATCTGGTCGTGGTAGTAGATCCGACATTACCACGAAACACTTGGCCGAGAGGAGTCGTCGAGCGCGTGTATCCAGGTCGGGACGGTATTGTACGCAGCGCCGATGTGAGAACACGAACCGGAACGTTTCGACGACCCACTACGAAGCTCGCCGTCCTGCCAGTAGAAGGCTCCGCAGAGGCTCCGCCGGGGGGAGGATGTTAAGGACCGCGAGCTAGACCCGCCGTTAGCATTAATTAGATTAAGTTTTTAAGAGTAACTTAGAGATAGTATCGCAATTAGTTTGTATAATTGTTAAAATTAACGTCACGTATAAGCATAGGTGTATTGTAACCAATCACGTAGCTTCTCCAGAATGACCTTCAGAATAAGACAGAGAACTTAATCATAAAGAAAGAGATAGGAATAAGAACCCTTTGGATAGGCCGAAATGTAAAATGATACGTGAGGAGTATGTACTAGTTGCGAGACTCAGTTGGGTACTTAAGTAGGCTAGAAATGTAAAATAAATGACTGGCTGAGTGCCATCTGCGCTCGCCAACCGTCCGGTGACGCTGTAAATGCCGGTAGAGGCAAACAGCATTAGTCCGTTCTAAAAAAAAAAAAAAAATTTCAGCCTTTACCGTGCGAACTCGTCTTTTATTTGGAACCCTGAGGAAGAACTGAATAGGAACATACAGTCCAAAAGTGGCAGAACCGCCACAGTTCGGTACCTGAAAAGGAAAAGTAACCCTTATAGGATCACTTTGCTGTCCGTATGCCCGTTTGTGTGTCTGTCAATTAATTAAGTGCAACACTCACAGCACATATAAAGGGAAAATCTGAAAACCGTACACATGTAGATTAATAATAAAAAAGCTAATTTACTATTACAAACTTATTATTAGCGGTTGGTTCAATAATTGTTTCTAGGGATCGAACTGCAAAGTTAAGGTAAAAAAGTTAAGTTAAGTAAGAGAAATAACGTTAGATGCTTTCTTAATGTACGGAAACCTCTGTGCGCGAGTCCATCTCACAGTATTTGCCATTCTTTATTTTCTTTTATTTGTATCTTCTTTCTGATTTCTTCTTATAAACGAGCTTATAATTATACTCTTTCAAGGAATTATAACGGGTTATATTTATTTTATCAAGTCTAGATTTAAGGCAATTGTTTTCTTATATTTTTTCTGGATGAACTAATGGAAAACCGTCATTGTACACAGATATTATTTCTCCTTAGCTATCGTAGAGATACGGGACTTACTATAAAAAAAAATGGTAAATTCAAATTGCAAGATTTATTTATAATAAAAACAAAATGTACTCACGGTTATAATTTATGGCATGCCTGAACATTACATGTTCGTACTACACAAAAATGTTCAATAATGCAAAAGTGCATTATTTTCTAGCCAAATAAATTCACATAAAATAAGCTTGAAGGTTACTTAGCATAACTCTTTAATGTCACTATTCATGAAATGCATTAAGTTTTTTAACCATTAAGTTTATGTATAAAGGGAAATATTCCTGACGAGCTAAATTTTCATTACGGTAAGCACTTTTTTTTTGTAGACCTACAAACACGTTATAGAGTTATTAATGGATATAAAAGTAGTAATTAAGATATTTCTAATCGTAATATAATTATGTATGTACTTTTATCTATATATACCGGATTTCTTTTTTTGTACCTATATGAGTGAACATCCATAAAGGGTATTCAGGCAGAGCCTGTACTATGGTAACCTGATATATAAATACATACAGATAGATAGTATATATATACACAACCAGGCACTAGTCAAACAGACCTGTTCATGCACACAAATATATGGCCTGTCCGAGTATCGAATCCGGGACAGCGGCTCAGAAGGCAAGGTTTTTACCAACTGCGCTAAGCAGCAGCTAGTCAGACATGTCTAAACACTAACTGGACCTGAGACTTAAATCTAGTCACTATAAATGGAGCAGCGTTACATTAAACAGATGGCGATTATTACAAATAATTTGATTAAAAATCATATGAAATGATTAATTACGCCATTGCGACTTAATTACGTCAATCATTTCGACGTTTGCGGCCTGATACTAACATGTAAAAATTCGCAAGAAATATATTTTTTTACGTTAGAAATGTTGTATCACAAGGTTAGCAAACTATTATATTTTATTTGACAGTATAAATATGAATGAAAAGATTTTAGTATTCTGAAGCTAAATTACACTTTTACCTTAATTGATTGGATTCGATAAGTCAATATCCAGTTGTTAAATTTATGTTCGCAGAATCGTAAATCCTACGATATTACTCAGTGACTCTCCAATCTATTTAGTAGACAGCTCCATCGGTGTGTATTAATGTCGTAATTTTTACCTATTACTTTATAGCTGTGGTCGTACTTCACAAAATTTTACTTTTGTTTATGCAGATACCTAATACGCAAGAATATTTAACTGAAATAAAGCTTTTTAATTGTACATGTAAGATTTTTTTCTTATTCCTTGGCTCAAATGAATCAAATGTATATAAGTATTCCACACATATAAAAAAAATTTGCGATCACTTGAAAAATTGAAATCTTTTTCGAAACGATTATAGAATATATTGTATATTACATATTTCTTCGTCTTTTAGTTGCTATTGATGGAATGTCAGACCATTCCGAGTAAACCATGGGCGCCAGTTAGTACTGGTCGATGATAATGCGTCCGCTAATCGAGCTCAACGAGTTAATGCGACATCACAAGGTTATACTGGCCTGCCGGCTCGCCTGACTTATACCCAGTAGAGCACGCGTGGGATGTTTAAGCGAGCAGCCGTGCGATTCTGTAATGAAACGTGGATGCGCTCGTTGACGAGCTCACCGATGTCAAATACTTTATGAGATGTCGCCCTTGTACATAAGGTTGTTTTTCCAACGTTTCTTGTCATCTCATCATTGGTTTCACGGATGTTGTCAAAGATGCAATGATGTTTGCTCTTAGAAAATCGCACGGCTGTTTGGAACCGTCAGCTACGTCCCCAGACTGTGCCAGAGCTCAGGGAAGCCGCTATTCAAGAATAGGACAGGTTACCCCAAGAAATACTGGATAACTTGATTTCAGCATGCCCAGGAAGATTACCGCATGTGTTCGAACCAGGAGAGTAGTTATATTATATTGAATATAACACTTTGTTTAATAAATTGTAGATTGAGTTCAATTTAAAGATAATTTATATGAGTTTATGATCACAAACTTTTTGTGATGTATGTGTATTGGTATAATGTGGCTGTAATGTATAATACATTTGAGCCAATGATCCTGACGGTAAAAATAATTGCTGTGTTAATTAGGCCAGTTAACCTTCATTTTAATTGAATGTCTTCCCTTGTGAAGTGAAACTCTTCCCGCTGTATTATATAACGTGGACAAAACTAAAAACATAGTTCCGAGAAAACACTGGTGACCTATACATATTAAATGAATAACATTGCTTAACTATTTAAAGATACTGTGTAATAATAACAGATACTAACTTCTATGTGATATTAACTTACTGGTCTCTAAGGGTTTATAAAGGGATGGTATAATATCAAAACATACACAGAACCTAACAAAGTAGGGCAAGTAATTAAATCACAAACAGAAGTTTCTATTTCACTAGAGCTATAAACGGGGGTTATTAGGATAATATATTGCTCTCTATTGAGATACCGGCCCAGGATTAGAACCTCGAAGCAATCAACATGAAATTACACGAATATGAGGTCGCAATACATATTACGTATTTGCGAGTGTATCTATGACTTACACGCATACATCCTCTATCTCGCACGCAACTCACACAGACACACACAGAGAGAGAAAGAAAGAAGGAAAGTGAATACTTGCCTGGCTGTTGTGTGCTTGCGGTAGCGTTGCTGGAATTAACTATATACTTATAATAAAAATAATAGCCACTTCTTTCTAGCAAATTATCTGAATAAATGAAAGTCTGGTATTCAAACATGAATTAACATAATACGCTCTATTATAAAGCAGGATATACACACGTTTATGTACAGATTACTTCCAGAGTGTTGAATGCCTTGATCAATAAACAAAGGTCACATTTTGGACATTACCATCTAATTTGTGGGTAGAATTCAATCAAGTACAGTAATTTTAATTACACTATTATTATAACATCTGATAGTTTTGATGGATGTTTAGTACTCAATCACGTAAACACACTTGATTTAGAACAAATTCGTTACATAGGATGCTTTTCATTATCATCACCCATCACTATGCGTGTGAAACCGTGGGCCGCACCTTCTTCAAATATAAAACACAATAACAAAACAAACAATCCACAGAAAACTATTTGAAAACAAAAGCTACTTAATTCAACCTTCAACCTTATAAGAAACCTTATTCTGGTTTGAATGAATTTTCCCAAAGTACTTTTTCTTCTTTGGTGAAATTCAAGAGTAAACTCAAAAGTGGAACCTGAGACTAAATTAACTGAACTCTTTGTACACGAGACAGTCTATTTATTGACTACAAACGGTGTCAGTATAGGCTGCAATATCTCTTTTTATTATGATGTATCTACACATACGTACACGAAGCAAACCGAAAAGTTAAATCAGCAGTCGATGACATGTATTAAAAATTCGCCAGAGTTTCATCGTAACCAGATAATTTTATAGAAGACGCATAACCAACAATAAAATTATTCATTATAATATAATACACGCCAAAACAGCAGAGTATATCCAATTATTACACTTGTCTTAGCTTTATAACCGTATTCATTGTATTAAGATATACAATAAAGAGTAAATGTATTTATTTATATATAAATGTATTTATTATATTGCCAAAGAAAGACATAAAAGAACGACGATAGTATATGTTTTGTAATATTTGCATTTAATACACAAATCACCTTAGCCAAGATACTTACCATTATATCTGATGCTAGCATCTATCAATAACCATGAAACAGCCTGCAAGCGTAGTAGGCGTGTGCAAGGTGTTGAATTGAGCCTTCAATCTCACCGCTACAACAAAGCTACGAGGCTCTTGGGGCTCGGATGGCTCAAGTGACGAATAGCAAACCCTTTCATTTCATGCTGAGTCTCGATCTGGTTTACTATCCATTTTGTAGCTTCTGTTTAATTACTACGCAGGTGACAGACAAGTAAGACGAAACCTTTTTCAGTTCAGAGTATCATGTAAGTATTCTGTTTTTATGCACATATTAAAGTATTTTCTTCTGAAAAAAATAACCTATGTCCGTCCTCATGATACATACTATTACAATTTTATCAAGATCGATTAAGCCGTTTAGCCGTGATTAGGTAGCAAACAGACAGATGAACAGAGATACTTTCGCATTTATAATAATTATATAAGGCTGGTTTTACAGTTACGCTTACCGTCCGCGCGGGTGGTAAGCGCGGCCGAATTATTGCCGTCAGCGTGGGCCATCCGCGCGTGTTGGTATGTAACGATCCTAGAGACACAAGGATCGTGGCTTGCGACGCTTACCGGTTGGGAAAAGCGCTGGTGCAAGCGTCACTGTAAAACCACACTTAATATTATATATATTATATAGTGTGTATATGACATCTGTCTTCATGCATATAATATAGTAACCCTTATAGACATTGACTGATGAAGGAAAATTTGTTGTGTCTTATTTCTTGGTCTTTTCAAGATTTATTAGAATATTTTAATAACACATAAAAATTTAATCATCAGTCGT
This sequence comes from Selenia dentaria, assembly GCA_917880725.1. NCBI lineage: Eukaryota > Metazoa > Arthropoda > Insecta > Lepidoptera > Geometridae > Selenia > Selenia dentaria. The sequence goes on from OU862878.1 coordinate 19,078,114, forward strand.
AAAACTTCCACTGCTAAACATATGCATCCCCTGGATTTACCTGGATCAGGTCGTCTGCTTGTGAATGACCTACGTTGCGTTTTCCGTGCCTCGGTCTCCACTCCAGAACTTTCCAGCCCCTTTCGACCATTAGTTCTGTGTGCCCAGCCCACTGCCACTTCAACTGGCTTATCTTATGGGTTATGTCTGACTGTTTGTCTAGTATCATTAGTTCATCTCCGGATCTACCATTTCTGATTCCATCACGTAGGGAACCTGGTTAAACAATCTGAGGCCCATATAGTAAGAGACTACGTTTCAGTGTCAGAAGTAACACACAAAATTGAATAGGCCTAACCAAAATTATATACTTATGTACAGTAGGGATAGCCCTAAAAAGAACATTTCATATTAGAAGGAATTCATATTTACTTTAATGACTAAAATATGCTTGGAGTGCCAACTCCACTTCTGTGTCGTCATATGCCACTCGCATTTATTTAAATAACAATGCTATAATAACAGTAATGCATTGTAGAAAAGAATGGCCCCAAGATTCTTTCTCTTTCTATTTGGTGGTGACCCTATATGACCTTAGTTTGGTGACCTTATTTTGGAATAGGTAAGCAGTTTTTTAAATTACATTATTTAATCAGTGCAGTTCATGAGGACACCTGAATTGAAAAATAATGTTTTAAATTCGAATGTAAGGTGAAACTAGTATATCTTCTGCCAACGTTTAATAACAAATACTCGTATGTTCAGTATGAAATGCTTTTAAGTAACACAGATGTATGAATAATTGTTGTAGATACTTTGTGTGATTTTATAGGATTGGTATTGATTCGCTTGTACACTAAACTAAAGCTCCCTAAACTTTAGTTCTGTTTCACAAATCGGCAGTTCTTATTATGTTCATACTAAAATCCACATTCGTGTAACATTTAGAATGATAATATGACTATTCTATTCAATTGTGGGTAGTATTACATCAGTTTAGAGAGCACGAACTTCCATGACGATTAAATTTGCACTAAACATACCCACAAATAAACAGAAACGAGAAGTTTAAGAATTGTCACTTGCAAGCATTATACGAATTTGAACTTGAGTATGAACAAAATAAGAACTACCATAATTCACTAAAAATAGATTTTAATTCGCTAGTTTACTTTGGTGTTCTCAACAAGCGAATTACTACCAATGTGTGATGAGGTATCACAACTATACTTATATTCTAACCTATTTTTATGACTGATATTTATGGTGAGTAGTCATCAAAGTAGTGCATTGCACCATATAATATTTTATACCTGTGTTACCCAACTACCACCTTATTTTATATTTATTTATATTTTTTTGTTTATTTTCAAAGAGTACCATATTTTATTAAATATGCTACAAATAAAAATATGTAGTTAAACTGTAGTAAGTCGACATAGGCATAATTGCAAAACTTACTTACCGCACGTATAACACCGACAGAAGTAGGTTAAACAAGAGTGTCGTTCATATTCATAATGATACCGAGAAACTTTTGTTTAAGAACCAAAGTAATTAGGCCATATAGTTACCATTTTGTGCATGTGAAGCTGTTTCTCTATTTTTCGAATTATACTTACCTACATAGATATTAAGGTGAGTTTTTTATCATACGTGTCAACATTTGCACGAAAAATTTATTAACAATGGAAAATCCCTGTATAATATGCTTTTGTGGTTTAATCAAAGTAATTAGATAATTTGACCTATTCAACAAATTAGGCAAAATTTTAAGCCATTTTAGTATACTCGGTATTAATATCATTAAGCACAAATAAATATAAGTAAAGCAAGTTCACAAGTTATATGATATTTATAAACATTTGTAAACATCTACTTTAGTTTGTTTCGTATTTTATAGACGGAATACTAAAACCAGAAAAAAATATTTAAAACCAGACCAGCTCGATATTACCATGTAATTTCATGGTATGATAATATGGCATGGCCTTAATAAAACTGTGACTTTTAACGCATACGTTTGACTATTTCTAATACGACCACTAAAAAAGGATAAATTTGGGTTGCAAGTTGTTATCCCGAAGTCACAGTTGTGTCAACTTACTTAGAAATAGCTAACTGTAAGTAAACATTATACTACTAATCGAGTTCCTATGTTCCTTCATTCTTATGTTTCTTCGTTGCTATTTTTCTTCATTCCTATGTTCCTTCGTTCCTATTTTTCATCGTTCCTGTGTTCCTTCGTTCCTATGAACCTTTGCTCCTATGTTCGTTCGCTTCTATGTTGCTTCGTTCCTATGTTCCATCGTTCCTATGTTCTTTCGTTCCTATGTTCCTTCGTTCTTATGTTCCTTCGTTCCTATTTTTCATCGTTCCTGTGTTCCTTCGTTCCTATGAACCTTTGCTCCTATGTTCCTTCGCTTCTATGTTGCTTCGTTCCTATGTTCCATCGTTCCTATGTTCTTTCGTTCCTATGTTCCTTCGTTCTTATGTTCCTTCGTTCTTATGTTCCTTCGTTCCTATTTTATCTTTCCAAAATTTAATGCGACAGCATTTGGATGGATGGATGGCTGTTTGTAATTATTCCACAACTATACAAACCAAGTTGGTTGATTGATTTAAACCTTTAAAATAGAAATTATTACGCCGTTAAAATTTTCCAGTGAAGTACCTAGTTACCTCACGGTTGGCGCCAGGGAGCACAGCACATAAATCTTACACTTTTCCTTAATAAAGAACATTACTCTCCACAAACACCTACTATGACACAGCAATGCAATGTAATTATAAAATGAAAATAAGCAATATTTTATGCAAAACTCCAGTTGGCACCGCTTCATTAAGTGTGTTTGCTTTGGACCAGCGCCAGCCAATAACAAAGGTAAGAATTCCTCGGGAAACGGTACCTGCATTTATTGCAGTAATTAATCATAGTGTTAATATCATAGAGGCATTAACCCTAATGGACGCTTTTGCTAAGGAATCTCTGAATTTGTAATACGTATTGTGAAGGTGAGAATCGTTTTATGAAAGCGCATTCTTTGCTTCATAAAGGGTTATTAGATTTTATAAGAAAGGTTAACAACTAAGCATTTTATGGCGATTCAAAACAGATATTTTTCTCACTGTGATTCTGAATATAGGTACAAGTATTTATGAAAAAACTTTATTCCTTAGACTGGCAAAAATGGGACTAGAAGATCATTGTCAAGTTAAAAAAGTTCACTGAGTATCTGTAGGTATCTGTAGTAGTTAGCTGTTTTTTACCAGAAAAATGTTTCTGCAACTGTCATCAGTTTCCGCGTGAGAGACCCGCGGGGTGCAGGTAGTTTTCTACCGACTTCCAAAAAGGAGGAGGTACTCAATTCTACTGCATTTCTTTTTTTATGTTTGTTACCTCTTAACGTTCGATAGGGTGAACCGATTCTCAAAATTCTTTTTTTGTTTGAAATCCGGTGCTTTCCGTGTGGTCCCATATCAATTCAATTCGGTCAAGTAGTTTTTGAGTTACACTCCAGAATGGAAGTCGGTATATTCAAATCGGTAAATTTTTCAAATTGTACTTGTTTATATTCGAATTCACATAATTCGTACATAAATAGAGAAACTATTGATTGCATAAACATATATAGAGAGCTATTTTATTACAGAACTATTCTTATTATTCGCTCAGAACCAGTTACTAACAACAGGTTGTTTTTCTATTTTCATAATTAGGAATCGTTATATTTTAGTTACTCTCACCATGTGAAAATACGTTCAATTTTGTTCACTGTTTTATAACCATTTAAAGCTGAACTACATATTTTAAATTTAAAAAAAAGACGTGTGGCACTCGGAGACTGCCGCGGTAAAGTTATTGCATAGCTGTTTTTATCAACTTATGCAATTATAATTATTTAACCAATGCCATCTAGAGGCGAGTTGCTGAACTAAAGAGACAAGCGTGATATTTCAAAAAGTCATTAAAAGTTCTGCTATTCATCGATAGATGCCAAATCAACTTATGCAATTATAATTATTTAACCAATGCCATCAAGAGGCGAGTTGCTGAACTAAAGAAACAAGCGTGATATTTCAAAAAGTAATCAAAAGTTCTGCTATTCATCGATAGATGGAGTCGGATTGGGGGGTGTTAGGTTATTTTCGTTATGGAATTTCTGGATTCGGTCTCCACGCTCAAGGCCCGCGATAGAAGCTATGCAATAGCTTAAAAATGAATGTTGGTTATGTAACCCCAAGCTTTCATCAAGATTCGTAACCAACTTGGTACGCATCAGCTTAGTACCTTCGCAGTATTTTTCAAATGAATTTTCGTAGCTGGTTATGAATTTCTAGTTATGAACGAAAGGATAGAGAATAAATAAATTTTAGGACTAAATAATAAAGAGAGTTACAATGATATTCTAACTTAACAAGGAAGTTCCAACTTAGGAAAGAAATGAGAAAAAATCCAATAATCAAAACAAGACACTTGTCTTCCCAAAACAACAGCGATTTGGAGACGAGCGAGAGTGATGTTTAACACAGAGCTTGTTTACTATTTCTTGAAATCAAACATAAACAAAGGCGATGTCACCACTAAGCACCAACCTTGAATTTATCTTATTGTTCTATAGGTACTATTAAAATAAATAGATGCACGAAGCTAATTAATAAACATTCTCAAGTTATTACTAAGGCCATGAAACAAAATAAAATTATGACAATTCCAAGGCCTTCAAGGCCGCCAAGGTGAAACCGGGAAATGAAGGCCAAGTGAATTCACTAGAACACAAACTCAACACGCCATAGCTACTGTAAAATGTAAAACAAAGGCAATTTGAATTAAAATATTAATTACTTAAATACCCACTCACAATAAAACTTTACGACTTGGCCGATAAAGGAAAGATAAGGGTTAAAACATGGCTAGGATAGGTATAATAGGGTGTGAATATATAAAAATGTTTTTTTTTACATGGCCATTTTATAAAACAAACTAGGTAATAGAAACTTTAATGTTTTGCAGATATTTTTTACACACTCATGCAACATGAAATATGGACAGACACATTCAAGACACGAGAAATAACATTTATGATTATAACGCAAAGATCAAACCTGAGACCCCGCGCAAGCAGGGGTAATATCAATTGAGTAGTACTATTATTTATTCTGAGAGCTAACGGGCCGTCACATCTCCACGGGTATCGGAAAACGATATCGATAGAATCGATCTAATATTTGATGGAGTGTTAATGTATCTGCCTATTCCGTAATATAAGTAAATAAAAAATTGTATTTAGTAAATAAAAGAAATGCGAAGCTTAACATCATTGGCAAAACTAAGACGCACAGGTTTCGGTGGATAGGCCACATCGTGTGAATAGGAGACGATCGAGTCGTGAAGCAAGCATACCTCGGCCGACCATCAGCAGGACGGTGTCCAGTTGGACGCCTTAGATACCGCTGTTCATGTGAGGTGGATAAAGACCTGCCCGAGCTACACCGCTTAAGTGGCTAGAAACCTCAACATCAAGGAAGGAATTGCGTATTTTGCTGTCGGAGGCCAATGCCCTTTTCAGGGTCACCGCGCCATCTAAGTAAGTAAGTAAATAACGAATCCGGGAAGTTGTAATCATATATTACGTATACGTGCATCAATGATGCATGTGATTTCTTATGTGCAAACATTCTTAAATAGAACGTAAGTAGTATTTATACATACATAATATATATTGTATTTCCATAAAAATGGTTTAACGTTCTCTCTTTATTAGCCTCGTTCAGATGTCTTCAACATAATAATTTCATAACCATTATAGAGACAACATGTCGTAAAACCATCATGCGTTCAGAAATTAAGGCTATGAAATAGACGACATCACATCTAAGAGCGGGCACATCTGCGCTCACCGGGAACGTTATTCGAGAGCGTGCTTACAACTCGAACAATAGCCATTCGGTAGAACAACACCATCGACATGGCAAAGGAAAGTGTTGACGTAATATATCAGCATGTTTATGACTTTGTGATCGTGTAACAGATATTACGGTGTTTATTTTTTCTTAAAAGGGTATATTAGATAGAAGTATGTCTTGAATTAAAAATGAAAGGAAAAGATGGCATCAAATGCCATGTTAGTTATTATCAGGACTTGTTTTTTTATATATGGGGTGTCCCGAAACTCAACGATAACTTGGTACCGGGCGAGAGAAGTAAGAAAAAAGTCCATGTCACTTAACCAAACCATTATATACATTTTTGGTAAAAGTTGTAAATCTTTTAACACACAGGCTGCGGCACTAGGCCGAATAAGCCCAATGCAAAATGCCCGATGTCCTACGACGCGACATAACAAAATATTGTTCTTACTGCTGGTGCAGGATCGATATATCTGAAATTAAACAATTGAACTAAAACAGATACAAATATAGCATTAAATTAAGTGGTATAAAAGTCTATCGGGTCGATTAGATCTTATACCGACCGAAAGAAAACATTTTCGCTTCAATAACATGAAATATCTAAAAACCTTAAAATTTCACAACAATAAGTTCAAATACTTAAGAATTTTCTACTACAAAGTTTCAGCCCCCATTTCACCCATCTAAATAACTCCTAATTACCCAATATTTATATATTAAATACCATTTTTATTATAAATGAACGTTCTAAATACTACTATTTCGAACCTATAGGTTCAAAAACAAAGACTTTGCCATATAAAGTTTAATCTCCCATTTAACCCTCTTAGGAAAAATATTAAGGAACGCCATTTTTTATTTTAAATGAACTATCTAAATAAAAATTTTCAGCCATAAGTTCAAGAACAAAGTACTTTCATACAAACGTTTTAAAACATTATTACCTCCTTAGGGTTTTAATTTTGAAAAATCATTTCTTAATACACCTTTACGCACCAGGACAAAATAGCCTTCAAATGTTAAGTTTCTACAGCCAGCGGTTTAGGTTTTGTGTTGTTTGTGTTATACTAAAAACCATATCAACGCCATCTATTGAAAATATTTTGTATACTGTAACCTTTCAATTTTACAGCTGTCATTAATACATAGTAATTAAAGTTTAGACGAAAACGCTGGACCACGCCATAATTTAGTGTGACAGGCATGTTGCGGAGATGAAAACCGCAGTAACTGTCGTGTAGTCAGTTCCTACCTAATCCTCCTTTTGTGGTGCAAGTAAATATAAAAATGCATGTAACTTCATTTTGGATGAGCCTATTTTAGTGAAACAAATATAAAACCCTGCTCAGGACTCAAAAAAGTTCTTCAGTAAAAAAACATCAAAATCCAGCCAGTAGTCTTTGCGTGATCAAGTCACATATGAACAGACAGACAGACAACAGTTCTTAAAACTATATTTTTGGATTCTACTACATTCATTTACACATATAAAATGTTTTTTTGTAAATTATCGTTCATGTACAGATTTTATCTTTGCTTCATTTTTAATATATGTATACACATATAGAAGAAATGCCATCATAAGGCGGTGACATTACCTAAAAACTTTTCTGCAACTACAACATTTAATAATATAGCCTAACCTTTTTTCCAACTTACCATTTTTTTTTAATATTTCTACGTTGTAATGTGCGATATGTACCTACGACCTAGTACAAGTCATCAACAACCAAGCTAGTATAGAAGTCGTTTGGTACACCTCCTATACATTTTTCTTAACCTCGTATGTTAGAAACATATCACTGTTTCGAACAAAAGAATTCTTTCACGTATTGCTGACGTCACCAAACACCTGGTGTCCTACGTAATCCACGTGCATGTCGGATATTCTTCCATTAAGGCAACATATCGCTTCAGAAACTCAAAAGATCTGTAAATGTGCGCCCATCTATCTAAAAGTCATTAGAATTCTCATCACACAGCCTTTAACTGAAACTGTTTAGAAATGAAATTTTTGATCCATAAATAAAATTAACTTACACGGGTACATTTTTTTACCATACTGATTGGATGCTTGTGTTAGCGATGCTAAAAGTGCGGGTGTACTCGTAATTATGATTTTGGTATACGATAATCAACATCTGACTTTTTTCTATTATTCTTATGAACATATATATTTATATTGAATAAAATTGAGGATTAAAATTGTATGTACTAGAGTTGGCTCGGTTATTATAATTATACTAATCTGCCTGTATATGTAGGTATGAGCGCAACGTTTCCATAATTATTGGATTCTTTACATTTTAATAGTTTTCGGTTGTAAATGCATAAAAATATTTACATAAAACTAGCTAATAGCTCGACTTGGCGATCCTAGCCGATCAACAAGTTAAGCAACGCTTGCTGTGGTCAGGACTTGGCTAGTGGCATTATTCAACTGAGCGCTTCCTTGCTTCGGAGGGCACGTTAAGCCGACGGTCCCGGTTGTCTGTCTTAGGACAACAGTCCTTAGGCTATGCCGAAGGCCTTCGGAGGGCTTGAAAACTTCGACATGGGTTGGCCACTAACCTATCCACCAATCCGCACTGGACCCGCGTGGTGGATTATGGTCCAACTCCTCTCAAGGCTCGAGTGCCAGCAGTGGGAACAAAGTAGGCTGATTATGATTACCTACTTTTTAAAAAGCTATTTTGACTGTCAGATTAATCATTTACTGTTGTAAGTAATTGAAATAGTACGACAATAAAGAGAATAATTCGTATGCGAATGTATTGTGATGTGGTAGTATGGTCAGTCAGGAGACGCGATTCGAATCCAGTCCGGAGAAATAATTTACATTGCAAAGTTTAATTTCGTTAAGCATTAGTGCAATCACATATTGTTAGTGTGAGTCAGTCAATGAGGCCTGTTTTGAACCAATATGGCCATATCAAACTTATATTTTGATATTTGTTTACTTTGATATAGATATGTGTCGGGATAGTTATCAGAAGTAGGTAAAACGCAGCTGGTTAATTTAAAATAAAATATGATAATTATAAGCTCCTAAATCGATGACAGATTATATTAAAATTATTATGACAATTTGTAATCAGAACTAGTTTAAATAATTATGTAATCACAGTATAACCAACAAATGGCAGTGAGGGTAGTTGTACTGTACACGGCAGAATGAATGACGACTCTACAACAATACTCACATTTATAAAAGCTATGTAAAGTACCAAGTAAGTAACCATTTTCTTTATTATTCATATACTTCTATTCTGTATATAAAAATAATGTAATGAATATGAAACGAAAATTCTTAAGTAACCTGAAAAAATTACTCAGGCTCTAACAAAGCAATAAACATCGAATTTCTATTTCAACTTCAGTGTTATGAAAGAACCATTGTTCTTACATAAAAATCTTCGGCACGTCTACGTCTTTTTGAAAGGTTAACGAGCAGGGATGAGAAAATAGTTTCCTTGTTAGACACTTACCAAACGCCTACACAGGCCAATAAAGGATATACGAGTATTTGCTACCAAGCCTACACAATCTACGGGTACTCTAGTGGAGATTAATCTCCGATCGTCAATCCTTCAAAACTTGTAATAGACAGTTCAATTTCGTCACAGGGGAAGCTGATGGCACCACTAGGTGTGCGACGGGTGACTGATGGCATCCAGTAATTTAATACCCCGTCCCTACTTTGTTACTAGGATAGAGTAATTCCGATGACAAAGCGGATAGGTGCCTATCTATCTACATCTACCCCGGTAACCGAGTAGGCGTCTTGGTATCTCACCCCCCGTACCCCTTGCGGCGACTACGGGGATAAAATTTAAAGCGTCACCCTGAAATAAGGCGTGTTTTATCAAATGCGTGGAAAGGTGCGGTGGCGTAATTATGTTTACGCGGAATATGTACAGGTTTTAAAAATGTATAAGAATTTATGATCACAGGGCGGAACGCAGGCGGAATGAAACAAATTATGATTTTAAAAGGGTGATATTGCGTGTCAACAAGGTTATGCTGTTGCCGGGCAATAATAAAATTAAAACTGAACGAGCTGTTATTTTCTGTAATAGTCATTGTTTCACTACAAGATGTTCATAAAAGGTGCGGTCTCATATGATAACGATTACGTAAATTTATTTTATTTACTCTCATAATAAAAAAAACCTTATTAAAAACTTTAAACTTATTCAAAACGAATACAAATTAACATTTTTTTATAAACACGATTACGTAATTTTATATTAGAATCATTATATATATTCAAGCGATAGCGGGAAAAATCCCAATAATGGCTATCGTTGATATTGATTAATTTACCAAGATGTGTATTTCTTTCAGCTTTGACGTGACATAGTGGTGGTAATTATGGCCGTTAAGTATTCATAATGCATGAAGTGTACAAAACCATGCAACGTTTTTTCGTTTACCTCGTCACTGGCCTTGGAACGTTTTAGTGATACATCCACCGCTTTACTTAAACATGACATTAACTTCATAACAGACTTATTTAAATGACTGTGATTTGATTCTGACACCTCTAATAAAAATCTCATTTGCTACAACTTTAAGTATTGACATAATAAAATTTACTTTTGTTTACCTTAGAAGTTGACTCGTACGTTTGTATATCTGTTAATCCTCAAGTTAAATAGATTACATCAACAAACATTCCTTATGTAGGTATATAATTACAATTAAGTAAATTACTAGTAAACTATTTATTCATGTGTATATAACATGATACGGACTAGAAAGGTAACTTACGTACTATAGTAAAAGTAATGTTCATGACTTTTCAACACACTTATTCGTAAAGTGAGCCTTATTGCATCGCATTTAGCGCAATTAACACACACATATATATGAGCATAACAAAATTATAACCTATTGCATAGTAGAATTATCCCTACAAAGTTAAATTATTGCCATACCTCACTATGCAGGTTATAGGCGAGTGAACTGAGCATTTTAAATTTAAATTTTTAGTAGCAACAAAAAGGTTTTATGCTGCCGAAAATCCATTCACATTTTTGAAATTGATCAATGTGTACGTCCATAATTAAGTCAAATAAACATTAATTATTATCAAATTATTAATATTTCACAATAGTTAGAAATAAAATATTTGCATTTTATCATAGGTGATAAAATACAAATGTAAAATGTAATAAGTTACAAAATCTCTAAAACATCTCATAAACAAAATATGTATCAGATGAAAAATAATATAACTCAAAATATCAAATAATATACGCCTTTATAACAAACTAAACATTACAGTACCGTTAGATCAAAGTTCCTCGCGTGTTGATTGTTAGAAGTAGGTGCTATAAATATGTAGAAGGTACAATTATTTGGAATATAATGTAATCACTTAGGCCGCTAGGAACAATAGAGGAATACATCAAGGAGTGGGAAGTTGGCCGCGATCCGAGGCACGTACCACCTCCAAACAGACTGAGTGCCCTTCAGCTCTAGTTAAACTAGTCACTGTCATACATACAACTAGCCGCGGTACATGAGATTGGCATGTTTTTGGACACGAGGCAGTCATTTAGCTCCTCGTGAGGGGACGGAGTAGAATATACACTCCACCGACGGGTAGCGAGTCGTAAAACGGAAGGAAACCGCGACCTTCTAGGTGGTAGGTCTTCTTGGTTGGTACCACCGCAAGCAAGCGCAAGCATTATTGTGGCATTAACACAATTGGGCAAATGAAATTACTGGGCGAATGAGACTCATAAATCTGTCTCAGGGCAACGAACATTGTGCAGTGCCACGTAAAACTACAGTTGTAAACTCGGGGTGACACTACAACTGTCACGGGCACGAGTAGTGTTCAAAATTAAACACACTACTTGTACGTCATGTTACATCTAAATTAAATAATCCAATATCTGATATAATAATAGTAGTAGAGATGTTGTAGTCTGGCACAAATGTGCCAGAGCGCACGAGTTTCATACGACGTTTTACAACACATTTGCGATGAATAAACAAACATGTATTGCATTTACCATACAGCGACAAATTCGAAAAAAACAAAGTATAAAAATTATTAGAAGCGGAGCGCAAGTTGTTTCATGCGCCAACTCTAAGGTTAGTGAACATACAGGCTGTACTAGGTTGTATGATACAGCCTACTTCAAATTATAATTGTAAGTTAGTGTATCAAATTCTTGTGAAATATCAATAATTTAAAATAATAAATTTTATTTGACTTAATTAAGGACACTATAACGAAATGTATAATATGGATTTTCAACTGCATAAAATCATTTTTCTACCGACTTCCAAAAAAAGGAGGAGGTACTCAATTCGACTGTTTTTTTTATGTTTGTTACCTCATAGCTTTCGATAGGGTGAACCGATATTAATTTTTTTTTGTTTGAAAGCTGGTGCTTCCCGTGTGGTCCCATATAACTTTTATCAAATTCCGTTTAGTACTTTTTGAGTTGCACTCCAATAACTGAATGGAATGGAAGTCGTTTTTTTTTTTAATTGTACGTGTTTTGCTACTAAATAAAAACTGTATTACTCTGCTCTGAAAATGCTCTGTTAGGTACTAATCTAACTTTGTAGGCATAATTCTATTATACACTACGTTATAATTTTATTATCCACATGTGTGTTATAGCTCGGTTTATAGCCCAAAAGTGATGTAAGAAGGTTCACCTTACGAACAAGTGTGTTGAAACTATTATAACTGTATATAACCACCAGCCGCGCGATTAAGAGCAAACATCGTTGCATCTTTGACAACATCCGTGAAACAAATGACGAGATGACAAGAAACGTTAGAAAAACAACCTCATGTACAAAGGCGTAAAAGTATCTGACATCGGTGAGCTCGTCGACGAGCACCTCGAACGAATCATTAGAGAATTGGACGGCTGATTATTATCGCAACTTCAAAATACGAGTATTACGATGGAACGTTATAGAGTCTCGACGTCGTTCCCTAAGTAATAATTACGATTATATTATAAGATTGTATTATTCTATATTATATTATTAAATAAATATGTATTGATTGTGAATTCAACAGCGAACAATGCGATTAAAAAATGAAATTAATATAACCTAGAGAGAAGTTAGCATCATTATAAATATTATAAAATAATATCTTACGTGATGGTCAGAGATGTGGTCGAAATGGTAGCATACTGAGTTTTATACAGACTTAGATATATGATCGAATCACTAGACTTTTAATAGCAACTGGATTAAAAGTACAGCTGCCGGAACAGAAAAATCTATACCTATAAGAGCATATACCATTATTTTAACTTACAAATGCCAGAAGGCCAACCAGAACTAATTTCCAACTAAACACGCAATTCGAGTTCGTGAAATTATTGCGAGCTTTGTCCATAACTATAACCTACTAGCACCTGCGCGTGTTAGAATTGTATAGGTACGTCAGATGTTTATAAAAATGCGTAAACTGTGTAAATTAGCTGAATTACTATACTGAATAATAATATTTGTTAACGGAACTGTATTTGGTAATATTTTTAGCAAATGCCACACCGAAATACTACCTCGATTAAATTATAGCGAGTGACGTAGTATCCTCTTGATTTCTGATAGGCTATTTTGGTTTGGCGGGTAATGTCTTGTTTGTGACTGGTTATGAGGTTTGGTGGGAGGTGTAATCGTAGTGGGACAGTCTCTTCGCGGCAGACATTGCTATATAAGCCAATATCTCATATTGCCGATCCTACATTCAGACACCGAGCTCGCCGGCGAGCTCGAGGCAAAAACTATATCTTGGTTAGATTCTCTCCAAATAGTCATAGAATAAAAATTCATAGGGCCCACTTTCAACGGTACACTCATGTACCGGGGCGATTCGCTCCGACTCCCCTCTCTACTGGCGACACGGCGACGGCCCAAGCCGAGGTCCGTACCCTAGTGGTGCCCTTGAGCAAGTCGCCTATTTTTATATTTCTTAAATGTGTCTAAATTTGCTTTGTTTCCTGAAATAGTGTGCCTATTAATACTTTCCTAGTATTAGGACATCTGTATCTTGTTATATAATAAAATTAAATTGGACAATATGTATCTTGGGTAAAATATATGTTTCAATTATAATGCTATTAATGTTACTTCTGTGTTTCCTTCATACCCTAGTAGAATACGTAGCTAGACATAGGTAGTTAAATTCATATTTTAGTCATTGATATCTTTCATATGGCATATCTGCTTGTTATTGTGTGTGTTATGTTATGAAACCTTTTAATGTAGTAGTGGTCAACGCCTTCTATCCAACAAATCTTACACGCGCGACTTCGTTCGCGTGAAATAAGGTTATCATGACCCCTGGGAATTGAATCGGGCTAAAAACAACTTAAGCGTTAATCCTGGGTACAAACCATATCCACAACAATTTTCAACGAAATCTGTTCAGCCGTTTTTGTGTGAATGAGTAACAAACATCCGTACATCCAAACTCACGCATCACGAATCATAGTGTGGTTTAGGACCCGGCTAAGGCTCGAGTGATATTTCGTCGGAATTTATTTTCGTTTATGATTATATGCCTGCTAACACGCACACCGCTGTTCATAACAGTGACGAAAATTTTCAAATAAGTTCGAATAATTATCCGCAACTCCTAGCCGGTTGTAATATATTCATAATTATCACACATTTTTATTTATGTATTTTGTATTAATACTTACTATCGCCCTGACGACGCAATCAAAGCTCGTAAAATATTTAAAACAGTCTTGTTGAAGCCTCCCTCAAAGCACGGTAATATAAGAAAATATTACCGTGCTTTGCTCAAAGCCGCTGGAACCTCCAAGTGTGTAATTTGCCAAAAGGTCTGACCTTTAAGACTCACAGTGAAGTGTGAATTCGCCAGGTCATGTATTTTTGTTTATTATCACGGTATTTATTTCTAAAAATGATTTTATTATTTATTTTAGTTAGTACAGTATAGTAGTTCTATTCTTGATAGATTATCAATGCAGTGTTAGTCGTAGATAGAACAGTGTTACAACACACGGTTCTTAAGACTTTCCATTCGCCATAATTGGCCAATAATACAATAGATTTCGTAAAAATCAACCTATATTTTAGGAACTGCAACGTGCGTGGTTAAATAATGCAAACTATAGTTATAATTCCTTTACTCCACATGAAAAATAGAACAATGAAATGGAAAACTAGAAAGGTTAATAACTCTTCTCCATAGTATTGAGCGATAGCTTGAGACTAACTGCTCTCTCGTGGAGTGGCCGACGTCTTGCCAGGATGGTACTCCAGATTTGGCTTTTATACGTTGGCTTAATGGCCCACATTGTTGGTGCGTCGTCCTTTGACATTCGAACATGTTGATAGTGTGTACGAGTACTTATCTGCTTGTCACAATGGTAAGTTAGTGATTGCTTTTTGAGAGGGAAGGCTTCCGAAATTAGCTTAAAGTATATATACATGTATAGTTATCTAATTCACATATATTGTGAATTAGATTACTTGTTACTCATATACATATATATATAGGGGAAGGGCGGGCAGGATGGATATGATAAGAACAAACTGCTATTAATATAGTTAATCTTTGTATTAAACTTAAAAAAAGTAACTTAAAGTAATCGTTAACTTAATAATCTATTATTGGCAACAAAGATATCAGTTAAAATAACAATAAAAATTATTGAATTCGTCGAATTATAAAGAAGTAGAAATTATCCCGCTATATATCTTAATTAGAACTTACCCGCATAGGGTAGGTAAGATGGGTCATGAAGTCGGGTAAGATGGATCATGGGTATAATTTTCCTTTCAGTCATCGCACTCGTCGCTAAAGTACAAGCCATAACCTAGATAAGACGACCAGTGAGCATGTGCCCACTTCTAACATCCTGAACACTATCAAGGCTTCAGCTATGGAAGTTTGATACGGTTTTTTGCAGATTGTGCATAAGTAAGTAGGCTGGTTAGAGTTTTCCTCGAGTAGAGTTTTCTGGTTCAGATTATAGTCTTCCTCTTTGTGTTGTTCTTCTGGGATGACGAGAGGTCGTTTGATATTTGACTGGGCGAAGGCTTCTTATAGGTTCGAGGTTGCTGAATAGGAATAGTATTTTTAATTAAATATCATTCCATTATTTTTGACTTTCGCAAACTTTCCTGCTAGCTGTATGGATTATGGATTCTAACTTCGTCAAACCATATAAAAGTGAATTTACTATCTGAGCGTATTCCTCTAGTAACTTCTTGTGGTTTGAAGAATGTAATCTATGAAATATGCCTATATAACGTCACATATGAAATACCATATTTGGGAGAAGCTTAATGCATAGATTAAGTTTTTGCTTCTGTCATAGCTTGGTTGAGGGTTTCTGAAGATCACGATCCATGTTGAATTAGTCATGTAAACCTTCTGAAAGACAATAAAATATATTAAATACTTTTTGTAATTTGCGGGCAAGACGAATGTAGCTAAAATAACATGATCCATCTTGCCCGCTCGGGTTTCGGTGAAGTAAAAAATAATTACCTCAAAAACTAATAACAATGAACGACAATCCATTCCAAGCAAGCATGTTCAATACGCATCAAACGGTGAAATTAACATGAAATCCAAATCAATACGTAAATAGTTTACTTACCTTGAAAACATGGAATGTTTGGAACAGAAAACTTCAATATGCTCGCCCACAACCGGTGCGCGCGAGTGGCCCGCAAATATTGAGCGAGGGAGGCGGCTGTCACCGAGGCAACGCTGTTACTACGTCTGTATCAGAACATTCTGCCGCGTTTTCATAATATACCGAGTATCCGTCTTGCCCGTCCTATCCATCTTGCCCGCCCTTCCCCTATGCTTATATTTTTGGAAACGTTTCAATGTTTATTTACTCACTTTCTCTTAATATTTTGTTAAATGTTTTGCTTAGCTGTTGCTCCTGAGCGTCGTGCAAAGTAAACTAATTGAAACACTGCTGCCTCCAGTGGACGTATCTAGAAATATGTCGACTGGTCATCTCTTCCGTACGGCCATCTCTAACGAATTCATATTTTACCCATAGTTATTTTATATTATTGTGACTTATTTGCGGCGTTAGTTGAATATTGCTACATTACCTTAAATACAAAAACCAACTGTCACCTAAATAACATTAACATTCTAATTTTAAATCACCTACCCTGTGTGAACTTACATTAATTACAAAGAACAAGAACACACGCTAGGGAGTAATGGAGCATACTTCAATTCCGTCGGACACAAAAGTGTATTTTCGCGGAGTTTTAACTAGGACAATTAGTTGTGCCTCCAGCACCATACAGCAAACTACGAGTACATAATATGGTAACAGATAAGTACTCCGTCACAATACAAAGTTTAACAGTTTTTTTCCTGCTGATGTATTCAGTCAAATATCTTTATTTTGAAAAGGTACTAAAGTACTATATTTCTGAGCGTGTATATACATATATAGGTATGTAATGGAAGTTAGTAGGGAGTTTAAGGCGAGATGCGGGACATTTTAATTACATAATTCGTTTCGTTAATTAGTAAATTAACATCGCTTGGTGTAAGGAAAATTATTCCACCTACCCCGCGCGGGTGAACTTCTGTTTTCAGTTTGTATTCCTCAAAAGTGCCTGCTTATTATTTCAAGAAGTTATTATTGTGTTATTATAGTGTATTTATTTTAGTTTATTAATGGTTGCGTACTGGTTAATCAGTTGCAGTAGTAAATATACTTCTAATCTTGCAAATCTAGTAAGTTACCAGATCGGAAAACTAAACGTAACAATTCTTGAGTAAAAACTCTATCTTAGGATTAGTTTCAGGTTTACATGTCCTAAGTGGATGCTTCGTTTATGCAATACGTAAAAAAATATGTACCTATATAGCCAGGTACCATGACTCAAGTAAGGATAATTCAGCATCGCAGGGAGTTCGTTTCTCCACCTTCTTTAAAAGTTGCAGCAATTTTATTTTACCGCGCCACGCCCTTTATCGCTATCGCTATAGATTTTGTTGGAAGTAGGTTTACGGCCGTTTTCAATAACCTATCTATCGCCGGTTTACCTTACTAGAGATAGATATTTGACACTATTTGTATCGACGTAATGTCAAATTTCTATCGTTAGCAAGGAAAACTACGGATAGATAGAATATTGAAAACTGCCTTTAGTAACTACGGATCTCTAAACAGGTCCATCTATGTACGTCGAGTCATAGAGAAATAGGAGACAATTACGAGGAATATTGACGAGAAAGGTACAGGGATGGCTAATCAAAGTCTAGGGCTGCCGACCTTCTGCATGATTTATTTCAGTTAGTGTAAAAAATGTATTTTTCCAAGACATGTTGCTTTTGTAAATATGATACAGTTCTATAAATTAAACACGCATTTAATCGGTAACTGAGAACTTATACAGATTTATGCAATTAACGAAACAAGAATAAGTGTAAGAAGGTTCACACTCGCACTCGCTATGCAATGGCTGTTACGCTAACACCTAAAATACAAACGAAATCGAATCAACGGACTCGAAAATATTACATAATTTTATAACTATTTTACTAGCAGTAGAAATCTTTGTGCTTGACGTTGGATTGAAATGTTATTGTGTCGTTAAAACATAGTTTGTTTATTTATTCTACAGTGTTATAGGTATTAAGGCATTTTCGGCAAGGCGTTCGGCGTAACAGCTAAACTGAAGCAACCTTTAATAATTTGAAGAGGATAGGTGTTTAATATTAAATACCGCCACGAAACAAAGTATACAGCCGTGGGAAGGTTTACATATGGCATATACCTATGGGTATATGAAATCTTATCCTATCAAATCTTAACATAGTAGCCCTTGCTTACTACTGTCTGAAGACATAAATAATACCGGACAATACATTGGTGCTAACTAAGAAGGCTCTAGCATAAGCGACTCATCGCCTAGTTAATAAGCCGCTTATGCTAGTGTCTTCTAGAGAGAGAATACTCGTATAAAAATCTAGTCTATGAATAAATCCTAGATATAAGCTATTTTCATTCGAAATTTTATTCGAGTCGTAATAGACGAGGACAGCAACTAGTATATTATATAACTACTTTGCCCACATATTAAATATTATGAAACTATAGATATGTATGTAAATGCTTCACAGTACTGAAGTGAAGACTCTGGTATCTTTGATAAGTGGGGTGAGATAAAAGCCTCGTGTAGGTCTTTGGGGAATCTTTATATTAATTATAATGGAAAGTGTAAATGTTGGAAAGTACTTTAATGGATGAGGTTCCATTTAAGAAACAGTTACAATGTAGAAGTAAATGTAAATCCTGGATCCTGAAATCAGGAGACTGGTTGATATTAAGCAGCACGTCTTTCCACAATATTTGTGTGACATAATTTTAATATAATATATATAGGGTAGTTGACACAGTCAACAATGAATTACAATGTAATGTGAACCTAAGAGTGGTTGAAACAAAAAAAATAAAAATATTGTAACTGCATTGGATTAACCCGTTGACTCGCGATTCGCCATATTTGGCCAATAATACAATAGATATCGCAGAAATCAAACTACTTTTCCAGGAACTGCAACGTGTAAACTTTATTATACGGTTAACTTTATTTTTAATAAATTAAATGTGAAAATAATTTCGAGAAGTCACGTGACCTCAAACGGAAGTAGCGGCGGAAATTATATCATAAAGGCAAAAACGTGATAGTGACGTGCCTTATTAACATATTGAGAATCAAGCAAGTGAAGAAGGTATCTAATATTGTTGCTTTAAAACTAAATACATACTAGGTCAAAGGACAAACTGTAGATCCATAAACACGGTTATTGCTGCAACCGAAAATTATAAATTTGTTATATATTTTTTATATTACTTAAATACCTAAGTTTATTATAATATTTAATAGTAAATTCATTTTTCTTGTTATTATTGTTGTTTTGTTACACATTTTTGGAATTCAGATTTTTTTCTTTTTTATGAATGAAAAAGGGTCTAGACAGACAGACAGACGAATAGAGGGACAACAAAGTGATCCGATAAGGGTTCGTTTTTCCTTTTGAGGTGGGAGACCCTATATAGAACAAATCATGCGGCTAAAATGTAGATAGGTTTATTTTTTGTAACAGCAGAGTTATCATATTATTTTTTCCTAGTAGGTACGTAGAGTCTGGTCTAAGAGATAAGTCAGTCATTTAATTACTGTTTTTCGTTTCATGTGTATGTATTAGGTACTAAAACTTACTAACACGATCGAAGAAAAAATAAACAAAAAGAATATTCATGATTTTATACACTTTACTGACACTCGTACACCATTGTGAACATCAATGGTTAAATAATCCACCACTATTACACGTCAAAGCTTGAGAATAAATACAAAAGAAATAGTATATAATAGTCATGGATGGTTGGATTTTTCCCGCCATCTCCATGTTCAAGCAAGCAAAACGTATTATAATTACAACACTATTTGTTTTTGCCTTATTGACATCATACGACGTATAGCCGCCATTGAATGATGTTTTAGCACCAATATAATTTTTTTTAATAAAATATAGTTTTTTTAGATTAAGAGATCTATAAAAAAATATTTAAAAATGCTAGGTGTGTATTTCGGTGTCCTGAATAATTTAACATACATTAGAAAAAGGTACAACAACCCTATTGTACCATAAATCTACAGTCTCATTCGCCCAATCACTTCCTATAACACTGTTAAAACCTTAAATACAATATTGCTTCCAAGCAGAATATCTGACACGGCGAGCTCACACGAGGTCTATAAGTAGCCATCTTGGCAGAGCAGAATAGTCATATCACCTGGGGTGCGACTGATTACCATCACCGAGGGACCACGTGTAGTTACTGACTGCACGGTACCTCCTTGAACTTGCATGGGTGACCATATTTTAGCTTGTTTTGTGAATTTAAAAGGGCATTATTACTTCCTATACCGTGATAATGAAAGCAAAAGATTTATAAATGAATCTGACGTACATTAACGTATCTGGGATGCGAAGGGTTATAGCAACTGAAATTACTGGGCAAATGGGACTAGTTTTGTAATGGAAAGTTATGTCTTGGATGAGCGCAGTGCAGTGCCTCGTAGACATTTGACTCTGAGAGATCTGGCTCACAATGTAACTGGCATGTGCATGTGTGTCATGGGTCACACCCATTCATATCCATCAGCCAAATGTTGTGCCCGTCCCGCCAATTACTACTTAACGCAAAAAAACGTGACAGCCCTATCTAAAGTCTCGGGTAGCTCGTTACTAACCAACGAATTACTTTGCTATTTACCTACACTATCAGGGGACAGTGTTCCCTCTAACTTGTCGATACGCTTTAAGTAAATACGTTTAGTGATTGCTTAGGGCTTTATTAGTACGTTCATTGAAAACGGACGCAAATTGAAGTTAACATTTGTTAGGAAAGAAGGAAAACTATTTCTAAGACTGCTGATACTACATAAAATTGTATACGTAGGAAACTGCATTACATAAACATATATAAGTATGAAGTATTCGATGACATTTAGGTTTGGTGAAATAATATATTATATTCTTTTCTTCTACTATATAAAAATAAGTCGGGTTTTCCTTCCTGACGCTATAACTCCAGAACGCACGAACCGATTTCCTCGGTTTTGCATTCGTTGGAAAGGTCTCGGGCTCCGTGAGGTTTATAGTAAAGAAAATTCAGGAAAAATTTAAAAAGAAAAGCGGGAAAATCTTTTTTCACATACAGCGCCATCTCTGATACATAGCATGTACTACAAACCAATATTTTAAGTAGATGGCGCCAAACGAAATGTTACATTAAACGAAGCCATCTGGTGGCGAAACGGAGTTCGCAGGGTTTGCTAGTTACTTATAATTTGTAGTTGTTTTTTTGGGTGGACTTTTCGGGACGCTGTTGTTGCTCAGCGGCAAAGTTATTTAATTAAGTAAATAAAAAACTAATATTATGTATTTTTCAAGCTATTTGTTGGTAAAACTTTGGAGCGAACTACGTAATAGTTAGGTAAATTATATTTTATTGCGTTTGTATGCAATGTAATTGCGTTTTATGGAACACATCTATCGAAACAAGAGTCTAATAAGTCATTTAGAATGCTCAACGCTCCATCAATGCTAGTAGAAAAATATATCTCGTCCCACTCAATATCGGCCATGGTAGCGTATAGTAAAAGGAAGTCGGCTTTACGAAAATTCAACAGGCGTAGCTCATCATGCTAGGGTGGGGGCGCAGCAAGACGGCGGGGCATCGTCCCGTGATCGCGGCGCGCGCGCACAGCGTAAAGTTACCAGCATTGGCGGGTGGTACCCATCCTGCTTGACGACGGCCGCCGTTTCATCGCTTACCTTAATCCACTCGTCACCGTGGTTGCCCAACATGAGATCTAAAATTCCATTATGGTTATTAACAATAGGATTGCATTGTACTCGGTTGTAAGAAGTGATTAAACTCTCATAGTGCATTCGAACGTCCCGGTTGCATGAGTTTAGATTAAAATCACCTATGATTATACTCGTAGTATCATTTTCTAACACACTAATAGTAGCCACGTATGTGTTTCTCTCGCGAACGCGGCGGAATGTAAACGACACAACAAACCATTTTCTTATGTCGTAAAGAGATGATGGCGATAACGATCTCTATCTCGTCTCGTCAATATGGAGCACCTGGTTCACGGCAAGAGTGTCACGCACGGCCAGCAGCATGCCACCCCAGCCACAATCGCGCGCATGGTCGTGGCTTAGTACCTATTCAACGGTAGTTCCGATACGCACATAGTATAAGTGTAGTTACGACTTACGCTCCGATGCCACGATCGAACAAGCGGTTGAACCCGGGGGTGCCGTCCCGTGAATCACGTCGCCAGGTGCACGTCGTGACCGACGATTCTTAACTTTAATCCAGTCTTTGTATTTAATTAAGTCTCGCTCCAGATGGATGACCACGCGCTCGGCGCTGTCACAGATACCGGTAGCTGTTGGTAGCGGCTGGTAGGGTACAGGACACGCTAACGCCCTTTTCAACATTACCGCCTGCCTTCCACTGCGTACGTCTTTTTGTTACCGAAGTTGTAGGACTCGTGGTAGCGGTCAGTATCACAGGCTTAGGAACTCGCTCCATACGGGATTTGATTTCACTGAAAAAAGATGATTCTGATATGGGCGCCTGTGAAAGCTGATGCAAGGCCGAATTCGGAGGAGCAACAGAAACTCCTTTGCAGGTTATAGGGGGGTAAGAGTGAGGCATGTAATTCAGCTGGATTGTTGAGAGCTGTTGAGAGCAACACACAGCTGGTAGTTTTATTTTTTAGAGACACATACTTCCTTATCTCCAGGACCATTTCCGCATTCGCAGCTTCATAATATTTTAGTTTACATTGAAGTTGCTCATTTAGTAGACATAGACTAACGACTGTTGTTCTAAGACGAACAACCGGGACCGACAGCGTAACGTGCCCTCCAAAGCACGGAAGCGCTCAGTTGAATAATGCCACTACAGCGGTCACCCATCCATCTCCTGACCATAGCAATTGTTGATCGCTGATCGCCAAGTCAAGCTCCGCTGCGAGCGCTTCAAGCTGGCAAGCGTTTAATCAAGTATTATCATTTACATTGCATTACATAATTAATATTATTACATTACGATATGTGATCGTCGAAGATGCTGGAAGTTGAAGGTAGTCTTACGATGGTGTCTAGCTCGCTAGAAACACCAACAACAACAACAACAATGAGTTCCACAACTTTACGTCACTTTTAGCAAAAACGTGTTAACACTGGACTAATATGAAAGCTTATCTTTGTTATTTTAATACCATCGTTTCTGTAAAATAAGTTTCGTAACTGTATTCCAATATAATATTCATCTTGAATATAACTTTGCTAGGTCTGTCATACAAACGTACCTGAAGCCAAAGTTAACACACCAAAATTATTAACTTTAAAATCGGAGTGTCGAGTGCGCCATAAAACGGTTTTACAATCCGTAACGTTCTCCAACTTTCCAGACGCGTTTCTCGTGTGCCAAATATTATAGTCAAAAACTTATTTTCTGTAAATACGTTATATTATGTACGTTCAGTTCATGTTGCCTGCTGGCTAAACAAATAATCATCAAAGCGTGATTGACAATTATAACACTAATATTACAAATCAACAGTATGTGAGCGAGTGTGTCTGGTACATCTTCACGCTGAATTGTCTGCACAGATGTATATAAAATTTGGAAAGGGGATATATTTTGCCCTGGAATTATATTTTACCTGTTATTATTCTGATTGAACTCGAGTTCTCGATGGATCGTGATAAACTTATTCTTCGCAGATGGAGTCATGGCCAGTATCTAGTATTATATATAAAATACACACGTGCTACGATACATAAATTATTGTGAGTTTTATTGTGTGTGTGTGTGTGTGTGTCGTGCCCTGTACCGACTACAAACTAATATCAACTAATATATATCCAATTTATATCTGTAGCTTTGTGTCCTACGTCTACTGACTACGAGAGCAAAGCCGCGAGCGGTTTAGCTAGTATTATATTAAAGTATAGTCACATAGTCCATAGGCTGAAATAGTCCATAGGATGGGGTCTGGAAGAATACCGCGTAGATGGTAATAGGCGCAGTTTCAATTACATGACACCAAAAATATGTCTGGCGAAACGTAGGTGATTAGAAACACCTCTGCCTACCCCATTGAAGATATGTAGGAGTGACGATAGGTAGACTATGTTATGTTCAAAATATGTATTTCAACATTTACGTTATAGTTTATTTTCACCAAGTCTTGAGTGAATCAATCCAGGTAATAAGATTTTCCATAGAAATTCAACAATCTGTACCTTAGGGTTAATATTTTAATTATTACACTATAATACAGCCTAGTATATTAATTAAAAGCCTATATATGTCATTCCAGGGCCTTAACTGACTACATTCTTAATTCATCAAAACCAGCTCAAGTACCAAAAAGCTCCAAGGGTGGAAGTGTTAAAGGGCATACGCCGGAAGCAGCGCTCTAGTGAAACCGCAGCACACCTCTCGACACACTTTAGCCATCCACACCAACTCCATTTCGTTGCCAATAATGGCAGCCTCTATAGGGGCCTGTTTAGTGGGTGGCAAGTCATCACCTGCTTTAATATTTAAGATGAGACTGAAATTGGCAGGTGCCGTAGTCTCGTCCATAGCCGTATATATACGAGTATATCCCTTATCACTTAATATACGTTCATGCCAATATAGCTTAATATAATATACCATGTAACCCTTCATCCAAAATGTTTCTGTGTTTAATAATATTTATGTACCAAACAGGCGTCGAAGTTTTACAACACTTGAATCTGATGAAATCCGTGAAACAAATGAAATAATAACTAGTGGTTATGCGAACAGTAGACCTCACGGGTACAGTCTTATCAGCGGCGACAAAATCACCGCAATGACAACAATAATAAATGTTCTTACGGAATATTACCAAAATTTCAGAAATTTAATTTTTAAATCAGGAAAAAAAAATACTCAAAATCAGTCGGTAAATAGCGCCGCAGCAAACTTCCAAGACTACTTGCAGCACATATAAAGGAAATCTTAAAAATCTTTAACTTGTAGTTCATCAAAACATATTTGTGCCACCACAAGTTTCGTTTGCAGTAAAAAATTTATTCGTAATGAATATCTATGTAGGTACCTAAGTTTTCAACAGGAAACTTACCTACATGTCATTATGCAATTAAGCGATAAGCGGGCGTAGGCATGATGTTAAGCACTAAGCCTACCCATGACGGTTGCAGTGCCACCCAGAGCTTATAACTGTAGTTTTGTATGACACTGCACTACGCCCGTCACTTCGAGACATTGGTTCTTATGTCTCTTTCGCAAAGTAATTCTACTTGCTACAGGGCCTCATCACACCCTAGCACAGTAATGCTCACGCACTATTGCTTTGTGATAGAATATCTGGCACCGCGGTGGTACCAACCAAGACGGCCTCTTGAACAAGTGGCCTACCACCTACTGTGTATGGGTTTCTCACCTGTAACGGTTCTCGTCCCGACGGTGGAGGATTCTACTACGTTTACTCAGCTAGAAGTGTGTGATGACTGTCTTTCAGTTGGACTTAGCTTTTCATTACAGCAAACTACTCGTATATAAACTTGTACGGAACCCTTACTACACGATTTAGACTCGCACTTTCTGGTTTTCTAATAATTTTATTGAACGCAATAAGAATAACATAAGAAAATGCTTAATGAAATGTTGCCAGTGAAGACACGTATTTTGCAAATCCCATTGAAAGCTAATCCGATCCGAGACTTGAAATAGAAATCGTGCTTCGATTAGGTGAGATTAGTGCAAATCACAATCTATTCTTTTTATGTCCAACTAGTTTTTGTTTGATACTACAACAGTAACTCAACTACAAGGAATTTTACTAACTATTATAGTTTACACTTAAAATTTAATAGTGCTATAACTAAATGTGTGTACAGACAGGGCAAGAAGACTCTCCAATGTTATCGGACCAAATGTATGCAACAACTCGCAAATCAAGATGGCGGGAAAAGATCAATAATGTATGCCATTGATTTTGTTTCACTTTTTCATGTTTTGGGTTTCCGTGAGTTTTAACGTGTAAAGATTGGTGTATTTTTAACTGACTTCGAAAAGGAGGAGGTTTTCAAGTTGATGCGTAGGTAAGTATGTTTTTTTTAATGTATGGCATAAACTTTTACAGGGTAATCCGATTTTGACAACTCTCTTTTTGTTTGATAACTCTACCATCGATTCGGATATCATCAAGATAAGCAAAACACTTTTCAATGGGTCACTTTTCAACCAAATTTTCACTTAAATGGGACCACCTTGGAAGTACGCGCATACTTCCGAGGGACCACCCATTTAAATCATCAAATTTGGTCAAGCGGTTTTGAGTTACCTACACTCCATTTAATGAAAAGTGTTTCGCTTATCTCGATGATATCCTTAATGCCGAAATATCGAGAGTTCAAAATAAATACATCGTTTGTAAAGTGATATAAATATATAGTTTGTAAAGTTAATAGGTGTATGTTATTTTGATAAATTGAAGACTTGAGGAATGGCAAATGTACGGCCGTATACGAGTCCATTAAATAATGAAAAAAAACTCACGACTCTGTATTAAATGCAGAGGATCAGAAGCATTAAGTATCAAAATTGACCCAATAGTTTTCAAGTGTATTTATAACACAGTTTGTGGCCTTGTACAAAAACATGTTAGTTTAAAAAAGGTCATAAATGACCTTATTATATAATATTACCAACGATATTACTAGTACATAAATACTCGTAATATCTAAGTAACTAATCAATGGCAGTTAGTTTCTTTTAAATTGATACACTTTTATAAGATAAATGATAATTTATTTGCAAGAATTATGGTACAATTCAGCTCTTAGCGTTAATAAAGTCATCCTTTGAGAATTGAAGATTGATGAAATATGCTATTTCATCAATCTGAGATGCAAATATTTTTATCATTATTAATTTTCATTAATAGTTTAAATTAATTAATTTAATTAATAATTAAATATACATTATTTATTAATTTACATTTTATTACATATAATAATTAATTATAATAAGAACTGATGCAGAAACGGCAAAGTTTAGCCGAGATCTTTGATCAAATAACATTCGAAAGCGAATTCACATAGTGATAAAATGATTTACTTTCAGTGGGTCACGAACTCTCTAATTGCAGCCATAACGGATATACCTATTTCGTTGTGTTTCGTTTTTTCGTTTGGATTATTCAGTCGTGCGATTCTGTAATGATTCGTCGTAGCGTTCGTCGATGCGCTCACCGATGTCAAATACTTTATGAGATATTGCCCTTGTACATAAGGTTGCTTTTCCAACGTTTTTTGTCATCTTGTCATTTGTTTCACGGATGTTGTCAAAGATGCAACGATGTTTGCTCTTAGAGAATCGCACGGCTGAAAGGTTGAAACTCAAGTTATACCGAATTCGCCGCTACTCAAGCGATGCTCCAAAACACGTAGGTACCTACATACTCCAGGCCGCCAAGAAAGCGGTTAAATGCAATAAGTAAAATATTTGAGGTATTATTTTGAAATAAAAAATAAACAACGTTTATTTCATTAAAGGAGGGAGAAGTAAAACCATTTTAAATTTACCCTTTTTCCTAGATTTCAAAAATATGCTACGGTAATATCACTTAAACACATTTATACATTTTAGTATTATTATATTGTATTGCAACCGACCTGATAATACAGCTACTATGCGGATTTTTTTTCCAATAGAATTGCTCTCCACAGACTCCAGGGTCTGTGCCTTTTTTCTCTCTGTGTAGTCGTTGCCTCATGACTGAGGATCGTGGTCATCGGTGGATGTGGATGTTGAACATTGAGATTTTATGATCTGCTTCCATCGGTCCCTATCCATCGCGTCTCTGACAGCTGAGTAAAACTCGATTGAGGAAGGATGTTTTAAGTGGTCGGTCCATCTGGTTGGGGATCGCCCGCGGAGTCTTTTTCCCTCCGTATTCCCCACCACGATAAGTCTTTCAAGTGCCTTTTTTAACTTGTTACAATTTATTACGATTACACCTAAAATTATCACGTTCAACAAAGTACTTGTTCACGCGAAAGCGTGACGTCACTTTACTCACCGTGCGCACCCCGCCGCCTGCCGGCAAGGGGAAACGTCACACGAGGCGGCTCTCGCCCGCCATCACTCAGCCAGACGCTTTTCGCTCGCGCGCACGCAAAATAAAGTAAACATCCGCTCTGCACCGCCGCCGTTTTTACCACGAGTCGGATACGACCCCTAATTTTACCGACGTAAAATACGCGAACGCGAGTGTCGGAACAAGTGCATTCATAAGACACTACAAACTATAACCAAGTGAACAACAGTTCTTCAGCTCCTTCAGCACGTCGTCCAAAGCAGGACGCCTCCAACGAGGACTCACGGTCCAGCTCCCACAAGTTCCAGAGTCCCCCGACATAAACCACGGAACCCAGGTACCAATAATTCTTCCCTACCATCGTATAGTTGCAGGAAACTGCTTAACTAGTACTCATATAGGCAACATAGATTTATTATGTATTTTTATAAATAAGAATATATCATTTTTCTTTTTTTTTTTAAACTATACTCATGGTTTTTTTCTGGGTTGTAAAACGTATAATAGCATTAAACGTATAATAGTTCTGTCTAGTTTCTAAATAGCATATAAAATTGTATCATGTGCTCCTATAAAGTGTTTTGACAAAGAAGTGGTGTAACCGCTTTATTTGCGGCCCAATGTTTGATATATTAACTAACACATTTTTATACCTACGTGATAAATATTTACACCTACACAAATAATCTCCATATTAGGCCAAAGGCACACAAGGGAACGCATAGCTCGCAGATTTATTCCACTCTCAATGTTCTCACTGTATCATGGAAAGTATTTCTGGCATGTGAGATTTCATATCAAAATGAAACATTTTAGGAAGTTCGTAAGACATTTCTTCAAAATTCCAAAAACGTTTATTATGAATTATGAAGTTTAAGTTTTAACAACATCTATTCCAGGAACATTGATACTAACATCATCTTTCTACCTGAAACTTAACTCACATATATGAGGTGGTACAATTTTGCATTCTTTGAGCAATTCATAAAGCAAAACTTTTCGGTTCCGGTTGTAATGTTATTGTTACTTACATTGATAAAATACCTAGCTGAATGCCTAGCTAGCTAACTAAAAAATAAAAAGGAACATCAGAAATATAAAGTTATAATAATAAGAAATACATGACCTGCAGATAACACTTCACCACAAGTCCACACACACACGTTCCATCAAAGGTTCCAGTTAGCTTCTTGCTTTATCAAGGCTTCAGTTCTGAGCTCAGAGAACACGGGATACCCCCAATAACTTGTTTTATATATCAGGCGAATATCTTTCCAAGTCTTGACTTCAGGAATGTAATTGACGATATCGAAAGTGACTCGTCGGGTGCAAATCACTATTTCACCAACTTCAACACCTCACCGTCAACTAAGGTTTCCAGGGAATATAATTATTTCGTGTCTCGGCACACCAAATTGGAATCTTCCTATAATATTTTTTTTATTGGACGTAATCCGTGATCCTCTCGGTATAGAGTTAAATATTCCTTGCCGTGATCCAATCCTTTCTCTTCCCAAATCCCAATTTGATCCCAATTAAAATTCCTGACGTCTCCATTGTCTCATTCCATCATTCTTCTCCCATTTTTAAATTTGTCATGTTGCAGGTCAATAAAGAAATAGTTTTTAAATATATAAAATAAGGATTTAATGCAATGAAATATGATCATGAAATTATATTACACGGTGTTTCAACACCTGAACATATTGTAAAAAATGGCTATGATTTTATCGGCCGCCTGCCTGCCGTCCATCCCGTTTGGGAATACTTTCGTTGGTAGACTAGTGTAATCGCTCCTTTCTTAACAACGGCGATAAGATGGTAAAGAGCCCTGTTGTGCCGCTCATGTGCAGCAACACTCTACTCACGCCGTCGACGTGAATAGTGCATGCTGTGGGCCGAGCATGAAAATCTGTTTAAGTGTAACGTAATCGCATCTTTAACGTATTAAGAACAAACTGCCATTTATCTAGTACAATAGTGGCACAGATAACTCATAGTTTGTACTGAATACGTAAACGATACGAAAACGTTACATTTAGGCAGATTTTCGTGTTCGGTCTACTGGTCACTCGGTGCATTGTCCTATTAGTCAGCTCTTACGACGTCCAATTTAAACGACAGGTCAATAACAGTCTCATTCTGAAGCCACGCATTCTATTAATTTTGTAATAATGTATAAAATATATCTTGAACATTAATTTTATAGATTAGCCATGACTTCAAATGTAATCTTTATAAGTTTCAAAACAAATCGAAGTATATCTGAAATAAAACTTTTTGATCAAGTTCTCACAGAGTCCGAGGAGTTCTATTGATTGGGTTTTCCAACTACGCTTATTTATTCGAAATATTTTACCGCGCAACTTTACAGAGTTTTTTTAAATAATTGAAGTCTTATGGATAAATAATCATTGTTGATAAAGTTGATTCCATTGAAAAAACGATATTAAAAAAATATTTAGTGACACTTCCGCTAAAAACAATGCTTATGGCCGAGTTGCGATGTGCACCGACTGTCGGTCTAGCGCTCGACGAGTCAACATCTCCTGAGGATGCCTCGTGTAGAAGCGAAACACGTGTCGAATCGGTTTTGGTTGATTTGGGGTTTCTTGTGTTTTTTATTTTGTATTCTTCCTATTAGCATTTTATGCGGGAGGGAGGGTGGTGCACGCCCCTAAATAGACCAAAATCGTTGTTTTCTTTTCAGCGGAAGTGTCACTAAATATTTTTTTAATATCGTTTTTTGATAATGGATTTCCGCAAAGTAACGCCTGAATCAATAAATTATCTTGATTCCATTGTTATTGTATCATCGCCGGGGTTAAACAAATTAAACTATAAGTAGAATATTGTAGCATTAAACAGAGCTTCCGCATCCACCAATCCGCACTGGGCCCGCGTGGTGGATTATGGCCCAACTCCTCTCTTTGAGAGGAAGGCTCGAGTCCCAGCAGTGGGAACAAAATAGGCGGATTATGAAACAGAGCTTCTAAAATAATGTAATTTTAAAATACTCGTACCTTGATAATATTGGTCACTGAATGGAATGAAGATGTCTCTTGAAAGTCTTGTAAGTGAAAAGTCAAAGATACACATGGTCGCTGACGACGCTGACTGATTTTACCAAATATGGTAGTTTGCTAAAATCGCCCTAATATACATCTATTGAAAAGGGTAAAATTAAATATATACGTACCAACAGCGAATTCTATACACATTTAAAAAAAAATGGAATAACATCCACACAAAGGTCTTCAGGTCCCAAACTAGGCAGAGCCTGTACTATGGTAACCTGATGACTGATATACATACTTAAATACATATACACACCCAGACACAGATCAAACAGATATGTTCATGCACACAAATGTTTAACCTGTCCGGGGATCGAACCCGGGGCCAGCGGCTCAGAAGGCAGGGGTGCTACCAACTGCACCAACTGGCCTGTCAATAGAAATCATATTTGAAATGTTTATGTCAACAATTTTAACAACATGAAGCCAGAATGAAACACTAATATAATACCTTTAAGTAGTAGAGCCTAGGAACTTCCAGCATTAAAAATCGTATTTAATAATTCAGGCCCATTTAAACCACACTCAGGGTAGCTTGCAAGCTGCGAAAAATGTCGGGACCCATCGTTCCGATTCCACCGTATTCTAAAGGAAGGGGCATATTCCTCTCAAACACGTTGGAGTCGGTATACTCAGCAAATTCAGATCAGTCTAATGCAAACTTACTTACTTTAACTTACTTCCTTAAATAAATTAATCGACTCGTTGGTAGTGACCCTGTCTTCGAAGTGAGGGACCCCAGATTCGATACCTGGTTGGAGCAAATATTTCATTATAATTCTAGAAGAAATAAAATAAAACTAGAAAAAGGTAAACGTTTGAACAATTTTGTTTGAGTTATTACCGGAACTATATTAAGCAATTAACTTTTTACTTATGTACAGTGTGTCAGCAAAAATATTACAAACTAGCAATAATACAAACGACTAAGATTTAGTTGAACTTACCATACTGTTTCACGTTATATGTTGTATAGAGATCCTAATGAAACCCAATTGGATCCAATTAAGAAATAACCAAAAACAAACAACTAAGAAACCAGCGACAAACGGTATATTAGCCGATTCTTAAATTTAAAACGCAAACGAAAATAAAAACATAACTTGTTTTAAAAGTGTGACCTAAGCAGATGTAAAAATCAATTCCTTACCGCCAAAAAAGCGAAACCCATTGGATGGTTTCTGTAGCACAAAGTTGTTTTGAACGAAGCCCCAGATCGATCAGCTAGTCTGCAATTTGTTAGTAGTGTTATTATCATGATAGTCATTATTAACTATGTACCTACTACCTAGGATTTCATTAGATATTCAAACCTAACTAAGATCTAGCTAAGCTACGAAGAAATTGGCTAATGATACTAACAAAAACTCCAACCATTTGACTAGACGATCTATATCGGCAAAGTTAACATCTCCAGCAGTCCCTTATTTATTCTTCTAAATTTGTGTAGGATTTCAATACCTTTCTTTCTATCTTTATCAAAATTAACCTTAGATGGCCAGGTGATTTTAGTAGAATAAGAAAAGGTGATCTCACTTAGATACCGAACAAACCATCTAGTATCCAATCAGAATATGTACAATAAATATATTCAGTCCATTACGACCCTACTGCTGAGATACTACTGGTTCTTCTTGGGAGGATTATGGGCCATAATCCAACTGCCGCCCCACTGCACATTGGTGAAAGGCTTAAATCATGAAGATGACCAGGAGGGCTATTCTCTTAGCTATTGAACCGCGATATAGCAACTCAATTGCACGAAAATTGTCGTTTTTGACAGTTTTGGTATTCTGCTCGCTATTTAGGTTCGATCGCGGTCCAGCTGCTTGTGATTGGTAGTTTTTGACATAAATGGTATTCTGTAAACTTTTGAGTTGCGATTGCATTGCTACCAACCTCTATCACAGTATAAAGATGCAACAGTATGGAAACTAAGCCTGGTTGATTAAATATGCAACATTGAAGCCATAGTTCTCACTTTAAATGTTTTAAGGTATTATTATTTTTATAAAACATTCGTTGTTCTGCTGTAGACATTAAATCTAGTTAATTCTAGTTACCAAATAAAATGTATAACACCTTCGAAAACCATAAAAACGAAACCCAGTACAATATAGTTCATAATAATATTATAATCTTTTACAGCCGCCATCTAAGATTTATATTATGTGTTATGTTTTACGAATTTATTATGATTAATGATCGATCATACAAGAACACTATTACAATTTTAAAACACATAGCAGTCAGTCAAGTGTGACATTTCATATTTTAGATTATATAAAAAGGTGAAGTTGTAGAAATAGTTTGTAACACTCATTAATGACGGCACCGCGAGAACCGTTTAGAGGTCTCGTCGATACGCATGTTTATGTCAGTGGGCCGTTTCGAACGATTGAAGGTAGTTTCCGTACTGTTATCTATATATCTACTGTGCTTCTGTGTTGCTACAGTGGTACACATCTGTCTCAGAGTAAGTATCAAATAGAGTTGTCATTAGCGTATACCGGTAAGAGACAGAAATGCAACGAACCCAACCAATAGGGTAGTTGACACAATCAAAAATAAATTGCAATGTAATGTTAACTTAATAGTAGTTAGAGCAAACAACTCAATTAATTTTAAAAAATAATATGCATTGGATTAACTTTATTTTGAATAAATAAAATGTGTACAAAAGAAAAGTCAGGTGACCAAAAACGGAAGTAGCTACGGAAATGATGTCATAAGGGCAAAAACAAACGTGTATTATGATAGTGTCATACCTTATCAACAGATTGAGAATCAAGCAACTGAAGCAAGCATCTAATATTCTTGCTTTATAACTAAATACATACTAGGTCAAAGGACAAACTGTCGATCTATAAACATGGTTATAACTGCAACCGCAAATAATAAGTTTATTATAAATGTATTGATTAAATATACCAACGTTTATAATAATATTTAATACTCAATTCGTTAATCTTGTGATCACTGTTACACATTTATGGAATTAAGATTTTTTCTTTTTATGAATGAAAAAGGATCTTGGCAGACATACAGATGAACAGACGGGCAACAACGTGATCCGATAAGGGTTAAATTGTCCTTTTGAGGTGGACAACCCTACAAAGAACAAATTATGCGACTAAAATGTAGTTTTATTTATATAACATCAAAAATATAAGCTTTATTTCAAGTAGGTAGTTGGAGTCTGCTCTAAGAAAGAAGTCAGTTATTTAACTGTTGTTTTGTACGAGTCACGTGGATGCATTACTAAAAAAAACACGAATGACGAAAACAAGGAAAAATAATGTGATATGAATTTATACACTTCACTTACCATCTGACACTCAACTGCACCATTGTGAACATCAACTTATAATAATCCACCACTATTACACGTCAAAACTTAAAAATCAACACAAAAGAACATAAATTATAATAGTCATTGTTGGCTTTTTCTCGCCATCTGCATGTTCAAACAAGCAAAACGAATTATAATCACAACACTGTTTGTTTTTGCCTTTGTGACGTCAAACGACGTATTGGCCGCCATTGAATAATGTTTAAGCACCAATTTTAAAGTTGAAAAATAAACATCGTTGTTTAGTTTAGAGTTCTTTAAAAATATATAAAAAAAAACCAAGTGTGTTTTTCGGTGTTCTGATTAATTTAACGTACAATAAAAAGAAAGGTCAACAACCCTATTTCTGAAGTATTCATGATGCTTAGGAAAAACGTTACTTGGATTTATTTTACTTACCACATAATTTCGGTAACAGGTAAATTTAACAAGGTAAAAATAAGATAAAAATTGTGGACTTACGAATAAAAGGTTATGTTTTCGTTTTTAACAAATCTTGTATTCGATAACAATACAAGGCCGTTTTTTTTTACCGACCGTTGTATTGTAAACTCAGATTTCACTAGAATTACAAAAATCTCTTACAAATGTTTGGCACACTTGCTAAGTGTATTACTACCTAAGCCTTGCTAAGTGTGTACTACCGTGACAACTCTATATACCTATATACTACGTATATACCTCGTACTTACTCTGAGACATCGGTAGTTGTTGACTTTTTTTTGAGCCAAAGACGATGTAGATTATTTCGTCTGTATTCGATATCATAAAAGTATTAAAAAGATGGCGGGACAAAACCCAATAATTATGGTTATCGTTTTATTTTGTTTAATTTTTCCACTTTTGTGTTTTTGTGGTGTTGGCTTGTAGTAGTGATGGATTATTAACCGTTAAATGTTCGTAATAGTGCACGAATATAGGCAAAGTGACTAGAATCATGAGACGATGGTAATTGGTCTTGGTAATGGAACCTCTTCGTTACTAGAACGTAACTTAAACAGGACAGTGAATGACGAAGGACTTATTCGTGTAACTGTGACTTGACTCTGACAACTTGAACAACGAACTATGGAGTATGCTCGGGGTTTCTCTACGTTATCGAATCAGAAATGAGGAGATCCGTAGACGAACTAAAGTCACCGACATAGCCCAGAAGATTAGCCAGTTAAAGTGGCAGCGGGCAGGCCACATAGCACGCAACAGATGGCCGATGGGGCCGGAAGGTTCTGAAGTGGAGAGACCACGGACAGGCAAGCGCAGCGTAGGTCGTCCACTGACAAGGTGGACTGACGACCTGACAAAGGTAGCAGGACGACGTTGGATGCAGGCCGCTTCCAACCGGTCTTTTTGGAAATTTCTGGGGGAGGAGTATATTCAGCAGTGGACGTCCTTTGGCTGAGATGATGATGATGATGACTTGAATAATTATGACACTTGATGCAACATTATGTATTACGAGTACATAACTATTTAACTTGACGAATTTCAAATGTACAAACACGTGAGTTTAATTATAAAGTAAACAAAGAAGTATAAAAGAAGTAAAAACTCAGTCTTAGTGAAATTTTGAGCAAAATAATTATTTAATGTATTTTTGCTTTAAAACCACTGTATTGATGTTTAGAATGATGTTTAATTCTTACAAGTTTTCAATCTTATTTGAGTGGCAACATTCGCAAGCCGTAGCACGGCCATAGATATAGTCTGATTAATCTATGGGCCATACAATAGCGACGCAAATGAGAGCAACATAATAACAGAATACTGAATTTGACATTAGAAGCAGTACAATCGCAGAAGCGTTGCAGTAGTGTGGCAATTGCTCAGTAGCTAAGAGAATAGCGGCCCAGTCCTTATGTCAGGGTATTCAGCCGTGCGATTCTCTAAGAGCAAACATCGTTGCATCTTTGACAACATCCGTAAAACGAATGACGAGATGACAAGAAACGTTCGAAAAACAACCTTATGTACAAGGGTGGTATTTGATAAAGTATTTGACATCCGTGAGCTCGTCGACGAGCGCATCGACGATTCATTAGAGAATCGCATGGCTGACCGCTCAAATGCCTTTAATATAGCTTGACATGAGACAACGAAACCACGACATAACGAGCCGCGTTGAGAGCATTGATAATTCCAGTAACAGTCAACCATCCAAATGGTGACCGCAACAGTATTTGTTAAGCTTAATCAATCATTTATAATCGCCTAGGCAAGGCCCGCTAATTACTTTTCATGTTCAATATCCGTCCGGAAAAATGTAAAGAAAAATAGTACAATGTTATAAAAACTGTCATTGTAATTTTGTATGATAAAACCCATTTTAAGACCAGTATCACTATTTTATAGGAAAAGGGACTGTGGTCTTTCCAAACTGTTTTTATTAAAATCCTATAAAGGTAAGGTTCCCACGAGGCATTTACCGAGACTCGGCGTCCCACTGCGCATTTATGTCGAGTCCACACTTGAAAATTAAACCTGAAAGCTGAGCCAACACAGCTAAATACTAACGTGAGACCATGTTTAAATGTTAGGTTAAGATAGTACATTCTTGCAAGTGCTAAAAAGTAACCAATTGAGTATGGTGAACATTTCTATATTTCGAGAACAGCAATTATCACTTCTTAAAATAATAATAATATTGCTGGCAAACTGTGAATTCTCACTAGTTATAATTAAGTCTTTTAGTTATTATAAATAAGAACGTTTTTTGACGCTGAGTAATCCTTTTTGGATACCACTCCAGCCCTGTCATGCATATAGCATGGTGTTTATGTGGGAGTCTCCGCCAGAAGGGCAGCATGGGTATACCCATTAAACCTCTGCGGTTTTACGTCACTGACGCTTTCGTTGGGAACGTGGGAACACTTTCGCACATGCCCGCGAATCCGCCGCGGCTGTCCGTTGCAGGATCCTTCCGGTCCATTACCGCTCCCATGTGGATTTGGACGACAAAGCCCATATGTAAGATAATTCTGTTCAAGCTAAAATCCACATTCGTATAATACCTACAAATCACAATAAGTATGACTCACCTTGATCAGTGATGATGCGGTCGAAGGTGGTATAGAATGATATGTATAGAATGGCGACCGGCTCTCCAAGATAGCTGTCAGAACATACCTGTAGGCAACGCACATAACGATTGTGTATCAAAAGTATTTTCAATATGTTTTGTAGCATACGTATTTTGTTTATAGATTTATAAAATACACTAGATTAGTAATAATGAAACACTTAGCGCCATCTGTTGGCAGTGTTTGAAATTGATAATAAAGTTGAATTTGGAGGGTGCGTGTCGATTTTTTTTATGTTTCATGTCGATACTTTGTAAAAAAAGTCACGGTTACTATCTTGAACAGGCCACACGTATGCAGTTATAATTAATAGATTTCTTCACAAAACAGTGTTTTCGACGCAGTGTTAAGAACTAACGTGCACCCCCCAGTTCTTTGTCGCATTATATAGGTACATGATTTTCATTTCTATCCTTTATAATACCGTTAGGTGTTTATTCTTTATTTTCGAGCCTCACATTTTTACTAGGTGTACCATTTGCATCATATGGGCCGCTTCAATAGCTTGCAATATGTCTCCCCCTATGCCATTTCTGAACTTTGCAACGTACAAACCATAATTTGTCCGCGTTGTTAAACCATAGTAATACCAACTTCTAACAGTAACTAGAAGAACTATTTTCATCATATTATGATTAAAACTTTTCGAGTAGGTAGTTAAATATATTCAGAAGCTCTTGTTGAAAAACCATTGAACTTAGAAAAAATATCTGACTAAACAATGTTGCTTTTGTAGAATCAGTAATTACCTATACCTATGTTTATTACTGGAAGCCCAAAAGATTATATAGTTTATAATACAAAAGTAATATATAAAAAAGGAATCGAATTATTATAAGTCCTCACCAGTAGACTTAAAAATTATATTTTAAAAAATATAGGTACACTAATACTAAGATAGGCACTAGATTTCTTGAAAAAAAATTGTAATATCCTAATATTTGAATGAAATTTCTGTAATAGATAAAAACGAAATAGTAGGTACCCTATTAGCTAATTAATAATAATAATGATCTACATTACTGACAAGATGTAGTTTCAAATCCACAAGTGTAATTTTATTAAGCTAATTCAAAGTCTTATATTATTATGTTATGTTATTAGGTTCTTAGGTTATGAGGTTCATTTGAGTAAAACATACTGACATAATAATATTACAGGTACTCCCATAATTAGATTCACCACAAACTGAGTTCAATTTAGGATAGCGGGAAAAAATCTCAACAATTGCCTATTGTTGGTTTTTTAGTAGGTTGGTTTTAATTTTCCTAGATTTGTGTTTCGTCTAGTTTTGACGTGTTATGGTGGTGTATTAGTGTTCGTAATGGTGCAAGAGTGTATAGTACCTATACGCAAAGTGTACATAAACACGTGTGAATCGCGGCAAAGTACTTAGACCGATAGATTTTTACTTACTTTGGTCGCGGTATGACAGCGACTGGTGGTTTACAAAATATCTATATATATTCAAATAATGAAGCTTTACCGTCATTAAAAAGAAATAAATCCGGATAAGATCCGCAGCAGTCATAAAATAACAAATATAGTAAAGAAATGGAACCGTCACCCGAGCGTCTGCCCATTAGTCAAGAAAATGGTGGCCGTATACTTGAACAAATAACCAGTAACAAAGAACAATGCGGACAGGGCGCAGCGGACGTACATCTCGGTCGGTGCAATGCGGCCCGAGACGTAATTGATATCAGTTGTAAATCTCTTAGTAACACTAACGCTGAGTGGACTGTTCTGTATAACTGCGGATTCTACTCTACTGTGCATTGTTGTGTTAGAGTGGGATGTAGTTAATGACCTTACAGTAGGTTAATCAGAATTGAACAGACCTTTACCTACAGCTGAACCCTTCAAGTATCGTTATGTACGAGACACAAAAGAGTATTTACTATAAACAATTTATGTTATAAATTTCACAAAAATTCAGATTCCCAGCTAGATACTAATTTCCAGTTTTTGGGGGTATTCGAGGGGTAAGAAGGGCGTCCTAAATGTGAAAGTAAAATCCACAGCATGGTACTAAGGTACTTCTGGTGTCCGGCTGCATAGTTGCCACCCTCAACTTTGAAAATCTGTCAATAAGCACCTAACTTGAGTTCGCCCGAATTTTGCCCGAAAAATTGAAGCTGCTGTCCTTGATAGCCAGTCGCTATTCTAGGTCTAGTTTAGCACGTTCGACCGCATCATCGCTGACCATCAAGTGAGTTAGTGGTCAAACACTAGCCTATCAGATGAAAAAAATAGGCATTATGCTCAAATGTATATCGTTAAAGCCGACAAAGATATAAGGTAAAAAGCAGCGATATAACTTTCACGTAACACTGCGATGCTGCATTGCACAAAACAGCACATCATTTTTCGTTAGGTGTGTAATTAGTTTACTGATGCTGTTTAACGGCCGTTTTCAATGATCTATCTATCCACAGGTTTCCTTACTACCGATAGAAATATAGCATAACGTCCGTACAAATAGTGTCAAATATCCGTTAACCGCCAACGATAACTCCCAAGTAGGGTTCTCGTCAGACAGACGGACACTTAAACTAAAAGAAGCACTGGTATAGAAAAGGTCAAGTTCAGTTCGCTTGCTTAGTTTATTAAAGTTATTGCTCGCTCATTATATTAGCCCACGTGAAGAGTTAAACCACTCCTTCCGTTAAAGACTTGATACATGTGATGGACAGAGAACATCCACAGCAGCGTGCAATGCCAGCTGAAATTGGATACCTCCGTTAACTTAGTCGGAAG
This sequence comes from Selenia dentaria, assembly GCA_917880725.1. NCBI lineage: Eukaryota > Metazoa > Arthropoda > Insecta > Lepidoptera > Geometridae > Selenia > Selenia dentaria. The sequence goes on from OU862878.1 coordinate 19,118,991, forward strand.
TGACCCTACCTTCGAAGCACTGGGTCCCAGGATCGACCCCTGTTCAGGCAAGTATTTGTGCAATAGCGTTTGTTCTCGGTTCTTATGTTTGTGATATGTTGACCGCGACACAGTGGACCTACTAGGGGGTATGAGTATATTATCCCACTATCCCACTAATATTAAAAATTTGAAACTTTAGATGGATGGATCTGGAAGTTTGTTACTCAATCACGGCAGAACGGCTGAATGGATCTGGTTGAAGTTTGGCACAGTGATAGATTATAGTCTGGAAAAGCACATAGGCTACTTTTCATCATCATCATCATCATCAACATCCATGACCGCGGGTGAAAAAGACTAATATTCTTGAGCACAGCATAGACAAAATAACAAGATCTCCGCCTACGTTTAGATCTTAATGATGACTTATTTTATGTCAATAGAGTTCTGTCAAAGATGTGCATGTCAGTTTCTGATAGCGTAGTCAAAAGCACTCTATGATTTTAACAGCTCGATACACTAGATTTGCTCGGCGATAGAGTCGGCATGTCATCCATCTTTGTTGTTCAGCCGACTTTAGTCGAGCGATTCCTCCATCATCACGGAGGTGAAACATCAGTCTAACGGTATCGAGTAAATCGCCCCCAATACTTACAAGTTATTTTAATCACAACTTAACAAATAGTTTTGCCTATATATCCTCAAAGGGGCAAACGGTATTTCAATAGGATACTTTTCCTCATCATCACCATCCATCACCACGGAGGTGAGCGGGGCGGAAACATCAGTCTAGCGGTCTTGAATGAATCGATACTTTTGCCTATATAATCCTCGAACGGTATAAGCAGCGGTGTTTTCAACGCCTATACGTTTCGCCATATATGTTTTTAGTCATGTGATCATGTAATAGGGGGCGAGCCTATTGCCATCTATGGGGCACTGTTCACAGCTCCGGACTGTTATTGAGACAATCTTTCTTTAACAGAAAAGCCCAATAACTGTCCAACCCGGGGATCGAACCCATGACCTCGAGGTTCCAAAACGGCACTTCCACCACTACACAAAGACCAAGCAAGCGAAGCCGCTGGCGGGTTAGCTATAGGTACGTATATTTATTTATAACGGTACATATTCTCACCGGGAAAAAAATTGAATTGGCACATCTCTATATCAGTATTTAAATTGATGGTAGGTTTACAGCTAGCAGCATGTGGTGATGCAGAGGGCATCATTTACGTTGCAGTGGTGTATAACGCAAAGTGAAGTAATTATTAACGGACGTATTCCCTCTGGCTGCGAAGTTAAGATACTGTGCTTTCACGGTGCGGGGTGGGTATTGTGGGTAAAGTGGCACTTCTCTTATAGTAGGTACTATTACGTGGTGTATTATATGAGTGGTAAGGTATTTAGTTATAAAGATAAGGTAAGCTAAGATCATTGAATGGTGATGCAGTGGCATCCATTACGTTGCAGTGACGTGTAATACCAACTGAAGTAGATAGACACAATAACTTTTTGTTGAAACATCACATTACAAATATATGTTACAAGAAAAAAAATATACAAAGATATTGCACGACAATTAAAGACGAGTAAAATTAACAATCTCATAATGGGCGTCATGCTCTTGGTTAGAGCGATATCTTCTATACAATGTACGAAAAGACTTTTTCATAAACTTACTTATATACATAGTGTACATATACTGTGTAATAATAAAACAAGTGCTTAAAACTATTGTATCACACATTATACTAATATAAAGATACCGGCTGCACTTGCTTGATATTAGTCCGACGACGTTTCGAACGTATGAGACGTTCTTCTTCTGGGAGTGTTAACGCTTGGAGGTCGCCTAGCGCTCTCATCAGTCATACTCGTACGTTCGAAAGGACGTCGGATTTAAATGTACAAAATAGTAAAATAATAAATATTACATTGCATTGTTAAGTAGGTATTAGTAATTATTGTTAAGAAGGAGCGCGTCTAATTGCGTAAGGCAAATCGTTCAAAGTCTATTATGTACTCGTATATGTGTTGAAGCTGTTCATATAGATGAACAGCTTCAACACAAAGAGAGGAACCAAAAACAGGTAGTAATTAATAACGGACCGTGTTGCTAAAATTGAGTTACGGTGCCTTCACAGTTCGGGGGAATATTGTAGTTAATTTGGCACCTCGTGTAGTGGGTAAGATGAGTAACATTTGTAACAAACATGTTTTAAAACACAGAATATCTGTACCTGATATAAGTACCTGATAAACAACCATGTTTCTAGGTTCCTCTTCTCTTGCCATTTGTTTGTCGTTTCTGTAAAGCTCTCGTCGTGGAGCTGAATCGTACTCGTTGTGGGGCTTGTCCAATTAACCTTTTTTTATTTAACTAGGTTAGTGGCAATTTACTGAGCTCTTTCGTGCTTTAAAGGATACGTTAGGTCAGTTGGTCACAGTTTGCTAAGGATAAGTCGTAATGCCTAATAATGAGGTATTTGAGTGTTAGTATCTTGTAATGAACACAAGGCGCGTATGGTGAATCATTGCCCATTCTCCTCTCCTTGATTGCAAGACATCTGTCAGCTGTGGAAGCGTAATCGTCTTATTAACTTACTTTTAGTACGCCATGAGTTAATTTACTGTGATTTTACGTCACAGCGTGTCACTATTGCCTATACGGACTCTAATTAATAAAAATGACACGAGTCAGTTGTGGCACTGCGGTGATAAAGAGGGCATCGCGGTACGTCATCGTGCAATGGAAACTGTAGTAATTGCTAGCCGTTCCCCTGGGACAGAAGATAGGTTACTGTGTTTTTTCATAGTTATTATTTTTTTATAATGGCAGTTCTTTATGATAATAACATCCACGCTGGTGCACTGCAGCACCGCGTCCAGGGCAACAGGTATTGGTCAATATCCTAACACTAGTAGCTTGGTACTGTCTGATTCTAGAAAGGTAAAAATACAAATTAAACACACTGAAAAAACGTATCGGTTAAAAATAAATAAAATACTGCTAAAAATAACTAAGCGTGTTTGTTAATATAGCACCTGCAAAGTTGGCAGTTAAATATAAAATAATAATAAATAAGCCAATAAAATTAACCATGTAAGTTGAATAAAATTACTTCCTTATCAATAACCGGTAAAGTTGGCTTTTTTAGCCAATTTTATTTTGTACCTACAACCAAGTTAAAACGGTAGTTTCAGCAAAGTTACTTGGTATTCCTAACTAATGTATACGGTAAATGCAGCCGGTTTACTCAGTACTTTCAGCAACGTTAGTCGGTATTCTTAACCAATGTATACGGTAAGACTGCATTTACTCAGTAGTTTTAGCAACGTTAGTTGGTATTCCTAACTAATGTATACGGTAAATGCAGTCGGCTTACTCAGTACTTTCAGCAACGTTAGTTGGTATTCCTAACCAATGTATACGGTAAATGCAGCCTGTTTACTCAGTACTTTCAGCAACGTTAATTGGTATTCCTAACCAATGTATACGGTAAATGCAGCCTGTTTACTCGGTAGTTTTAGCAACGTTAGTTGGTAAGTATTCTTAACCAATGTAAAGGGTAACTGCAGCCTATTTACTCGGTAGTTTCAGCAAGTTTAGTTAGTATTCTTAACTAATGTATACGGTAAATACAGCCGGATTACTCGGTAGTTTCAGCTAATTTGGTATTCTTTACCAATGCATTGGGTAACTGCAGCCTGTTTACTCGGTAGTTTCAGCAACGTTAGTTTGTATTATTTTAACCAATGTTTACGGTAACTGTACCGTATACATTGGTTAAGAATACAAACTAACGTTGCTGACATTGCAGGCTGCAGTCAACGTGATTCCTCGGTACTTACAGCAACGTCAGTTAAAACACAAATAATCAATTGATAATAATGTATATTAATTAAACTTAATAAAATGTATTTATCTAATCCTTATACATAATCCTTCCCTCACTTTATCCAGTTTCGTTGGTCGCCAGACTTTTTTGGGAGATTTTCAGCCGCATAGTAGTTACAGACAAATGTGATGGCTTATATTGGTGGTTTCTTTGGATTCTGCAAAAAATACATTATAACACGTTATTATATATAAAAACTAATTTTCATAATAGAAAATATACTTATAAGTATATAAAAACACACGTGTACGATACATTATCGGAGCATATGGATCGTAGCTTAGATTTTGAAATTGCCCGGCGAGATTGAATATGGAAGGTATAGAGCATGTCTAACTAAGAACTTCCTGAGTTTTGATACTAGGTTGAATTAGTATCAAAACTCAAATAAAAGGGTGTATAGTTGGCTTACAGACCATAAAGTTATCACCTTTATCGAGTGTGAAAACATGAAAACATGTAGTAAAACCAGAAATACGCAAAAAATATAATACATATATATTTTTTTTTTATGGAGAACTAATATTGTTTCTTATGCTCAGTGCTCAGGGCCATACGTACCTAACAGACGTGCTCTATAGTTTGCATATTGAAGCTCTTTCGTGTTAGGCCTCTTAGTACGAGTTCGTCTTAATCTGCCCTATTACTACAGTTTCATATATATTCTCTCCCAATAGAGTTGAAACATGCAATATACTACTGTGTTTGGAGGGTACTGTAAAAGGTGAAATATCTGGGCGAACGAGATTTAATAAATGTTTCCAAGTGACGAAGACAGTGACGTGACACTGCAACTGTGACGGGCAGGCGTCACTGCATATCATAAATAATTCAAGGATCCAAACGAATAATAGACAGGCACTTACAAACTTGTGAACTTATGAGTTCAGATATAATATATTATGTTATGCTAATGTTAAACACTATGTTGTGGGTCCATTTTACAAAACTTACGAGTATAAAAGTAGATAAAGATAAGTATAAGCACTCACCTCACTATATACACTTCAAGCTTCCAAACCTTGAGGAGGTTCTGTACCTCCCCGTTCATTTTCTTCTTCAAAAAGGTATTTGGTTAGAAGTTTTGAAGAGTTTACACCAGCAAGTAAAAATTATACACCAAAATACGGGTAAAACAGGAATCAGAATTCATAAGTTCAAGAGTGCACATGTAACGCGACGTCCTCTATCGACCACTTGCAACAGAGCAATGTTGGAGTGCGAGCGATTATTGGTAAATTAGTAGTTTACTCGGTTAGATATATAAGAGTGATCCTATTTGAAAATAGATAACATGGTTGCTAAAAATCTGCCATGAAGTTACATGTTTAAATGTAAATAAGTTTTTGGCTAAATATAAATAAGTGTTCTGCTAAATATAAATAAGTCTGTTCCTTTATACCTATACAGCAATATTACTCACATTAATCAATAACCAACTACACTTATTTATTTCTTGACAACAACTCTGTTACATTTAACAAAGCAACAAGATTAGTAACAACCAACTATCGTTATGTATATCTAACTACATACAATCGTTTAAATACACACAAATTGCTCGTATGAATTAACATATCTACTTATTAGTTTTTGAACAAGTTCTTTATTGTTTGAAGTAAACAATCAAGTTATTTAAAATATATTAAGTTATTTGTTGTAGCCAATAACATTTTGCAATATGTGCATGTTTACTAACTGCCAACTTTACTTACAGAGTTTTAGTCAAGCATTGGTTAATAAATGCCGATTTAAACTTAACCGAGCCAAAAAGGTCCTTCGCTAAATTAATTTTTCAGTGCATACATAAATTGATCGACATACAAGCTACTTTTAAATTAGGTTTAGAAAACTTTGGTGAGTATCACACATTATATATTATATCAGAACAGACGTGCTACTCTCACTAAAATATTGTGTCAGGTCAAGGCCGAATTTCCGAAAGTAAAACACGTTCGTTTTCAGGAACTACTCGTATTCACGCTTGGAAATCGCGTTGTGCACGCTTTGAACCGACAAAATATATAATATAAGAGTTACTGCAGCTGTCTGTTACACTCTTTAATTTGTATACTTGTTACTGCAGCTGTCTGTTACACTCTTTAATTTGTATACTTGTTATTGCAACTTTCTAGAATATCAGATATTATTAGGTATTTCTAGATTATTACATTTTTCTATAAATTTTGTAATCTCTCTCCGCCCTTGTAACAAATCACATGTCACGTGTCAGGTGGAGAGCAAGTCAGCTATGCTGTGAAAGCTATTCTTGCATCATCTTCGTTCTGTACTAATCGATGGTACGGGTTCAAGAGTTCTCACCCTTACATTACACTATCGATGAGGCGTACTGTTGCGATATTCACTGTCCGTACGAAAATATGAACAGCCAAACTGATTCCATCTCAGTTATTGTAAAAACTTCAGTTACCTAATAAGGCTGTACTAATAAGCCTTCATACATGAAGAACTTTCGAGTTACCCAAATAATAGATCTAATGTCGTCTAATTATGCACAGTGTATAAGCGGTTGGTTTTTTTAAACAGCTTTTTAATCTGTAATTTTTTTCCAGAATGTAAGTTATGTCCGAAACTAATACTTGTTAATCCCTCAGCTTCCGAATTCTTAGGGAATTATTAAAGCAGGCGCACGGGTTAATTCGTTGATATTTACATTTTCTTATAATTTTCATCACAATAGTGTTATATATCCGAAAGTATATATCTCTCTTGCTTGCCAAACTGATTCTCTATATAAGAGCAAACATCGTTGCATCTTTGACCACATCCGTGAAACAAATGAAGAAATGACAAGAAACGTTGAAAAAAACAACCTTATGTACAAGTGCGATATCTCATAAAGTATTTGACATCCGTGAGCTCGTAGCGCATAGATTAAAATATATACTAGGACGACCGTATCGACGAATCATTAGAGAATCGCACGGCTGATAATTTCGATGACATTTTTTTCTGCCTTTCACTTGTTTCGGTCGTACGTCTCTACATACGAAACAAGTGAAATGGAACACGTATAAAACTTTAACTTCTTATTTTATAACGGATCGGCTGCATTCGCTTGAATATTGTGTCGAATATTGTGCCCGGCCAACGAGAATCCGCCTGATTAGCAGGGTAAGTGTGATACACACGATAGTCTTGTTGTATCTGTGCTAGAATAAATATATCTTCAAGTTACTTTTGCGCATCAATTGTACATCAGACATCGGTGTGCTGCTGCAACTTACGGATAATGTTAGGACACTATCAGTTGTCTAAGCTCTGAACCATCCACTATCCTATACGAACCGCGTACCTATGTCGACTCGTACTCCTCTCGACAACACCATTTAAAATGGACTCTTCGGAATTAATTTCCTCTGCCGTCTCTCATCGGTTTGTAAAGGTCTATTTATATTGGGCGTATATCATCTATCACGGCCATGTTTTTAAAACTTTTCGCAAAACTAGAGCAGCTTCGGAAGGGCTCAATTATTAACCTGAACGTAGTCTATATACTGGATTAGGATGTACATTTTTTTGCTGTCTGGGTAAGAAATTATTAAAATATATGTACTCAAACTTTAATTGAATACAGGAGACACGTCATGTCATAGTTACGTCTTGAACGCTTTTTTGTGGTCATGGTATTCGGCATTTCTAAGTTTTTATATAATAAGTTTATTAATAGTGAGTAAGAAATCTGTTTCTTGCACTTTTTAGAGAGAGAAATAACATCCTAGACTTACCTGTATGCTCTGACTGTCCGGTGTCAGGAGACAAGACATGACATATAGATATTACATGAAATCTAGAAAGGCCTGACCTAGCGCGGTTGTGATCCCCTAAGAATGGAATGAACATAAAATGTAAAATCATGTACCTACGAAAAGATTAAATGCAGTATCTACATATCTGTCGCCCGACAATCCGATGGGAGTTTAAACTCAAAATTCGCGCACACGAAACTACGGCTAGACACAATTCCACTGACGTTATCGTATTTACTCCTCTCTACCCCCTACTCCCTCCTACCCACCCCCTGTGGCAAAGGACACTCGTTTTATTCTCATACTAGCATACGTGGTTGGTGGACACTGAATTTTTATTGTGCAGTATGTAGATCTGTCTCGTTTCATTTCGAGATAATGGCTCTTCAGGCGATTTTAGTTTGCGGTTTTTTCGTAAACAGGTACTAGTTACATAATAGGATGACTACATTTATATTACTTATTTACTATTCATGAAAACAAATGTGATATTTGGTTTGATAAGAACAATTTCGATTTTCGTCCTAGTCCTGTGCTCGATCCCCGGACAGGTAAAACATTTGTGTGCATGAACGTGTATTTCACCTGTGGCTTGGGTGTGTATACGTATATCAGTTCTCATGTTACCACAGTACAGGCTCTGGGTAGTTTGGGACCTGAAGTCTTTGTGTGGACGTCCCATATTATTATTTTTTGCCTATTTCCAAAAAAAAACATAAAATATGGATAGGTACTACCCACAACTAATTTACGATTTTCACTTGGAGACATTATCATCACTACCTACAGACGTATCTCCTAAGAGTATTAATGCATCGATCTACAATTTGCTGTCATCTATTTAACATAATAATTTTCGTAGTAATGTAAGGAATTATTTTGTGAGTTCATTTGTAGAGTTTCTATACTGGTTTCAAAGATATAACGTAAGTTTGTAGGTAGACTTTATCTTAAAAGACACTCCCAGAAGAGAAAAGCTCATAACAGCAAATCCATTGAAATATTGAAGCCGTTCGGTTCGCATAGATATACGAGGATATTGTACAATACGCGACGGGTCGGTTTGTTCCGTCGCCGATTTGGATTCAAGTCGCGGCTCGTGGCTCGCCTAAATCACACTGGCGGCATTATGTGACTCGTACATGATACCTCTAATTTCCCAAGACTGTGGGTGTGCTGCTTTTGTAAAATATAGGATTACTTTAGATTTGTTTAAGTTTAGGTTTGTATTAAGAGCGTTGTGTTAAGAAGTCTTCAACAAAATTTGAAAGCGTTATTTTTCAGTCCTGATGCCTAGTAAGTCAGGCTTCCTCGTCACTCATTATTTGCATCTCAGAAGAGATATTTGTTCTGTGGTTTGTACCCTGACGGTTGAGGTGAAATTCTTTATCCACGCCTCACGCTGTCGTCTTACGGATTATGCGCAACTCATGCCACTCATGCCAAAACTAAAGCGCGTTACAAGGCCATTGCCTAATGTTTTGCGTGCTGTTTAAACCATCAATCCCTGATTATACATAAATACTTTGGTCACCGATTACTAAAAATTTTTCGTTAGTGTCTTGCCCGATATCCTCACCTGATCTTGACGTAAAAGTCAATATTACTTACCACTGGCATGTCCCTTTGAATTTTTTCCTGTTACTTTTTATAGGTTGTTAAACACCGAAATATTAATATTTAATATTTAAACTGCCACTTGGGTAAAAAGGAAAAACGTATGCTTGAGTGCCTCATATAAGAAGTATACGAACAATAACAAAAAAGTGTATACCACAAAGAGGTATGAATTCAAAACCATCTTATCTTAAGCGCAAATGATGTCCAATATGATATGATAAATCTGCTATGGAAAAAGACGAAATATTTCCACTATTTAAAATATATTTAAAAAAGACCCGGTTCTATAAACGGCAGCTGAAACGTTTTTAAAATATCTCTAGGGATATTGTCGGTATTAAGACGGATTACAGCAAGGGAGCGGCTGCGGCAAGTGTGACTAAGCTCATTGTTTCCGCCACGTTACGCCATACAGGTTAAACGGATATAAAGGTTTTGTTAATCAACTAAGTTCTTTTGATATGGCTCGTCGTTCACAAGAGGGAGATGGAAATCAATGTGTCTCATGCTTCAATAATTTTCTATATTATGCCAAAATGAAAGTACTAAGGTAATATGATTTTCATATCACCTGATCGAAAATGTCCAATTAAGCCCATCACACACGATGAAGATACTATAAAATATATATTATCTTAGAGCAGATTCGGACGTATCGCTCACCATATAATACAATGAGCAACCACACACGGTGAATATACTATAATATTTTACTTTAGAGTAGCTTAAGATGCTACCGATATTCGAATGGCATGTTAAGATACGCTAAGACTACTGCAGATAAATAAGACATCTTAAGATAGTGACCGACTGATCTTAAGATCAAATACAGGTTGTTGACAAAACCGTTGCAGTAAATGCAAAACAAAAACTAATAAAGCTTCACATTATCTTAGGTACCTATTTTATTTCAAACCTGTAGATATATTCTTTGTAAATTAAAATGAAATTAACATCTAACTTACACGAATCAACTTAATCAAACAAAGGAAATCATCGAAAAAGTGAGACTTTCTATCTACTAACCAAACTAGCGGTATGACAAAGTTATCTTATTAAAACTTTTAAAAATGTACTATGTATTGGACCTTATAGGTTTTTCTAGATTGTAGGTACTACGTATACATCAATCAAACTAGGTAACTACTAAATCGATGTTAGTATTATTGATGAAATTAGGCTATGTTATATTATTAGACTTGCTGCAGTCGCAACTTCGTTTGCGTGGCTCTTTAATTAATGCTTTCAGTATAAACCCCATCAACATTGGTCCAGCCTGTTCAGAAATTACCCGGATTATAGAGACAGACAGACTAACATTTAAAAAACAGACTAACATTTAAAAGATCTTTCTAAAGTTTAAATTCACCACGGTCTTTCCTGTGTTTTATGTGAACTTCTATCCAGATTCTTCGTTTTTACTTTTAGCTAATATAACGGTTATATCAAATTCACATTCCATCCAATCATCATCTGAGGAACTGTCCAACAGGTCTAGCAATAAAATACGTTTCATCGCAAAATCAAAAATATGAACACTCTGTATATTACAGTGTGAACGATCGAGACGTGAGGCTCCCGAGACGGATTCCGATAGAATGTACGCTTGCTATATATTATAGTATCTGCGCCGTGTGTGGTGGGTTAAGTTAACATAACTTATACATTCAACGCTATAATATATATTATCTTAGTCGTGTGTGAGCTTTACATATCACGCAATATCAATGTAAAGCAAGGTATTACATCCCCGGGACTGTAATGTTGCATGAAACTCCCATGGGTGTAAAGTGATTTGGATTTGGAACGTTAGTTGTAATAAAACTCATAGTAAGGAGACAGCACGCAGAACAAAAAGAGGAAAAAGGCGCGATTGTACGGAGTGTGATTGATATGCGGCGTGTTGCTAATTGCTATGAGTTACGCACGGTCACTCTCTGCCAGTGTTACCAAGTTAGCCTTTTTTAGCTACGCCTGGCTAAATTTTGACGGAGATGACTGATGAGATGGAAACAAAACAAACAAAAAAAGGCGTACAGAATTCTAGGATTCATTTTACGCCAAGCTAATGGTTTTACTAACCACATTTCTCTGACAGGGAGAGCGCGGCGTCAGTATGGGCTCCTCATGAAGAAAAATATAGTCTGATGATGGAGCGCATTCAAAATAAGTTCGCTCGATACCTATACTGGAAAATATACGGCGTCTACCCATTCTATCCTCTGATGTACCCAACCTTGTTCGTTTTGGGCATGGTTGGATACAACAAGTTGGAAACTAGAAGGGACGTGGCGCGCGCTGTGTATGTGTTGAAGGTGTACAGGGGAATAATTACCAATCCGATCATCTTACAAACGATGATGTTGTGTGTGCCAGACGGATATGTGGGACGGCGCAGGCGGCCACCACTATTTGTGGTGCCTCGCGGAAAAACCAACCTGCTCAACAAAGCACCACTAACAACGACAATACAAGCACTTAACCAGGTGGCGGAGAAAATTGACATTTTCCATTGTTCACAGAGCGAGTTCGTAAGGGCTATTATGTTCAATTTGTCATATTGTAAATAATAATTACTATTTTTCTACTACTCTATTGCATTAGGATAAGCCTGTAATGATAGATGTATTGTTTTAATAATAAATAAATAAATAAATTTTGGATTGATTTTGCTAAAAATATCAAATATTATTGGATATGTTTTAGCCACATTTTTAGCAACTTATTACTATTTAAAAGGTTATGTAAAATTACAGCCGAACAATTTCTATACTTCCTTTTCATAGCACTTGTTTTCACTCATCTACATAATACCAATGTCTGAACGAACATTATCTATGTAATACACCAATGTAAGCAGACGTATGCTTCTTACCAAATACCCATAGAAGTCAAAGTCAGTCAAAGGATCAAATCTGAAAGCAAGAAAAGTATTATTTCCTTGTTCCTAAAGAACCAGAACCTCAAATGAGAATGACATTGAATTAATCTTAGATGATTAATAATACGTTTCAAAGACTGACTGACTGACTTGAGTTTGTTTTTAATCCAGCGGCCTTACTTATAAACGCTTCTTAACTTTAAATGACGTTATTTAGTACTGCGCAAAGGAAAAATGTTCTGCGTCGTACTAAGTGACGTTATTTAAATTTAAGCAACGTTTATAAGTAAGGCCGCAGTTCTTTTGCCACTATTAGCTACACTTTAGGGTAATACGTTCTAGCATCTTTTAAGAAGTGTTTGGCCATTTTTTGTTTCATTGACTTAGCATCACTGCTCTCTGCGCATTCAAGGTCATAGTTTAAGTTACGTTCCGTGATCTATGAATTTTGAGATACACGGTGTTTGGTGTTATTTTTAACAACTTCCATACAATGTTATAATTTTGAACTGTGCCGAAATATCGGGAGCTCCAAAAGCAACTAAATCGTGGTCTACATCTCGTGAGTACTAATTATAACTTAGTTATCCACCGCGAGAGTCTAAAACAGTGTTTCCGTAAAATCATTCCAAAAATATATAGTTCCTTACAAAAATATAACTCTGTCCCTCTATACACTGAACAAATGTGTCCAATTTGAATATTAACTATTAATTTATTTATTTTAACTAAATAACTGCTTTTTTAAAGCTCTTATTTTTTATTGTCTCGCGATAGGTATGAAAAGTGCATAACCTACTATTAATTACGAGTATTATTGAAACATAAGTTTTTGTGGAAGTGTATATCTTTTCAGGCAAGCGTTTATAATTCCTTAATTGGAACTGAACTGTGTTATTATATGATGTGGTGATAATGTGCAATTACGTAATGAGTTTCCATGCCATCTTACGGCTCCATCATCAGATTTGTTCCATGTCAACAAATTTACATGGGTACCTGTGTTAAAATTCATATCAAATATGGATGCAAACAAAACCTTGATAAATGTGTTAACATATTGAACTACTGACTGACATACTAACAATCCTAGTTAAAAAAATGCTTTTTATTAAAGTAGGTACTTTCTGAACGTCTTCTACGTATTTGGTGCAACAAAGAATTTTGCTACCGTGAAAAATGGATATAGCTATTGTTCGAGTTTTTATGGTCTATTCAAAAGTTCTTATATATAATTTATATAAAGCATTATCGCCGACTCTATCCCCGTTGGAAATGACTTCATTCATCACGGGAACATTTCTATAAGTTAAAGTGTTCTAAATATTTATTATTCCAAGACAACTCCAAAATAAGTACCACAAGAGTACAAAATATCATCAAAACTCGTTTATCTATTTCAACGCTAAGTGTTAAAATCAAACAATCATGCTAACACTCACAAATACATCCCATCATACACCGTCCCATTATTATATTATGCAGAATGCATCTTTTTAATGCGTATTTCTCTGTATTTTCTTCAAACGTCTTTATTCTTTTTAACTGCTATTGCATACAATATTGAAAAATACAAATAAGTAATACGTGTAAATAAAATATGTGATATGTTTTTATCCGTTATAAGAGTGGTGTATTGAAATCCCCTCGTGTCCTTATTTTATTGAGCGTAAAAACAGAAAACATCGTTTGAATGAGACCCGGAAAAAAGTTTTGAGTTTCAAACAATAGGTACGTGCCGTCGTTGACACGTTTTTCAGATGTTTGCAGAGTTGAGTTTTTATAATATAGGAATGTTTTTCAAATAATATGAACATGTTACGAGCATAACATTGTGGATACGATCCTATCCCGTGGCTTGATGGCTGAATATGGGAGCACGTATTTGAATATCTGATGCTTTTTTGTTTCTGATATCATTTCTTTTTTGAAGGCTTTATCACAACGTCTCACATCGTATCAACTGTACTCTTATCTTTCGTTGAAAACGTTACACGTACATTTATTCCCTGTTGGTAAACTATAATAGTGCAACGCAAACACAATGACCGAGCTCCTGTCCCGGTGGGCTTAATATATATCAATTACTTCAGACCTCGCTACATTGCAGCTCGATATAACGGATGCCCTCTGTGTTGCCAGTACGATCACTTCGTTACCGTGTCAATTAATCAGTGTAACTAGTACTCAGTATTAGTTACATAAAGGACCATTTGCACCAACAGCTTAAATCGCGAATTAGTGAAATTTAAACTAGATTTAAGTGTAAGTCTACGTTAACGTCATGCACGGCATGCGCTCGCTATAGTTCTCGATTTAAAGACATGTCATACATAACTGGTATGTTGAGTTTAGGACAAAATCTCGTAATAATAAAGCTGAGCCTTAAGAAGTTTTGTTGAAAAAGCCGCTCCAAATATATTGTGCAAGCACGGCGATCGACTTTCTATCTCTGCAGGCCTTAATGTTGCTTTACAACTGTATGTTGCTTTATATTTGTTTTTAAAGCAATTACGTGACGATGCAGGCAAGTGGTTTACCTCATGGGTAAGCATTACGCTTGCCCATGGCAGTTGCAGCGCCCCCCAGAGCTTAGATCTACAGTTTTGCGTAGCACTGTACAGTGCTTGTCCCTTCGAGACATTGGTTTTTTTAGTCTTGTTCGCACAGTAATTTCACTTGCTACTGTGGCCTTCACAGAGTAGAATATCTGACACTGAGGTGGTACCAAACAAGACGGCCTCTTGCAGTCGGGTTTCCTCGCCTATTACGATTCGCTTCTCGACGGAAGAGGGAGTACTTGTTTGGAAAACACTAAAAATAGAATAGAATAGCTTTGTGTAGAACCTGTTTGGAGTGAACACTCCGTGTACAGAAATACACTCGTCAGTGATATACTTATAACATACTATTCAAATTATTATTTCTTCTTTTAAGATTTTAAAATAAATGTTTTTAAAAATACTGGTTGTAGCATACATACATAGTAACAGCTAGCCGTACAAGCAGCTCAGGCCACAGTTGGCGCACCATCGGACAAGCAAATTTCGGCGCTAAGCAGCACTCTGAGTTGCGGCAATTTAACTTTTTACTCAGCTCGAGCTTGTGCGCTACAGCGGCAACTTCGTCTTTGTCCGGCTTATTCGATTAACCGAGGAAATCATACAGTTGCCTGTTTCTCGGAACTTTCCTGGATCCTAGGTCAAAGCTTTTCTTCATGGCGCAAATGTTCAATGATTTTTCTATGGATTGAGCCATGGGAAGTTACCTCTATGTTTTGCCGAGTCATATATTAAAATGATGTAATCTTATAGTTTGGGATCCTGCGGTGCGGCTTATCTTGCACGCTTTGCATGTATTGCACAGAAAGATTCTGCCGCGATCAAAAGTATTTTGTTTCTTTTCAGGCTATCTCTGTGGCCAGTTTCATAAAAAAATATAGTTTCAACGTGAAAAACGGCAAACAAACCAACACAAATAACCAACCAAAGGATCTCGGGTCATTACAAATTACGTATTATTACTGAAACTAACTTCTAACAACCAAAATGGTATAGTGACCATTAGCCTCGCTTGCAACCTGTATAATATTCAATATTGTTATAGTGACTATACTAGCATCGCTTGCGCCCTGGGTGCTCACGAAGTGCGCGAGCTTTTATTAAAAAACCAGAATTGTCTGGTCGTCTTATGTAGTAGTTTTCGGATGTTTATAAACTTGAAATTTACAGTTTACTTGTTCCTAAAATCTCGTAAACTGTAAATGTCGAAGCAATGAAATGTACGTGTGTTCGTTAATCCAAGTAAATATAGGTCGAAACGCACTTCATCACACTGTTTGGTGAGTAGCCAATTTTCTCATTGATCGCCATGAATGATTTTCATAATATTCACCTTATATATCTCCCGATTTGAGAAGAGCACGTCAGGAGACGAGATCGTGCGGTATATACGCGACAAATGTGACGAAGGAAGAATCCCGGTTCAGGCCTTACCGGAGTTAAAGATAACGCGGCTGGAATCAAAACGCGAGACGTACTTCAAGTCATATGTGTTCAGATTTCCAGCCAAGTTGAGAGAAACATTCCTGGCACCAGACTTTTGGCCTGAAGGGATTGTTTTCCGTCGGTATAGGGAGCCGAGACTGAACATGAATCCCTAACTGTACGATACAGTTTTGTAATATTATTCAACCCTTTTAAATATATATGTTAGTCTGTGGTATGTGTTTCGATATGGGCCGCTGGTATTTTTACAATGTGTAACTGTGCTATTGCCTGAAATAAAGATTATTATTATTATTATTATTCCTTTTATTCAAAATAAATCACGGATTTCATCCGGTCCTTTACAAAGGCATAAGTGGGGCTGTAGCCAACACTTAGAGGCCTGTTTGGTATAAAAATACAAAGGAGTACCTATATAAAAACAGAAACTTTTAGATGGATGGTGACATGGTATATCTATTATAAAAATGGGTAAAATGACAAGGCTATTGAAATGATTTTATTAGTGATAAAATGATAGTGGGCTATGGAAGAGACTACGGCACCTGCCAAATTCAGTCTCATATTTTTTTTTTATTATTATTATTATTATATAGTCCTGGAAGCAGACGTGACTTTAAGAAGGTTTGTGTGCATGTATTGTGTTTTATTTTTTTATGTGGTTACGGAACAAGCACGAGGCCCACCTGGCAGTAAGCGGTAACCTGTACCTATAACAGATACATGTCACTTGTGATGTACTGCAATGCTCTCTAAGATCGTATCATGTGCCTGTAAATGAAACGAAAACACAGTGATGCGAACATCACTACTTGGCGGTAGAAATAGCTATGGTGGCAGTACTTCCCGAACGAACTCGAACAAAGAGTTCTACTGCTACTACAATCACAGTATACCTACCTACAATCCTGCACCTACCCATGACGTTTTTTTATTGAAAGTATGCAAATGCTTGAACTATCCGGGTATATGTATATCGGCATATATTGGCAATCTGCACAGCATGACTACAAAATATTCCACTTTGATTCCATCCATTTGCGACGCCCTCGGGCGCATACGAGTACAACAATTTTTATGCAAATTTCACGACGGTTATACATATTTTGCGAATTTCTATAACGTTATAAGTGTAACTTTTATTTTTAACCGACTTCCAAAAAGGAGGAGATTATATGTCCTTGTGTTGTGTCGCGTTTCCCGCAACTCGGCTGGCACTTAGCACATACTCACATTTAGAAATAAATAAATTAAGTATTTTTATCACCATCAAACTTTCGAATTATACACAATACTTCTTTCGAAACTGTTTGAATTCTCTCCATTTCACTACGTTCACTTGTTACTTAACTAAGCACTTTTAAACTATTGATTATTTTAAGACAAGTTATACAACTAGACGAGTTAATTAATATACTAAACAAAATTTGCCAATTTTAAGGCTAACAAAACCAGATTAAATGTAAAATCAATAAAAAATAGACAACTATATTTAAATACAAAAGACTGTGATTATGAAAGACGGGAAAGTGAAAAGGCTGCGCCAGTCAAACTTTGAAGAACTATGGTTATGTTAAATTAAATACAAGTTTTAATTAAAGTTGAATTAAATTTAATACATAACTGTTCACAATGAAGACTGACTTTGACTGAGATGAATGCATCATCATCAAATTGTCCGCCGTCTGGAGCGTGGGAGAGCGATAAGCACCCTACAAGCATGACAATAGAGTGCTCACATCGAGAAAAATACTGGACGACTGGATGATGTTGTTGATATAACTACATGCATATTTTTTATAATTTATTTCTGTATGACTATCTCAACACCAACAAAGGATTATAACCATAGGATAAATAGGACGTATTACCGATACGTACTTATCATTTATCATCTATTCAACTTAACTTATAGCGTAACTATAAAAATACAGAACGTTACATAACAACGCTAGTGTTATTTTCCATCATATTAGCTGCTTACACGTGAATGATCTTTATCACACGTTCACCACCTGACCACCGCCACCGTCACTTCCGTGCCCAGTGGACTGGAGATAATCCTATGGCATTGAGAGTTGGAAAACACGATTTCAATCTACTTTGTAGAGCATAGAATAAAACAATCGAAGCGAGATGTGCAGGCAAAATGAATTTTACGATAACAAAGGAGACCTCGTCCATATATTTATATCAAGATCATATTCAATGTCGTATTATGAGTCACAAACATATATATTATGCTTAAAATTAAATAACGTCATTTAATGCCGTATTTATAAACAAGTACCTAAAAGTAATTACTTGAGCAACGATTTTAATTCTATAGACTAAAATTTGTCTGAAGCTAGAACTATCAAAGGCTGGAATTCTAAGTCAATTTTTCGTTCTTATTGCAAAAGTGAAGTTGTATAAAAATGACATTCGCACACAAGTCGGAACTGTAAAGGATCTATTATGCTGTAAAAATTAAAATCGTAAGACAACCACCTAATACGAGTGTAAAAAGATACATCCAATTTTGAAAGGGTTATGTCATGCATTTACTTTAGTAAGTAACGTTCATTGCTCGACTATAGAATAAGATAGTATTGAAGTATTCTATCGTCAAGTAATTATTTCATTGAAAAATTACTTAGTAACACGTAATTACTTGTTTATGAATACGAGTGTAAGTACTGCAAAATTGTTCTGTTGTATTGTTCCATATTAAATTACGTTATTAAAATTTTAGCAGCGTTTTACTTCATCTATCGAACGACCCGCACTCAATAGAAATATTGCTTGTTGTATCGACGTTTGACACGTGAGGTTCTCATGAGCACTTTATTTATTTATGTTAAAAACATAAAATCAACAATCCATCTTGTACGAAGAATTTTCTAATCCCGAAGCACCAAGCAATTTCCAAATATTATTCTTTTTTTCACATGTTCAGATTAAATCCCTGTTAGAATGTATGTTGTTTAATGTTGACAAAGAAGACTAACAAGCAGAACACTGGTAGCTCATGTCGGAGTCAACTGGACACTAACAGAACATGAATCTCTTGGGATTATCCGAGCACAGCTTTTGTTGGTTGTGGCATTAAGTACGGTCAGGCGGATATGACGGGCCGTCACTATTGCAATTACAATGCGGGTTAGGCTCGTCAGACAAATAAATTTACTTTTTCACTGTAGTAGCGTACATTGTTAATAAACTGGGATAGGCTCTAGGGAAAAGTCGGTGCCCAGTTCTAAATCCCTCCACCCTGTTAGTGTGTCATATTTATGGCGTCTGGAATTTAACCTTATTTCGGTTCATCTCTGTATAAAACCTGTGAAGGGAGATTAAATAACCTTCCTTGATATGTTTAAAAAATATGTAAAAAATATTATATATAATACTTGAAAAGTTTAAGTAAAGAAATATGAAATCATCAGAAATGTTACATTTTAATGGGCATAATTGATATCATTAAACTTTATTACTTGGGATAGTGCGTGCATTTGGGACAGTAGGTATGTGGTTGGACAGAGTGACTGTCACATGGGTATACCAGCGCTCGTTTATAAATGATTTTCGAAGTAATTCTCGCAGGTTCGCAGCCCGTTCGTAGGTGAGCTTCAATTCGCTGAAGGTGACGAGACATTCTTAGGCTGGCCATAATTCTTGCTCTTATATATATCAATCTTCGACAGCCTCATCGCTGACCATCAAGTGACATGAGATAGTCAGAGGCAGCATACGTTTCATTATAAATTGCAAAATGATAAATGAAGAAAATAAATGATTGATCGCTCCGCCTCCACTTCACATTGCCAAACCAAGAATCTAACTACTTATCTAATTTATCTTGTTTTGTAACTTTTATCTGTAGAACAGCGTCCATTCCTCTGTAGTGACCCCTCAGCCAATAGAGTAAATAGTAATATAAAGTAAATAGAAGTAACGAATATAAGTAGCGAAAAGTAGACCTCGCGAGCACAGTCTTATCAGCGGCAATTTTTAGCAAATACAGCTATCTGTAGTTGAGAGTTTATTAGTCCAATAGGACCATCAAAGCCACAGAAAAACATTAAAAGGGTTCAAAATACGCCACAATGATAACCATAATATTAATAAATGTTCTTGCCGAATATTACCAGGTTTTAAACTTTACAACCTATTATCTCGGCAACCTTTTGACCAATGCTGTTCATATTCTTCTTTCTTCTTCTCTTTATAGTCATGTACCTAATGTGTGTACCAAACTTTGTCAAATTCGCTTGATAGCGCCGTAGCAAACTGTCCCTATTTTTAGGAAAAGTACCCCCCTACTCAAAAATCGCCAACTACTACTAAAAATATATTTAATAGTAGATCATACATACCATGGATGGTTGAAAAATTCCCCCCTGTACTAGACCAACATACAACCTAACAAACATACGGACAGATGAAAGTCGATTTGGCCAGTTCAAGCAGAGACGCTTCGCTCGCTCGGTCAATAAAGTAGCTGCGTGCGCCCCGCGGTTTCACGCAAGTTATGAATGATGATGATGATTGTGAAAAGTACCCTGTGTTATTTTTAATTTATCTACCTACCAAATTTCATTTAATACCCTTCATCCGTTCTAGTGTGATTTTGAAATACCGCCGTAGTAATCCTCAAACAAAAATCAGTATTATTTTTTCTCCCTTTTAAGGGAAGCTTTGGCCTCGCATTTCTAGTGCATCTGGCCTCAATCTTCTCTGACTTTGGTTTCTCTCTCCTACGCCATGATATATGATGTTTAATGAAACTCTCCTAGATTCGCTGTTCTGGCGCATTTCTGTACACTGAAGAAGATAGGACTAGAAAAATGAAGATTTATATAATTATTCCGGCTCTTCACCTTATTTTATGTGTGGCATCACCATGAAGAATGCATAGCTGCACTTCGCACCAACCCAGTTCAGCATTAACGTCAATCGCCGCGCTGCATCAGCATCCAGCAATATTATAGTTGTAGTAGCAATAATATAGTTCGTTGTTTGTAAAACGTACCTTTGATCTTTACGAAGCAGTCATGTTAGATGTAGAATAAATTGCAACTTTTATGTAAAATTAAATTAAGTAAAATTAAAATTAATTTATTTCAGATCCTCGCTACGACCATCTATTTTGATTAAGGGAGTTAGGGCATCATACTGCCAAGCAATCAAGAAACGAAAATAATACAATAATAATAAATAATAGATACCCGCAGTCGGTGAGTGGCGACACCGTGGACTCTGATTCTCCCTGGGGCTAAATGAAACCCCTGACCCCCGGCTTGCCTTAATTGGCCGTCCGGGGGTGGAGACGCAAGAGCAAGTAACAAAAAGCTTCAAGGGTGGAAGTGTTAAAAGGCATAACGCCGGTAGTAGCGCTCTAGTGAAACCGCAGCACACCTCTCGACACCCTTTAGCCATCCACACCAACGTTGCCCCTTTTGTCCCCACTCATGGTGGCCTTTATGGGGGGCCCGTTTAGTAGATGGCAAGTCACCGACCGCCCAAAAATTGGCAGGTGCCGTAATCTCTTCCATAGCCCACTATCTTCCTTATCACTAATAAGTTTTATATCAATAGCCTGGCCATTTTACCCATTTTGTAATAGTTATAAGTACTATGTTATCCTTTTCTCCAACATCCTTTCTGTTTTTGATACTCCTTTGTATTTTTATACCAAACAGGCATCTGAGTGTTGGCTACAGCCCCACTTATGCCTTTGTAAAGGACCGGATGAAATCCGTGATATTTGGTGAATAGAAAATAATAATAAAAAATAAAAGAATAGATAGAATAGAAAATAATATTAGTAGGAAGTAGGAAGGATATTAGGATAGGATTAGTAGGAAGTAGGATAACGGGTCTTAATCGCGTTAAAAATAGTATTTATTTACCTCGACGTTTCGATCAAGTTACATTGATCGTCACTTACAGTCCGTAGCCAGGTCCCTAATAAACAGAGCTCAAGATCTCTGTTACCCTGAACATTTAGCTTCTGAAGTAACGCATGTATAAAAATGGGTATTAAAACAAAACGGTTATAAAGTAAGTAGAGAAGTGCGTTCTTTTCGCAGATTTAAAAGGAACAGGGTAGAAATCGTCAGGCAGCCGGCATTCTTACCCTATGTGAAAGGGATAATAGATAAGGTTGGAGCAATACTACGGCAATTCTCCATCAAGGCTGTTTTTAAACCCTTATCTAAGTTTGCATGATGTGTTACACCGGTTGTGTACAGATTTGATTGCAGCTGCTGTAGTTCGTATATTGGACAAACTAAGCGAACCATTGCTGAACGAGTCAAAGAGCAAATTGCAGCTGTAAAGAACCGCCAAATAAATAAATCGATCGCTGAAAATCTGCTTGAGCCAGGACCTAATCACTGGATTGAACTTCACGACCCCTGAATTCTCTCAACGGAGCGTCACTATTACTCGAGAATGGACGTAAAGCGGTTGAGATTAAAAAACACCGTAACTTCAACCGGGAGGATGGTTTCAAACTGGCGGCAACGTGGAATCCAGTGATTAAAAAGTGTTTCCGTCGCTATTTATCCTCAGAAAAATTTGTTGATATCGTTAGTTATGTGTGTCGGGACAATTACTTTTTATAACAACTGTTGGAGGTATTGTAAAATATCTCCATACTTCTAGACGATGACACCCGCCTCTTCATTCCGCTCGTGACCACGATCAATGTAACCTGATCGAAACATCAAGGTATATATATAAACATAATATTTTTACTATTTTTAACGCGTTAAATTAAGACCCGTTAATATAATATAAATACACCTATATGAAATCGGGTTTCATCGCCTTTTAAGATACGCATCTCAACAGCAGAGGGAAATTCTACTCCGTCCCTTCGCAGAAAAGTACTCGTATATATACATTTCTGGTGATGTAACTGATTTTACAGATTCCCGTTGTATTATTTCTGAATCATACTGATATATCACATATAAAACGATTTTACGGTTAAGGTATTGTTTATATCGTAATTACTATTAACCAATAAATAATTTGCTTGTGTATATCAAACCTCAATCAAGTCTAACTGTACAGCAGCAATTTGTTATAGATATACGCTGTAGGATTAGAGCCGTCCGGGCCGGAATTGCATTGGCGTTTTGTATTGTACAGCGTACTCGATTATTGGCCTAGGTAATTAACTTGGAAACAATCAGCAGATTTCTGATGAATTGTATATTCAAACATGAGCAATTAATATCTGGATGAACCATTGATTCCAGAAAATGAATGCTTCTGTTAACCGCGCGGCAAACGAAATAATACATTTCTTGTCTCGCGACTAGTAGGTAACTTTTTATTTTTAATAATTGATAGTCTATTGTGTGACCACTAGATATTAGTATCAGACTAGTTATAATAACAGTTTCCCGTACTCGTGATGGCCATTTTAACAGAAGCTGAAATACGAACAAATCGAGCAAAAAGTAATATACGGTAAAAGTCCCGTTTTAAATTCTAACTCTTACAAATAGGGATATCAATATATCGCCAGGTCCGATGATTCTGCCAGTTAATTAAGTTCGGTACAATCACTACATGTCTCTCTCTACTCGACTCGTTACGTATTTGAGACATATTGAATATTCAAACACTGGGAATAACGCGTGTTGATGAAGTTAACGTCTAAACTAGCATACCGTGAACGTAACTGCGTTATATCAAATGACGGAATATGAAATGGTAGGAACCGCATTACAACTTATTTTAAGTACGTCCTTACATTTAATAGTTTATTCTGTGATTTCATAGACTAATTCTCTCAAGCACAAAAAAGTAATTAGCGAAAAGAACGGCTAAGGACAAGCCGAACTCGCGCTCTGAGAGTGCTGTACCGCCACACAATATATTTGTATTACATTTTAACATAAAATTAGAAACGGAACCAAAGTTTTATAGGTTTTTAAGCGCAAGTAATACTCCCCTATGTTAAAACACATGGGAATATCTACCTAGGATATAGGAAATCAGCACATATTATATTCTAAAACTCGTCAGAGCTCCTGGAGACAACACGTATGTAGACCCCTTCGATATTGTCTGCTGGAAGTGATGTCGATGAGCCAAAATTAGGCTGAAAGAGGTCGGTTAGAAATGCTACAATTTGTCTGACTTGGGCTAGAGTAGGGCAACTGGAAATGCTACATCTGTCTGGTGATAAATTGGACCCATTCGCTATCTCTATGAGACAAAGTCGATGGACTTAAAATTCGGGTCCTGGTTAATACGACGCGTAGCAAACATGATGATATATACATATAAATATATATATACCATGGTATGGTATCGCGCTATAGCGCGATATCATACAACGACTTTAGCATTGCGTTAGCCAACGGCTTGTGTATCCACTCATACCCACGTTATAATAACATTTTAAGAGATTTACTTGGCAGCTATAACCTGAACCAACAGTGGGCCCAGGGATAGTGAGGACTGATCAAGAATCAGGTCGCTTATTTGGTTTCTATACCAGTGGCTTGAGCTTTGTGTGCAGACAACATCGTGATGAAATCCAGAGTGAGTTAGTAGCAGGGCACTTTATTTCAAGATGCACAAGCAATGTGTTTCGGCGGCTGCCGTTGTGAGCCTGTGGCCATTCTAGTGACCGCATCTTTGACCGCATCATCACATATCTTCAAACAAGATAATGGTCAAATACAAATAATTAATGTCAAATACCTATAAATTACATAAAGCTTCCAATTTCAGCACATTATTACATTGTTCATATCCACCTATTCGATATTGTAACCCGTTCATACATAGTCTTCGCATGCAATACTTCTATGCCAGCATGGCTCATGCAGGGAGAAATAAACTCATTTAGAGAATGAGAGTGTGCGAATACGTAAACTAATTGGTGATGTGGTAGACAGGTATTGGCGCACGTGTTTGTAATTTTATTTATCAGGGGGGCAATTCCAGACCTTCGATATAATCCCGAGGAGAACGTCGAAAGGTTATTTAGTCTCCAAGAACGTATGTATGCTCATGTATTAATTGTAACCATTCTTAAATATCAAAACGTTTCTATTGACATACTTTATAAACGGGCACATATCAACATTTATAAGCGTGAAATATATACGTTCAAAAGATCTATGCTCTAAATGCATAAATTCATAATACCGAATGTTTAAAAAACCGATACTCAAAATATGTAAATTTTGTTATTAATAATGCTTGAAATACCGAAATTACAAATATAGAAATAACAAAAATAAATAAAAGTCATAAGTTAAAATATACCGAAAATCACAATGCTTGAAATTGGTATCAATATACATAAAATTGAAATACGCTTAGAATAAAAGTCAGTAAATCCTGCTATCAAGTGAAACCTATGTCCTGATGTAAATTGGTATTCATAATGTACCTATGTAAATATGTATGTATAGTTTACTCTTTAAAGACACAAACACACAAAACATTATCGTTTAAGTAAATGCAATCAATTTGTACAAATTATGGTACTCGTGTATGATAATATTAATAGTAAATGATAATGATAAAGGACAATGTTTTAAAAAAAATTAAAAGGTTTATAATATTATTTTTTAATACAGTTGCTCAAAAGTGGCGTATTGCAGGGACGTATAGCGTACGGGATGAGGGCTATTACATACTCGTGCTTTTTTTTTACCTTTCCCGAACTCGTGCGTTCTCTTTCCCAACTGTCAAAATAATGTCTATTAAAAAGAAAAACCAACCATCAAGTTTTTACTAAAAAAAAATCATAGAAGTTTTTATGATTCATGCAAATACGTATATTTCTAAAAAGAAGCTACTAATTTGTTTCAATATCAGATTAAATGATTTGATTGAATGAGTTAGGTTAGGTTTCATTTCATTTTATCTCATTAAATTTCATTTTCATTACATATCAATAAAAAATTCAACTGAAGACTTAGCTGTATGGGCATAGTTCCCTTTGCCTACCAGAATGGGTGAAGAAAAACAAAACTCTGCTTATATTCTACGGTTGGCGCCATTTTCCAGAAATTTACTTTGCGAGTTTATTTTATTAAACTGCTTAATTTTTTCGCAACTGTATTAAAAATAGTCGTTCAGTACACGTGCGGAACCGTCATTGCAACTTGTTCCGACGGTCAACCCTCGCCTTTGGCTGCGCCTCGGCTCGGGTAGACATTTGTCGGAACTCTTTGCAATGACAGCCTTTCCCCACTTGTAATGAAATATAAATTTTTTTTTGTAGGGATGTGGATTGATGTTGTACATACGAGGGTGAATCAAAAAGTTCTTAGAAGTGCATATATATGAAACCTTTTTGGATCAAGTTCGATATTCAAATTAAAGGGTGTCTATCACACTATATTTATGCAGACTGTCACTTGTTTTTGTCAGTTCGTTCGCATGTAATAAATTTTTTTGTGCAACGAGTTGCTAAAAAGTCAAAATTATGGATAAAAGTGAGTTACGTGCGGTGATAAAATATCTCAGTTTGAAAAAAATGTCTACGAAGGAAATTTTTTTGGACATTCAGCAGACATTAGGGGGTGATGCTGTACCCTATTCTACGGTTGCGTACTGGGTGGCTGAATTTAAAAGAGGTAGATCAAGCTGTAAAGATGACCCGCGTTCTGGGCGGCCTTCAACCTCCGTTACAGAAGAAAATGTCAAAAAGGTTGAGAATCTGGTTTTGGAAGACAGAAGAATGACTATAAAACATATAGCTGAGATCCTAAAGATATCTTTTGGTAGCGTTCAATCCATTTTAATTGATTCACTGGGGTTCAAAAAAGTGTCTGCAAGATGGGTGCCACGAATGTTAACCGACGAAAACAAAAAGCGACGTTTGGAAATTTCCAAGCGTAATCTCGAAATGTTCCAGCGTGATTCGGATAATTTTTGCCGTCGTCTTGTCACCATGGATGAAACGTGGGTCCACCATTTTGATCCTGAAACTAAAAGACAAAGCATGTCTTGGAAACGACCATCCTCTCCATCCATTAAGAAATTTCGAGTTGCTCCTACCGCTGGCAAAGTTATGGCCTCTGTGTTCTGGGATAGTGAAGGAATCCTTTTTATTGATTACATGCCAAAAGGCCAGACGATTACTGGACCCTATTATGCAAATTTAATCCCGAAAGTGCGTGAAGCGATTAAAGAAAAACGTCGTGGAAAACTGTCGTTGGGCGTGTTGTTCCTTCAAGATAACGCTCCTGCTCATCGATCGGAAGTGCGCTCAACGCAATCCGCTGTGCTGGCTTCAATCTCCTTGACCACCCACCATATTCTCCGGACTTAGCCCCAAGTGATTTTCACTTATTTCCAAAATTAAAAAAGGAAATTCGTGGAACAAAATTTCACGATAATGACGCGGTTATAGCTGCCGTAGAGGACTTTTTCGAGAGTCAAGAAAATAAAAATTTTTCACAAGGAATAAGGAAGTTAGAAACGCGTTATTCTAAATGCATTGCATTGGAGGGAGATTATGTAGAAAAATAAAATATTATTATTTAAATCTTTGCATTTTTTAATATTGATTCCAAGAATTTTTTGATTCACCCTCGTAGTATTCAGTTTTCATGACTAGTCTAGGGCAGAGTCGTAAATAGGTACGACGACGAGTACAATCGGTGAGCCGAGTTTTGACGGTAGTTGGCATCTGTGCACTTCTATTATTGTACCTACAGTAATTTCTGCGACTTGTCTGGAGCATTTTGTAAGAAATCAAATACATTTATACGTTATTGGCTTTGTAATTACAAAATCATCACTTGCACTATCAGGTGACATTATGAGGTATTAAGAAAAAAGTAAAAGCGTACTGTAATTAGTAAACAACAATATTAAACAACACATAACAAATGGCCGCCATGCTTTTTTTCGTAGTGGAGAAAAAGGTTGCTAGCCTCCTTTCATTGAAAATCGAGTACAATAAAATAATTTCCGCCTCTTTTTGATAATTGGTGGATATAAAACCTTTTTGAGAGTTGACGTTTGTATTATTTTTATGTTCGCTGCTAAAAACAAAATAACGCTGCAGGGCAGAGATGGATTTTCATACAACACCACATAACTTTACCCGCTGCCCATTTAAAAAGGAGAAATGACGAACTTCCTTACCCATTTATGAACGAGTAATGAGACAGTTTCTGAATGGGTGTACTATTTTATGATATGCAGGCTTTTGGCGTCATTGCTACATTTTGTTTTACTGGCTTTTGTGGGTGTTTTTTCTATTATTGTTTAGAAATTAATAAGAGTAAGTAGATAAAGAAGTGTATCGAACTGCACATAACTACGTATTAAAACAATCATCTCGTGGGATATTGGAAAAAAAAAACATCATACGCATGGATGTCACGGATTCATACATAGTACGTATTTTCGGGGTTCGGCTACTGATGTACCTACTTATAAAATAAGCCATAGCTTATAAATAGCGCCTACAAACTTACGTTTCCATCTGGTTCTTCTCGATAGTGGCTCTATTAAATTTTTTAAACAAGGCGGCGGCTTTTATACTCAATTAATTAATAAATGGCGTTCATAATACCTTTCTATATAGTATTGTCCTAATTTGATTGACTCTTCAACTTTACTGAAAATAATCAAATTTGTGACTCCTGTTAGAACGACTTGTTGCAGAAATTACTGTATATTGACACTTCCATGTTTATTTAGCAACGTTTTGTTCCTATATCATATTTCCTCTTTGTTTTCTTTTCATAATAATCTTTTATATTTATCACTTATTTCTAAGTGCAAGACGTAATATTTAAATTAAATTACTGACAGATAATTAATATAAATAGCGTTATAACCTCCCAAATACAGATAATTTACTTTAATTGTATCGGTATTGTGACAGGGGTACGAAATGTTGGCTGACCGTGTCGTTTAAATGTCAAGTTATTGGATTGGATTCTCATATATACACGTAGGTAGAGGAATAAATTAAGCAACACATTATCAGTAGGCTATCGTATGATAGTTAATATGTTGTCTCTGAACTTTCAGGCCTCTAGCGTTATGGTGGTATTTTCTTCATTGCTTTAGATTTACTGGATTTTCTGCTACGACTACTAAATATTTTGAAATTAGTGATGAACATTTAAAAAAAATTTAAAATCAAAGACAAAGTCAAAAGAATGTATTCAATATAGACATCAAAGACGCACTTATGAACGTAAATCATTCATTTTAATGTACTCTAAAGACTCTACCGCCACGTTCCAAAATATATAGAGAATACCGAGAAGAAGCGGCAAAAACTCGGGGCCATTCTTTTCATATAGATTTTTACAATGTTTCTACTTATGTGCTACTCTTATTACATTTTATGGGTGGCAGATGATAACTTTCCAGAAGTGGAGTATTCCATGTACCCTTGTCTTCTAACATTAAAGATTTTAAAACATTAGATTAGTAAAAGCATTTATGAGTTAACTGAACTAATAAAAGCCTCTAATAAATAATAATCTTATAACTACCCATAGACATACGAGTAGGTATAATAAATAATTTATAGTTCTTAGTTTAAATTATTTTACACGATCGGTAATGTGACTAAAATGATAGCGTTGCCCTGCAGGAATCTTTCTAGCAAATTCGTTCTATTCTACTACATCCTAGTGATACTTTTAATGTCACTTCATTTCACTTTTTTATTTATATGGCTTGTGCCGGAAACACCATGATGGAGATTGATGGGTGTTGTAAGTATGGTCGGTAGGGTATTAAAATCATCAATTTTGCAACTGAGTTCTGCAACAAATAAGACAACACAGGACGTACACAGGACGAAATAAGTATTACTAAGTATATAAATGCTTAGTAATAAGGTAAAAATGAAAACAATAACATTTTTTATATATGAGATAAACAAATTATTAATTTATTTCACAAGTAAGTATTGGAACTTAATTTTTTTTAGTTGTATGCAATTGAATAAAATATTATTTAGAGGGATATAAGTACGGGATATGATGGAACATAAATGAATAGGGAGAGGAAATATTTCAGATTCTCATTCAAACGTGGCAATGTTGCTAGTATTTTGGGGACGTTACCCACTGGCAGTGGCATATTGAATCAAATTTGATTTTTATTTATTGTTAGGGTTCCGTATCTCAAAAGGAAAAAGGAATATCCATATGTCAAGACCCTTATTCTCAACAACCGAAGATGTAACAAGTTAAAATTTCAATCAAATAATTGGGTGTACGGGCTTGTTTTAGCAGAGAAAAATTCTAACTTGTCAGTAACGCGGTCAACAGATATGACCGTTTAGGTCGTAATTTTCGCATATTTCGCGATTTTACAAGCAAATCAAAGCCTCTACGGTACTTCGCGTTGGCCTAGAATCATGTAATTTGGTGGGAAGCAACGTCTTACAGTATGTACACATGAGCACAAATGGAAAAACCTGAAACTTTACTTGAACTCGCCCTCGCGCATTGAGGGTTCCGTAACATTTTCTATAATTATCGTCCGACTCGCACTTGGCTGTTTTTTAGTATTTGTTGTTATAGCGGCAACAAAAATATATCATCAGTAAGATTTCAACTGTCTATCTATCACGGTTCATGAGATGCAACCTGGTGACAGACGGATAGGCGGACAGACGGACAGCGAAGTCTTAGTAATAGGGTCCCGTTTTATCGTTTGGATACGGAACCCTTAAAAGCAAATTTACTATTACAAACTTATTATTTCCGGTTGGCGTAATAATCGTGTCTAGGGATGGAACAGCAAAGTTAAGTTTTTCCTTTAACCTAGCTTGTCTTTAGTTATAAAGGCATCATGCTCTTGGGGCTGACTTGGGGCTGTATTACTGTTTATTGTTTTATTTTGCTATTAATTTTGTAGTCACAAATAAACTTTATTTTCTTTCTTAGTTGACGTTTAAAATAAGTTTAGATGCGTTTTAAATGTGCGGAACCCTCGGTGCGGGAGTCCAACTCGACCTTGGCCTATTTTTTTTCTTCTATATATAAAAGAACACATAATTGTGTTCTTTTTTAGATTTTTATTATTGTAATGTACTCGTATCTATGTAAACTTACTTTAGCACAAGAATTATTTTTAAATAGTAATAGCTAACTAAACTTAAATAGTACAAATTCACAGGCAGTCGCCTGTGAATTTGTTCGCGTAGTAGGCTCGGCCTTCGGCCTCGCCATAACCTTCAATCTTTTCTTGATTTTTCTTTCATAAGAACCTTCAACAATCACGTTAATTCTTTTTTTTCTGTGTTAATTATTGTCAGGACAATATTTAACACAGAAAAAAAAGAATCAACGTGATTGTTCCATCCGTTTTCAAGTAATAGTGTGACCAGGAGAAATAGGGGTTTATTATTTTAAATATAGATAAGATTAAAAGTGAACGTAAATTACGCTATAAGTAGATTTTTAATTGATAGTGAATGTTAAAATATGTGGCACAAACATATATTTATTATTATAAACGTATTTGTTGTCTTATAAACTTTTTCTCAGCTCTAAGGTATCACAGAATTAAGTATTTAACAACTTACGTGGTTTTCACTTATTTTTAATTAGAAATACGGGATTACTCACGTAATATTTATCGGATATATCGATATATCGACGCCCGGGTCGATGACGTCTCGCTTAGCACTGCCCTGCAGGCCACCGAATGTGTTCGAAACTACAGTCGGACCTATCCGATAAATATTACGAGAGCAATCCCGTATTTCTAAAGTAAAAAAGTATTTAATATTCATTTAAATTTTATACCTTCACGCGTTCTTGACATACAGACGGATTGACGACAATAAGTGATCCTTTCACGTTTTCTTTTTGCTCTTGTTGTAAGCAACTCTAGAAAATGTTGATAGTGAGGAGTAATCTGATAGTGTCGAGACCGAGCACTAAGAACTACGACAAGTAAATCCGATTGCTTGCGACGCATCGATATTTATGTATGTTTAATGGACCATAACAATAAGATCTTATGGCAAAAGAACTTATTACATTTTGACAATGACCTAATCTTTCCATCAAATGAGGTCAGGCGTGGGTCTAATGTATAGTTAAGTGTTGCGTGACCGCGCGGTATACCTATGAAAATGGTTATTGCCGAGCCGCTACGACGATGTTTACAAACATGTGTTTATGCTTATTAGGAGTCGCCTAATAAGCCGTCCCTACTGTAACAGACATTTAAAAAAATAATTTATATTCATAGTTCTGCCGATCAAATAACTTGATGCAGGTAGATGTTGGTATGTAAGGTATCATGCTTATTTGTAGACTCACTATGAAAAGGCGGATTTAAAAAAAGTGTGATAAGGAAACAGTAAAAGCACAACGCCTACCTGGTGGTAAGTAGTAAACTCTGCATATAGCTATAGATAAAGAAAACCAGCCTATAACAGATTAATTTCGCCACAATTGAGAAACTGCCCCGCGTTCATAACACTGCAGTCTCATGTGCCTGTAACTGCGCTGGCACCCATACCGTTCAAAGCAGAATACAGTAATGTGAACATTATAGATGTGCGGTAGAAACAGGTATGGGGGCAAGACATCCCCGGATGAACTCATTCACAAAAATGAATCACGTTGGAGTCAGGTAAAATTACAACTGGTAGTTGAAGAACGCA
Organism: Selenia dentaria; assembly: GCA_917880725.1. Classification (NCBI taxonomy): domain Eukaryota; kingdom Metazoa; phylum Arthropoda; class Insecta; order Lepidoptera; family Geometridae; genus Selenia; species Selenia dentaria. The sequence continues at coordinate 19,151,783 of OU862878.1, forward strand.
TAAGAACAAATAACCTCTCAATAATACATTTCTATTATTTATATTGGACAATAAATAATAATTCTTCAATACTATTTATTCTAAATGTTACTACTAATAGTAAGAATACGTAGTCTAAAATGTATTATGTTACAGAACAAAACAATACAAACAACATTATGCAACAAATAACACGAGCTCTTACACACGAGCGGCGTGTTGCCAACGGCAGAGGTAACTGCAGTTGTTGACGCTTCGACGGCAGCCGTCGACTTTCTAACTTTGAAGATCAACGGCGGCCATCGTCAGCACGCTACAACTGCAATTGTCGCTGTAGGTCGCGACGGCTGCAGACGACGCGACGGCGGCAGCAGTTAATAGTAACATTTTTCCAAATCTTAGTTAAAACATATTTTTAAAGTTATTTAGCTATCGTCAGAAGTTACCCTGTTATGAGCTTTTTAAGGAATCTAAGGCTAAACTTACCTAAATCTAATTGAAAACTTGGCAGGACCCAGCTAGTACGTAGACCATACGTACACGAGGCATCCTCAGGAAATGTTGGAGTCATCCTTATTTTAACCTCGTTTTAAAATGTCCATAAAGTAGCGCCTGAATCAATAAATTACCTTTTCAACACACTTGCTCATAAAGTGACTCTATGGTCACCGCAATCAGGCACAGAATGACACCCATAATCAAACTGTGACTTTTTCATTGATATAACTCACTAGTGAATTAAAGATTTTTTTTAAATTTTATTGGTTGAGGTGCTTTGTTCTTAAAAAAGTTTTTATTCAAAAAAACGATCGTTTTCAAAAGAACAAATAAATTAATGTTCCTATTGCTTGCTCATTTCATGCAACTTCTTATTGAAATAGATAATTTTAACTCGTACGTATTTAAAATATAAAACTTTCACTCAAATATAACTTTTGTTTTCTCTGTAATGAAAGAAAACTTTAAATTCCCCATTTTGTACGTGGCAGAATAGGCGCAAACTAAGGAAAATAAAAAAAACCTCATCCTTTTATGGAGGATCCCAATAATCTATTTATCCACGGTTTTCCTTACTACCGATAGAAATTTGACATAACTTCCATACAAATAGTGTCAAATATCTAACTCTAGTAAGATAAACCGGCGATAGATAGATTATTAGGACCGGCCGTTAGTCTGTGGCTGATCGCAATGCGCGCGCATAGGAAAACTGATGAATTTTTCGCGCCATTGCGAAACATTTTTCACAACTCGTTTTCACTGTTGAAATTATAGTTATTAATTAATTTAAATGTCTACAAGTACTAGTCACGAAGAAAATCATTTATGTTGTACACCGCCCGATATAAGATGTCACGCCCTTAACGTTATGGAAAGTTTACTACCTGAAAACTCCAAGGAAAAATATCTATTAGCGTACCAAAATTTCATAAAATGGCTAACAGCAAGAATACGCAGTCTTTTTCAGAAAATGTGTTCATGGCGTATTTTACAGAATTATCTTCTAAGTAGTAGTATAAACACCACAAAGAGCTAGGTTTGTAACCTAGCTCTTTGTGGTGTTTATACTCAATGTTAAAAAGTACAGTCCGAACAAAGGATGGAGTGGACTTAAAAACATACTCTAATTTGTCAGCTTATCTAAAGAGACTATCTGATGAATTTAGAAGCAAGAAATCAAAGGTTTTATCATCTGACGATATTGAAAAATTTATAAAAGATGCTCCTGATAATCAATTTTGAGTAAACAAATTTGGTTCTATGCCTAAAGAAATCGCTAAGTTTTTAGGTTTAGCAGATGCTGAGAGCTACACTGGACATAGTTTCAGAAGAACTTCAGCTACATTGCTGGCTAATTCAGGAGCTGATATAATGACTTTAAGCCTCATGGTGGGTGGCGATCTAGCAATGTAGCAGAATAATACGTAGAAGATTCCATAAAAAACAAGAAGGATATTTGTGCAAAAATCACAAAAAGAATTAAACTTTATTCTGAGGCGCTTCCTACTGACGAAACACCAAGTACATCCAATGATTGGATTTCACCTACCTACACGAATAATGAGCCATCTCAAATTACAATAGAACATGAAAGTATTTCAATAAATAATCTATCTGATGAGACCGCTAAGCCATCAAAAACAGTTAATTATAATTTTACTAACTGCACATTTACTAATTGTTTCTCTAAATAAACTTTTTATCTAATAAATAAAATATTATAATATATTTAAATCACTTAGTATATGTATAGTACTTAGTATATGTATAGGTAATAAGCTATGCTAAGTTCAAAAAACAAAGATTCGGATAATTGAAAAATAAGAAATATACTCGTTCATAACTAAAGCCACACACACCGTAGGTAAAACTTTGAAGCTAATAAAAACCTTGCAGAAATGGCCGCAAGCAACCTCCGCGCCGATTAAACTTTTATCATGTTTAAAGCACACGAAGTTTCATTATTGTTGATATTATCAGGCCTTGTTTTTATGGAAAAAGACTAAAAGCCAATATTTGCTGTGAATTCGTGTTACTTCATAAAGGTTAAATTACCTACTTAAATTTTTCTATCCACTTTACAATGATAACTTTTAACAGGGCTGTGTCAAGTTCAACGAAAGGTGGCTATGTATATAGAATATTTTTATTGTGCATATTTTATTATTTCAATAATAATAGATATTATTAAAGCGTTACTTTTAATAATATCTATTATTATTGAAATAATAAAATATGCACAATAAAAATATTCTATATACATATGCACTATTTCAATTAAAACATAGTAAACCTATGATTTGTCGATGTTACGACAGACAATTATTTAGGACTAGCGACTGCCCACGACTTCGTTCGTGTAGTAGCTAGTATATATGTGTATATATATATATAGCTGCACTCTGCGCTTTTACCCCCGCGGTGATGGATGATGATGATGATGAATCTAACATAGCGTAAGTATGTTACGCAGGCATAATATAGCTTTATACTGGAGAAATAACTTTATGGACCGGTTATTTGCGTTTATCCGTTACTAACAAACAATCAAATCTTTCCACTTTATTATTAGAGTATAGTAAGAATTAACACCAAGGTACGAACAGTGTGATCTAGTTTGTACCAGCGGCGTTGCATATTTTAACACGGAAAAGTAGTTATTGTGACATAACAGTAATAGTTAGATATGTAGTATGGCATATTGTTTTGTAGACATTGATGTCCACTCTATAAAAATATAGTAAGTACATCACATTGCTCTATTGTATAAGGATTTTCCGTTGTTACTATTGTATATTTCAAAATGAAAAAGTAGCTATTGTGGCATGACTGTAATAGTAAGACATATGGTATTAAGGAATTTATTGTAGGTGTCGATGTTTTCTATATAACTGCAGTACATCACTTTGCTCTTTTGTCAATAGTTTCCGCAGCATACGGGATATAAGGATTTTTGGTTTTATTTTACACCTTGGGTTACTTTGTCGAAATTTTCGTACGGATCTCTAACTTTTTGAAAATATTATATATGCTATATTACTCAGTGATAATGTAGTCTTCTAACGGCAAAATAATGTTAGAAATTTTCTTCACCCTATTATTTATAGTTTACCTGAGAGCGATAAGCGAATAAAATATCATATTATTAACTTGAAGTTTATTAGCGAAGAACACACACTATGGTCAGATCAGGCTGAACTTCGTAGTCGGAGAGATCTTTCCCCTAGCCAAGAGCCAAGAGGTTAAATAAAATCCATAAAAAACTTAAATCTATAAAAATTTTAACAAAAGCTTGCAAGAATTTATCACGGCTCTTTATTCTCATCAAAATTATGGTATTGTATAAGAGCCCCCCTAAGCCTCCACCCCTAGCTTCGAACCTGTAATTTCTATGGTTGTGCCAATATTTACATATTCATAGGCTTAATTGGTAGAGATATTTTTGTGGGAAAATACAAACTTTAATTAAAATCAGATTATGTTTGTGCGACGCCTTTATATACAAATAATATTATTTAAATAAGAAACATATATTGTTAGGGCATGCGAAATTAATGACCATTCAACCGTGTATGTTGATAACTCTATGACGAACGAGTATATTGCTCCCCAAAATTGTGCAAGCCTTTTTCGCTAGACCTACTTTTATTTGCTTCTCCATAAAAACAGTGACTTTACGGGCAGAGGCGGGCAAAGTCTAAATTTGATATGGGTAAAAATTTGGGTAACAGTCTATCTAAACATCCGAAAAATACTCGTTAACTAATTATGTAGATACACATTTGATAAACTTTTCTGTGAGTTTCCGTAACATTACAAGGAATCGTAATAGGATCTTTCTAACCATTCATCTGTTCATCCTTATTTTTACAGATTGATAACATGTAAAATTTTAAGTACAGTAACATTACATTTTGAACAGGAATATATTTGTATAAACGAGTTCGCAGTTCAGCAGCTCTCGTCACTTACTAGTAAAAAATTCAACTACTCGTATTATAATTACTAGCGTCAGCGAATATTAGTTTAGCAATTTTAACAGACTTTTGCTTTGTTTATTAATATTTCGTAGCGCGGATGCATTAGTCGCGTAGCATTGTAGGTCGTAGCTAGCATATTACCCGTAGCTCAAACTCTTAGGTTAAGAGAACGAGCTAAGAATCTAATTGTCTCGAAATGTCAGGATTTGCATAATTTACTGCCGTGCGATTCTCTAATGATTCGTCGACGAGCTCACCGATGGTAAATACTTTATAAGATATCGCCCTTGTACATAAGGTTGTTATTACAATATTTGATAGATGACAAGAATAATTGGATGGATGTTACCAAAGATGCAACGATGTTTGCTCTTAGAGAATCGCACAGCAGAGTTCTTTGATTTAAGTCTTGCATTTTAAAAGTTTACTGTAATGGTATGTAATAAGTGATAAGGCCACGTCGTCGGACAATCACACACTGATGTGCATACACTGCATGTAGGTAATCTAATTGCAAATATTCAACCTCGCTTCCAGAGGCGACGGGCGCGGCTTGAATTCCAAATTACAATTGCACGCCAGAAAGAACTGCTCTCGTATTTCAAACTGACAAACACCACCATATTCTCACCCTTTTTTATTAATCCTATTTTATCTACGGCAGTTTATATTTTTCACAGGCCAATAATGAAATTTGAGCCCCAAATAGAGGTCGTCAACATCCTGCCCTAAAAAGTTACCACAAAAAATACGCGTCAGAGCATGGCAATAAGTTCAGTCGGTAACTACTTTGATGCGAGCACGTCTGGTTTCGATATTACTCTCTGGGTTCAGTTCATTTCAATATAGATTTGAACCGGTGTTTAACTACGTGCGGCAACGGAACCGGGGTCTAACTTGTTGTGTAATATGTACCTTCAACATCATCTCCTGGATTGTATATGTGAATAGCGCCTACTAAATCCATTCGGGGCCACACTAGCGCACTTGTCAGTACTGCATTCAGTGTATGTCAAAGTCAAAGTCAAAATCATTTATTCAATTTAGGCATCAAAGACGCACTTATGAACGTCAATTTTTCATTATAATGTACTTTAAAGCCTACCGCCGCGTTCCAAAATACATAGAGCCAACCGAGAAGAAGCGGCAAGAAACTCGGGGCCATTCTTTTTATATAGATGTTATTACAATGTTTTTACTTAGGTACTACAAATATTAGCTCCAGTGTGTTGCCTTACAAAAGAGAACATAATAATGGTATCAGTAGGGCAAGACACGCTACACTTTGACATCTTAGTACACGAGTAGATAGATCCTGGAGTGATCAGTCCCAAGCTGTTTTATCCTCCAAGTAATCCGAAATTTTGTAATAACCTTTTTGACAGAGTTTAGTTTTAATAGTAATTTTAAACTTATTAATAGGCAAATCTCGGATAACATTGGGAACTTTATTATAAAATCGTATACATTGTCCCATAAAAGAATGACTTATTCTGTGGAGACGCGTTACATGTACGGATAGCTTGTGCTTATTTCGCGTGTTGATGGAATGAGCATCACTCCTTTTATCAAAACTGCTAATGTTTTTCTTTACATACATTAGATTTTCATAGATAAACTGAGAGACAACAGTTAGAATGTTTATGTCTTTAAATTTCTGTCTAAGGGAAACTCTGGGAGCCAAACTGTAGATTGCTCGTATAGCCCTTTTTTGCAGTATAAAAATAGAATTAATATCTGCAGAACATCCCCAGAGCAGTATGCCATAAGTCATAACGCTATGGAAATAACTAAAATAAACTATTCTAGCTGTGTCTACATCAGTTAATAGTCTATTTTTTTTAACAGCATAAGCTGCTGAACTGAGCCTACTAGACAATTTTTTAATGTGGGGACCCCATTGCAATTTAGCGTCTATAGTAATTCCTAAAAAGACTGTTGACTCCACAAGGTCCAACCCTGTTCCATTCAATTGTATATTGGATTCTACTTGTCTCACATTTGGCGTCGAGAACTTTATACAATTAGTTTTCTTCTCATTGAGGAGAAGATTATTTGTATTGAACCAATTCACAACTTTAGCTAATGCATTGTTAACTTCGTCATAGTTTAATAACTGCCTTTTAATTTTAAATAACAGTGAAGTGTCATCTACAAACAATACAATCTCGTGATTCTTCTCTACATAATAAGGTAAGTCATTAATATAGATTAAAAACAAGAACGGCCCTAGTATTGAACCTTGTGGAACGCCCATTGAGATTATAGAGCCGGGCGATTTTTTACCATTTATGTCAACCCTTTGAATTCTACCATTTAAATATGAAGTCAAAAGGTTGAGAGCCATGTTCCTAATACCGTAGTGTTGTAATTTCCTGACAAGTATATCATGTCGGACGCAGTCAAATGCCTTAGATAAGTCACAAAAAACACCTAAGGCATCTTGAGAGTTCTCCCAGGCATCAAACACATCTTTTATTAGTTCTATACCTGCGTCTATAGTAGAGCGATTCCTTGTAAACCCAAATTGATTTTTATGGAAAATTTTGTTTGCACTAAAATGAGTTCCTAATTGATGTAATATGATTTTTTCGAAAATCTTACTTAGCGTAGGTAGTACAGAAATAGGCCGAAAATTTGTTGGATCAGTAGTACTACCAGATTTGAATAAAGGAACCACTTTACTGTGCTTCATTAGGTCAGGAAATACACCACTTGCAACACAACTATTAAATACAGCTGCTAGATTGGGTGCAATGACATCTATAATTGAAGAAACGGTCTTCACAGAAAGACCCCATAGGTCTGCCGTTTTTTTTGCATCTAGACTTTTGAAACTGCTTACAATATCTTTGCAATTAACTACTGAAAATTTAAAAGTTGTGTCACATTCAGTTACACTTTGTTTAAGTAAGATCTCAGCAGAAATGGAGGAAGATTTTAGAGTTTTGGTTGTTAAAGAAGGAATATTAGTGAAAAAATTCTCAAACTCGGCCGCTACCTCCAAATCTGCTCTTACATCTTTATTATTAATTTTTAAATTAAAGTCTCGATTACGCACTGTATTTCTACCAGTTTCACTGTTTATAATGTTCCACGTCATTTTTATTTTATTAACAGAATTTTTGATCTTATTTCTTAAATAAATAGATTTTGCTGAGGAACAGGCTCGTTTAAATAACTTAGAATAACGTTTGACATATTCCAAAAATACAGGATTATGATTATGCGATTTTTCATGGTACAATTCATATAACTTTTGCCTACTTTTATAAATTCCTGGAGTTGCCCATTCACTAAACTTAGCACGATTACCAACAGATATTGTTTTTGGTACAAACACTTTGCCAAATTCATCACTGATAAGATGGAACAGTGAGTTATATAATATATTTGGGTCATTGTGACTGGTCAACTCTGGCACTTTCTGGGATATATTACTTCTTAACAATTCTAGGCGGCTTGCATTTATTGGAACAAAGCTAACATATTTGCTTTGGGGTTTGTTTGTTTTTCTTGGAAACACTGCTAGTTGACCACAGTGGTCTGATTCTAGATTATTTATAATGAAATTTTTAATAGGTTTTAGATTAGTAAATATATTGTCTATGCAGGTAGAACTTGTGGCTGTTATCCTAGTTGGTTCCAAGAAAATATTGTACATATTATAAGATTTAAACAGTAACAAAAATTCATCCACTATCTGATTATTTTCTAGCAAACTAATATTAAAGTCTCCACAGATAATCATTGATTTATTTGTATTTGAAAGCTTAATTAATGTTTCCTCCATGCACTTTTCAAAATCATCATATGGTGAACATGGAGGTCTGTATACACATAGAACAAGGAACTGCTCAAACTCAATACAGGACATTTCTATTACTCGTTCAACAGATAGGCTCACAATGTCTTTTCGTTCTTTGAGTTTTATATTTTTATTTGTAATAATTAAAGAGCCAACACGTATAGATTTTTCTCTGTTGAAGGAGCTAGCAACTAGATGATTATTAAAATTAAATAAGAGTAAGAGTTGGTTCTTTTTAAGCCGTTATGTGCGTACTTTAAATGTCATAGTATCAAGTGAAAAGACAACCAAGTGCTTTGTGATGTTTAAACGTTAACGGCCTTATTAATAAACTTGTAATAAACCCGGAGTAGTTAAAACATCTATCTGTCAATTTTTCGCTTGCAGTAAATGTCACGCGTGAAAGCAAGACAAAGCATGTTACGCCTAATATATGTTTACGCAACGTTTATTAATAAAGGCCCAACAGTATAGCAAATTTGAGAAAGAGAATGCAATTAAGTTATCCCGAAGTTATAACTGTTATCCCGATTTGAGGAGATTTGAGGGATTTTTATAATCTTATTCCTAGCGAAATAAGTCGTGGGTAAAATATAGTGTGTATTAGGCTAAAAGCTGTAAAAAACTTATCAGGTATGTCATATACTTCTATGGCCTCTCCCACCCGGAGTTTAAACTTTATGTTGCCGGTGAAGAAGTTAGAAAAAATGGATTGTAACTTATCGTATTCATTTAGCTCTTAGTGGAGATAGTTGTATTGACCTTGAATAGGCGTCATATAAGAGTACAGTAAATTGTATTAAAATGTAAAGTGAGAAATATAAATGTTTGATTTTCATAATTAATTTTGTTCTTAGTGTATCATGGAAAAAATATGAGAATTTATATGTCAAAGGTATCGTATTCAGAATTGCAATAACTAAAAACGCTGTAACGTAATTAAGTTTTAAGCTTTTATTCAAAAGTATGCAGAATGCATTGTTGAGTGGGAAGATTTCGGTTGTTTTCGAATTCGGATGGCACTCAAAATTATCACGTAAAGAACTTTTTTAAATAATAGTAGTAAATATCATCAAGCACCAGATAATCAGATGATGAATTAAATAAATAATCAATAATAAATTAATAATCCATTTATCACCAGTTACCGCTACTGTCGTTACCGTACTGACGTTGTATTTTATTAAAATAATCCCGTTTTTAAACACATTTTCCAATGATAAAATCCTAAATGGACACAGTTTAAAAATAACACGGTATTGCCAAGTAGTTAAGTAGTTGTAGTAAGTAAGTAAGTATTTCAATCGGCAAACTTAAAGGTAAATTTAATACCACTTTTTAATACCACCTGCTCGACAATGTCCAATTACATTATCACGTAATCTCGACATAAAGCAAGGCATCACATGCCCAGGAAGATAATGTTGTATGAAACTCCCAAGGGATTAAACTAATTAAGATTTGAAACATTAAAGGTCTTACTTGTAAACGCTGCTTAAAGTTAAGACAAAGATTAGCAGCTGATTCAAATAAAATCTAACTTAGAAACGTTTCTTAAAGTAAAGAGCCTGCTACGTATCTACTAAAATAGTTTTTAAATTAAGGTAAGACGATATTCAAAATATACACCTTTTCCTTACCTTTTAAGCAAGCATGTACCACCGTCGACCGCGTCAACACTTTCCATCGGGTGAGACTGTGGTCAAATGCTTGTTTATCACTGATATGACCCAATTCAAACATTGACATTGACATTAGAAAGACACGTCACAGTCGCCGTGGCAGAGATAATGTAAGTGCTTAATAAGTAACTGTAGAAAAGAATAAGACGTGCACTATTAACGCTTATAACTTAAATCTGTACCCTATGCCTGAGAACCCGCAAAACAAATGTACCTACCAGATTTATAATACAAACTTGTTGAATTTTTTATTTAATTCAAGGTCTTATTTGCTACATTGAAAAGCATACCTATTACTAACATCAAGGGAAAAATTGTCACATCTTATATATTAAAAAACTGATTTCATTATTTGATAACGGGAAAACAGGAGCACCAGGTTCATGAATTCTGGAAAGTTTCATTCGTTTCAAACTGACTCACCTAAGTCCTACATTTTATGCCTCGTTATTTTCCCCCTACAATTACAGAGATGACCATTTCGATAACTTAATTGGAAAATAAATAAAAAATGGTTACAAAATTGCCCAGCCCATTTATAAATGGTTATTACAGTGAATTTACTGCAAATTCTTTTGAAACTTTTCCATTTCAGATAGATTGAAATGTGCAAATAAAATTGCCCTTTCGTTACAGAAACAATTTTCTTTTACATAGTGCTGAATAAAAGTTGAATTGAACAAAGTCTATATTTATGCTAGTGTTTTAGTAACTTCTTCATTGCGTCTAGGTACGAATACTGGCTATAATGATTACTTAAAAACGATTATTTTACTTTTAGGGGTGTTTGCAATGGTCTTATATTAATAGGAGTTAGTTTGTTACGTTAGAACTTACGAATTATGCTGAGGTTCTTAGACGTTATTGTTGATTTAAGCACACCCAATACATGGGGCGCTCGATTACAAGTACATACATTTCCCCGTTGGACGCTAACATAAACCATTATTTACAAAATAAACTCTACCAGTAGATTCAGTACCAATACATTTTGATGATTATATATAGATGGTTCGATTGATAGAACCACAGGCAAACAAATTTTTCATGGATCGACCAATAGAACTCCGCGATCGAACTAAAAAAAAGTGTATCTAAAATTTTTATTACACGAAACATCGTATTTTAAATTTAAATATCGAAACATACATTTACAAAATACAATTAAGGTACAAAAATGTGAATAGAAAGTTTACTATTCCTTCCTTCTTTCCTACCTTCGTTGAATAGTAAAACTAGCATTAGATCGGCTTGTATGAGAAAGCACTCATAATTTTCCAAACATGAAATAACGAAGACGGAATAAAATTAAAGTCACTTAAAAGTAGCAAAGATTTCTATCCTTACTAATAAGCAGCTGTTTCTAAGTTTTCTTGTGTTTGTATTATAATTTCACATTTATATTATAATAATAAAATACCTATACTAAATCACTGCATTTAAAGTATCTAAATCAGAACAACAGTTAGTCGTAAAACAATCCAGTTAGAAGTAAGTAAAATTAGAATTTAAGCTAGACTGCTGAAATACAAATTAGCTAATGATATGCCAGCATCGACCTAGTAAGATTTTTTTTTTTCGTATTTGGTATGTAATCTAGGAAAAATATCAAAATTACCGAGAGAGAAACAATATTGTAGTAAAAAAGATTTCCAGTCCGCTACCGGTTCGTTCGCTGTTTGTGATACGCCGTAGTAAATCATTCAGGTGTAGCAAATCGAACATGTTCACAGCTGGCATGGACAGTTTATCCGATAGGATATCGAAGCCAGTCTCTCGCAATGTCCATCCAAGGGAATATACGTTTATATTTTACTGTGGACTCTTCCGAATAGTAGCTTAGTATTATATTCTACTATATAGACTAGTCGTAAACAACAGCGAGTGTATTATTAGGATTACCGATTGTATTATCGTAGACTTTTTTTACTTGACTTTATTTGACTACTCCGTCACCACACTGAAAAAGAACAACTCATTTGAGATAACGAAAAGAACTGTATACAATAAAAAAAATCTATGTTTCCAACCTTAAACATAAACACATCCAATAATTTGTTTAAACCTGGCCAGGCCCTATGCCTAGTAGTAGGCCTTATCACGAGTCACTGCAATCTCAACTACCATCTATATAAAACTAGTGCAACAGAAATCTATAAATATCATTAGTGGGCTACTAAAAATATTTGCTGGAGGTGTCGGAAATAAATAAGCCGTCTGGCAGCATTCAACGATAACGCATTTATGGTGGAATTGTGTATCTTATGCCTATAGCTCTACAAAAAAGTCAACGATGGCATATGTCTATCTCTTAACCCTTTGCATACCATAGACGTAAATTCATAAATCTTTTGTTTTAATTATTACGGTATATAAAGGGTTAAGGATTACATACTATATCAATTTTTATACTTAAACTAGCTGCGCTCCGCGGTTGATGGATGATGATGAATCAGATGTAGTGTATGTTACTCAGGCATAATATAGCTTTCTACTGCTGAAAGAATTGTTTGAATCGTTTAAGTAAATTTAGCGTTTCCATTACAAACAAACAAACAATGAAATCTTTCTTCTTTATAATTAGGATTAAACACCCCCCTACGAATAATAGGGCTTAGTTTGTACCGGCGTTTTTATTGCACATTTTAACGTGAAAAAGTAGTAATTGTAACATAACTGTAATAAGTAGACATATGGCACTACAGACTTTTGTAGATATTAATGTCCTCTATAAAACTGTAGTACCTACATGACTTGCTCTTTTGTCGATAGTTTCCGCGGCGTAGGCGATGTAAGGCCTTTTCGGCGATACAATTGCGCTTTTTAACATGAAAAAGTTTTGTTGTAACTAAGTCAGATAGATTTTGGCGATATTATCACTATTTTTCCATTCCGATTCAATATCGCGCTTATGACAGGTGAGATCTATCTGCCATTCGGAATGGGTTGATATCACGGTCACGTTGCTCACGGCATGGAATACACGCATACACAGACATATGATAGCTGGCGCATCACGCACACATAAACGAACTGTCATGTTTGATGGACTGCTCACGGTGGTTTCAGTTTGCAGCGTGGTCGTTGAAATCACAAAATGGCGTTCTTGGTGACGTAATCCATGACGACCCATGGGTCTACGTTGTCGCGCTTTCGTTGATTCAGAATGACGATCGCTAAAACTGATTTTGACTTCAATCGAAAGCTCCCATGGCTCCATTTTTGTAGACATTGACGTCTTCTATAAGAAGGTTTGTTTTTTGGGTATATTTTCACACCTTGGGTACATTATCAAAGTTATCATACAGATCTCTATAATATTTTGGAAATATCCTATAGCCTATGTACATCAGGGTAATGTAGGATTCTAATGATAAAAGAATTTTTCAAATCAGTCCAGTAGTTTTGGAGCCTATGCAATACAAACAAACAAATTGACCTTTGAATAATTATATATTATTATAATAAAAATGGGCAATTATAAAGCGGTAATTGGAAAGTTATTTACACAAATATGGTATTAACTCTTATCATTTTAAATAAGTTAGAGGATTAAAGCATTTTATGCACATTATTTTACTCTTGGACATAGGATACTTTTCATCATCATAATCATCCATTACCACGCGGGTGAAACCGCGGAGCGCGGAGAGCCGTTAAATTTTTCTGTTTTTCGATTTGTCTAATCTCGGGATAGAACATAGTATACTTTTCATCATCATCATCATCCATCACCACGAAGGTGAAACCGCGGGGTGCAGCTAGTTAAAAATTTATTTATAGACGTGACAAGTTTGTCGTGAGATCCATGCTCACACTGCAGATTCTACTATCATTTATTCTGTGACTTATGTAAGTATATAATTTCAGCGATTATGCAACTAATGTATAGAATGACACAAGATTGCAATTGCATGAGATACTTATTGTCAACTTATGTGTGTAGATGTTTACACCTTTTGCAACGCCTTCAAGGATGTAAAGGCATAATATGTGTAGGTACGTCCATAGTTATTGGAATCGACCCTACTGAAACTTAAGCGGAAGTGAAGTTAATTCATTGAATCATTACACCACCCCAGTACCTATCATAACTAATATTAGTTTAAGATAAAATTATATTATGTCTGTGACAATCGAGAGAGCCTCGATTATTGTGGACAGTATTATATATCGTAAACGTCTTCAATATCTAATCAACAATTTGTAAGGAATACTAGAAATGACCGGAGAAATCTCAAGAAACAAAGTACAAGAACAAACTAGACGCTCTTAGATAAGAACAGATTAAATCTAATATAGGTACCGTCTCCCTACCGAGTAACCAGGTCGGTTCCAACAAAGAAACTGGAATTTACTGTACGACTCAAACTTTCTCCGAGCCTTCAATCTGCTTAATTTTCCACCCACCATTTTATGAAATGTAATTTGCATTGCCGTGAGATTTGGATCGCGCCTATTCATTAGAATTGGAAAATAAGAATTGGTATGGTAGAAACTCTGAAAATATTTATTCTACACTAATAATTTGGCTTGGACTATAAAAATACTTTATGTTATAGCAAATTATAGTGTATGTTGATAATTCGAGCCGGCTTGACATCGTTCGTATTGTTTGACTTATCAGATATCTCAATTCTGGACTAGCTGCGCCCAGCGGTTCAGCCCAAGCGCATCTGTGACGTTATCAAAGTTTAAAAGCGCCCTATGCCCTTTTTCGAGCTAAGGACTATCTATGAGCTATGTTTCATCAAAATCTGTAGAGAAACCGATAAACACCCTTTTGCATTTATATTATACTAGCTGACCCGCCAGGGGCTTCGCTCGCATGGTCTCGCGGGATACGGTTAATTACAGTTTTATAAGTATCCCAAGGGAACTCTTTAATTTACAGGGATAAAAGTATCCTGTATGTTGACCAAGGATATAAGCTATACATTTTTTTTAAATCGGTCCAGTCGTTTTGGGATCAGTCCGTACAAACAGTCACACAAACGATTTCACTCCTTACATCCCCTGACTGGGTTTTTAGCATTTTTTCATTGTAGATAAATTCTACCTCTACAGTTTTATTATATGTAGTGATTAATGACCGAGCATAAAATAGTTTTCGTACATTTTTCTTTTTTAAGTATGTATATTCTTTGTATTATCAGTTTTTTTTTAAATATGTTGAAAGTAAGTATAGTAGGTATATTATTATATAGGTTTTTTAAAAATGTAGAAATACCTACAGTTTCTTTACAAATCTTGTAAATTAAGTGCCTGTATTATTTGAGATTCTAGTTATGGAATCATAAATGATGTCTGAATGTGTATTTAATCATGTTTCGAAGATTTACTTCATTCCTTTCGTTGGCTAACACAACATTCATCAGCTATAATTATTAATTACAGATCTATTTCAAGTATCCTAACCTTCCAGTACCACGTTAAGATTGGCTTAAAATAAATTCTGTTCACATTTTATTTTTTGTCTCAAATAAACTTAATAAGAAAACTGGAAATGTGTGTACATATAGAAAACACATAGATTTAAAAAAAACAGAACATACAATTCCAAAATTGTAATATTACATTATCCCTATAAATTTATTTTACTTTTTAAATTTATTTATTAGGCTTCTCAAGGGTAATCACATCACATTTTATACTAGAATACATGTAAGTATATAATACTATTTAAGAGAAACACTGCATGCAAATATTGACTTACATTACATCTGTTATCTAATAATTTTGGCATTTGATTTACAGTGCTCATTCCTTTTTTACAATATGTAGCTTGTTCACAATCTCAAATGTACAAAGTATCAGTAAGGAAGGATAAAATATTTGCCAATCCCTTTCGCATATAAATCGCGGGTAATATGAACAAAGATACAGGAAATATTGTAAGTAATACACGGTCTCCGAAATATAATGTAACGCTGGAAATCACGTTGGCAGTGTTATAAAAGCCTCACAGATATTTGTAGCCTTGTAAGTAGATACACATTTGTTTTGTGGTAGATAGTTTTTTAGAAACACAAAATGACTATTTAAAAAAATATAGTTTTTACACTACTCTTGTACTCTTGTGCTCACACAAAATTAAATTAAAATTATGCTCACTACTGTTGTCTTACACATTGTTATTCTTACATCATATCGACCCAGTCTCGTACAATTCCAGTCGTTTGATTACCAGATTATGTACCTACATTTTTAATATTATTTTGACGATTTATCTTACGCGGTAGGTTTAGTCGAGAAATTACGCGATTGATACAGCGATAGGTAGAGTCGAATATATCGACTCTACCTATGCAGTATGATGTATGTGATCTTGCAGCGTAAACTCACTGAGGATGGGCATGGTCGATAACATCGGCCAATTACGTGAGTATAGTCAATTTTGATATTCAATAAATATGTGTCAAACTCACGAGAATTTTCAAACAAAATGTATAGTGATCTGCACTAAAATAATACAATAAAGAGGAAAGATTTGTTTTATTGTTTGTTTATTTGAATTGAATAGACTCCGAAACTACGAACTGATTTAAAAAACCTTTCACAACTAGAATCCTACATGATCCCTGATGAAATAGGCGATAGAATATTTTCAAAAAGTTAGAGATTCATATTAAAACTTCGATTATGCCTCATCTATCTACGTACCAAATTTCATACAAATCCGTTCGAATGTTCTGGCCTGGTTCACTCCATCCATTCAAATAAAAAAAAATCCTATTAGTATGAAGATTAGTTAATTAATAACAAAAATTCATAATCCTACTAATATAATTTATATCTACATAGGATCATATCTAGCTGCGCTCTGCAGTTTCACCCGCGTGGTGATGGATGATGATGATGTTGAATATAACGTAAGTTACTCAGGCATGATGTAGCTTTCTACTGGTGAAATAATTTTTTGAATCGGTAAAGTATTTTTTTGTTTATCCGTTACAAACAAAGAAACACTATAATCTTTCCTCTGTATTTTTTTAATTAAAGTAGATAAAGATTAATACCAAGAAACTAATAATATGGCTTAGTTTGTACCGGCGTTACTATTACATATTATAACATGGAAACGTACCTAGTTATTGTGACGTAACTGTAATAGTTAGACATATGCATTTCCAAACTTATTCTAGATATTGATGTCCTGTATAAAACTGCAGTAGGTACATCACTTTGCTCTATTGTCAAAAGTTTTGACAGCATACGCGATATAAGGTTTTTCATACCTTGGATTACATAATCGAAGTTTTCAACTATTTTGAATATATTATAGCCTCAATATGAGCCTAAATGTCATCAGGGAATAAGTAGGATACTAATGGTGTAAGATTTTTTTTAATCGGTTCAGTAGTTTCGGAGCCTATTCAATTCGAACAAACAAATCTTTCCAAATCGAAATACATACAATCACCGTAAAAAGTAAAATGATCGTATGTTAATTAACCATTATATCTAGTAATCGTACCTAGACACAAAGAAAAAGTTAGTAAAGCACTCTAGCTTATTATATAAACTTCATTCAATTCAACTTTTATTCAGCACTATGTTAAAGAAAATTGTTTCTTTAACCAAAGGGCAATTTTATTTGCACTATTCAATCTATCTGAAATGTAAAAGTTTCAAAAGAAATTGCAATAAATTCACTGTAATAACCATTTACCATTACTAGGTTGGACATTTTGTAACCATTTTTTGTTTATTTTCCAATTAAGTTATCGATAAGGTCATCTTTGAAATTGTAGGGGAAAATAATGGCATCAAATATAGTACTTAGCTGGGTCAGCTTGAAACGAATGAAACCTTCCAGAATTCATGAACCTGATGCCACTGTTAATTCCGATTACTATAGTATGTGTTTTTTTCGGTGGTAGTGCCACGCTGTAACCCCACAGCCGAATGGGCCTGCACGACCGGGGAAGTACCACAATCCCACATAACACCGACGTGAAGTAACATAGCTTGCTATTGCGTTTCGTCGGTTCGTGGGAGGTTCCGGAGGCCCGATTCCCCCCTTCTCCATTCTCCCTCTCCTTCACCCTCCCCCTCCACCCTCACCCCTATTATCTCTTCCTTCCTATCGTCCTTCCTCAAAGGTCGTCAACGCGTCCTCGGGTTTTCTGGTATTGCGGATGTCCGTGGGCGACGGTATCACTTACTATCAGCTGAGCCTCTTGCTCGCTTACCAACCTTTCCCATAAAAAAAGAATGAAATCTGTTTTTTACTGTATAGGATCTAACCATTTTTACCCTTGATGGCAGTGATAGGTATGCCATTCAATGTGGCAAATTAGACAATGAATTAAGTGAAAAATTCACCAAGTGTTTATTAAGAATCTGTTAGTTACATTTATTTTGTGGTGTTTTTCTTAGGCATAGGGTACCGGTTTCAGTTATAGTCAACGCAGCGTTAATAGTGCACGTCTTATTATTTTCTACAGTTACTTATTTAAGGTGCGCTCCTATCCTGATATTACTCGTAGTAAAAAGCAGAATCTCTAAACATCTAGTGTAACGAAACAGATCGATAATATTCTATGAAAAAAATACTTATGTTAGAAAAGGATTAGGAAAAGAATAATAACCGAATAGAATTCATAAATATTATTCGCTCTCAGCAGAAAAAAATCCTGAATATGTAATTGACGGAATTCTCTATTATTGCTTTATATTAAATGTAAGAGATGATTAAAAATTAGTACTTGTGCAATTAAAATAATTATCTACTATCCAGTCAGTTGGATAATTTGATATACGAGTATATATGAATAAGTACACACAAATTTTATTAACAAGCTTGTCATTGCACTAACGTATTAGGTACTCTCGTAAAACTGTCGCATCTGCCGCTTAATACTTTTACATTCTATGACTGGTAATTGTGGCTGTACAGCCACATTTTTGTTACCGTGTTAAAATACGAGTACCACATCTTCTTCTTTTTAACATAAGATTATTGGTTTGTGTTGAATAAATTGCACACTGTTTTCGCTGGAAAATAGGCCGCCAGATTGCAATTCAACTTTAAGGGAGCCAAACCTGGGTTCGGGTCTGCTTAATTTGACAACTATATTAGTAGATACTTAAAAGGCTCTTTAATTTTGAAACTGTTGTGAAAATATGGCTTCTAGAATACTATAGTACAGCAAAGGAAGAAAAAATAATTGATGATCTGTTAAAACGAAAAACATCACCTGAAGAACGTTTAAGCAAGTTTTGTTGATTTAAGTAAAATGTTTGTGTACATATTTTATGTTTAGCAGAGTATATATGTAGATTTTTTTAAATAATTTATTTTATTTCTACAGTACAAGCATAAATCCATCAGGTCAAGAGCATCCGGATTTAATTATTTTTGATTTATGTATCTAATTGTACTTGTTCGGAAATGTAAGAGTTTGCTAAGAAATCGGAACATAACTAATGTGGAAAACTCAGAATTTTTAACTTTTCGCTGACACCCTCACCTCACACCAACTTTGAGAATCGTTTATGAGTAAGATTTTATTCGAATCAGCTAAGTTAAGACATGCTGATGCTAATCTTTGTCTTAGCTTTAATTAAGCAGCGTTTACAAGTAAGGCCGTTAATGTTTCAAATCCAAATTACTTTAATCCCTTGGGAGTTTCATACAACATTACATCCCTGGGCATGTGACGCCTTGCTTTACGTCGAGATTACGTGATATGTAATTGGATATTGTCGAGCAGGTGGTATGAAAAAGTATTTAATTTTAAGTTTGCCGATTGAAATACTAACTACAATTACTTAACTACTTGGCAATACCGTGTTATTTTTAAACTGTGTCTATTTAGGAATTTGATCATTGGAAAATATGTTTGAAAACAGGAGTATGTTAATAATGTTAATTAGGAATCTTCATCTTCAAATTATAGAAGCAGGACTGAGACTAGACTGGCTAAAAAAAATACGATGTGAGTGACGGTAACCGATGTTGAATCGATTATACTAATTCATCATTTCGCAATATCGGTTGCTTGAGGATATTTACTACAGTACTATTATTTTAAAAAGTGCTCTACGTGATAATTTTGAGTGCCGTCCGAATCCGAAAGCTACCGAAATCTCCCCACTCAACAATGCATTCTGCACACTCTTGAATCAAAGCTTAAAACTCAATTACGTAACGGCGTTTCCCGGCCACGCTTTACGTAATTGCAATTCTGAATACGACACCTTTGACATTTAAATTCTCATATTTTTTCCATGTTACACTAATAGCGTTTTAGTTATGAAAATCAAACATTTATATTTCGCACTTTACATTATGATACAATTTACATGATTTACTTTTATATGACGCATATTCAAGGTCAGAACATATATCTCCACTCACAGCTAAATTAATATGTTAAGTTAGAATCTATGTTTTCTAATTTCTTCACCAGCAACATAAAGTTTAAAGGTCGGGTCGGGGAGACTATAGAACTATATGACTTAAGAGGATTGCATAGCTAGTACTTTCCATACTAAGAGAAAAAACTCTTTTCTACCTCTTAACATTGTCCGATTTCAGTGATTTTTTTTTCGTGTAATCAACACATTGTTTACTATGCCCCCTACGTTTTGATTTTTTCAGTATTTCAAAGTACTAATTTATAGTACTTTGAAATCGGAGAATGTTAAGAGGTAGAAAAGAGTTTTTTCTTTTAGTATGGAAAGTACTAGCTATGCAATGCTCTTAATTTAAGTTTTTTTACAGCTTTTAGCCTAGGTAATATACACACTATATTTTTTTCGCGACTTAGTCCGCTAGGACTAGGACTTAAAGCAATCCCTCAGGAAGTACTCCTCAAATCGGTACAACAGTTACAACTTCGTGATAACTTAAGTGCATTCACTTTCTCAAATTAGCTATACTGTCAAGGTTTAAACATTACAAACCACTTGGTTGGTTTGTCACTTGATACTAGGTATGACATTTACAGTACGCACATGCACTGAGTGCAGTTCGGACAAGTGCGCTAGTGTGGCCCCGAATGGAATTACTTCGCGCGCGATTTACACAATCCAGGACATCTCCTGTAGTATTCACCATCAACACCATCGTGTTGAAGGTGAATACTACACAACAAGCTAGACCCTGGTTCTGTTGCCGAATGTAGTTCGAAAAAACGCATCAATTTATTTAAATTCCAAAACACCGGTTCAAACCTATATTGAAATGAACTGAACCCACAGACTAAAATTGAAACCAGACGTGCTCGCATCAGAGTAGTTACCGACTGAACTTATTGCGATGCTCTGACGCGCGTATTTTTTTGTGGTAACATTTTTAGGGGAGGATGTTGACGACCTCTATTTGAGGCTCAAATTTCATTATTGGTCTGTGAAAAATATAACGTGCCGTAGATAAAATAGGATTAATAAAAAAAGGGTGAGAATATGGTGCTGTTTGTCAGTTTGAAATACGAGAGCGGTTCTTTCTGGCGTGCAGCCGTAATTTGGAATTCAAGCCGCGCCCGTCGCCTCCGGAAGCGAGGTTGAATATTTGCAATTAGATTACCTACATCTACTGTATGGCGAGAATCAGAGCATCAGTGTGTTATAGTCCAACGACGTGGCCTTATATTTTATCACATATTTCATACCTGACATAACGAGTACCAAGGAGATAGGCCAGTAAAAATTGCAGTTTTTTTTTGGTCAAATTTACACTTAATTTGCAATAAAAAAAAATGTGTTGATAAGGTTTAGTGTCACGTACTGAGCATAAAATCATAAAAAGCTAACAGATTCAGGTGGCGCTTCAAGCGCAATCTCTTCGGTCGATATAGAAAAACCGGTTCATTAAAAGGACCATGAATCGTAAACGGTTAGTTTTACAAAAAGTGTATAGGCAGAAAGATTTTATTTTCGAGTTTAAATTCTATTTTTACTGGCCTAAGATCTATAGCTCAAAACCTACGAGTTTGAGCTACGGGTAATATGATAGCTACAATATCTTTATACAAATCTTTACAGAATCGCACGGCACCACTAATTGACATATATGTCTATACAAATAAATATATTGCTGTTAAAACATACTATAGTTCAAATTGTACATGTTACAAGCTGTAAAAATAAAGATGGACAGATGAATGTTTAGAACGATCTTATAACGATTCATCGAAGTATTACAGAACCTCGCAGAAAAGTTTATCAAATGTGTATCTACATAATAAGTTGACAACATACACGGTTGAATTGTCATTGATTTCGCATGCCCTAACAAACGACAGATAGAGTTCTGACATTCCGAATGTACACAGGCTATAAAGATGCAGGATGCATATAGCAATACGATAATTGCTGTAACTAGGTAAAATAATAGCTTGAGATCGATTGTACGTAGTACATATAATTGTCTGTGATCGGTTGTACCTAACATGTCTAATGCCCGTATTTACAAACAAGTAACTACTTGTAGCTAAGCAATTTCTCAATGAAGTAAACAATTGACGATAGAATACTTCAACATAAAATCTTATTCTATAGTCGAGCAATGAACGTTACTAATAAAGTAAATGCGTGACATAACCCTATTTAAATTGGATGTATCATTTTACACTTGTATTAGGTTGTTGTCATGGGATTTTAATTTTTTCAGCATAATAGATACTTCACAGTTCAGTATAGAACTTCACTTTTGCAATAAAAACGAAAAATTTACTTGTGCTCATTGCTTATTAAGCAAAGGAAACAGTGACTATTACTCTGCAAATAACTCTAGCCTTTGATAGTTCTAACTACGGGCAAATTCTAGTCTATACAATTAAAATCGTTGCTGAAGTTATTACTTTTGCTTGTTTATAAATACGGCTGTTAGTTAATAACAATTAATCAATCAACAGTTATTTTTTACTACAGGTTCGGCGAAGGAAATGTAGGTTCTCTAGCTACTCTGTTCGGCTTTGACAGAAATATGTTCAGAAAATTGTTTGTCATAAAAATCAATATCAAACAATATGAGAGTATTTCTTGAAATATTTTCTAAGAAAATATGTTTGTTATTTAAATAATATTATTTGTATATGAAGGCGTTCGGACGAATATAATCTGATTTTAATTAAAGTTTGTTTTTCCCACAAAAATATCTCTACCAATTAAGCCTATATCCCACAACGGAGTTTCCTTGTTGAATATGTAAATATTGGCACAACCATAGAAATAACAGGTTCGAAGCTAAGGGAGGCTTAAGGGGGCTCTTATACAATGCCGTAATTTTGATGAGAATACAGACTCATGATAAGTTCTTCCAAGCATTCGTTACAACTTTTTTATATACAATTTGACATTATTCTATTAAAGATTGCAATAAAATAATAAATTTTTCCAATCAGAATTTATCGTTTGTGATATAAAAGTAGTAAAGATGCTTTAACTGCCAAGAAACCTCTTGCCTCTTGGCAAGGGGAAGATCTCTCCAACTACAAAACTCAGCTTGATCTGATCATAGTGTGTGTTCTTATTCGTCTCAGGTAAACTATAAATAATAGTGTAAAGAAAATAGTTTTTTTCTCAAAAATGGTATGTAATGTTGCCATAACATCTCTTAAAAGTATCCAGAAAGTGAACTTTACAGGAGACTTATTTACAACAGTCCAGTAAGAATCGATATTTAAAATTTGGAAACTCCTACTATCCAGTAAGTAAGTATGTAATTTAATTACTGGACAGTAGGTCATCCTCTTTGGATCTGCTTAGAACAAATAAACATAGTACCAGACACAGATTAGAGTTTAGCCATTATAACTTGGTTATAGGAGGGAGGCTCCAAATATATTGTTGTAGAAGTATAGTGTGGGTTTTTATGTTTGTATTTAATTAATTTAGTTTACTACTTACTAATGCTATCCTTCCTACTATCCTATCCTACTAATATTATAAATGCAAAAGTTTGTGAGTATGGATGTATGCATGTATGCATGTATGGATGTATGGATGTATGGATGTATGGATGTATGGATGTATGGATGTATGGATGTATGGATGTATGGATGTATGGATGTATGGATGTATGGATGTTTGTTACGAAAAACACGAAAAAGCGTAATATAGTTGGGCACAGCATAGACAAAATAATACGATTTCCGTCTACGTCATGGTCGTAATGATGACAGTTCTATCAAAGTTTGTGTCAGTTTCTGATAGCTGTAGAAAGCGACTTATCGTCGTACGCCCGTGTCGCATCAAGATGCTGAAAAACAGGGTTCACAATAAATTGATATATATATATACTCTTGATATATATGTAAAAATTAGACCTTGTTCTCCTGGTCACGCTATAACTTGAAACGACCTTACCGATTTCATTCATCGTTGTTTAAATGTTTTCTAATACTTCGTAGAAGGTTACATTAATACAAATAAGAAGATATCGGAGCATAATCCTCCGATATCTTCTTATTTCGAGGCCGAAGGATGAGCCTACTACGAAGTCGCAGGCAGTCGCTAGTGCTAAATAACTGTCAGTCGTAACATCCGCAACTCAGGTTCACGGTTTTCCAATTTAAACTGTACATAATATATGCCTAAGTTTTAATAATGTTATTGAAATAATAATATATCCACGATAAACATATTTTGTTGTTATATTTTTATACCTTAAACATAGCAACCTTTCGTTGAACTTGACACAGCCCTGTTAAAAGTTATCATTGTAAAGTGGATAGGAAAATTTAAGTAGGTAAGTTAACCTTTATGAAGCAACACGAACTCACAGCAAATATTGGCTTTTAGACTTCTTCCATAAAAACAAAGCCTGATAATATCAACAATAATGAAACTTCATGTGCTTTAAACATGATAAAAGTTCAATCGGTGCGGAGGTCGCTTGCGGCCATTTCTGCAAGGTTTTTATTAGCTTCGAAGTTTTACCTACGGTGTGTGTGGCTTTAGTTATGTACGAGTACTTATATTTCTAATTTTTCAATTATCCGAATCTTTGTTTTCTGAACTTAGCATAGCTTATTACCTATACAAATACTAAGTACTATACCTATCGTTGTCACTACACTGCATATTTCCCTTGACTTCAGGAAGATTAGTATAGTCCATAACCCACCACATGACGAATATTTACCAGCTCTAGTGCCGGAGATTTCAAACCGGATCTCCGAATCACAACCGTTCAGTCGTACAAGTCAGTAACAGTCACTAATTGACATTTACGACTAGGATGGCTCTTCTACTAGTGCGTCTTTTTTAGTGTCTTCATTGACTCGTATGCATATAATAAAAAATTACGGATCGCTGACTGTACATGGATGATATAGAAAAATAATAAACGAAAATTGAGTGAAAAAAAATATTGTCTGTTTGTCTGTGCGTTTATTTAGATTTAGATGTGTATTTCACTAATGTAATAATATAATTCTCACTGTCGGTCTAGCGCACGACGAGTCAACATCTCCTGAGGATGCCTCGTGTAGAGGCGAAACACGTGTCGAATCGGTTTTGGTTGATTTGGGGTTTCTTGTATTTTTTATTTTGTATTCTTCCTGTTAGCATTTTATGCGGGAGGGAGGGTGGTGCACGCCCCCAAATAGGCCAAAGTCATTGTTTTCTTTTCAGCGGAAGTGTCACTAAATATTTTTAATATAGTTTTTTTTAATATATATCTATTTATTAAAACAATATAGTTGCTGTGTTAAGTTGCCTCGACTAGAAAAATGTATCTAAAATATTGTTGTATAAATGAATAAGTAAAGGTAATTTATTGATTCAGGCGCTTCTTTATGGTTTTTTTCAAACGATGTTAAAAGAAGGATGACTCCAACATCTCCTGAGGATGCCTCGTGTAGAAGCGAAACACGTGTCAAATCGTTTTTGGTTGATTGGGTTGTTTTGTGTGTTGCTTATCATGTATACTTCCGTCTTGTAGTTTATGCGGAAGGGAGGGTGGCGCACACTGCATCTTTTATCTGCCATAAGCTGCATTTTTCCAGCAGAAGTGTCACTAAATATTTCTTTTAATATATATAGTTAAAAAGTAATAGTTACTTAAACATTGCGTTAACATAACTGTGCAGTGACAACGTTGTAGCTGGTGAGAGTACCGTCACCAGGTCCGCCCGAAAGTGTAGGCGTTATGATAAAAGGTATGGTGCGTATGGTCTACCTACTAGCTGGGTCCTGCCAAGTTTTCAATTAGATTTAGGTATGTTTAACCTTAGATTCCTTAAAAAGCTCATAACAGGGTAACTTCTGACGATGGCTGTATTACTATAAAAACATGTTAACATAGTAGCATAGTACCTAACGTTTTTCCAAATATTACCACAAAGGCAAAACGTGCCATGAATCATATTAGCAAAGTGTAAAATTATAGTATACGGATATAATAGGCTGTGCTAGTAGGAAGTGGCCTGCCCCGAATTAAGATGTGGCAATTTATCAGTGTTTTTTTAACATTAAGTAAAATATGTTGCAAAATGTTGTTTTATATTTTGTATTATTGTTTTGTTAACATTATTAATATTAGACTAGTATTTATAGTATATTTTTAGGACAATCATATAATATAAAAAATAAAAATAAATATTCCACAACTATCACACAACGCCATCTAGTCCCAAGCTAAGCAGAGCTTGTGTTATGGGTACTAGACAACTGATAAACATACTTAATATATTTCTAAATACATACATATTATAGATAAATTACACCCAGACACAGAACAAATGATCGTGCTTATTACACAAACATTTGTCCTGGGTGGGAATCGAACCCACGACCTCCGGCATAGCAGTCAGGGTCACTAACCACTAGACCAACGGGCCTGTCAAATATATATATATATATATATATATTATATATGTCGCACAACTGAGCTCAACCTAGAGCAGCAGAGCAAATAACCAAGGCGTTCTTACTACAATACCATGAGTTTGCAAGGCTAACGTGAAGCTCTCTATCATTATATATATTCCACTTGACCTTACCTTACCCTCCACCTTTTACCTGAAATGAATTTAAAGTTCTATGGATACGAACGGATAGACAACCATCACATAATAAATAGCGTCTATCCGTTCAAGTGCCCACTATATAGCTTTGCTGCGCTTAATTGGTAAAAATAACAACAATTACTTAAAGGTAACATTTAGAATAAATAGTATTGCAGAATTATTATTTATTACTTAATATAAAACAAGTAATTTATTATCAAGAGTTATTCTTCACATACGTTTTCATTTACCAGGTATAATTTTACCTGATTCCATCTTGAATGTTGTGTAGCAGTAGATCTCTATGAGTTCGTCCGGGGAATCATTGCAAGCATACCTATTTATACCAGCACAGCAGTAAATATACTGTATTCTAGTTTGAAGGGTATGAGGGCCGACGAAATTACAGGCTCATGAGATTTCAGTGGCATGGGCGCAGTGCAGATCGTCACTTGTGCCGAAATGCATCTGTTATAGGTCGAGGATACCACTTATCACCAGGTTGGTGTTGTGCTTATACCGTCTCATTATCACATAAAAAAACCTGATCCCGCTTTTTCACAGTGTATGTACAAATAAGCATGATAGTTTACATACCTACCCGCATCAAGCTATTTGATCGGCAGAACTATGAATCTAAAAAATATACACGTAAATTGTATAATTACCAAAAAAAAATGGGCGGTACAAAAGTGTTAATACATTGTAGATAATGTAGTCAAATTTTTTTATTACTTCACAGTGAAATAATTATTAATTGTTAAAGTTTTCGAAAATTCCATCTAAAAGTATGGACACCATCTTAACAAAAATACTACCTACATGCCTATGTACAACTTATTAATGAAAACACATGATTCGCGTCAGTGAAACAATATCTCTCTTACTCTTTCTTACACCCCCCACCCGAGCGTTCGGTGTGAAAGAGATTGTCGCCTTTCGGCTTGCGTTCGTTCGTTTTCGGAAGAAACAAAGGCCGCGCGGTGGCAGGGCGGAGGGTGCGGGGTTGGTCCGGTGGCCAGGTCTTGCGAGAATGCCCGAGCGCACAGAATGAATAACGAGCTAGGACGCGAGTTTGCCGAATGTTATGATTATGAATGATACATTTCTATGTAGGGGTGTTAAGTTTCATGCATAAACCGCGCGCATGTAGTATATATCTTAATGAATAGTGGAAATGCCTAGAATAAAATTTGTAGGTGTGAATCAATCTAGACGTTTGACCAAATATTGATGATTATGTGGGATTTTTTTTTTTAAAGTAGTTTTAAGTATTCTTCCCATGTATGTATTAAGTACCAGCAGCATATAGTGCTGTTTTTTTTTTGGTAATTATACAAATTACGTGTATATTTTTCACTTCAGTAGCTCAAACATGTAGGTTTTGCTGCCTGAAATCAGAGAGCAAAATGCGATTTTTCGCACTGAATGAGATATTAGTAACATATTAGTTTTTTTTCAGTTAACCGCGAATATCTTATTCAGCCTTGGGTTAATCATACAATCGTCTATTAGTCAATATTATCAATCGTTTATATTAGTGCGTGTAGTCGGTACCTATAATTGTGTTACCATTTAGTCAGAGTGTGTAGTGAATTGTATTTATTATAATTGTCTTAATGTATAACATGTTGGTACTCAATAAATAAATACAATTTGAAACATTCACACTTTATCTCATTCCCGCCATTAGAAAGAGAGAGAGAGAGACAAAGACCAGCCCTTTCGAAGTTCAGATTTTGAATTCAACCTCAAAGACAAACACGTTCGGAATTTCGTGCTAACTAAAAAAAATTGCAATAAAGAAAATTATGTCTTTTAATGTAATTTATTGTTTTTTAACTTATTATTGTATTTAAAAGAAAATAAGTATATACTGCAAATAAAACTGATATTTTACCTGTAAATATTTAATTCTAGTTTAAAAAATATTACCTAATATATATTCACTTTTAAAATGTTCCATTTTATTAAATTGGTATCTTCAATGTAAATTATTTTGATTCACAATAAATAGTTATTTCAATCTATTCCTGTTTATTTTTTATCTCCTAAACTAAAGTGTTCACGCTGCTGAAGTAACTGTGTTACACGAGAGCAAAGTTTTTTTGTATCTCGTGCCTCCCTCGCCATACTCAGGATTCAAAATCAGCACTCGCAGCAAAAAACGACTTTGCTCTCTTGTTACACAAATAACTATTGTGTCTGTTACAGTAGGGCCGGCTTATTAGGCGACTCCTAATAAGCATAAACACACGTTTGTAAACATCGTCGTAGCGGCTCGGCAATAGTTGGCATAACCATTTTCATAGGTACCTACCGCGCGGTCACGCAACACTTAACTATACATTAGACCCACGCCTGACCTCATTTGATGGAAAGATTGGGTCATTGTCAAAATGTAATAAGTTCTTTTGCCTTAAGATCTTATTGTTATGGTGCATTAAACAAGTATCGATGCATTATGTAACCAATCAGATTTACTTGTTCGTTCGTAGTGCTCGATTTTCTCGAGACTATTAGATTGCTCCTCATCAATATTTTCAAGAGTTTCTTACTACAAGAGCAAAAAAGAAACCGTGAAACGTGAAAGGATCGCTTTGTTGTCGTCCGTCTGTCAGGAGCGCGTGAAGGTATCAAGTTGAAATTAATATCAAATACTTAGTTCTACGATACTTTAGAGCTGTGAAAAAGTTTGTAAGACAAAAAATACGGTCATTATAATAAAAATACGTTTGTGCCACATATTTTCACAATCGCTAATAATTAAAAAGCTATAGTATAATTTCCGTTCTCGGACGGGATTCGAACCCGCCGCGTCTTCGACTCTCCGTGTCAGACTCCATTGACCAACTAGGCCACCGAGAATCTAGTTCGAGTATCGAATTTTAACTCTCTATTTGACTAACCGTCTTGCGGGGACGGAGCGACATCTATTGGACAGTTAACAGTACCATCCAACCGAAAGAAGCATTATTTAGAAATACTTGAACTTTCGCATTGACATCGCAACCCTTGTGATTTTTATAGTATTACTTTTTCAAAGCACTAACGCCTGCTTTAGCGATCTCTAACATTGAAATTTATAGAGAGAAAAATTCACATCCTCGCACGGTATTCGAACCCGCGTCTTCTGACTCTCCGTGTCAGACGCCATTGACATAATATTATAGTATTATAAATTGTTTTAATATAATTTCCTTTGAATAATCTAATATTTTAATTATTCGCCTCATTTAATAATTTAATAACTCTACATTGTACCTGTTTAATTTTTGTTTGACCTTGTGATATACTACTGATTATTCTTTTATTTATGACCAATTTAGTAAGTAATTATTTCAATAAATTTATAATTAGTATTTATGTAATATTGTATGCCTCATGTAAAGGCCGGATAGAGTGTATCATAAAACGTTTAACTACACACACATTGCAGTTCCTGGAAAAGTAGGTTGATTTCTGTGAAATCTTTTTTTTTTATACCAAACTGGTTAGCACTTGACCTCTATCTCACCTGATGCTAAGTGATGATGCAATCGATGATGGAGCGCGCTTACCCAGAAGATACCTATTCACTCGTGTTTTGAA
Organism: Selenia dentaria; assembly: GCA_917880725.1. Classification (NCBI taxonomy): domain Eukaryota; kingdom Metazoa; phylum Arthropoda; class Insecta; order Lepidoptera; family Geometridae; genus Selenia; species Selenia dentaria. The sequence goes on from OU862878.1 coordinate 19,182,288, forward strand.
GACCCCCATATCGTATTTAACCGGAAACACCGACTCAGGGAGGGTGTTCCATTCCCTAGCGGTTCGTATGGTTTATCATACGAACCGCTAGGGAATGGAACACCGAAGAAGTAAATCGCTTCGTCCGGGTAAATGGAATATCCACCATAAAGCGGTGGCGCTTCTGAGTATCTCTGGATGTCCGATTATAGAATGGGGATGGCGGAATCAAATTGTGAAGTTCCATTGCACACTCACCGAAATGTATCCGATAAAAAACCGATAAACAAGCGACTTTGCGGCGATGCTCAAGACTCTGGAGTCTCTTGCGTACTAGGTGGTCGTCGTTAATGAGTCTCTTGGCTCTCCTCTCAATAGCTTCCAGTGTCTCCAGCTGGTATTTGGCAGAACCATCCCAAAGGTGAGAACAGTATTATCTATTGTATTATTCGCCAAATATGGCAGATCGCGAGTCAACGTGTAAGATCTCTGTATCACCTTTATTCGCAATAAGTGACTTGAATTTGAAATTTGAATTTGAAAAACAAATGTTGCACTAAAGTAACTGTGCATTGATAACAATAACAAAAATACAAGAAAGTACAAATAATTTAAAATAAAAACATTTGCCAATTGCGGCTTGGACTCGCGCACCGAAGGTTCCATATATTAAGAAAACATCTTAAGTTAATGGTTTAGCTAAAGACAAGCTAGGTTATAGGACAAAATTAAATTCGCCGTTCGATCCCTAGACAAGATTCTTACACAAACCGAAAATAATAAGTTTGTAATAGAAAATTTGCTTTTATTGTTATATTAAACTATATATTTACGGTTATCAGATTGTTTTTATTTGTATGTTCTGTAAGGGGATCCCTTTATTTCGCGTTACTTTTTTGTCCTAACTGATTTGGCATATCGAGTTACAAATATTTTATTTTGTCATAATCACAGACAATTATACCATAATCATAATTTGACATAATTGTTTTTCGGCAGAGTACTATTTTAGTAAGAATAAATATAGTTTATGCTAATAGTTTTTGCCCTAATTTTGATTTGCATATAGTTATAAGGCATAAAGATCCGGTGTACACCTCTGTATTTTGACAAATTAAATACTTCGACACTTACAACTTAGAAAAATATAGTTAGACAAGTCATTGCTTCGACGGTACAAATATTCGACAAGAATTACTCCCACAGAACGTACGCGGATTATCTAGTCAACGCAGTCACGATATGTGTGACGACGAGCGAATCGAGGAGGAGCGTTAGGCGCAGCCCACACATAAATGGCGTCAGGCGCGGACATGGCACGGGCGGCTAAATATTCCATTCAAATTTCGTACAAAATGCATGGAAATAAAGCTCAATTTAGAACACACGGTATGTCGTTGCTCAGACGTTGTTATGACGCGCCATTTTATATTCTAGATGCGCTTTACTTCCATGCATTTTGTTTGAAATTTGATTGGAATGGGAAGCCGCCCGTGCCATGTCCGCGCCGGACGCTATTTATGTGTAGCCTGGTCACCATTGAACCCAAGCGTTCAATGGTGACCACACAACGCCAAAATTAGGTTTATTTCGATATGGATATAACGCAGCACTATGATGATAAAATACTAAACTTGTCGAATATATGTCCTGTCGAAGCAATTACTTGTCGATATAATATATTTTTTCGAAGTAAGCGACTTCTCAAAGTATTGAACTTGTCAAAACTCAGAGGTACACTCCACAAAATTTCTACAACTTTATTTTTCTCTTATTATGTTTAAATATCATTATGCGTAAGTAAATTAAGGCTTTAGAATAGTATGCATAACAATTATCATGCTTAAAGTAGTTATGCTTTAAAAATTGTGCCAAAAAAGGCATGCCAAATGAATAGTGTGCGTATAGGTAACTATTAATAGGATATGTGAATGTATGTCACGTTAAATTATAACAAAAGAAATTGTGCAAAAAAATAAGGAACCTTCTATAAGACATCGCCTTTCACCAAATTTCATGATTCTTGATCAACAGGTAGGTATTGAATCCCCTGTGTAATCGTATAATGAGACGCAAGCAGTCATTTCTTTTGATCGCGTTGACTGACAAGTTTGAACTTTTCACCGCTGAAAGAAAACCGAAAAATAGGACCCGAATGTTTAATAGCATTTTCAACTTAACTCTTTACGCGATCTTAAGAAAAAGGGTCTTGACAGGGAGACAGACCGGGCAGACGGACAACAAAGTTATCCTCCAAAGGTTCCTGTAGAAAACCAGCTCAAGCAGCCTACAATCAGTGCAGTGGAAGATTAGTTTGTGTGTGATCTGCAGGAGGCTGGGTTAAATCTAATTCTACACTTACGTCCTCGATTACAAGGAGCTTCGCTGCCAGCTGTGCCCCCTCGGAGGGTCCTTAGAGAAATCAAAAGTCATCAGCGGAGAAATATTATTAAAGATAGATTCATAGGAAATATTTTATCGAAAACCTCAAGAAACTCTCAAATTCGCGACAAGATTTTTCGCCAGCGCTTGGCACTATTGATAAAAATGTGTTATTACAATCTCTACTCCATTTAGGCCCAGGTTTTATACAGAGATGAAACGAAATAAGGTTAAATTGCAGACGCCATAAATTTGACACGCTAACAGGGTGGAGGGATTTAGAACTGGGCACCGACTTTTCCCTAGAGCCTATCCCAGTTTATTAACAATGTACGCTACTACAGTGAAAAAGTAAATTTATTTGTCTGACGAGCCTAACCCGCATTGTAGAAAATAGTGACGGCCCGTCATAGCCGCCTGACCGTACTTAATGCCACAACCAACAAAAGCTGTGCTCGGATAATCCCAAGAGATTCATGTTCTGTTAGTGTCCAGTTGACTCCGACATGAGCTACCAGTGTTCTGCTTGTTAGCTTTCTTTGTCGTCATTATAACAACATCGTATCAGGGATTTAATCTGTAGGTATACATACGTGAAAATAAAGAAAAATATTCGTTGGTACCTCGGAACTAGAAATTTCCGCGTACAGTTTCAAATTTAGTACACTACCGTCTCAGAAGCCGTTAATTGTTTATTGCAAACCTACTATACAGCTAAATTTGGCAGCAGTAGGTGAAGTAACAGTGACGTAAGAATAGGTCAACAATGTCTCAAAAAAGGGGTGGGTAGTATCGCTACACTACCGTTTTTATTTTGCGTGAAACCCTCTCTCGTGACCATTAAGTATTCAACTACAGACTTGACCGAAATTAATATCTTGATTCGATTAATATTTCTCTTTAGGATCCAGCAAATAACATAGGATCAATAGTTTGACTATCGCGCTTTTCAGTTTTACAGCTATCCCCCAAATGTGAGTTTTTAACTTCAGCTTACGCTACCACCGCATTTGCGTATTTGCACTGAATTATTATTATATTATATCTACCATAGGATTATCACCAGTCCACTGGGCACAGAGGTGACGGCGGCGGTGGTCAGTTGGTGAACGTGTGATGAAGGTCATTCGCGTGTGAGCAGCTAATTTGATGCATGACTGCATGACGTTATTATCTAAGCGTTCTTTATTTTTATAGCTACGCTTTATTTTAAGTGATTAATACATGATAAATGACAATATGTAAGTGTCAAGTTTATAAACTTCTGGAAACTATATAAGATGACAGGACAATTCTGGTTTTTTATTAAAACTCGCTCACCTCGTGAGCACCCAGGGCGCAAGCGATGCTAGTATAGTCACTATACCATATTGGATGTTAGTAGTTAGTTAGTGCATCACTTTTTATTACTAAATTCGTAATAATACGTAATTTGTAATGATCCGAGATCCTTTGTTTGGTTATTCGTGGTTTGTTTTGCCCCTTTTATCACGTTGAAACTATATTTTTTTATAAAACTGGCCACAGAAATAGCCTGAAAAGGAACAGAAATCATATCTCGGCAAAATGTTCCTATGCTATATATCATATGCTATATAGCTATACACGCAAAGCGTGCAGGATAAGCCGCAGCATCCCAAACTACAGAAAATATACTATTTTAATATTTGCTCGGCGAAGCAAAGAGTTAACTTCCCATGGCCCCATCATCCATAGAAATATCATTGAATATTCGCGGCATCAAGAAAAGTCCGAGGAAACAAAGTTCCGAGAAACAGGCAACTGTATGATTCCTCGGTTAATCGAATAAGCTGGACAAAGACGAAGTTGCCGCTGTAGCGCACAAGCTCGAGCTGTGTAAAAAGTTAAATTGCCTCAATTCAGAGTGCTGCTAAGCGCCGGAATTTGTTTGTCCGATGGTGCGCCAACTGTGGCTCGAGCTGCTTATACGGATATACGGATAGTAGACAGATTTATAATCTGTTGAATTTTTTTCCAGAATGTAAGTTTTTAATATGAAAAACGGGATTCACTCACGTAAAAAAGTCAGATCTTTCCGAATATGGTTACAACCACATCCGGTGGTCTTTTTCAAGGAGAGTGCAGAACGCTCGCAGTTGCGTCTTGTCTCGCACTGCAGTGCAAAAAAGACCACCGGATGTGGTTGTAACTATAGTCTGAAAGATCTGACTTTTTTACGTGAGGGAATCCCGTTTTTCATATTCAAAATGTGTACAAACCACGTTAGTTTTCATATTAAGAATGTAAGTTTTTGTGCGAAACTAATACGTGTTATTCCCTCAGCTTCCGAATACTCAGGAATTCCGAATTAATGCAGGCGCACGGCTTAATTCATTGAGATTTACATTTTCTTCTAATTTTCATCACACTATTATTATATATCCGAAAATATATTTCTCTCTTGCTTGCCAAACTGATAATTTCGTTGAATTTTTTTCTGCCTTTTACTTGTTTCGGTCGTAGGTCTCTAGATACAAAACAAAATGGAACACGTTTAAAACATTAAACATCTTTCTCATTTTAGAAGGGACCAACTGTACTTGCTTGAATATTGTGTTGAATACTGTGCCAGGCCAACGAGAATCCAGCTGGTTAGCTGTGTGTGTGATACACACGATAGTTTTCTTATTGTAACAGTGCTAGAACAAATATATCTTCAAGTCACTTTTGCGCATCAATTGTACATCAGTCATCGGTGTGCTGCTGCAACTAACGGATAAAGTTAGGACACTATCAGTTGTCTAAACTCTGAACCATCCACTATCCTATACGAACCGCGTACCTATGTCAGCTCGTACTCCTCTCGACAATGCCAATTAAAATAGACCCCTCGGAATTATATTCCTCTGCCGTCTCTCATCGGTTTGTAAAGGTCAATTTATATTGGGCGTGTTCATCTGACACGGCTGTGTTTTTAAAACTGTTGGCAAAACTAGAGCAGTGCCGGAAGGGCTCAATTATTTACCTGATCGTAGTCTATATACTGGACTAGGATGTTGAATTTGTGCTGTCTTTTTTTAAATAGAAATATGTAGGCTTCCCAGTAAATATATGTACTCAAACTTTAATTAAATACAGGAGACACGTAGGTAATGAGATAGTTAAGGTAAGTGTTACGTCTTGAACGCTTTTCTGTGATCATGGTCACAGGAAGAATAGACTAGTTTGTTATAGAGTTATGAAAATAATTTAATTTCTACAACCTATGATATTTTAAGCAAAACTCTCCTGATGCACGTAGTTATCTCAGTGTCCAGAGGCTGTAGCACAAACAATTTGCGAAAAAGTATTCGTATCGTGAGCGTCAACGCGTCACGCTTCAGCTCACAATCTATGAGTTATCTGTGTCACAGTGGCCCTAGATAAATCACAGTTTGTACTGTTTCAAGCCAAAGACACGTTACGTTACACTTATACGGAGTTATTCGTGCTAGGGCCACAGAGGTCTTGCAGTATTGTGCATAATTCATTTTAATATATTATAATAATAGCGAAAACCTAAGAAATAGTTATCAATCAACAAGCCTATCAAATCGTTCTCTCTTTAGTTGCTTTCATACAATTTTCTTGCTCTTGCAGTTTCCACACATTGTTTTTTTCTAGATATCGTGTGAGTTCTCGTACGCAATGTCAGCATCCGTTGTAGGTACATAAATCATTCTTACATCCGTGCGTTTTACAATAAAATCCCAAAGGACACATAACGGAACATAACAGTACTCATGAAAAGCATATTCATGTTTGAAAAATATGTTTTAAATGGGAAAAGCTTTCTATGGTGTACCACGTTTTTTATCGTCATTCTCAATCATGCGGGGCATTCTTTTCTCCATAAATAATATATAGTTTACTGTATGCATTCTTTGGAGACTGACTATGAAACTCAAAACTATTCGAATTATTTTAAGGCACACAATCACCAACAATAGGTAGTCATGGAAACCATTATCGTGCCTAAAGAAGTTTTCACTTCAAAACTACATTATCTATGACTTAGGCTACGTTCCGGGAAGCGCTATCAACGCTCACAACTGTCGCGCCCCGGTTTAGCGTTCCGGTTAGAATGAATACTTGCAATGTTCAACCCAAGCGGAACGGTTACGCACGAAAAGCGCGGAACTTTTCTGTCATCAATCGATAGAATCCTATACATTTGATGCTTGTCAGTGACAGCTCGTAAACGACCGCGAAAACCCACCTACGATCTGCGAGCGTTTGAGCGTTTTTGGTGACGTCATCGATCATCATCGATGACGTATCGAGTTCGCTCACGATGACCGTAGGCTTTTAAGGGAATGGGTGTGCGAGCGCCGCGAGTGATTTCGGTCCTTCCCGGAACGTAGCCAAAGAGTTCGGTGATGGTGACGATGACAAGAGTAGTCCCTGATTTTTCTAGCGTTACGTTCGGTGACGATGATGCGAATTCCTTCATCCAAAAAGTGCTCAACGCGCTTTAAAGAACTTTTCACTTCATAAATGCTTAGAGTACGCCACTTCTGTAAAGTTGTAATCTACCATCCACGTGTTTAAAGTGTAAATTGACGTACCATATAACTATATTAGAGATTTTTCTAATATCAGCTTTTTCTAAAAATATAAAAAGCTATTTGAAAAAAAATATGCCCCGTGTTGCTAATCACTTCTTTTTAATTTTGGAATAACAGAGCTTTGAAGTGCTTTAATTAATATTTTTTAGTTCATGAGAGCGAACTGGTTACTAAAAATTGAATAAATGAGATATTAATTATTTTTAAATGTGATAGTTTTTAATTAAAACCAAAATTATAAAAAAATCTTATAATTTAAATGTGTACATCGCCTGACGAAGTTAATTACCACTGCTCATGGATCGACCAGTAAACTCAGCGATCGCATCATGGGCAATCAACGGTAAGATCGGGCTATAAACTGCTGTTTAATACTATGAAAAAAATTAATAAAGCATGAAGTTAAAATTTTGAAGATGTACAGTGGATATATAGTGCAACGTACATCCAGGAGTTATTTCACATGCTTGCATTAAGGAGATTACTTGATTTGCCTTAAATATCGACAGAATCATGCGGAAAGCCTCAATTTCAATATAAGTCCTATAGTAATTGGGAAAAACCTAAGGAATATATCTGACATAAAGACTCATAAAGCGATCCATTTCATATATTAACTTATGTTTTTAATACTAAATGTTGTATATAAGTATAGATTATATTCATATTATATTATATGGACATTCGTAGCGACACTATACCGTAAGGTAAATCAATAAATATAAAGCAGGCAATTCATTAGAAATATGTTTATAGCATTTATAATAAGGTCACTAATATTACTCTTGTTCTTATGAGTTTGCTCTTAATTCGGGGTTTCTAAGTTTTCATAAAATATGTTTATTATAAGTGAGTAAGAATAATATTTCGTACACTTTTTAGGGAGAATATAGAATATAGAAATTGCATCCTAGACTTACCTGTGTCCTCTGACTGTCCGATGTCAGAAGACAAGACATGACATGACACATAGATATTACATGAAACCTAGAAAGGCCTGACCTAGCGCGGTTGCGATCCCCTTAGAATGGAATGAACATAAAATGTAAAATCATGTACCTACGAAAAGATTAAATGCAGTATCTACATATCTGTCGCCCGACAATCCGATGGGAGTTTAAACTCAAAATTCGCGCACACGAAACTACGGCTAGACACAATTCCACTGACGTTATCGTATTTACTCCTCTCTGCCCCCTACTCCCTCCTCCTTCCCACCCCTGTGGCAAAGGACACTGGTTTTATTCTCATACCAGCATACGCGATTGGTGGACACTGAATTTTTATTGTGCAGTATGTAGATCTGTCTCGTTTCATTTCGAGACAATGGCTCTTCAGGCTTCAGGCAATTTTAGTTAGCGGGTTTTTCGTTAACAGGTATACTAGTTACATAATAGGATGAGTACATTTATATTTTTATTTACTTTTAATGAAGAGAAATGTGATATTTGGTTTGATAAAAAAAATTTCGATTTTCGTCCAATCCTTAATTTATCGAATTCTATTAAGTCTTTTTTTACGGTTGGCCCAGTTAGTACCCTTCCATCTGAGGCGCTAGTCCTGTGCTCGATTGCCGGACAGGTTAAATGTGCATTTGTGTGCATGAACTGGTCTATTTGACCTGTGTCTGGGTGTGTATACGTATATCAATCATCATGTTACCATAGTACAGGCTCTGGATAGTTTGGGACCTGAAGTCCTTGTGTGGATGTTGTCCCTTATTGTTATTATTATTTGCCTATTTACGATTTACTGCCTACAACTAATTTAAGATTTCTACTTGGAGACATCATCATCACTATCTAAAGATGTACCTCCTGATAGTATTAATGCATCAATCTACAATTTGACGTCATCCTTGTAACATAACAATTTTCGTAGGAAAAGTGTAAGGGAACAATTTGTGAGTTCATTTGCACAGTTTCTATACTGGTTTCAAAGATATAACGTAAGTTTGTAGGTAGACTTTATCTTAAAAGACACTCCCAGAAGAGAAAAGCTCATAACAGCAAATCCATTGAAATATTGAAGCCGTTCGGTTCGCATAGATATACGAGGATATTGTTCAATACGCGACGGGTCGGTTTGTTCCGTCTCCGATTTGGATTCAAGTCGCGGCTCGTGGCTCGCCTAAATCACACTGGCAGCATTATGTGGCTCGTACATGATACCTCTAATTTCCCAAGACTGCGGGTGTGCTGCATTTGTAAAAAATAGGATTTCTCTAGATTTGTTTAGGTTTGTACTCAAGCGTTGTGTTAAAACGTCGCCAGCAAAGTTTTGTAAAAATATTTACAAATCAGTGGTTATTGAGTCTTGTTCGCTCATTACTTTTATTTATTAAGTGCTCATCATTTATTATTTTTATTAATTGTCCTAGGAACATATTTTTTTTAATGCTATTTCTGCTTGGCAGAATATAAGGTCTGTAGTGGTATCAACCAAGGGGATCTCTTGCATAAGACCTAGGTCTTATGCAAGAGGTCCGCTTGGTTGATACATAGACGAAGTTAATATTAGTTATGTGTGACCATAGTATTTATCTCATCTGTGATTGTTCTTGTGATTGATTCAAACAGCACGCACAATATTAAGCAATAGTCTTCTACCATGCTTCACTTTTAGCAAGCGTGACATAGATTTCCTCCGTGAGGCGTGGATAAACAATTTCACCTCAACCGTCGAGATCCGTGGAAACCCGACTTACTATAGTACTTATCCACAGTTAAGTACTTAGTAGTTGTTGGGTCTATTCTTTTCAAAAAAAGCTGTTGCAAGGGTGTATACCAGAAAGAGGTATGAATTCTTACCATCTTATCTTAAATCCAATGATGTCGAATATTTAATATAACATGATATATCTGATATGGAGCAAAAACGAAATATTTCCGCTATTTAAAAAAAAGACCCGGTTCTATAAACGGCCGAAGAGCATCTGAAACGTTTTTAAAATATCTCTAGGGATATTACCGGTATTAAGACGGATTACAGCAAGGGAGCGGCTGCGGCAAGTGTGACTAAGCTCATTGTTTCCGTTACGTTAAGCCATACAGGTTAAGGATATAAAGGTTGACATAAAAAACCAATCAGCTATGTTTTTAAATTTGGTCGTCGTTCACAAGAGGTAGATGAAAATCAATGTGTCTTTTGCTTCAATCATTTTGTACATGTCAAAAGTTAGAGCTTAGTACTCGTACTGTAATATGATTCAATTATTAAAACATAAGTTTTATGGAAATGTATATCTTTTCAGGCAAGCGTTTATCATTACTTACTTGATACTGAAATGAGTTATGATGTGGTGATAATGTGCAATTACATAATGAGTTTCCATGGCCATCTTACGGCTCCATCGTCAGAATAGTTCCATTCCACTAAAGTTACATGGGTACTTACCTATTTAAAAATTTAGATCAGATATGAATGCAAATATAACCTTGAAAAATGTATTGACAATTTTTAATTACTGCCTGCTATACTAACAAACCACGTTAAAAATAGGTATTTATTATGGTACTTTCTGAAAGTCTTTTACGTATTTGGTGTAAAACAAAGAATTTTGTCATCGCGAAAAATGGATATAGCTAAGGTTGAAGTTTTTATGGTCTATTCAAAAGTCCGTATAGACATTTCATGTAAACCATTATTGCCGATTCTATCCCCGTTGGAAACGTCTTTACCACGGGAACATTTCTGTGGGTTAAAGTTAAGTTAAAGTATCCTAAGTATGTATTATTCCAAGACATATCCAAAATAAGTACCAAATAGGTTAAAGTCATGAAACCATGTCTAGCCATTTTAACGCTAAGTGTATGTACAAACATGCTAAAATTCACTAATACACCCATATGTATTTTCGCATCATCATTATATTATGCAGAATGCACCTTTTTAATGCGTATTTTTCTGCATTTTCTTCAAACGGCTTTATTCTTTTTAACTTCTATTACATACAATATTGAAAAATACAAATATATATTACGTGTAAATAAAAATATGTGATATGCTTTTATCCGTTATAAGAGTGGAGTATTGAAAGCCCCCTCGTTTCCTTATTTTATTGAGCGTAAAAACCGAAAACATCGTTTGAATGAGACACGGAAAAAGAGTTTTGAGTTTCAAACAATAGGTACGTGCCGTCGTTGACACGCTTCTCAGATGTTTGCAGAGTTGAGTTTTTATAATATAGGAATGTTTTTCAAATAATATGAACATGTTACGAGCATAACATTGTGGATACGATCCTATCCGTGGCTTGATGGCTGAATATGGGAGCACGTATTTGAATATCTGATGCTTTTTTGTTTCTGATATCATTTCTTTTTTGAAGGCTTTATCCTACCACATCGTCTCAAACTGTAGTTTTATCTTCCGTTAAAAACGTTACACGTACATTTATTCCCTGTTGGTAAACTATAATAGTGCAACGCAAACACAATGACCGAGCTCCTGTCCCGGTGGGCTTAATATATATCAATTACTTCAGCTCTCCATACGTTGCAGCTCGATATAACGGATGCCCTCTGTGTTGCCAGTACGATCACTTCGTTACCGTGTCAATTAATCAGGGCAACTAGTACTCAGTATTAGTTACATAAAGGTCCACTTGCACTGGCTCGAATAAGTGAAATTTAAACTATATATAAGCGTAAGTCTACGTTAATGTCGTGCACGGCATGCGCTCGCTATAATTCTCGATTTGATTGCCAACGTAACTGGTATGTTGAGTTTAGGACAAAATCTCGAATTAATAAAACTGATCTCTGAGGAGTTTTGGCGAAAAAGTCGCTCCAAATGTATTGTACAAGCATATGGCGACTTTCTACCTCAGCGGGGCTTTTAAAGCAGCTTTACAACTATTTTTAACGAGTTTTCAATGCAATTAGGTATGGTACAAGCAAGGGCTTACCCATGAGGTAAACCCTCATGGATAAGCATTACGCTTGCCCATGGCAGTTGCAGCGTCATTCAGAGCTTAGTTTTACGTAGAGCTGCACTGTGCTTCTCTAGACATTGTTTTTAGTCTTGTTCACTCAATAATTTCACTTGCTACAGTGGCCTTCATAGAGTAGAATATCTGACACTAAGGTGGTATCAAGCAAGACGGCCTCTTGTACAAGAAGACTACCAACTAGTTAGTCGGGTTGCCTCGCTTATTACGATTCGTTTCTCGACGGCAGAAGAAGTACTGGTTCGGAAAACACTAAAAATAGAATAGAATAGCTTTGTGTAGAACCTATTTGGAGTGAACACAACGTGTACAGAAATACACTCGTCAGTGATATACTTATAACATACTATTCAAATTATTATTTCTTCATACAAGATTCAAAATAAGTGTTTTATTAAATTTACTGATTGTGGTTTGTTTTTTTTACAATGTATGTACATTGTAATAAAAACAAACCGCTCGTCTAATTATTCAAAGATAAAAAGACTATACTGTGCATAGTTATTACCCACGATATTATATTATTTGGGTAAGATTAAAGTTTTTCATGTATTAGTACAGCCTTATTAAGTAACTGAAGTTTCTCAGATAGAATCAGTTTGGCTGTTCATAATTTTGTATACGGACAGTGAATATCGCAACAGTACGCCTTTTCGATAGTGTAATGTAAGGGTGAGAACTCTTGAACCCGTGCCATCAATTGTCACAAAACGAAGATGATGCAAGAATAGCTTTCTCAGCATAGCTGACTTGCCCTCCAACTGACACGTGAAATGTGATTTGCGACAAGGGCTCGGAGAGAGATTACAATATTTAAGAAAAAAAACTAAATATACCTAATAATATCTGATATTCTAGAATGTTGCAACAAACTGTATAAAAATTAGAGAAAAAATTGATAAATGGAACAGACAGGTCACTTATATATTGTGTCGGTTCAAGCGTTGTGCATAACGCGATTTCCAAGCGTGAATAGTTCCTGAAAACGAACGTGCTGTACTTTCGAAAGTACGGCCTTGACCCGATACAGTATTCTAGTGAGAGTAGCGCGTCTGTTATAATATAATGAGTGATACTCACCATAGTTTATAAACGCGAATTTAAAATTAGCTTGTATTATTATATGACACTGGTCTAGAGCCAGACATTACCAAGCTACTAGTGATAAAAATTTATTAATATAACTAAAAATCTACAGTTGATAAAAGTCATGAATAACTAGAAAACAATTAACAATATTTTGTTTTTTACTAATCACTAAAGCATATTTAAGGTATAGATTTGTTTTGATGCATATTAACCCTTCATATTACCGTGATAATTAAAACAAAAAATGTATGAATGAAACTCACATACATTTACGTCAATGGTACTCAAAGGATTAAATGGTTGGAAATGGTTACAAGTGGAAAACTTCAGCAAACACTCCTCCTAAATATATTGACCAATATCTGTTACCCTGGACGCGGTGCAGCATTGCACAAGCGTGGATGTTATTATCATATAGAACTGCCATATATACAACAATAACTATAGAAGAACACAGTACTTTGTTCATTCCCAGGGGAACATAGCGGTTAGCAGTTACTACAGCTTGTATTGCACGATGCCATAGCGGGATGCCCTCTATAACACCCCATGTGCCACAACCGCCTCTGTCATTTTTATTAATTAGGATCCATTTCTGCAATACTGACACGCTGTACCGTAAAACCACAGTATATCAACTCCCAGCGTACTAAAATTAAGCTTAGACCATTACGCTTCCACAGCTGTGACAGATGTCTTGCAATCAAGGAGAGGAAAATGGGCAGCAATCCACCACACGGGCCTTGTGTTCATTACAATATACTACCATTCAAATACGTCTAACATGTGTAACATACGTATAAACTGTGACCGACCGATCTAACGTATCCTTTAAAGCACGGATGAGTTCAGTAAAATGCCACTAACCTAGTTAAATAAAAAAGGCTAATTGGACAAGCCCCACTACGAGAGCTTTACAGAAACGACAACTGAATGGCAAGAGAAAAGGTAACTCGAAACATGGTTGTTTATCAGAAGCGTTCGAAAAGCTAAAAAAGAGTTATTTTTGCCACCAAAAAGTGCAATTTTTAAATAAACGTATATCCACTATAGTCGACTGTCGCGGTCACATTAACATATCACCAACATGCAAGAACCGAGAACAAACGCTGTTGCACAAATATTTTCCTAGCCAGGGATGAACCTGGGACCCCTCGCTTCGAAGGTAGGGTCACTACTGACTAGCTAGGCCAACGGAGTTATCATAATTACTTCAGCTAGCATTGCACGCTGCAGTGGATGCTCTGTCTCCACCAAGTGTCCGTCAAGTCCTTTTCTTATGGGGGAGGTTCGAAAGGAGTGGTTTAGCTAGCGTCAATATTTAATAACTTTCAAACTAGTTTGTAAAATGGCAGAAAGAAGTTTTTCAGTCGACTGTACCTTTTTTTGCATTCAGTGAAAAGGTGGTGTAAGGTTTGTTGAAGTTTAAATCCCTCTAGAGTTGTAAGTCGTTATAGATTTTTCTTCTCTTCTATCTGTTTTAGAAAAGCTGAAGAACTGGTTTAAGTCAAAATTAGTAGAACCCATCTCCATTTTTAGTTTTTTATTAAATAATTATTTAATATATTGCATTAAGGGAGATAAGGTTACCTATTCTTAAGGCATTACACATGATTTTTTCAATCCGCTACACCCGTATATTTTATATAGGTAACACCGAGGGGTATTACCATGGGATGGAGTTGAAGCCTGAGTCGTATTACGACTGCAATAGTCACAATTATTCATCATCATCATAGTTAAATAGAGCCCACGACAGCCAGACCTTTCGTTATTGTATAAAAGCTGAAAGTTTATTCTCTGTATGTCCCCTATACAGGTAAGAAGGACCAGCGACTATAGAGTTTGGGTATTGGTTACTTGGGCAGATAACAGGTAGTAAAGGTATAAAATAGTACCTTAAATTCGTTAAAGTAAAAAGCAATTCGTTTTTTATTTTCTTCGGGATAACTTTAGATTTCTCGTCATCCATTGTCGGAAAATTATGGCAGTTACTACCCCCTGCCAGACACCCCTAAACTTTAACCCAATGCCAAATACACAAATATCCTGATTAAGTAAATAAGTAATAACCAAATTATGTCAAAACATCCTACTAATACTATAAACGCGAGAGTTTGTATAGGTGTATGGGTGTATGCATGTTTCTTACTTTTTCACGCAAAAACAAATTAATGGATTTTAATGGTTTTGGTATGTAAATAGATGCGCTTGAATAACATAAAGGATACTTTATCATCATCGTCATCATCCATCACCATACGGGTGTAATAGCGGGGCGCAGCTGGTATAAAAATAATAATATATTATCAATTATTGCAAAAGCAAAATTGTTTAGTAGGCACACTTTTGAGTGTACTTACATAACGATACTCTATATAAGAGTTTAGCTAAAGGTAAAGGCCAGCTCACTCAAATTACCTACCTGTAAGTTCACTTCCCGCAGTCCCTTCCTAATAGATAGAGTAATGCACAGTAGAGTAGAATCCGCAGTTATACAGAACAGTCCACTCAGCGTTAGTGTTACTGAGAGATTTACAACTGATATCAATTACGTCTCGGGCCGCATTGCACCGACCGAGATGAACGTCCGCTGCGCCCTGTCTGCATTGTTCTTTGTTACTGGTTATTTGTTCAAGTATACGACCACCATTTTCTTGACTAATGGGCAGTTGCTCGGGTGACGGTTCCATTTGCTTATTATTTTATGACTGCTGCGGATGTTATCCGGAATTATTTTATATGCAAGTTTTTAATGACGGTAAATTTATTTGTAAGTATAAATATAAATGTTCAGTAAACCATCAGTCGCTTTCAGACCGCAACACTGGCAGTACGATTATGTAGGCATATTCGTGGTATCGATGAGCGTTAGGCGAATGGTTTCGCCAAACCAGAACCTTTATGCGGGTCGATGGAAATATCTTGAAGTAGGAAAATTCTCAGAAATTTTATTCAAATATTAGGACATACTTACTTACAGAACAATCTTGTGCGTATCCTAGTAATGGGTGTATGTTTTTTAAATTAAAATTTTGTTTATGGTAGTAACCCTAATGGGTTACAGCGTAGGGTTACAGCGTTACTGGGAATAACCACACATAAGGGATGTAACCACAACTTCCATATAACACCGACTAGTTATGTGCTCGTATTATGTAAACTATATAATCAGTTGGACTTATTAAACAAATATACCTATACTTAGGCTACTTAATCTGTCCGAATCAGCAAGCCTCATTTGAGGCAAGTTTCATTCATAAATCTATTGTTATTTTTTGTCCTGATGCGGACGCGTTAAACCGCATTGTTTAGTCAGATTTTTTTCTAAGTTCAATGGCTTTTCATCAAGAGCTACTGAAGTTTCTAAAGCTCGTAAAGTTATACTTATCTTATGATAGAAATAGTTCTTACAGAGAGTATAACAAAAGGTTTTTTTTATAATGGTTCATCAAAGTGACTCCCTTTCGCCCCTTCCCTTTAGCCATACTCTGCACTATTCACCACCCCTAATGACCTGAGAGATTCTCTTTTACGCTCCGCTTGAAAGACCCAGGGTCATAGCTGCAAAGAAATACGTACGCCGGCAGAGCATTCCACAATTTACTTACACGACAGAGGTAGGAACTGCCAAACTATTTAGTTTCTGGTAAGAAGTTTTGAAAAATATATGGATGCAATGCTAAACCGGAACGAGTAGTTCGGGATTGTTATGGTGAGGAAGGAAAAGATTAAAGAGCTCTTCAGAACACTCGCCATGAAAGAAACGGTAGAAAACGCTTAGAGAAGTTGTAGTTATACGCATATGTAGGGGTTCTAGGTGTTGAGTGACTTCAGTGTCTCTAATAATACGGACAGCGCGACGTTGCAGTCGATCGAGAGCATCCATAAGGTACTTAGAGGATCCATCCAATAAATAATACTTCGTTGGTATTACTAAGGTTTAACAACGCTGACGAATGTTGGTTTCTACGTTGCACAGCTCAGGAATGGCAGAGGAGGGGGAGACATATTGTAAGCCATACATGGGGTCCATAAAATGCAAATGGTACACCAGGTAAAATGGTGAAGCGTGAAAATGGAGGTTAACACCTATTTTATTATATACCTATTTAATTATTTCGGTATGTTCTGACAGCTATTATCGAGAGCGAGTCGGCATTCTATGTCTAATGTGACACCACCTCCGAACGCATCATCACCTATCAAGGTGAGTCATATTTATTTTGATTAGTATAGTATATAGTATAGGTTTTATACGAATGTGGATTATAGCTTGAACAGAATTATCTTACCTATGAGCTTTATCGTCCAAGTTCACATGGGAGCGGTACTGGACTGGATGGCTCCTGCAACGGACAGCCGCGGCGGATTCGCGGTCGTGTGCGAAAGTGTTCCCACCGAAAGCGGCAGTGACGTAACACCGCAGAGTAATGGGTATGCTGCCCTTCTGGCGGGGACTCCCCTACATAACCACCATGCTATATGCATGACGGGGCTGAACTGGTATCCATAAAGGATTACTCAGCGTCAAAAAAGGACCGTATTAATAATAACTAAATTCATAAAAGAGACAATAATTATAAGCACTGACTTCTTGGAGAATTTACAGTTTGGCAGCAAGATTATTATTATTTTAAGAAGCAAAAATTGCTGTTCTCGTGATATAGAAATTTTCATATATCACTCAATTAGAAACTGGTTACGTTTTCGCGTCTGCAAGAATGCACTATAATAACGTTTCTTAATCTAACATTAAAACGTGGACAACTCCCTCTCATGTTAGTATTTAGCTGTGCTGGCTCAGCTTCAGGTTTAATTTTCAAGTGAGGACTCGACATAAATGTGCAGTGGGACGCCGAATCTCGCTAAATGTCTCGTGGGAACCTTTCGTTTATAGAATTTTAATAAAAACAAGTTCGAAAGAATCACAGTAGCTCTTTTCTATATACAAATGTTTGATACTGTTTTACAAAATGACAATGACCGTAAGTTTTAATAACGATGTAGTATTATTCTGGACGGATATTGAACATGAAAATTAATTAGCGGGCCTAGCCTAGTCGTCCATAAATGTTTGATTAAGCTTAACAAATACTGTTGCGGTCACCATTTGGATGGTTGACTGTTACTGGAATTATCAATGCTCTCAACGCGGCTCGTTATGTCGTGGTTTCGTTGTCTCATGTCAAGCTATGTTAAAGGCATTTGAGCGGTCTGAATACCCTTAAATCAGGACTGGTCATCTTCATGGTTCAAGCCTTTCCATCAATGTGCAGTGGGGCGGCAGTTGGATTGGCCTCTCAGCAATGGGATCGTAATGGACTAAATATAGGTATTTATTGTACATATTCTGATTGGATACTGGTTATGCTATATTCGGTATCTAAGTGAGATCACCTTTTCTTATTCTACTAAAATCACCTGACTATCTACGGTTGGTAAAGATAAATTAAGTAACAATCGGCCTTTCTTAATTAATGCTGGAATTGAAATCCTTCACACGTTTAGAAGAATAAATAAGGGACTGCTGGAGATGCTAACTTTGCCCATATAGATCGTCTAGTCAAATGGTTTTAGTTAGTATAACCTATAGTTTTGACTAGTCAAACCTAAGTTGTTTGACTTTCTAATGAAATCCTAGGTAGTATATAGTTAATAATGACTATCATGATAATAACACTACTAACAAATTGCAGACTAGCTGATTGATCTGGGGCTTCGTTCAAAACAACTTTGTGCTACAGAAACCATCCAATGGGTGTCGGTTTTTTGTCGGTTGGGGAATGTATGTTTACATCTGCTTAGGTCACACTTTTAAAACAAATTATGTAGGTATGTATTTTCGCTTGCGTTTTAAATCTAAGGGTATGCTAATACCTTTTGTCGCAGGTTTGTTAGTAGTTTGTTTTGTTTACATAGACATTTCAAATATGATTTATATAAAAAATATGTGTATAGAATTCTATTGTATATTAGGGTGATTTTAGCCAACTACCATATTTGGTAATCAGTCAGCGTCGTCAGCGACCACGTATATCTTTGACCTTTCACTTTAGAAGACTTTCTAGAAACATCTTTATTCCAGTCAGTGACAAATATTATCAAGGTACGAGTGTATTCAAATTACATTGTTTTAGAAAGTCTGTTTAATGCAACATTACTCTACTATAGTTAAGTTAATTAGTTAAGGTTTAACGAGACCCAGACGATGATACGATAACAATGCAATCCACTTTATCAACAATGATTGTTTATCCAGACTCCAATTAATGAAAAAAAAGAACATCTGTAAAGTTACGCAGGAAAATATTACGAATAAATAAGCGTATTTAGAAAACCCAATCAGTAGAACTCCGCTCGGACTCTGTGAGAACTTGATCAAAAAGTTTTATATCAGATAGACTTCGATTTGTGTTGAAACTTTTGAAGTCATAGCTAATCTTTAAAATAAATGTTCAAAAATATGTTTTACTAAATAGCGAATGCCCGCAACTTCGTTCGAGTAGTAGGCTCGGCCTTCGACCTCGCCATAACCTCAAGTCTTTTCTTGGTTTTTCTTTCATAAGACAATAATTAACAAAACAGAAAAATAATTAGCGAGATTGTTCCATCCGTTCTCAAGTTATAGCGTGACTAGAAGAAATAGGAGTTCATTTTTATATACATATAGATACATTATTTAAAAATTAATTAAAGTCCTGGCTTCAGTGAGACTGCTATTGTCATGTCGTGCTGCCGTATTGACCTGTCGTTTAAATTGGATGTCGTAATAGACGACTAATAGGAAAATGCACCGAGTGAGCAGCATGCACTATTCACGTCGACTACGGCGTGAGTAGAGTGTTGCTGCACATGAGCGGCACAACAGGGCTCTTTACCATCTTATCGCCGTTGTTAAGAAAGGAGCGATTACACTAGTCTACCAATGAAAGTATTCCCAAACGGGGTTGACGTCAGGCAGGCGGCCGATAACATCAAAGTTTTTTTTTACAAATATAGAATATATTAGTAAAAAATTTAAAAAAAAGTTACACTCCATTAACTGAAAAGTGTTTCGCTTATCTTGAGATATCCTTATCGAAGATAGAGTTCTCAAACAAAAATAGAGTTACCAAAATCGGACTACCTTGTGAAAAGTTATGCGTGGTCATAAACAAAAAATATCCGTTTCGACTTCAAAACCTCGTCCTTTAGGAAGTCGGCTGAAAATCCACCACTATTACTCATAGAAACTCAGTGAAACCTAAATCTTGGAAAAGTTAAACAAAATCAATGGCATACGTTGTTGATCTTGATTTTTGAGTTGTTGCTTACATTTGGTCCGATAAAGTTGGAGTATTATTGCCCTGTCTTTAGTACATTATAGGACTATTAAATTTTAGTAAAAGTATTCCTAGTAAAATTCCTTGTAGTTGAGTTATTGTTGTAGTCTCGAACAAAAAGTAGTTGGACATAAAAAGAATAGATTGTGATTGGTTGTTTGCACTAATCTCACCTAATCGAAGCACGATTTCTATTTTTCAAGTCTCGGATCGGATAGCTTTCAATGGGATTTGCAAAATACGTGTCTTCACTGGCAACATTTCATTAAGCATTTTCTTATGTTATTCTTATTGCGTTCAACGAGATTATTAGAAAACCAGATAAGCGCGAATCTACTTGCGTACTAAAGGTTCCGTACAAAGTTTATTTAGTTTGATGTAATGAAAAGCTAAGTCCAATTGAAGGACACTCATGACACATTTCTAGCTGAGTAAACAGAGTAGAATCCTCCACCGTCGGGACGAGAATCGTTAGAGGTGAGAAACCCCTACCCAGTAGGTGGTAGGCCTCTTGTTCAAGAGGCCGTCTTGGTTGGTACCACCGCGGTGCCAGATATTTGGTATCGAAGCAATAGTGGGTGAGCATTACTATGCTAGGGTGTGATGAGGCACTGAAGCAAGTAGAATTACTTGGCGAAAGAGACTTAAAAACCAATGTCTCGAAGTAACGAGCGTAGTGCAGTGCCATACAAAACTACAGTTATTAGCTCTGGGTGGCACTGCAACCATCATGGGTAGGCGTAGTGCTTAACATCATGCCCATGTCCGCTTGTTGCTTAGTTGCATAAAAACATATACTTAAATTTCCTGTTGAAAACACAGATCGATATATCGATATCGATAAGTATGCTGCGGTATCACTAGAGCGCTACTACTTGCTACCAGCAATAAGACCTTTAACACTTCCACCCTTGGAGCTTTTTGATACTTATACTGATTTTAATTAAATTTGGAATATAGATAGTTTAGGCCGTGGTAGGCTTTTAATTAATAATATGCTATACATGGTGTTTGGTAGAGGGACCGACAAACCAAATGAGCGTGTTCGGGGGCCCACTTGGAGAATACAAGTTGGCCAAAAAAAAATCCCCGACACCCCAATTTTTTTTACTTTTTTTTGTGAATTTTCTCGTTTTCTCCAATATTGTACCAATTTTGCTTTGCGTGGCCTGAAGGTGTATTAGAGACCAAATTCAACTAAAAACGTCCGGTCTAAAACAGATTTTACAAATGTTATGGTGGTAAATAGGTACAATTTCGGAGAAAAAGGGAAAAATCACAAAAAAAGTTAAACATATTGGGGGGTTGGGGATTTTTTTTGGCCAACTTGTATTCTCCAAGTGGTCCCCCGAACACGCTCATTTGGTTTGTCGGTCCCTCTACCAAACACCCTATACAATGTAATAAGTAAAAATTCGCATAAGGTTGTAAAACAGGGTGGTGGATTTCTGTGGAATATCGTTTTACTTGTTTTGATTCACTCAAGACTTGGCGAAAATAAACTGTAACGAAAATAATAAAATACGTATTTTTGAACATAATATAATACCTATCGTCACTTTTACATATCCTCCAAGGGTAGGCAATGCTGTTTCTAAACATCTACGTTTCGCCAGACATGTTCTGGTCCCACGTGATTGGAGGCGCGCCTATTGCCATAATATGTATAAATAATCGTATACTACTAATATTAATGGTATATGTACGGCTATTGAGATTTTTTGTCAGAAAATCCCAGCAACTGACCGACCAGAGGACCCAACCCAGGATCCAATCCAAAAAGGACCACGATTCCAAAGAAGTGCGTCTACCACTATAACAACAACGCAGTAAATGTTTTCTGTAGCTTTGTATCCCGTAGACTACGCGAGCGTAACCGCGGGTGGGTTAGCTATTAATTATTAGTATTATATTATAGTATAGTTACTTGAGTAATTACACAAGCACAGTAATTTTACCTAGTTTTCACTGTGTTTCACTATCTAACAGTCTAAGCTAAAATGCGCTGTTGTATTTCTGCATTTTTAACCGACTTCAATAAAGGAGAAGGGTTTCTCAATCGACCGTATATTTTTTTGTGTGTTTGCCCATAATTTGGTCGTTTATGAACCGGTTTTCATTATTGTTTTTTTTTATTGTTAGAGTAAACTTCTGAGGTGGTCCCAATTAAATGTCAATAAATTTGGTCAGGTTGCTTTTGAGTTACACTCCAATAACTGAAAAGCGTTTCACCTATTGTAATGATTTAATGATATTGTCATTGACGTCATTGACAATCGATCCCGTAAGTAGCAAGAGTCACTAAAAAGGATGAAAATATTTTTTTACCAAAAAATTTACCGTCGTCAAAACCAAAAAGTGTGAAATAACTTGTCGAAATCGGTACCATACGCACAATATTGTGATAATAGGTAATTTTGAACTATAATGTTAAGGAACCTTTCGTGCGTAAGTCCGACTCGCACTTGGCGGATTTTTTGATATGTTGTTATAGCACCATCTGTGAAAATTGCAACTGTCTAACTATCACGGTTCATGAGATAAAGCCTGGTGACAGACGTACAGAGACAGACTGACGGACGGACAGCGGAGTCTTACAGCCGTATTTATAAACAAGCAAAAGTAATTACTTAAGCAACGATTTTAATTTTATAGACTAGAATTTCTCTGAAGTTAGAACTATCAAAGGCTAGAATTCTTAGCCGAGTAATAGTCACCATTTCCTTTGCTTAAGCAATGAGAACACGTTAATTTCTCGTTCTTATTGCAAAAGTGAAGTTGTATAAAAGTTAAATTCGCACACAAGTCTAAACTTTGAAGAATCCTTCACGTATTCCTAACGTATTAAAAATCCCATGACAACAACCTATTACTGACTAATAACCAAATATGTGTAATAAGATAGAAGTGTGATAGGGTTATGTCATGCATTTAATTTAGTATGTAACGTTCATTGCTCGACTATACAATAAGATTTTATGTTGAAGTATTCTATCGTCAATTGCCTATTTCATTGAGAAATTACTAAGCAACAAGTGATTACTGCGGCTGTAAAAGGTCCCGTTTTACCCTTTGGGTACAAAACCCTGTCGTCCTCTTTGTACATACGGTTTGCTGTCCATAGCAATAAATCAATCAATCAAAGTATTTATTGTTGTAGAATTTGTTACAATTATAAATGTGAAAGCCACTGGTTCCCGGACTAGTGGGTATTGTGTTTCAGGAACCAGGGTCTTCTCCCAATATATAGTGCAGCTTACATGTCTACAATTTATACTAAATACTTTAAGAAAAGGTACAAAAAATATGTCTTAACCAAACTGTTTTGTCTACCATACTGACTTAAATAGAAGTGCAAGAGTGTACTTATGTGTGTGAGTGTGGGTGTGTGTGTGTGAGTGTGTGTGTGTGTGTGTGTGTGAGAGAGAGAGAGAGAGAGAGAGAGAGAGAGAGAGAGAGAGAGAGAGAGTTTAGGTGTGAGTGTGTGTATGGGGTATTGTATGTGGAGTTGTGTGCTATGTGTATGTTGGTATCGTATATAGTTGTCTCCGTTTCAAATTGTTCAAACCTACAAGGCATGTGCTCGTCACTCCAGTAATTTCCATATAACCGCATTATATGACATTTTACTAATTTCTAAAGGTGTTTTTAGAGGTTTGTTTTTAAACTGGTAATATTTTTTCTATAAACTGTCAATTTGACAGTTTTTATTTATTTATTTATTTTATTTATTTATTTATTTATTTATTGACATAAAAACGAATTACACATTTACATTTATGTCACAAAATCATCATCAAACACAATTTAATTAAATTTTTTAACACATACATTACAAATAGAAAATACATTAATCCATAAATCAAATTAAAAGTCCAAAAATCAAAATATTAATGTCATAAATCAGTAAAAACATCGTCAAAACCAAATGAACTATCACATTTTTGGGATCTGTCCCACTGATCAGACAAATTTTCACAGTATGTCAAAAAGTGTGTTAAAAGAGTTCTCCAATTGTCAAAAAATAAATCTAAATCAGTGTTAGCGGAAAGGAGCGCATTGAAATGACAGCGGGCATGTTTCCGACCGCGTCTATTCGCAGGAACCCAGGGGTTGTTTGGTACGTTCAGCGTGCATAATAAGTTATGCAGCTGTAGGGAGTCAACTGACCCTCTGAGCACTTTGCAGCAAGTAGTCAGCTGGTCCAGCAACCTCCTCACTTCCAAAGAGTTGTATCCGAGCAGCCCAAGAAGAAACTTTGTCGGGTACATATAAGGATAATAGCCATAGAGCTTCTTATATAGTGACCGCAAAAAGGCCTTTTGGACCTTCTCAAGCATCCGCGCGTAAGTGACATGATGCGGGTTCCATACACAGGCACTTGACTCAAGCTTACTCCTAACCAGAGCGTTGTATAGTTATTTATTATATTATATATTGTTTAGTTATAAGTTCTTAAAACTTGAGGATTCTCAAAATCCTTGGCGTTACGTAACACAAATCCTAGACGACGGTAAGCCTCTTTAGCGAGATTCGAAACATGATCATGGAATGTCAAGCCACGATCAAATGTTACCCCCAGATCTTTAATACCAGCACCTCTATTTATAACTAAGTCGTTTAAACTATAATTAAAATGAATAGGATTTCGTTTGCGGTCAAATGTCATAACATTACATTTATTTTGATTAAATTGCATTTTATTTGTCATACTCCATTGAAATATTTTATGTATGTCATTCTGTAAGCTGAGGCAGTCACTATAATAATTTATTTCTAAAAAGAGTTTAAGATCGTCGGCATATAAAAGGCACTTGGCGTTACTTAAAACGTTAGGAAGGTCATGAATCATGATGGAAAAGAGGAGAGGGCCAAGAACTGAGCCCTGGCTTACACCTGATCTGGTATGATAAGGTTCAGATTCATAGCATCCATGCCTCACAAATTGACGACGATCCCGCATATAGTCAGAAAGTTAATAGTTGATTTGTAGTTAGCGAAATCATTGGCCCAGATTTTTTTAAACGATATCGGTCATAATTTGCCCGTAACTGGAGAGCGCTAAAACAATATGATTGCTGACTTCTTCGTACCTTAGTTCAATGGGATTGATGAGACATAGCTTTAGTTTCAACAAGATGGCGCAACATGCTACACAACGGGCGGCACCATCAGTTTTATGTGGGAAAAATTCGGTAAACTCATAATTTCGCGTAATGGACCTGTGAACTAGCCTCCACAATCGTGTGATCACTTTTAGTTAACTTTCTTTGGGGGTATATCAAGTCACTAGTGTATGCTGATGTTTTACCATTTGAATGTCTTAATTTGCTGTGTTATTGCTGATATACAACCCCAGTTGGTCAATAAAGTTGTGAAAATTAGACTTCATGATTGCGCTTCATTCGACCTAGCCGTTTCGCCCATATGCCCGAATTCATATTTAAAAAATATTGTCATAAAATTAGCTTTGAAAATAATATCATACACATTATAATTATTTTAATTTGTTTTATTTCATTTTGAAAGTGTATACTTCCCTCTAAAAAACAACCTATAAGTAAGTACTTTAGTTATTATGTGCACACAGTTTCCCTAAAAAAATCCCATTTGCCAAATGGTAAATATATTATACCTAAACTTACTATATACTTATAATAAAGGTGTAGAGGAAAAACATTAAATTACTTATTGAACAAAATATGACGTTATTGAAAAAAATCTGTATTTTTTTGTTGTTGTGTAGTTTTTAAGTTATGTTCACACATAACTTAAAAACTACAACACAGATTTTGATGTAGTTTGGTATATGGATAGTGTAGTGTTTGTGTGTTGGACATAACCTAATACATACACAGTCTCGGGCAAGCGAGTGGGTAAGGCGGCACGGCCAGTGTTACGAGAGCCGTGGGCGAGTGTAGGCGTGCCTCTTGTACACACCGTCTGTTGTCGAGCCTGTGACTACGTACCCACCTAGAAGTTGTGTTGGCTTCGTACTTACCATCGACCTGCGAACACTACACTAACAAACCCCAAAGCAAATATGTTAGCTTTGTTCCAATAAATGCAAGCCGCCTAGAATTGTTAAGAAGTAATATATCCCGGAAAGTGCCAGAGTTGCCCAGTCACAATGACCCAAATATATCATATAACTCACTGTTCCATCTTATCAGTGATGAATTTGGCAAAGTGTTTGTACCAAAAACAATATCTGTTGGTAATCGTGCTAGGTTCAGTGAATGGGCAACTCCAGGAATTTATAAAAGTAGGCAAAAGTTATATGAATTGTACCATGTAAAATCGTATAATCATAATCCTGTTTTTTTGGAATATGTCAAACGTTATTCTAAGTTATTTAAACAAGCCTGTTCCTCAGCTAAATCTATTTATTTAAGAAATAAGATCAAAAATTCTGTTAATAAAATAAAAATGACGTGGAACATTATAAACAGTGAAACTGGTAGAAATACAGTGCGTAATCGAGACTTTCATTTAAAAATTAATAATAAAGATGTAAGAGCAGATTTGGAGGTAGCGGCAGAGTTTGAGAATTTCTTCACTAATATTCCTTCTTTAACAACCAAAACTCCAAAATCTTCCTCCATCTCTGCTGAGACCTTACTTAAACAAAGTGTAACTGAATGTGACACAACTTTTAAATTTTCAATAGTTAATTGCAAAGATATTGTAAGCAGTTTCAAAGTCTAGATGCAAAAAAAAACGGCAGACCTATGGGGTCTTTCTGTGAAGACCGTTTCTTCAATTATAGATGTCATTGCACCCAATCTAGCAGCTGTGTTTAATAGTTGTATTGCAAGTGGTGTATTTCATGACCTAATGAAGCACAGTAAAGTGGTTCCTTTATTCAAATCTGGTAGTACTACTGATCCAACAAATTTTCGGCCTATTTCTGTACTACCTACGCTAAGTAAGATTTTTTATAATCACAAAACAAGCTGAAAATTTAGTCCCCTATGCAAGTTCGCGGAGGTACCTTGCAGTCAATGACTACACGTAGTCCTTCGGTGATGGTAATCAGTCGCACACTGGGTTATAGGAATATTGTGCTCTGCCAAGATGGCAAGTTATAGAGCTCGTGTGAGCTCGCTGTGTCAGATATTCTGTTTAGAAGCAATATTGTATTTAGGTTTTAACGGAGTTATATCAAGTGATTGGGTGTATGAGATTGTATATTTATGGTACAATCTTATCATAAGATATTATATTAAAATTACGTCACACAATATTATGGAAAGACGTGCCGCTTAACATCACTCAGTCTCCTCATTTGTTGCTGTCAAAATATTTTACTTCTACATGGTTACTGTTTCTTAAATTGAACCTTATCCATTAAAGTACTTTCCAACATTTAGACATTCCATCATAGTAAATATAAAGATTCCCCATGGGCTTACAAGAGGCTTTTATCTCACGCCACTCATCAAAGATACCAGCGTTTTCACTTCAGTTCTTTGAAGCGTCAGTACAATTACATACATATAATATATAGTTTCATAATATTTAATAATATTTAATGTGGGCAAATAGTTACAGAATACTATAGTTTCAGTCTGCGATTTCGTAATAGATGAGGAAAGTCTACTTACGACTGGAATTACATTTGGAATGGAAATAGCTTTCCCAGGATTTATACATAGACTAATTTTTTATACTAATTCACCGGGTAGTGCCTCAGTAATTGGTATATTCTGTCTAAGACACTAGCCTAAGCGGCATATTAACTAGGCGATAAGCCGTTTTTGTTAAAACCTTCTTAGTTAACACCAATGTATTGTCCGGTATTATGTATATATTTAGACAGAAGTAAGCAAGAGCTACTATGTTAAGATTTGATAGGATAAGATATATTTATACCTATAGCTATATGACAAATGTAAACCTTCCCACGACTGTAAACTTTGTTTCGTTATGGTATATAATTTTAAACACCTACGTTCTGCAAGTTACGGTTTTACTTCAGATTAGGTGTTACGCCGAACGCCTTGGCCGAATATGCTTAATACCTATAACACCGTAGAATAAATAAACAAACTATCACGCGCACACACATCAACATCGCGCGCGCTACATGCTACTGCCCGCAGTGCGAGGCAAGACGCAATCGCGAGCGTTCTGCACTCTCCTTGAAAAAGACCACCGGATGTGGTTGCAACTATAGTCGGAAAGATCTGACTTTTTACGTGAGTAAATCCTGTTTTTCATATTAAAATATGTACAAACCACGTTAGTTTTCATAATAAAACCATGTTATTAACGATACAATAACAATTCAATCCAAATTATTTCATGCATCATATAGCACCCATATCCTTTATCAGAACATTAGTTAGCGACATTACTGCTATACAGTAGAAATAGGTACGGTGGCAGTACTTCCCTAGACGAACTCATTTACAAAGAGTTCTACTGCTATTAAGGCGCTTTGCAGATAACGGGGCGGGCCGGGGCGGTCAATTTTGCCCCGAACGATAGGGCAAAGGGAATCCTATACTACCAACGCACACTGAGGGCAAAAAGACCACGCCGCACCGCGCCGCCAGTGCCCGCCCGACACTGGCGGCGCGGCATATCCGTAGCTTCATAGAGGCGAGGGCAGCCGCGGGCATCGGCGGGCAGACGTGGTCATTATTTCTTCGCGGTCAAAAAGACCGCCCGCCCCGTCGTCTGCATAGCGCCTAAAATGGTTACAAAGTAACGTAAATTTTTCAATTCAGTCTATGTAAGGGCTTTAACAATGTGCTTAATATTGTATTTTAGGTGTTGGCGTAACAGCCATTGCATAGCGCGTGCGAGTATGAACTTAATTTCACTTATGCCTCTTTTGTTAATTGCATAAATCTGTATCAGTTCGCAGTTGCCAATTATATGCGTGTTTAATTTATAGAACTATATTACACTTACAAAAGCAACATGTCTTAGAAACATATATATTTTACCCTAATTGAAAAAAAATCATGCAGAAGGTAGGCAGCCCTAGGCTTTGATTGACCATCCCTGTACCTTTCGCGTCAATATTCCTCGTAATTATTGTTTCCTATTTTTCTATGACTCGACGTAGAAAGATGGACCTTTTAAGAGATATGTAGTCACTAAACCTACTTCCAAACTCAAAAAATCCAGATAGCGATAAAAGGCGTGGCGTGGTAAAATCAAATTGCTCCAACTTATACACAAGGTTCAGAAACGAACTCTGCAATGCTGAATTATTCTTACTTGACTTATGTAACCTGGCTATATAAGTACATATTTTATAAGTACGTACTGTATAAACGAAGCATCTACTTAGGACACGTAGGTAAGTCTGAAACTAATCTTAAGATTGGTTATTTAATCAAGAATTGTTACGTTAATTCAGTTTTCCGATCTGGCAACTTACTTGATTCACGAGATTTGAAGAACAATGATTTCGTTATAGAAGTATTTACTACTCCCACTGATTAAGAAGTACGCATTCACTAATAAACAAAAATACATACAACACAATATGAACTTATTGACATAATAAGCGGCCATTTTTGAGAAATACTATACGAAAACAGAAATTCACCTGCGCATTCCCTATGCGTAGGAGGAATAATTCTACTTACTCCAAGCGATCTTAATTTACTAATTTACGAAACTAATTATGTTACTGAAATGTCCCGCATCTCGCCTTAAACTCCCAACTCCCTGTATAGCTTCCATTACATTATATCTATACACTTAGGCCTTTATTAATAAACGTTGCGTAAACATAGATTAGGCGTAACATGCTTTGTCTTGCTTTCACGCGTGGTATTTACTGCAAGCGAAAAATTGACAGATAGATGTTTTAACTACTCCGGGTTTACTACAAGTTTATTAATAAGGCCGTTAGAAATATAGTACTTATTACCTTTTAAAAATAAAAATATTTGACATCAGCAGGAAAAACTGTAAAAGTTTGTATTCTGACGGAGTACTTGTCTGTTGCCATATTATGTAGTTTGCTGTTTGGTGCTGGCTGGAGTTACAACTAATTGTCCTAATTAAAAATCCGCGAAAATACTTTTGTTTCTGACGGAATTGAAGTATGCTCCATTACTCTCTAGCGTGTGCGCTTGTACTTTATAATATTAATATAAGTTCACACAGGGTAGGTGATTTGAAAATAGAATGTTAATGTTCTTAGGTCACGGTTGGTTTTTGTATATGCACGTATGAATTCATTTTTAAACTTTTCTGATGCGATATACATTATACATAATCTTTGAGCTTAATATAGATATTGAATATATTATATATCCAATATCTATATTAAGCTCAAAGATTAAGGTCAAAATGATGTGAAACGATATATGAATATGACTGTGTAATATGGTACATATATATAATTATGTTTAAAATTTTTGATTTGAACTGAAATAATATTGGCCCAACTATAATCCTATTCTATACCTACACCTCTATACATCCTATATAGCTATATCAAATATATACAGGTTGTCCCAAGAAGTAGTGATATACTGAAGCTGGGAGGTAGAGGACCTAGAAGGCTATCTGAATCGATAGATAGGTCCTCTACCTCCCAGCTTCAGTATATCACTACTTCTTGGGACACCCACAATATTCAAAGCAAGATTATTGTCCTATTTTGGAAGTTGCGGTTGAAGAATATAGTATTTACATGCAAAAGTAAATATATACGTCATCATCTCCTTACCCATTTTTGAGGTGGTAGGTTTTTGGCCAGCCGATGCCTTGCTGCTTGAGAATTCCCCAGCTCATAAGAACGTAAAGATGAGCATTGATGTGCACTTAATATGCAACAAACTGTAGTAATATGTGTAGTACACATTGACCGATTAGTGGCATGCTGCTCATTCGACTTATTGTATCCCTTAGTCTTGTTTTACGATCATGCGATGGAAGGATATAAAACCGATTTTATAGATGATTTTAAACCGTGGACTGATTCATTGTGTCAAAGTCAAAGTCAAAATCAAAGTCTGAGATACATAATGGCCCTGCTGATCTAACCATGAATTGGATTTAAACCCAATACTGTAATCACTAAAACTGACATAACACCGCCCTTTTTTCAAGATTTCAATCAACATATGATTGCAACTGAGAATAATAATTGTCCTGCAGTATAAATTAATGTAAACAATAAAATATTAAAATGAAATAAAAATATAAAAAGTGCATCAAATAATCTAATTCACAATGCTTCAGTCCAACTTTAAGCTAATTTCGGAAGCCTTCGCTCTCGAAAAGCAATCACTAACTTACCATTGTGACAAGCAGATAAGTACTCGTACACACTATCAACAAGTTCGAATGTCAAAGGACGACACAACAACAATGTGGGCCATTAAGCCAACATATAAAAGCCAAATCTGGAGTACCATCCTGGCAAGACGTCGGCCACTCCACGCGAGAGCAGTTAGTCGCAAGTTATCGTTCAATACTATGGAAAAGAGTTATTAACCTTTCTCGTTTTCCATTTCATTGTTCTATTTTTCACGTCGAGTAAAGTAATTATAACTACAGTTTATATTATTTTGGAACCGGAAAGGAGTCGCGTGATATTTACTCGAATATATTTGAAATTCTTCGTCACAGTTGTGCACAGCGGCTTATAATCATAACGGAAAATAAATTCTGGTAAATATCACGCGAGTCCTAGCCTAAATCACACCTTACAATGGAAAATTATAAATGTGAAATTTTGGATGTATCATTAATTGGTTTGGATTTTTGTTACTCAATCACGCAAAAACGGCTTTGGGTGAAATTTGTGGAGGAGATGGTTAATTAAGATTATTAACCTGGGATTAACAGATAGCCTACTTTTTTATTAGATAATAGCAGGTTATAACTATGGACAAAGCTTACGATAATTTTAGGTGTTACGGCAGCTCTCCATTACAGGTCTAGCGTGCTGCCCACTTTGATCACATCTCTGAGCCTGTACAAAACTCAGTATGCTACCATTTCAGCCACATCTCTGACCATAACGTGAGATATTATTTTTGATAATACATAAATCATAGTGATGCTCATTTCTATCTAGCTTATATTATTTTAGTTTTTTAACCGCATTGTTAATGGCAATCATATCATACAATAGTAACATTTCTTACAGAGCTACTTCAAAACTGTAAAGTTCGTACATAACTTTTGGACTTGCGACAATAATGCAACGATGGTTGTTATGCATTTTTAAGATAATCATAATGTATATATAGGTCTATAAAATATGCGTCCAAATTCTGTTATTAAAATATATGTTATGAAATGTCAAGACAGTCGGTTCCTGATGTTAAACACTACTACACTACTATACTACACACCCATGTTATTACCACCATGATAGTTGCAGTGCTACCCACTGTAGTTGTGCGTGGCACTGTACTGCACTCGTTTTGCTCAGCAATTTCATTTGTATTCTTCACACCCTAACACTACATTGCTTGCGCAACATTGTTTCGCGGAAACATATCAGGCACTGCGGTAGTACCAGCCAAGAAGACCTACCCGACCTAGTAGGTCGCGGTTTCCTTCCGTTTTACGACTCGCTACCCGTCGGCGGAGTGTATATTCAACCCCGTCCCCTCACGAGGAGCTTAATGAACGTCACGTGTCCATAAACATGTCAATCTCATGTACCGCGACTAGTTGTATGTATGACAGTGACTAGTTTAACTAGAGCTGAAGGGCACTCAGTCTGTTTGGAGGTGGTACGTGCCTCGGATCGCGGCCAACTTCCCGCTCCTTGATGTATTCCTCTATTGTTCCTAGCGGCCTAAGTGATTACATTATATTCCAAATAATTGTACCTTCTACATACTTATAGTACTCGTACCTACTTCTAACAATCAACACGCGAGGAACTTTGATCTTACTTGAAATGTTTAGTTTGCTTTACAGGCGTATATTATTTGATATTGTGAGTCGTATTATTTTTTCATCTGAGACATATTTTGTTTATTTTAGGCATGTTTTAGAGATTTTGTACTCGTAACTTATTTTACATGTATTTTATCACCTATGATAAAATGCAAATATATTATATGTAACTATTGTGAAATATCAATAACACATCGTTTTAATATCACTAATTTAATAATATTCAATGCTTGTTTGACTTAATTAAGAACGTACACATTGAATTATCCCAAAAATGTATATGGATTTTCAGCAGCATAGAACCTTTTTGTTGCTACTAAAAAACCTGTATTACCCGTTTATATTCAAAATTCTCAGTTTATTCGCTTATAACTTGCAAGGTAATGAAGGTAATCTTGTAATACTCGTAATTTAAATTTGTAGGGATAATTCTTTTATGCACTAGGTTATAATTTTATTATACAGATGTGTGTTATAGCTCGGTTAATGGGCCTAAAAGCTATGTAATAAGGCTCACTTTAAGCACTTTAAGAAAGTGTGTTGAAAAGTCATGAATATTACTATTAAGTATTAGGTACCTATTGTTATACCACATAAGTTACCTTTCTAGTCCGTATCATGTTATGTACACATGAATACATAGTTTACTAGTAATATGCTTATATAATTATGCTTAACTGTAATTATATACATAAGTAATGTTTGTTGATGTATCGTTTAACTTGAGAAATGACAGATATACAAACGAGGGAACTTATAAGGTAAACAAAGTTAATTTTATTATGTCAATACTTAAAGTTGCAGCAAATGAGATTTTTATTAGAGGTGTCAGAATCAAGTTACAGTCATCATTTAAATAAGTCTGTCATTAAGTTATTAGCATGTTTTAGTAAAGTAGTGGATGTATCACTAAAACTTTCCAAGGCCATTAACGACGAAACGAAAAAAAAGTTGCATGATTTTGTACACTCATGCATTATAGATAATAATAACCACCACTACGACACCTCAAAATTCGAGAAATAAACATCTTGGTAAATTAATCAACATCAATGGTAGCTATTATTGGGCTTTTCCCGCCATCCCATGAAAATATGTTATGATTGTAATTTAAAATTACGTAATTATGTTTATAAAACATGTCGATCTATATTCGTTTTGAATAGGTTTCGAGGTTTCTAATTAGTATTTTTTCGTTATAAGAATAAATAAAATAAAATAAAGCTATCATAATCATATGAAACAGCATCTATTATGACCATCTTGTAGTAAAACAATGACTATTCTTGAAAATAGTAACTCGTTCAGTTTTAATTTTATTATTACCCAGCAAGAACATAACCTTGTCGACAC
Organism: Selenia dentaria; assembly: GCA_917880725.1. Lineage (NCBI taxonomy): Eukaryota > Metazoa > Arthropoda > Insecta > Lepidoptera > Geometridae > Selenia > Selenia dentaria. The sequence goes on from OU862878.1 coordinate 19,216,829, forward strand.
GCAATATCACCCTTTTAAAATCATAATTTGTTTCATTCCATCTGCGTTTCGTCCTATGATCATAAATTCTTATACATTTTTAAAACCTGTACATATTCCGCGTAAACATAATTACGCCACCGCACCCTTCCACGCATTTGATAAAACACACCTTATTTCAGGGTGACGCTTTAAATTTTATCCCCGTATTCGCCGCAAGGGGTACGGGGGGTGAGATACCAAGACGCCTACTCGGTTACCGGGGTAGATGTAGGTAGATAGGCACCTATCCGCTCTGTCATCGGAATTACTCTATCCGAGTAACAAAGTAGGGACGGGGTATTAAATTACTGGATGCCATCAGTCACCCGTCGCACACCTAGTGGTGCCATCAGCTTCCCCTGTGACGAAATTGAACTGTCTATTACAAGTTTTGAAGGATTGACGATCGGAGATTAACTCCACTAGAGTACCCGTAGATTGTGTAGGCTTCGTAGTAAATATAACCTTTATTGGCCTGTGTAGGCGTTTAGTAAGTGTCTATTTTCTTGAGGACAAGGTAACTATTTGCACATCACTCTTGATTTTATAGATTACATAATTCTTTTAACTAGTTTTGATTACAAATTGTCATAAATTATCGATTTAGGAGTAATTATCACTTGCTTGATATGGCCATACAGGTTCAAAACAGGCCTCATTGACAGACTCACACTAACAATATGTGATTACACTAATATCTTCTTTACGAAATTAATTTTTTCAATGTATAGAGAAGTTAACAGTTATTCGAAAGGGTTCGAATCCGCATCTTCTGACTGACCATACCAGGCACCACAATACATTCGAATACGATTTACTCTCTCAATTGTCGTACTGTTTCAGTTATAAACTGTAAATGATCAATTTCACAGTCAAAATAGCTTTCAGGTAATAGTAATAAGTAAGTAAGTAAAATATGCATTACAAACCAAAACAATTAAATATGCATTTACAACCGAAAACTATTAAAATGTAAAGAATCCAAGCATTATGGAAACGTTGCGCTCATACCTACATATACAGGCAGATTAGTATAATTATAATAACCGAGCCAGCTCTAGTACATACAATTTTAATCTGTCCGAATCAGCAAGCCTCATTCGAGGCAAGTTTCATTCATAAATCTATTGTTATTTTTTGTCCTGATGCGGACAGATTAATCCACAATTTTATTTAATATAAATATCTGTTCATAATAATAATAGAAAAAGTCAGATGTTGAGTAAACCTATACCAGAATCATAATTAAACCCGCATATTTACCAACGATGTTAACACGAGGCCCCAATCAGTATGTTAAAAAAAATTGTACCCGTGTAAGTTAATTTTATTTATGGATTCAAATATTTCATATCTAAACAGTTTCAGAGAATGTGTGTGATGAGAATTTTAATGACTTTTAGATAGATGGGCGCACATTTACAGACCTTTTGAGGTATCGAATCGATATATTGCCGTAATGGAAGATTATCCGACATGCACGTGGATTACGTAGGAAACACCAGATGTTTGGTGACGTCAGCAATAAATACGTCAAAGACATCTTTCGTTCGAAACAGCGATATGTTTCTAACGTACGAGGTTAGGAAAAAAATTATAGGTGTACCAAACGACTTGTACCAGCTAGGTACATATATTTATATAAAGGAAATACATTACAACGTAGATATATTTAAAAACATATGTAATGTGGAACATAAGGTTATGTTACATTACATATTATATACGTTGCAGTAAAGTTTTTAGCACAGACTATAAGATACTGTAAGATACTACGTATCAGACGGACATCTGCAATACATATGTCGTAGGATAATTTGATAATTCGAATCTTCGCGAAAATCCTAGGGGTTTTGCGAAAACGCGGATAATTAGACATAGGCGAAAAATTATCTTATCTTAATTACTGGACAAAGTCAGGATTTTTGCGAACAGCGCACGTTCGCTGCGCTCGCTCGGCTCGCGCGTTGTGGTCACAAGTAACCTAACACTCCTCCTCGCTTCGCTCGTCGTCGTACCTATTTGTGACTTTGCCTTAGACTGGTTTACGTTAATTTTAGGTATTAGGCACTTTTCGCAAAAATCCTGACTTTGTCCAGTAAGATTTGATAATTTTTCGCCTATGTCTAATTATCCGCGTTTTCGCAAAACCCCTAGGATTTTCGCGAAGATTCCAAGTATCAAATTATCCTACGACACATACATTCTTTGCTAGACACGAGTTCTGCGCTCTGATTGGCTACAGCAAAATGATGTATGAGAGTTGATTTTTTTATTTTGCAATGGATGTTCTACTTACGTACGTACCTATGTAGGTTGATCGTAAGTAGGTTGATAGATGCATTACAGTAACCTGACCTCTGTATACCTACTTTTAATTATTATTGAAAACTCTATGGGTGTATCTACGAGTATTTTACAAAATAAAACATATTATTTTGAAAGATCTATCATTTATTTATATTTTATTCTTTTTTGTTTTACTCTGTACTCAAAAGTTTTGTACATTTTACATATTGGAGTCTTGCCTCCTGTTATTGTATTTATTGTTTGGATCCGAGCGTATCAATGGCGCCTGCTGATGTCTAGGATGCATCAAGAGGATCTTGAATAAGTAGTTACCATAATCATGTCAGCATGCAGACATCTATTAATAATTATTATCATCATGTATTTTCATGTGATTACACGAGAGTTACTATGGTTTTCATCTCCGCAACACGCCTGTCACAGTTAAACTACGGCGCAAACTTTAATAACTACGTATTAATGAAAGCTGTAAAATTGGAAGGTTACAGTAGCCAAAATATTTCTTGGGGAACCCCCCCCCCCCCCACCATTTTTCCCTGCCGGAATCGCGTAGTTTTTTTTTTTAATTTAATATCAAAGATCAATTTTTCTACTCTATTTAAACACTTTTACACTTAACTTTGGGGGAGGGGGAGTGGGTAGGAGGGGGGGTTGGGGGCAGGAAACCCCCCCTACCATTTCCCCCTGCCGGAACCGCGTAGTTTCTTTTTAAATTTAATATCAAAGATAATTTTGTCTACTCTACTAACACTTTTACACCTAAATTTAGGGGGGGGGGGGAGAGGGGGGGGGGGGTCAGAGTTGGATTTGTCACTAATTTCGACCTAACCGGTCTGACTTGGACTCCGGGTGGGCTCCCGCCAGAAGCTCTAGCGGTCGCCCCTGAACGTTGCTTCGCCGCATGAAGTCGAGTTGAGCGAAGGGGGGAGCCGGCGACCTCCGTAGCGAAACGTTCAGGACCTCCCTTGAGCTTCTGGCTCCCGCATTATTTATAAACACTCTAGGGGTAGTAGCCACAAGAATAGGTGGAGTCGGGGTGCTCTGTGTCGGTTTTCTGACTACTTTCAACCTAAGAGCGAGCGTTCTGTGCCTGAGGGCGCTTCTCTAGAAGCCATAGCTCGCCAAAAACGATCGGTGTCCAGTAAGCCAGCAAAAGTCGTCCAAAGTAGCGATCCAACGGTGTCCAGTGAGTAAGCCAAGGTTGTACGGGGAAGAAATCCAATCGGTGTCCAAGAGAGAAGCCAAGTCGTCGAAAAATCGTAGAAAAAAACAGAGGAGCACATTCACGAAAACTCGAAAGCAACGGAATAATGCGAATCGTGTATGTCAAATCAACGTCACATACGTCAAACACCACAAACCTCAAAAATAGCGATCAAAACGTTTCGTTTCACGAACATAAACATAGCAGACGTTCAAATTTATGCAATATTTCCTGATATTGCGTTCCGTTTCAGGCATCCGCATGTTTTTCGTGTGAAATTACAGAAACTTTAAATATTAATTTAAAATACTTTCGCGTAACTCCGGCAGCCAAAATCGAATTGGGAGGGTCAAGACAAAGCCCCTTGACCATTCCACAGTAGCAGAATCCTCAAATTCAGGCGACTCGATTCAAGACCCGACCCTTAATATTTTCACAGGGATGACTTAGAAGGGTGATAAGGGAGATTAAACTTTGTATAAAAAATTCTTGTTAGTATTTGAACTAATTGTGAAAATTTGTAGGTATTTAGATATTTCATGTTATTGATGCCAAAATGTTAACTAAGACCAAAGGAGAAACATTACTTATGCGTAACACAGTATTTGTGCTGCGTGCACAATTGATCCGAAATGAACGAAATAAATTGATTATAATAATGCTCTACCGAATTTGTTGAATTGTTGTTGTGTTTGGTAATTACGCCCTTTAAGCTATAGCGAATAAATATAATTAATTTCACTTGTTAATAATAATTCTGACACTTATGATTGTTAGAATAAACCATTGCACCACCAAAAATATGTATATTTACGATTTATATATAAAGAACAATTCCTGACAATTACTAACTTGGTATTTGATGTCATATTCTACTTTCATTTGTAAGTAGTTCAAGACAAAATAACATGACCTTTACAAGAAAAAATAAACACCGTAATATCTGTTACACGATCACAAAGTCATAAACATGCTGATATATTACGTCAACACTTTCCTTTGCCATGTCGATGGTGTTGTTCTACCGAATGGCTATTGTTCGAGTTGTAAGCACGCTCTCGAATAACGTTCCCGGTGAGCGCAGATGTGCCCGCTCTTAGATGTGATGTCGTCTATTTCATAGCCCTAATTTCTGAACGCATGATGGTTTTACGACATGTTGCCTCTATAATGGTTATGATATGCTTACGTTGAAGACATCTGAACGAGGTTAATAAAGAGAGAACGTTAAACCATTTTTATGGAAATACAATATATATTATGTATGTATAAATACTACTTACGTTCTATTTAAGAATGTTTGCACATAAGGATTCACATGCATCATTGATGCACGTATATATGTGATTACAATCTTCCCGGTTTCGTTATTTACTTACTTGCTAAGATGGCGCGGTGACCCCGAAAAGGGCATTGGCCTCAGACAGCAAAATACGCCATTCCTTCCTGTATTTTCCGGTGTAGCTCGGGCAGGTCCTTCTCCACCTCATATGAACAGCGGTATCTGGGGCGTCCAACTGGCCGCCATCCTGCTGATGGTCGGCCGAGGTATGCTCACTTCACGGCTCGATCGTCTCCTATTCACACGACGTTGCCTATTCACCGAAGTCTGTGTCCGTCTTAGTTTCGCCAATGACGTTAGGCTTCGCGTCTCTTTTATTTACTAAGTAGGTATACTAGTTTTTTTATTTACTTATATTATGGAATAGTCAATACATTAACAGTCCATCAAATATTGGATCGATTCTATTGATATCGTTTTCCGATACTCGTGGAGATGAGACGGCCCATTAGCTCTCAGAATAAATAATACGAGTATTACTACTCAATTGATATTACCCCTGCTTGCGCGGGTCTCAGGAGAAATAACATTTATGATTATAACGCAAAGATCAAAATCTTTGCGTTATAATCATAAATGTTATTTCTCGTGTCTTGAATGTGTCTGTCCATATTTCATGTTGCATGAGTATGTAAAAGACGACTACAAAACATTAAAGTTTCTATTACCTAGTTTGTTTTTTAGTATGGCCAAGTAAAACAACATTTTTATATCTTCACACCCTATTATACCTATCCTAGCTGTGTTTTAACCTTTCTCTTTCGTTTATCGGCCAAGTCGTAAAGTTTTATTGTGAGTGGGTGTTTAAGTAATTAATATTTTAATTCAAATTGCCTTTGTTTTACATTTTACAGTACCTATGGCGTGTTGAGTTTGTGTTCTAGCGAATTCACTTGGCCTTCATTTCCCGGTTTCACCTTGGCGGCCTTGAAGGCCTTGGAATTGTCATAATTTTATTCCGTTTCATGGCCTTAGAAATAGCTTTAGAATGTTTATTAATTAGCTTCGTGCATCTATTTATTTTCATAGTACCTATAGAACAATAAGGTAAATTCAAGGTTGGTGCTTAGTGGCGACATCGCCTTTGTTTATGTTTGCTTTCAAGAAATAGTAAACAAGCGCTGTGTTAAACATCACTCTCGCTCGTCTCAAAATCGCTGTTGTTTTGGGAAAACAATTGTCTTGTTTTGATTATTAGAATTTATCCTCATTTATTCCTAAGTTGGAACTTCGTTGCTAAGTTAGAATAATATTGTTATTCTTTTTATTATAAGCTTAAATTAATAATTAATAAAAGATATTTATTAAATAATAATTAATTACTTTCTTCTTAACACTTATTTCTTCTTTATCCTTTCACATTTGTTTAAGCAAACCCCACATCCACGTTCACAACTAGAAATTCATAATGAGCTACGAAAATACTTTGAAAAGTAATGTGCAGGTACTAAATAAGCTGATGTGAACCTTAAACATAACCAACACTCAATTGAAAATTTAAATATGTAGTTCTGCTTTCAATGGTTAAGGAACAGTGAACAAAATTGAATGTAATTTTACGTGGTGAGAGTAAAGAACTAAAATATAACGATTCCTAATTAGGAAAATAAAAAAAATCCTGTTGTTACTAACTGGTTATGAAACAGCGAATAGTAATAATAGTTTTCTAATACAAATAGTTCTCAGTATACTTTTATGCAATCAGTTGTTTTCTATTTATGTATGAATTATGTGAATACGAATATAAAAAAACTACCTGCACCCTGCAGGTCGCGGAAACTGATGACTGTTGCAGAAACATTTTTCTGGTAAACCACAGATAACACATATCTGTGTGGTAAACATATTAATGCAATTCCAATATTTTATTTAAAAAATCTGTCAAATTGGTTAATTATATTACGCGCGAAAAAAGTACTTCTTATTTTGTTTTATTAATTTTAATAATAATAATCAGTTTTAGTAAAATAGTAGTACATAGTTTGTAGTTTCTTCTACATACTCAGTAACTGTTTTAACTTTACAATAATCTTCTAGTCCTATTTTTCGTCAGTCTAAAGTTATTTCTTAAATACTTTTATATTCAGTATCACAGTGAAGACAATATCTGTTTTATTCGCCATAAAATCCTTAGTTAACCTTTCTTACATAATCTTATAACCCTTTATGAAGCAAAGAATGCGCTTTCATAAAACGGTTCTCACTTTCACAATGTGTATTACGAATTTAGAGATTCCTTGGCAAAAGCATCCATTAGGGTTCTCGCTATGATTAATTACTGCAATAAATGCAGGTACCGTTTCCCGAAGAATTCTTACCTTTGTTATTGGCTGGAGCTGGTCCAAAGCAAACAAACTTAATGAAGCGGTGCCAACTGGAGTTTTGCATAAAATATTGCTTATTTTCATTTTATAAATACATTGCATTGCTGTGTCATAGTGGGTGTTTGTGGAGAGTAATGTTCTTTATTAAGGAAAAGTGTAAGATTTATGTGCTGTGCTCCCTGGCGCCAACCGTGAGGTAACTAGGTACTTCACTGGAAAATTTTAGCGGCATAATAATTTCTATTTTAAAGGTTTAAATCAATCAACCAACTTGGTTTGTATAGTTGTGGAATAATTACAAACGCCCATCCATCCATCTAAATGCTTTCGCATTAAATTTTGGCATGGTACAATAGGAACGAAGGAACACAGGGACGAAGGAACATAGGAACGATGAAAAATAGGAACGAAGGAACATAGGAACGGAGGAACATAGGAACGAAGGAACATAGGAACGGAGGAACATAGGAACGAAGGAACATAGAAGCGAAGGAACACAGCAACGTAGGAACATAGGAACTCGATTAGTACTATCATTATACTTACATTTAGCTATTGATATGTAAGTTGACACAACTGTGACTTCAGGATAACATCTTGCAATCCAAATTGATCCGTTGTAGTAGTCATACGAGTATTTGAAATATTTAAACGTATGTCATGCCATGAAAATACCAGGTAATAGGGAGCTGTTCATGTTTTAGTATGCATAACAGGGATATTCCATTGTAATTAAATTTTTCTTGCAAATGTTGACACGTTTAATAAAAATCTCGTCATAATATCTATGTAGGTATATTTCGTAAAATACAGCTTTACATGCAAAAATATAACTATATGGCCTAATTACTTTGGTTCTTAAACAAAAGTTTCTCGGTATCATTATGAATATTAATGGCACTCTTGTTTAACCTAATTCTGTCGGAGTTATACGGGAGGTAAGTTTTGCAATTACGCATATGTCGGCTAACTACAGTTTAACTACATATTGTGTAGCATATATAAAATAACATAGTACTTACCTACTCTTTAAAATAAAATAAAATTTGTAAATAAGGCGGTAGTCGGGTAATATAATACAGGAATAAAATATGGTGCAATGCACTATTTTGTTGACTAGTCATAGACCATAAATATCGGTCATAAAATAGGTTATAATATAAGCATAGTTGTAATACATCTTTCATCACACATTTCCTATAAAATAACACAATATATCTACAATAATTATTCATACATGTGTGTTACTTATTAGCATTTCATACTAAAGCTATTTTTTTTATTAAACGTTGGCAGCAGATATACTAGTTTCACCTTACATTCGAATTTAAACCTTTTTTTTTAAATTAAAGCGTCATCGTAGACTGCACTGATTACATAATGTAATTTAAAAAACTATTCCCTATTCTAAAATAAATAGGGCCACTACAAAGTAGAAAAAGAAAGAAACTTGGGGACATTTATATCTACAACGTATTAATTACTGTTATTAGCATTGTTAATTAAATAAATGCGAGTGGTATATGATGACTTCGCAGAAATGGAGTTGGTACTCCAAGCATTTTTAGTCATTAAGGTAATAATAAATTCCTTCTACTATGAAATGTCCTTTTTTTGAGCTATCCTTATTGTAAATAAGTAACATAAAGGTTGTCTGAAAGAAATCGCTTTAAGCGATTAGACCGCCTTTACTGCGATAGTAATGTTCTTTTTTTATATTTCTCGTTATTGCGTAGTGTACAAATAAAGAGTTTCTATCTATCTATAAGTAACTGTTTATAATTTTGGTTAGGCCTATTCAATTTTGTGTTCTTACTTCGTTAAATTACTTCTGGCACTGAAACGTGGTTTCTTACTATGGGCTTCAGATTGGTTAACCGGGCTCCCTACGTGTTCGAATCAGAAATGACGAGATCCGTAAACGAACTAAAGTCACTAGACAGACAGTCAGACATAGCCCATAAGATAAGCCAGTTGAAGTGGCAGTGCACGGCGCACACAGAACTAATGGTGGAATGGGGCCGGAAAGTTCTGGAGTGGAGACCGAGGCGCGGCCGCAACGCAGGTCATTCACGGACAAGCAGACGACCTGATCCAGGTCAATCCAGGGGATGCGTATGTTTTGCAGTGGAAGTCTTACGACTGAGGATGATTAAATTTTGATGTCTAATCAAAATATTAAAATAAATCCTGAAAAGACCAAGAAATAAGACACAACAAATTTTCCTCCATCAGTCAATATTTAAAAGGGATAGTTGTATATAGGTACATGAAGACAGATGTCATATATGTGTATAAAAACAGCCGTGCGATTCTCTAATGATTCGTCGTTGCGTTTGTCGACGAGCTCACCGATGTCAGATACTTTACTAGATATCGCCCATGTACATAAGGTTTTTTCTCCAACGTTTCTTGTCATCTCGTCATTTGTTTCACGAATGTTGTCAAAGATGTAACGATGTTTGCTCTTAGAGATTCGCATGGCAGAATACTTGCAAGATACTCACTGAAAAGGTTTCGTCTTACTTTTCTGTCACCTGCGTAGTAATTAAACTGAAGCTACAAAATGGATAGTAAACCGGATCGAACTAGGCATTAAATGGAAGGGGTTTGCGAGGTGGCTATTCGTCACGTGAGCCATCCGAGCCCCAAGAGCCTCGTAGCTTTGTTGTAGCGGTGAGATTGAAGGCTCTATTCAACACCTCGCACACGCCTACTACGCTTGCAGGCTGTTTCATGTTTATTGATAGATGCTAGCAGCAGATATAATGATAAATACGAGTATCTTGGATAAGGTGATTTGTATAATAAATGCCAATATTACAAAATATAAAGTAGTCGTTCTTTTATGTCCTTCTTTGGCATTGACTTTGTAATTTTTTTGTACAAGTAATTATATATATAGATAAATACATATAGGTACCTACTCTTTATTAAAAATCTTAATATAAAACAATTAATCCTTCCTACTAATATTATAAACGCGAAACTTTGTGAGTATGGATGTGTGGATGTTTGTTACTCTTTCACGCTCAAACGGCTGGGCCAATTTTATTATTAGATATATAATAATATTGTGATTAAAAATTACTGTACTTGACTGAATTGTACCCATAAATTAGATAGTAATTTCCAAAAAGTGACCTTTGTTTATGGATCAGAACATTCAATACTCTGGAAGTAATCTGTACATAAATGTCGTGTAAGCAGCATAAGCAAGCTTTATTAGAGAAAGTATTATATTATTTTATGTTTAAATACCAGACTATCATTTATTCAGATAGTTTGCTAGAAAGAAGCTGCTATTATTTTTATTTTAAGTATATATTCAATTCCAGCAACGCTACCGCAAGCACACAACAGCCAGGTTCACTTTCCTTCTCTCTTTCTCTCTCTCTCTCTCTCTGGCTGTGTGAGTTGCGTGCGAGAGGCTGTATGTCATACACTCGTAAATCCTACTAATAATATAAATGCGAAAGTCTGTGAGTATAGATGTATGTATGTATGTATGTGTGGTTGTGTGGATGTGTGGATCTTTGTTACTCTTTCACGCTCAAAAGACGGGAACAATTTTGATGAAATTTGGTATGGAGGTAGATGAGGCGCTGGATTAACACATAGGATACTTTTCATCATCATTATCCACCACCACGCGGGTGAAATAGCGTAATATGCTTGGGCACAGCATAGACAAAATAATAAGATCTCCGCCTACGTCAAGATCGTAATGATGATAATTCTGTCACAGTTTGTGTCAGTTTCTGATAGCTTAGTCAAAAGCCAAGTCAATTTGACAGCTCGATACATTAGACTTGCTCGTCGACCGTCAAGGGTGATGAAATGTAATGACAGTTTTTCTATGGTGATTAATGTTTACTGATTGATACCTAAACTAAGTATTTAAATTTACTCATATATTATTACAAATGTGTTTGACCATATACTTACATATTTTAAGACATTTTGGTATAAAGATAGATATGCCCTTGGAGAGGACAATAAGCTACTCGAAGTACTAATTCTGCGCAGACGTAGTCGCGGGCACCAGCTAGTACATAATATGTAGTGCGACCTCATATTCGTGTAATTTCATGTTGATTGCTTCGAGGTTCTAATCCTAGGCCGGTATCTCAATAGAGGGCAATATATTATTCTAATAACCCCCGTTTATAGCTCTAGTGAAATATAAACTTCTGTTTGTGATTTAATTACTTGCTCTACTTTGTTAGGTTCTGTGAATGTTTTGATATATATCATCCCTTTATTAAGCCTTAGAGACTGGTAAGTTAGTATCACATAGAAGTTAGTATCTGCTATATTCTTACACAGTATCTTTAAATAGTTAAGCAATGCTATTCATTTGATATGGATAAGTCGCCAGTCAATCAATCAATCAATCAATCAATCAATCAAAGTTGTTATTGTTGTAGAATAAGTTTGTAACGAGCCGACACGCAGTGCATTCCACGCATTCCGATAAGCCGGCGCACAGCGACGCGATGACGTATGGCCGCACGCACACAGGCACACCGCGCCCACCCACGACGCACGTCGACTCGCCACGGAGCTATATAAGCCACGCGCGACAGTAAACAGCAGCAAAAATTCATTTCCGGTCAGCGCGCTCGAGTGGGACGGACGTGCGCTCAAGTGCTCCCCGAGAATATTCCGATCGGCCTAAAAGTGCTTGCGCTTTTAGTGCCGGTTACCTGTATCGTTTCGATTGAAGAGGATTCAGTGTTGGACTTCGCTAATAGTGGATTTTCTGTGTGCAGATTCGACGTCAAGCCACCGCTTCGTGTACCGTTCGGCGCACGGAGGCGTTCGGCTCGGCTCGGCTCGCGTCGCGGAAGAAGCGCGCTCTTGTAAGAGCGCTTCGACACATCAATCAACTATTGTTCATTGTCTAATCAAAACCGCTCTTCTCAGAGCGAACTCTAGTTTCAATTTTTAATTTTTCAATTTTCAAAGTCGAGTCAAACAAATCCACGCTTCACGTGGTCTTCTGGACGATCCTTGCGGTGTTAACGCCACCCAGTTGGGCGCGGACCCGGTGCGTCCAGCCTTTCCCTCCTGAGCGTGGGAGGGAACGGCTAAAACCGGACGGGCCTGCCTTCACCGGCCTTGGGGTCTCCCCTCGCCGACGGCAGGTATCTCCTTCCCACCCTACCCTATCCTACTCTCCTATTCTCTGGGCAAGTGTTTGGTTGGAAGCCGGGTTTTACTCGGTCTTCTCTCCTCGCCCCCGGAGCAGCTAGGGCCTCGCGTTTAGGCACACATCCCTCTGTACAATAAGACTGGCAGAGGGCACACAGTAGGGACACCTAGGCACTCACTCTCCCGCCTGTACCCGGCGGGAGTGGCATTCACCCCTCACTCGCATCTCGAGTATTCCCCCCGAGATGTCCTTACTCTCTCCCTCCCCCGCTATGAGCCTCCCGCAAGGCGCTTCGCCTCAGGCGTTCGTCTCGTGGGTCTCGAACTGTTACCCGGAAATGCTTTCCGAATATCTCCAGTCCAATCGGGACATTGTTGGGAGGCCCCGCTTCACGGACTCTCAAATTCCCTCCTCCGGCTCCCTCCCTCCGAGGGCGCCCTTCGGTTCTTCGGCGTTCAAGCCGTTAGATAGCCCTCTCTCCCCCGACCCTGCGCCCTATGCGCCCCGCGCTCCCCGCGCACCTCTACCACCCCGTGATCGTTCTCCAGTCCTTCGGACTGAGTACGAACGCGCCTACGACTCGGCATCCAACTCTGAGAATGAGATGGATGTAGAGTTCTCCCGCTCCCGCGCTAACTCTGTTGGCAAATTCTCCAACGACGGGTTCACTACCGTCGGAAAGAGAAAGCGCGTCCCCAAAGCCGCCTCAGAGGCTCCCTCCCCGCCACCCAAAGCGGCCTGCACCGCCCCGGGAGCGAAGCCATCAGGCTCTCTCGCTCCCACCTCCCGCGACCCTCTCGCTCACTCCGATGCTCCCGCAAGCATCGCCGCGTCTCAACGCGACGTCTCCTCTCAAGGAGCGTCAGTTAGACGCGAGAAACCGCCGCCGCCTCTGTTCCTTCAGGACAAGGCGAAGTGGGACATGGTCTCACGACTTTTGACGGATCGTAAGATCCAATATACTAGCGCCCGCTCAACCCAACTGGGTATTAAAGTCCAGGTGCCTACCCCAAGCGACCATAGGGCGCTTACTCGACTTCTCAAAAACGAGAGCATAAGTTTTCACACTTATGCTCTCGAGGAAGAGAAGGTATTACGAGTAGTCATACGCGGCGTACCTAAAGAGGTACAGACCGCTAGTGTCCTCGCCGACTTGAAGGCGCAAGGCTACCCCGTCCGCGAATGCCACCGCATGTACAGTGGCAAGGACCGCAAACCCTATGACCTACTTTTGGTCATCCTCAGTCGCACGCCAGAGGGCAAAGCGATTTTCAATATTAAAACGGTTGTGAACCTCTCGGGGATCACCGTTCAACCCCCATTCCGAAACCGAGCACCTGGCCAGTGTCATAACTGCCAATTGTACGGGCATGCCGCCCGATTCTGTTTCGCCCGCCCGAGGTGCGTCAAGTGCCTAGGGGATCACGGGACAGCCCAGTGTTCTCGCACAAGGGACTCGGCAGACCCACCTAGTTGTGTCCTGTGCGGCACACAGGGACATACCGCCAACTACCGCGGTTGCCCTAAGGCACCCCGCGTATCAAGTGGGCCGGCCAGGAGGCCTATTCCCCCTCCTCGCCCGGTCACTACCCGCTCACAAGGGAACGGCCCTAAGCCTAACCTTACCCCCGCACAGCAGGCAACACCTGTTGTACCCGCGCCCGCGCCCGCGCGCAACGCTTGGTCCAAGCCCTTGAGCATGGTACAAGCAAACGCCCCCCTCACCCCCGCCCGCCCGCAGGCCTCTGTCAGCGCGCCGGCTCCTAAGCCCAAACCGCCGCTCGCTAGGCCTCCAATGGCTGGGCTCATGGACGCCCCAGGTCAATCTGACCTGGCGGCCGACATAGCCCTTGTCATGGACTACGCGATGGTCATAGACGTGGACGAAGTACGTGCATTCGCGCACAAACTTCGTACTGCCACAAACGACCAAGACCGCTTGCGAGCCACGCTCACACACGCGGGTCTAATCAGCGCAGTGAGGCGCTACGTCCTCCCCAGCGTTTCTTAGGTATCATCCAATATGGATAGTACACCGAAACGAATTAAGCCCCACTCAGTCACCGTAGCGACTTTCAACGCTGACGGCCTCTCTAGTCAAAAGGACGAAGTTCACGAATTTTGTAAGACCCATCAGGTCGATATCCTATGCGTGCAGGAGACCTTTCTGAAACCAGGTACAGCGAACCCTAGGTTTGCAAATTACCGTTTGGTTCGTAATGATAGAGTGGCCACCCCAAAAGGTGGCACTCTCATCTATTACAAAAGAGCTCTGCACTGTATCCCAATTGTTACTCCACCACTTAGAATACTAGAAGCCTCTGTTTGCTTTCTAGCGATGTCAGGTCATCAACCTGTCATCATAGCCTCATGTTACCTCCCCTCTGGTAAAGAACTATTACAGACAGACTTGGAAGCCCTCTTCTCTCTAGGAAGCTCCGTCCTTCTGATCGGTGACTTCAACAGTAAACATGCCATATGGAACTGTACTAGTAACAATAGTAATGGTAAAATCCTTGAAGGCTTGGTCAGCCACTTAAACTTTGATATTCTCTCCCCTCTGGAGCCCACAAGATATCCCTATGTTGACAACCAACGACCAGACATACTTGACATAGCACTTCTCAAGAACGTCACCCTCCGGTTGCGCTCTATAGAAGTGTTACACGAACTGACTTCAGACCACCGCCCTGTATTGTTGAAATTAGGCCCCGACCCGACGGACATAACCCCTATCACTAGAACGGTAGTGAGCTGGAAGCAACTGGGGGAATCCCTCCAAGCTATCAGTTCACCCGCTCTCGATAGAATCCCCGATGACATACAGACAGTAGAAGACGTGTCAATTGCGATCGAGGCTCTCAGTGACCACCTCCGCACCGCAGTAGGTGAATCCTCAAAGCAGGTCCAAGTGGCGGATGGTCGCCGCTTTGAACTGCCCGAGGGTGCGAGGAGGTTACTGACAGCTAAGAACGCCGCCACTAGGGCGTATGACTCGATGCCAACCCCAGAGAACAAAGCCACCATGCGCTATTTACAGCGTGCTGTAAGGAAACGCATGAGTGAGCTGCGTGATCAAAGGTGGGACGACAAACTGTCAGAGATTGAGCCAACTCACCAGGCATACTGGCAGTTGGCTCGAACTCTGAAATCTGACGGACAACAGACAATGCCTCCACTCATTAGGCCACCTCCCCTCTCCATAGCGTTCCTTGACGAAGACAAAGCCGAGTGTTTAGCTGATAGCCTTGAGGCTCAGTGTACTCTAAATGTAGATCACGTCGACCAGAAACACCTCGATTCGGTGGAATCTGAAGTTGAACGTAAAAGCTCTATGTCCATCTCTGACCTCCCACTCCTCCCACCGGTAAAATCATCCGAGGTTGTGTCTCTGATCAAGAGCCTCAAGACCCGTAAATCCCCTGGTGCTGATGGTATCAGCAACAAGGTGATTAAACACTTCTCAGTCCCACTAGTCCATCTCTTAGTTAGCATCTTCAATGCGGCTATGAGCAACTGCTCCTTCCCAGACACTTGGAAGCATGCCATTGTCATTGGTATTCACAAACCAGGCAAACCGGCAGCCGAGCCCTCCAGCTACCGTCCCATAAGTCTCCTCAGCTCTCTGGGGAAGATTTACGAGCGGCTCATTGTGAACCGACTCTGGTCCCACGTTAGGTCCAATAACCTCCTTCCCGATGAGCAATTTGGTTTTAGAGCCAAACACTCTTGCGTCCAACAAGTGCACCGCGTAACGGAGCACATCCTAGGCGGTTTCAATAAGAAACCAAAGCCCCAAGGGACCATAGCTGTCTTCCTCGACGTAGCGAAAGCGTTCGACAAAGTCTGGCACAACGGCTTGATATTCAAGCTGTACCAACTGGGTGTGCCAGACCGTCTTGTACTCATCTTACAAGACTTTCTCAGGGATCGAACGTTTAGCTATCGCACCGAGGGAACGCTCTCCTCCCCGCATCCCATTCACGCAGGTGTCCCTCAGGGCTCTGTACTCTCACCCATTCTCTTCTCGCTGTACACCAGCGACATCCCACGATCTGAACCTAATGTTCAGATCGCTCAGTTTGCGGATGATACTGCAATCTACTCTACTGGCTGGTTCAAGGTCAGGCAGAGATGCGCCATCCAACGAGCCATCACCGTTATCGGTGCATGGTTTCGTAAATGGCGGGTTGCAGTAAATCCTAGCAAAAGTGCAGCAGTGTACTTCACTGAGACCCGGCGGAATCTCATGCCGTCACCCATAGTCCTATTCGGCGAACCCATCCCTTGGGCTAAATCTGCCAAATACCTGGGCGTCACCCTTGATCGCCAACTCACTTTCGCGAAACACATCCAGATTGTTCGCAATAGGGCGGCCTTCATTATGGGTCGTCTTAATCCCCTCATAGGCAAAAACAGTAAAATGTCTCTTAGAAATAAGACGACTCTTTACAAACTTTGCATCCGCCCTATCATGACTTACGCATCTGTAGCGTTCGCCCATGCTCAGAAACACGACCTCCACAAACTTCAAGTGATTCAGAATCGCTTTATGCGCAGGGCAGTGGGCGCTCCGTGGTACTTGCGGAACGCCGAACTGCACTGCGATTTCACCCTCCCCTCTATTACGCAGTATATGAAAGACTGCTCCCGCCGCCACTTCGACAAAGCTCCCCACCACTCGAATCCCCTCGTGGTCGAAGCGGCGAACTACTCCACTGACATAACCGATCCCCACTTCCTGCCCCCCCGTCGCCGTCCAAGGCATATTTTGGGTGACCCAGACGACCCCATCGCAGCCGTTACTTCGGCAGCTTTAGCGTCGTCCCAAGGGAACCCCGGTAATGGTTGTAGACCCGACCAGGGCTGTGATCCCGATCGCATTGTAGGCTCCGGCCGAGATCTTCTTCGCAGCCCCAGTCGCAGTCGAGGTAATTCACACACACACGATTGTAGTCCCAGCCACGGTGCGGGTGGGAGTATACACCGCGGCCCCGGTCGCGATGTATCCTCCGGCCCAGCAAATGGCTGCGGACGAGGTAACACTGGTTTTCTTTGTAGTCCCAGCCACCATGGCTGTGGGCGAGGTACTTCACATTCTTATTGTAGCCCCACCCAAAGTACAGTCATGAGTGCACAACGCGACGATCCTGGTCGCGGTGTGGACCCATGTCGCGGAAATGGGGGGAGGCGAGGTTCACAAGGTTATGATTTAGTGATAAACACAGTCAAACACCGAGCTCGCCGGCGAGCTCGAGGCAAAAGTTATGTCTTGGTTAGATTCTCTCCAAATAGTCGTAGAGTTAAAATTCATAGGGCCCACTTTCAACGGTACACTTATGTACCGGGGCGATTCTCTCCTACTCCCCTCTCTCCTGGCGACGGCCCAAGCCGAGGTCCGTACCCTAGTGGTGCCCTTGAGCAAGTCGCCTACTCCTCTCCTTGCGGCGAAGCGTCTTCAACGCTCGCCTTAGGCGGTGCGCCCTCTGCGCCCGCATCTGGCTGAGTGCCATCTGCGCTCGCCAACCGTCCGGTGACGCTGTAAATGCCGGTAGAGGCAAACAGCATTACTCCGTTCTAAAAAAAAAAAAAAATAAAAATAAAAAAAAAAAAAAAAAAAAAAAAAAAAGCCGCACGCCGGTCAGCGCGCTCGAGTGGGACGGACGTGCGCTCAAGTGCTCCCCGAGAATATTCCGATCGGCCTAAAAGTGCTTGCGCTTTTAGTGCCGGTTACCTGTATCGTTTCGATTGAAGAGGATTCAGTGTTGGACTTCGCTAATAGTGGATTTTCTGTGTGCAGATTCGACGTCAAGCCACCGCTTCGTGTACCGTTCGGCGCACGGAGGCGTTCGGCTCGGCTCGGCTCGCGTCGCGGAAGAAGCGCGCTCTTGTAAGAGCGCTTCGACACATCAATCACCTATTGTTCATTGTCTAATCAAAACCGCTCTTCTCAGAGCGAACTCTAGTTTCGATTTTTAATTTTTCAATTTTCAATTTTCAAAGTCGAGTCAAACAAATCCACGCTTCACGTGGTCTTCTGGACGATCCTTGCGGTGTTAACGCCACCCAGTTGGGCGCGGACCCGGTGCGTCAAGCCTTTCCCTCCTGAGCGTGGGAGGGAACGGCTAAAACCGGACGGGCCTGCCTTCACCGGCCTTGGGGTCTCCCCTCGCCGACGGCAGGTATCTCCTTCCCACCCTACCCTATCCTACTCTCCTATTCTCTGGGCAAGTGTTTGGTTGGAAGCCGGGTTTTACTCGGTCTTCTCTCCTCGCCCCCGGAGCAGCTAGGGCCTCGCGTTTAGGCACACATCCCTCTGCACAATAAGACTGGCAGAGGGCACACAGTAGGGACACCTAGGCACTCACTCTCCCGCCTGTACCCGGCGGGAGTGGCATTCACCCCTCACTCGCATCTCGAGTATTCCCCTCGAGATGTCTTTACTCTCTCCCTCCCCCGCTATGAGCCTCCCGCAAGGCGCTTCGCCTCAGGCGTTCGTCTCGTGGGTCTCGAACTGTTACCCGGAAATGCTTTCCGAATATCTCCAGTCCAATCGGGACATTGTTGGGAGGCCCCGCTTCACGGACTCTCAAATTCCCTCCTCCGGCTCCCTCCCTCCGAGGGCGCCCTTCGGTTCTTCGGCGTTCAAGCCGTTAGATAGCCCTCTCTCCCCCGACCCTGCGCCCTATGCGCCCCGCGCTCCCCGCGCACCTCTACCACCCCGCGATCGTTCCCCAGTCCTTCGGACTGAGTACGAACGCGCCTACGACTCGGCATCCAACTCGGAGAATGAGATGGATGTAGAGTTCTCCCGCTCCCGCGCTAACTCTGTTGGCAACATCTCCAACGACGGGTTCACTACCGTCGGAAAGAGAAAGCGCGTCCCCAAAGCCGCCTCAGAGGCTCCCTCCCCGCCACCCAAAGCGGCCTGCACCGCCCCGGGAGCGAAGCCATCAGGCTCTCTCGCTCCCACCTCCCGTGACCCTCTCGCTCACTCCGATGCTCCCGCAAGCATCGCCGCGTCTCAACGCGACGTCTCCTCTCAAGGAGCGTCAGTTAGACGCGAGAAACCGCCGCCGCCTCTGTTCCTTCAGGACAAGGCGAAGTGGGACATGGTCTCACGACTTTTGACGGATCGTAAGATCCAATATACCAGCGCCCGCTCAACCCAACTGGGTATTAAAGTCCAGGTGCCTACCCCAAGCGACCATAGGGCGCTTACTCGACTTCTCAAAAACGAGAGCATAAGTTTTCACACTTATGCTCTCGAGGAAGAGAAGGTATTACGAGTAGTCATACGCGGCGTACCTAAAGAGGTACAGACCGATAGTGTCCTCGCCGACTTGAAGGCGCAAGGCTACCCCGTCCGCGAATGCCACCGCATGTACAGTGGCAAGGACCGCAAACCCTATGACCTACTTTTGGTCATCCTCAGTCGCACGCCAGAGGGCAAAGCGATTTTTAATATTAAAACGGTTGTGAACCTCTCGGGGATCACCGTTCAACCCCCATTCCGAAACCGAGCGCCTGGCCAGTGTCATAACTGCCAATTGTACGGGCATGCCGCCCGATTCTGTTTCGCCCGCCCGAGGTGCGTCAAGTGCCTAGGGGATCACGGGACAGCCCAGTGTTCTCGCACAAGGGACTCGGCAGACCCACCTAGTTGTGTCCTCTGCGGCACACAGGGACATACCGCCAACTACCGCGGTTGCCCTAAGGCACCCCGCGTATCAAGTGGGCCGGCCAGGAGGCCTATTCCCCCTCCTCGCCCGGTCACTACCCGCTCACAAGGGAACGGCCCTAAGCCTAACCTTACCCCCGCACCGCAGGCAACACCTGTTGTACCCGCGCCCGCGCCTGCGCGCAACGCTTGGTCCAAGCCCTTGAGCATGGTACAAGCAAGCGCCCCCCTCACCCCCGCCCGCCCGCAGGCCTCTGCCAGCGCGCCGGCTCCTAAGCCCAAACCGCCGCTCTCTAGGCCTCCAATGGCTGGGCTCATGGACGCCCCAGGTCAATCTGACCTGGCGGTCGACATAGCCCTTGTCATGGACTACGCGATGGTCATAGACGTGGACGAAGTACGTGCATTCGCGCACAAACTTCGTACTGCCACAAACGACCAAGACCGCTTGCGAGCCACGCTCACACACGCGGGTCTAATCAGCGCAGTGAGGCGCTACGCCCTCCCCAGCGTTTCTTAGGTATCATCCAATATGGATAGTACACCGAAACGAATTAAGCCCCACTCAGTCACCGTAGCGACTTTCAACGCTGACGGCCTCTCTAGTCAAAAGGACGAAGTTCACGAATTTTGTAAGACCCATCAGGTCGATATCCTATGCGTGCAGGAGACCTTTCTGAAACCAGGTACAGCGAACCCTAGGTTTGCAAATTACCGTTTGGTTCGTAATGATAGAGTGGCCACCCCAAAAGGTGGCACTCTCATCTATTACAAAAGAGCTCTGCACTGTATCCCAATTGTTACTCCACCACTTAGAATACTAGAAGCCTCTGTTTGCTTTCTAGCGATGTCAGGTCATCAACCTGTCATCATAGCCTCTTGTTACCTCCCCTCTGGTAAAGAACTATTACAGACAGACTTGGAAGCCCTCTTCTCTCTAGGAAGCTCCGTCCTTCTGATCGGTGACTTCAACAGTAAACATGCCATATGGAACTGTACTAGTAACAATAGTAATGGTAAAATCCTTGAAGGCTTGGTCAG
The DNA here is from genome assembly GCA_917880725.1 of Selenia dentaria. Classification (NCBI taxonomy): domain Eukaryota; kingdom Metazoa; phylum Arthropoda; class Insecta; order Lepidoptera; family Geometridae; genus Selenia; species Selenia dentaria. The sequence goes on from OU862878.1 coordinate 19,237,910, forward strand.
CCACTTAAACTTTGATATTCTCTCCCCTCTGGAGCCCACAAGATATCCCTATGTTGACAACCAACGACCAGACATACTTGACATAGCACTTCTCAAGAACGTCACCCTCCGGTTGCGCTCTATAGAAGTGTTACACGAACTGACTTCAGACCACCGCCCTGTATTGTTGAAATTAGGCCCCGACCCGACGGACATAACCCCTATCACTAGAACGGTAGTGAACTGGAAGCAACTGGGGGAATCCCTCCAAGCTATCAGTTCACCCGCTCTCGATAGAATCCCCGATGACATACAGACAGTAGAAGACGTGTCAATTGCGATCGAGGCTCTCAGTGACCACCTCCGCACCGCAGTAGGTGAATCCTCAAAGCAGGTCCAAGTGGCGGATGGTTGCCGCTTTGAACTGCCCGAGGGTGCGAGGAGGTTACTGACAGCTAAGAACGCCGCCACTAGGGCGTATGACTCGATGCCAACCCCAGAGAACAAAGCCACCATGCGCTATTTACAGCGTGCTGTAAGGAAACGCATGAGTGAGCTGCGTGATCAAAGGTGGGACGACAAACTGTCAGAGATTGAGCCAACTCACCAGGCATACTGGCAGCTGGCTCGAACTCTGAAATCTGACGGACAACAGACAATGCCTCCACTCATTAGGCCACCTCCCCTCTCCATAGCGTTCCTTGACGAAAAGAAAGCCGAGTGTTTAGCTGATAGCCTTGAGGCTCAGTGTACTCTAAATGTAGATCACGTCGACCAGAAACACCTCGATTCGGTGGAATCTGAAGTCGAACGTAAAAGCTCTATGTCCATCTCTGACCTCCCACTCCTCCCACCGGTAAAATCATCCGAGGTTGTGTCTCTGATCAAGAGCCTCAAGACCCGTAAATCCCCTGGTGCTGATGGTATCAGCAACAAGGTGATTAAACACTTCTCAGTCCCACTAGTCCATCTCTTAGTTAGCATCTTCAATGCTGCTATGAGCAATTGCTCCTTCCCAGACACTTGGAAGCATGCCATTGTCATTGGTATTCACAAACCAGGCAAACCGGCAGCCGAGCCCTCCAGCTACCGTCCCATAAGTCTCCTCAGCTCTCTGGGGAAGATTTACGAGCGGCTCATTGTGAACCGACTCTGGTCCCACGTTAGGTCCAATAACCTCCTTCCCGATGAACAATTTGGTTTTAGAGCCAAACACTCTTGCGTCCAACAAGTGCACCGCGTAACGGAGCACATCCTAGGCGGTTTCAATAAGAAACCAAAGCCCCAAGGGACCATAGCTGTCTTCCTCGACGTAGCGAAAGCGTTCGACAAAGTCTGGCACAACGGCTTGATATTCAAGCTGTACCAACTGGGTGTGCCAGACCGTCTTGTACTCATCTTACAAGACTTTCTCAGGGATCGAACGTTTAGCTATCGCACCGAGGGAACGCTCTCCTCCCCGCATCCCATTCACGCAGGTGTCCCTCAGGGCTCTGTACTCTCACCCATTCTCTTCTCGCTGTACACCAGCGACATCCCACGATCTGAACCTAATGTTCAGATCGCTCAGTTTGCGGATGATACTGCAATCTACTCTACTGGCTGGTTCAAGGTCAGGCAGAGATGCGCCATCCAACGAGCCATCACCGTAATCGGTGCATGGTTTCGTAAATGGCGGATTGCAGTAAATCCTAGCAAAAGTGCAGCAGTGTACTTCACTGAGACCCGGCGGAATCTCATGCCGTCACCCATAGTCCTATTCGGCGAACCCATCCCTTGGGCTAAATCTGCCAAATACCTGGGCGTCACCCTTGATTGCCAACTCACTTTCGCGAAACACATCCAGATTGTTCGCAATAGGGCGGCCTTCATTATGGGTCGTCTTAATCCCCTCATAGGCAAAAACAGTAAAATGTCTCTTAGAAATAAGACGACTCTTTACAAACTTTGCATCCGCCCTATCATGACTTACGCATCTGTAGCGTTCGCCCATGCTCAGAAACACGACCTCCACAAACTTCAAGTGATTCAGAATCGCTTTATGCGCAGGGCAGTGGGCGCTCCGTGGTACTTGCGGAACGCCGAACTGCACTGCGATTTCACCCTCCCCTCTATTACGCAGTATATGAAAGACTGCTCCCGCCGCCACTTCGACAAAGCTCCCCACCACTCGAATCCCCTCGTGGTCGAAGCGGCGAACTACTCCACTGACATAACCGATCCCCACTTCCTGCCCCCCCGTCGCCGTCCAAGGCATATTTTGGGTGACCCAGACGACCCCATCGCAGCCGTTACTTCGGCAGCTTTAGCGTCGTCCCAAGGGAACCCCGGTAATGGTTGTAGACCCGACCAGGGCTGTGATCCCGATCGCATTGTAGGCTCCGGCCGAGATCTTCTTCGCAGCCCCAGTCGCAGTCGAGGTAATTCACACACACACGATTGTAGTCCCAGCCACGGTGCGGGTGGGAGTATACACCGCGGCCCCGGTCGCGATGTATCCTCTGGCCCAGCAAATGGCTGCGGACGAGGTAACACTGGTTTTCAATGTAGTCCCAGCCACCATGGCTGTGGGCGAGGTATTACACATTCTTATTGTAGCCCCACCCAAAGTACAGTCATGAGTGCACAACGCGACGATCCTGGTCGCGGTGTGGACCCATGTCGCGGAAATGGGAGGAGGCGAGGTACACAAGGTTATGATTTAGTGGTAAACACAGTCAAACACCGAGCTCGCCGGCGAGCTCGAGGCAAAAGTTATGTCTTGGTTAGATTCTCTCCAAATAGTCGTATGTACCGGGGCGATTCTCTCCTACTCCCCTCTCTCCTGGCGACGGCCCAAGCCGAGGTCCGTACCCTAGTGATTAGTCCGTTCTAAAAAAAAAAAAAAAAAAAAAAACAGCAGCACTCGTCTGCGAGCGCTCGAACTGAAAGGTTGTGCGGACTGGGGTACCGATTCGCACCCTTAGCAGTGAGAAGGCAAGCAGACCAAGTCGCTCCCGTGGAGCTTTGCAGCTGCGGCTCGGGGGTTACCGAGCAGCACTCAGGGTTCCGCGGTCCGGTAGGGAAACCACTGTTGCGGCCTGGGGGGCTACCGGGCAGCACGACCCCTCGCCAGATAATAAAACTTCACGATAGACTAGGACGGACAGCCCCGTCAGAGGGAGCCCTCCCCGCGTCCCGACTGTAACCTGGGGTAAAACCCCCTTTATGTATAAAGTACCATTGTAAGTAAATAAAGCACACGGCCAAGTGGAAAGTGATCCGTATTTAATTTCACCTCCACCGCTAGGAAGCCTCCGACCATAGCTAGCCGAGCACACCCAATCTCACGCGCAGCCGGCGCGTGGGATCCGTAATGTAAGCATTGCCCTTGCAGGTTCGACCCCCGCAAGCTGCAACATTACATTTGGCGCCCAAATATCGGTAGTAATTAATTATACATAATTGATATAATTAATTACATTGAACGCATGGACTAACGGACATTACATTTAGACCTCAAAATAACATTCGTTAGGTACAAGCGTTCAAACAATACCCACAGACAAGACTTGAGATTTTAAAGTAGTTTCACGGAAATATATAAAAATAATAATAAATATAAAAACTCGCAAATAGGTCAAGGTAAACCCGGGAAAATAAATAAAATATACATAAATAGCTTCGGGATTCGCGGTCAAACCATCAAATAATAATTTTTTTTCGGTTATCCGCGTTTTAAATAAATAAAAAAAAAAAAAAAAAAAACATATATGACATTGCCGTTTGCCGTTACTGTTTCTTACCATAACCGTTAAATACACAGCGTAGCATTAGATAAATTAGTACTAATGCCATACACTTCGTGGATTTACGAAATTCGGAAACCCGCTCTGGTAGAAGAATCCCAAGCCAGGGGACTCCCAACAGAGGGGAAAACCGTGGAAGAATTACGGAAGAACCTCACCATGTCAGTACGAGAACAAAAACAACAAGAAGAAATGGAAGACGCAGAGAGCTTCTCGCCAGGACCAAGTTCGCGAAAACAAAAAATGCAAGAACATAAAACCAATCCAGGAGATGGTCAAGACGACCAATCAACTTGGGATAGATCGAAGATCATATCCAGCTGGAACATATCATTTGACACGTCAGATGACCCGTTGGAGTTTATAGAGAGGCTAGACGAATTGATCGCAGCTGACCATATAAACCCGAATAAATTACTTCCCATGCTACCGCAATTATTACGGGGAAAAGCTTTGATGTGGCATCGCAATAACTGCACGGCATGGAATACGTGGATAGAATTCTTAGAAGAATTTAAATTATATTTCTTTCCAAGAAAATACGAAGCAAACTTATTAGAAAGAGTCATTGCTAAGAAACAACATCACACGCAGAAGTTCATGGACTATTTGACAGAGTTGCAAACATTAATGCGAAGGTATGCAAAAATGTCACAAATAGAACAAATAGATAGAATTTATGAGAATATGAACCCCAAGTACAAGTACTATATAAAAAGGCAGGAATTTCAATCAATCACCGAATTGATAAATCTAGCCTGTGAATATGAGTCAATATCAGAACAAAGGTATGAAAATAAGCCAAGAAACAACCAACGATTTACAAATCCAGAGGCGCAGCCAGGCGCAAATGATAGCAAAAGCAGCACAAGAAACTATGAACCCCAGGTAGAGGGTCATTATACAACAAATCTAAACGATGAAAAGTTTATGAAAAACTACAACCCACAGACAAGCTGTTGGGGTTGTGGTAGACATGGACATACCCGTCAGCAATGCAGTGGGAATAAAATTGTATTCTGCTGTGTCTGCGGGAAAATAGGCAAGAGAAGTAAAGACTGCTGCAAGTCAAATCACGGCACAAGTTGTCAGACAAGTTTCACGGCAATAGGGGAAAATTTTCACGACAATAGAATTTACCTGAACGTACAAGTAAAAGGTAACAAATACAAGGCAGTAGTAGATACCGGATCGACTAGCTCATTTATAAATAAGGAAATCTTGCAGGCAGGCGCAAACGAAACCGTGAAGGACATCAGCAAGCGCATAACTATAGCCGATGGTAGGAAAGTGGAGATCGATAAATCCATAGAATTGGAATTGGACATTAACGGCACCACATTTAATCATCGACTATACGTGATTCCCAGAACATCCGACTTCATAATAGGTATGGACCTACTAAAGAGGATGGGAATGAAACTGCAATGGACAGGCAGTAAAGGAAAAAACCCAGGAGCAAGTCAAAAGCAAGAACAACCCAAACCAGAGAAAATAGACATGACGGAAACAAACCCAGTTCGAACACACCAGGAAAACAATAAGTTAAAACATAAGAAACCAGTAAAACAAAAATGTTACGCAAGAAATCCAAAATTGCAAGTAAAAATAAACGAACTAGTAAATAACGTCAGGTTGGAAAAAGTTATTGCAAATAAGAGCGGTACACAAACCAAAGCAACGGTTGAATTACAAAGGAACCCGATTGCATACATGATAACCTCGGAAAGGGAGGATTGGTACTGCAGAAAATTAAAAGAAGTCAGTGAAAACCCGGGACGACACCCGGACTATTGTATTAAAGAGAATAAATTATTCAAAAGAATTACAAGTCCAGCGTATGGAACCAAGCTAGGACCGAATTCCAATTGGAGGCTATGTGTACAAGACAAGGATAAAAACCAAATAATATCACGAAACCACGATTCACCAAACTCAGGGCACGTGGGTACTGCAAAAACTTTAAACCGAATAGCACAAAGCTATTACTGGCCCGGAATGTTTAGAGACACCGCAAGATACATAAAAAAATGCATAACTTGTCAAAAACATAAACTCACGCAGGAAAGAATAGCAGGCCTTAAGATAAACCAAAGCAAGTGTATTTATTTCAAGCCAGAAGTAGATTACTTGGGACACAGAGTCCCAAGAGAAGTAGTAAAGATGAACGCAAGTAAATCGTATTCCCAGAAGGAACTGGGGAAAAGCATTCCAGGAAATAAGAGACAACCGAAGACCTAGGACAAAAGACGAAAAAAGAAGTGAAGCTTAGCATAACAAGCTTTCATTTCCATTTTTTTGGTTTATCAGTAATTTAAGTTAGTTTAGTGAGAGCCAAGTGAAGGCCATTTTTTTAGTTAAAGCCGAGAGAAGGCTGCATGTCATTTTAAGTTTTTTTTTAAAGTTAGTTTAGTTAAGCCAAGGAAAGGTTGCGTTAATTGCACAGTTGGTCAAAACCAGAAAAAGGTTTGACAGTTCTAGTAAGGCGGGGAAACCAGAGAATTCAAGCTATTTAAATTTAGATTAAAACCGGGGAGTGGCAACAGTTTAGTATTTCATCACGGCCACAGATTAACCGGGGAAATAATATAGAAAGAATAAACCAAGTTGAAAACCTATTATTAGGCACCGTTTCGGTTCACCGCAGGGAGTGAACCCAAAACCACCACACCTACAACAAACATTTTTTAAGTCATGGTGTCCAGAGTTTTACAGCTGTGATTTTTACAGGTAAAAATCTTCCGAAGAGGAGGGAGAGTGTAACGAGCCGACACGCAGTGCATTCCACGCATTCCGATGGGCCGGCGCACAGCGACGCGATGACGTATGGCCGCACGCACACAGGCACACCGCGCCCACCCACGACGCACGTCGACTCGCCACGGAGCTATATAAGCCACGCGCGACAGTAAACAGCAGCACGAGCATTCCGGTCAGCGCGCTCGAGTGGGACGGACGTGCGCTCAAGTGCTCCCCGAGAATATTCCGATCGGCCTAAAAGTGCTTGCGCTTTTAGTGCCGGTTACCTGTATCGTTTCGATTGAAGAGGATTCAGTGTTGGACTTCGCTAATAGTGGATTTTCTGTGTGCAGATTCGACGTCAAGCCACCGCTTCGTGTACCGTTCGGCGCACGGAGGCGTTCGGCTCGGCTCGGCTCGCGTCGCGGAAGAAGCGCGCTCTTGTAAGAGCGCTTCGACACATCAATCACCTATTGTTCATTGTCTAATCAAAACCGCTCTTCTCAGAGCGAACTCTAGTTTCGATTTTTAATTTTTCAATTTTCAATTTTCAAAGTCGAGTCAAACAAATCCACGCTTCACGTGGTCTTCTGGACGATCCTTGCGGTGTTAACGCCACCCAGTTGGGCGCGGACCCGGTGCGTCAAGCCTTTCCCTCCTGAGCGTGGGAGGGAACGGCTAAAACCGGACGGGCCTGCCTTCACCGGCCTTGGGGTCTCCCCTCGCCGACGGCAGGTATCTCCTTCCCACCCTACCCTATCCTACTCTCCTATTCTCTGGGCAAGTGTTTGGTTGGAAGCCGGGTTTTACTCGGTCTTCTCTCCTCGCCCCCGGAGCAGCTAGGGCCTCGCGTTTAGGCACACATCCCTCTGCACAATAAGACTGGCAGAGGGCACACAGTAGGGACACCTAGGCACTCACTCTCCCGCCTGTACCCGGCGGGAGTGGCATTCACCCCTCACTCGCATCTCGAGTATTCCCCTCGAGATGTCTTTACTCTCTCCCTCCCCCGCTATGAGCCTCCCGCAAGGCGCTTCGCCTCAGGCGTTCGTCTCGTGGGTCTCGAACTGTTACCCGGAAATGCTTTCCGAATATCTCCAGTCCAATCGGGACATTGTTGGGAGGCCCCGCTTCACGGACTCTCAAATTCCCTCCTCCGGCTCCCTCCCTCCGAGGGCGCCCTTCGGTTCTTCGGCGTTCAAGCCGTTAGATAGCCCTCTCTCCCCCGACCCTGCGCCCTATGCGCCCCGCGCTCCCCGCGCACCTCTACCACCCCGCGATCGTTCTCCAGTCCTTCGGACTGAGTACGAACGCGCCTACGACTCGGCATCCAACTCTGAGAATGAGATGGATGTAGAGTTCTCCCGCTCCCGCGCTAACTCTGTTGGCAACATCTCCAACGACGGGTTCACTACCGTCGGAAAGAGAAAGCGCGTCCCCAAAGCCGCCTCAGAGGCTCCCTCCCCGCCACCCAAAGCGACCTGCACCGCCCCGGGAGCGAAGCCATCAGGCTCTCTCGCTCCCACCTCCCGCGACCCTCTCGCTCACTCCGATGCTCCCGCAAGCATCGCCGCGTCTCAACGCGACGTCTCCTCTCAAGGAGCGTCAGTTAGACGCGAGAAACCGCCGCCGCCTCTGTTCCTTCAGGACAAGGCGAAGTGGGACATGGTCTCACGACTTTTGACGGATCGTAAGATCCAATATACCAGCGCCCGCTCAACCCAACTGGGTATTAAAGTCCAGGTGCCTACCCCAAGCGACCATAGGGCGCTTACTCGACTTCTCAAAAACGAGAGCATAAGTTTTCACACTTATGCTCTCGAGGAAGAGAAGGTATTACGAGTAGTCATACGCGGCGTACCTAAAGAGGTACAGACCGATAGTGTCCTCGCCGACTTGAAGGCGCAAGGCTACCCCGTCCGCGAATGCCACCGCATGTACAGTGGCAAGGACCGCAAACCCTATGACCTACTTTTGGTCATCCTCAGTCGCACGCCAGAGGGCAAAGCGATTTTTAATATTAAAACGGTTGTGAACCTCTCGGGGATCACCGTTCAACCCCCATTCCGAAACCGAGCGCCTGGCCAGTGTCATAACTGCCAATTGTACGGGCATGCCGCCCGATTCTGTTTCGCCCGCCCGAGGTGCGTCAAGTGCCTAGGGGATCACGGGACAGCCCAGTGTTCTCGCACAAGGGACTCGGCAGACCCACCTAGTTGTGTCCTCTGCGGCACACAGGGACATACCGCCAACTACCGCGGTTGCCCTAAGGCACCCCGCGCACCCAGTGGGCCGGCTAGGAGGCCTATTCCCCCTCCTCGCCCGGTCACTACCCGCTCACAAGGGAACGGCCCTAAGCCTAACCTTACACCCGCACCGCAGGCAACACCTGTTGTTCCCGCGCCCGCGCCCGCACGCAACGCTTGGTACAAGCCCTTAAGCATGGTACAAGCAAGCGCCCCCCTCACCCCCGCCCGCCCGCAGGCCTCTGTCAGCGCGCCGGCTCCTAAGCCCAAACCGCCGCTCTCTAGGCCTCCAATGGCTGGGCTCATGGACGCCCCAGGTCAATCTGACCTGGCGGTCGACATAGCCCTTGTCATGGACTACGCGATGGTCATAGACGTGGACGAAGTACGTGCATTCGCGCACAAACTTCGTACTGCCACAAACGACCAAGACCGCTTGCGAGCCACGCTCACACACGCGGGTCTAATCAGCGCAGTGAGGCGCTACGCCCTCCCCAGCGTTTCTTAGGTATCATCCAATATGGATAGTACACCGAAACGAATTAAGCCCCACTCAGTCACCGTAGCGACTTTCAACGCTGACGGCCTCTCTAGTCAAAAGGACGAAGTTCACGAATTTTGTAAGACCCATCAGGTCGATATCCTATGCGTGCAGGAGACCTTTCTGAAACCAGGTACAGCGAACCCTAGGTTTGCAAATTACCGTTTGGTTCGTAATGATAGAGTGGCCACCCCAAAAGGTGGCACTCTCATCTATTACAAAAGAGCTCTGCACTGTATCCCAATTGTTACTCCACCACTTAGAATACTAGAAGCCTCTGTTTGCTTTCTAGCGATGTCAGGTCATCAACCTGTCATCATAGCCTCATGTTACCTCCCCTCTGGTAAAGAACTATTACAGACAGACTTGGAAGCCCTCTTCTCTCTAGGAAGCTCCGTCCTTCTGATCGGTGACTTCAACAGTAAACATGTCATATGGAACTGTACTAGTAACAATAGTAATGGTAAAATCCTTGAAGGCTTGGTCAGCCACTTAAACTTTGATATTCTCTCCCCTCTGGAGCCCACAAGATATCCCTATGTTGACAACCAACGACCAGACATACTTGACATAGCACTTCTCAAGAACGTCACCCTCCGGTTGCGCTCTATAGAAGTGTTACACGAACTGACTTCAGACCACCGCCCTGTATTGTTGAAATTAGGCCCCGACCCGACGGACATAACCCCTATCACTAGAACGGTAGTGAACTGGAAGCAACTGGGGGAATCCCTCCAAGCTATCAGTTCACCCGCTCTCGATAGAATCCCCGATGACATACAGACAGTAGAAGACGTGTCAATTGCGATCGAGGCTCTCAGTGACCACCTCCGCACCGCAGTAGGTGAATCCTCAAAGCAGGTCCAAGTGGCGGATGGTCGCCGCTTTGAACTGCCCGAGGGTGCGAGGAGGTTACTGACAGCTAAGAACGCCGCCACTAGGGCGTATGACTCGATGCCAACCCCAGAGAACAAAGCCACCATGTGCTATTTACAGCGTGCTGTAAGGAAACGCATGAGTGAGCTGCGTGATCAAAGGTGGGACGACAAACTGTCAGAGATTGAGCCAACTCACCAGGCATACTGGCAGTTGGCTCGAACTCTGAAATCTGACGGACAACAGACAATGCCTCCACTCATTAGGCCACCTCCCCTCTCCATAGCGTTCCTTGACGAAGACAAAGCCGAGTGTTTAGCTGATAGCCTTGAGGCTCAGTGTACTCTAAATGTAGATCACGTCGACCAGAAACACCTCGATACGGTGGAATCTGAAGTCGAACGTAAAAGCTCTATGTCCATCTCTGACCTCCCACTCCTCCCACCGGTAAAATCATCCGAGGTTGTGTCTCTGATCAAGAGCCTCAAGATCCGTAAATCCCCTGGTGCTGATGGTATCAGCAACAAGGTGATTAAACACTTCTCAATCCCACTAGTCCATCTCTTAGTTAGCATCTTCAATGCGGCTATGAGCAACTGCTCCTTCCCAGACACTTGGAAGCATGCCATTGTCATTGGTATTCACAAACCAGGCAAACCGGCAGCCGAGCCCTCCAGCTACCGTCCCATAAGTCTCCTCAGCTCTCTGGGGAAGATTTACGAGCGGCTCATTGTAAACCGACTCTGTTCCCACGTTAGGTCCAATAACCTCCTTCCCGATGAGCAATTTGGTTTTAGAGCCAAACACTCTTGCGTCCAACAAGTGCACCGCGTAACGGAGCACATCCTAGGCGGTTTCAATAAGAAACCAAAGCCCCAAGGGACCATAGCTGTCTTCCTCGACGTAGCGAAAGCGTTCGACAAAGTCTGGCACAACGGCTTGATATTCAAGCTGTACCAACTGGGTGTGCCAGACCGTCTTGTACTCATCTTACAAGACTTTCTCAGGGATCGAACGTTTAGCTATCGCACCGAGGGAACGCTCTCCTCCCCGCATCCCATTCACGCAGGTGTCCCTCAGGGCTCTGTACTCTCACCCATTCTCTTCTCGCTGTACACCAGCGACATCCCACGATCTGAACCTAATGTTCAGATCGCTCAGTTTGCGGATGATACTGCAATCTACTCTACTGGCTGGTTCAAGGTCAGGCAGAGATGCGCCATCCAACGAGCCATCACCGTAATCGGTGCATGGTTTCGTAAATGGCGGATTGCAGTAAATCCTAGCAAAAGTGCAGCAGTGTACTTCACTGAGACCCGGCGGAATCTCATGCCGTCACCCATAGTCCTATTCGGCGAACCCATCCCTTGGGCTAAATCTGCCAAATACCTGGGCGTCACCCTTGATCGCCAACTCACTTTCGCGAAACACATCCAGATTGTTCGCAATAGGGCGGCCTTCATTATGGGTCGTCTTAATCCCCTCATAGGCAAAAACAGTAAAATGTCTCTTAGAAATAAGACGACTCTTTACAAACTTTGCATCCGCCCAATCTTGACTTACGCATCTGTAGCGTTCGCCCATGCTCAGAAACACGACCTCCACAAACTTCAAGTGATTCAGAATCGCTTTATGCGCAGGGCAGTGGGCGCTCCGTGGTACTTGCGGAACGCCGAACTGCACTGCGATTTCACCCTCCCCTCTATTACGCAGTATATAAAAGACTGCTCCCGCCGCCACTTCGACAAAGCTCCCCACCACTCGAATCCCCTCGTGGTCGAAGCGGCGAACTACTCCACTGACATAACCGATCCCCACTTTCTTCCCCCCCGTCGCCGTCCAAGGCATATTTTGGGTGACCCGGACGACCCCATCGCAGCCGTTACTTCGGCAGCTTTAGCGTCGTCCCAAGGGAACCCCGGTAATGGTTGTAGACCCGACCAGGGCTGTGATCCCGATCGCATTGTAGGCTCCGGCCGAGATCTTCTTCGCAGCCCCAGTCGCAGTCGAGGTAATTCACACACACACGATTGTAGTCCCAGCCACGGTGCGGGTGGGAGTATACACCGCGGCCCCGGTCGCGATGTATCCTCTGGCCCAGCAAATGGCTGCGGACGAGGTAACACTGGTTTTCAATGTAGTCCCAGCCACCATGGCTGTGGGCGAGGTATTACACATTCTTATTGTAGCCCCACCCAAAGTACAGTCATGAGTGCACAACGCGACGATCCTGGTCGCGGTGTGGACCCATGTCGCGGAAATGGGAGGAGGCGAGGTACACAAGGTTATGATTTAGTGGTAAACACAGTCAAACACCGAGCTCGCCGGCGAGCTCGAGGCAAAAGTTATGTCTTGGTTAGATTCTCTCCAAATAGTCGTAGAGTTAAAATTCATAGGGCCCACTTTCAACGGTACACTTATGTACCGGGGCGATTCTCTCCTACTCCCCTCTCTCCTGGCGACGGCCCAAGCCGAGGTCCGTACCCTAGTGGTGCCCTTGAGCAAGTCGCCTACTCCTCTCCTTGCGGCGAAGCGTCTTCAACGCTCGCCTTAGGCGGTGCGCCCTCTGCGCCCGCATCTGGCTGAGTGCCATCTGCGCTCGCCAACCGTCCGGTGACGCTGTAAATGCCGGTAGAGGCAAACAGCATTAGTCCGTTCTAAAAAAAAAAAAAATAAATAAAAAATAAAAAATTAACAGCAGCACTCGTCTGCGAGCGCTCGAACTGAAAGGTTGTGCGGACTGGGGTACCGATTCGCACCCTTACCAGTGAGAAGGCAAGCAGACCAAGTCGCTCCCGTGGAGCTTTGCAGCTGCGGCTCGGGGGTTACCGAGCAGCACTCAGGGTTCCGCGGTCCGGTAGGGAAACCACTGTTGCGGCCTGGGGGGCTACCGGGCAGCACGGTGGTATTCTAAATAGGGATCCGCGTATCAGCGGGGACGTTGGCGCGGCTCGGGGGTTACCGAGCAGCACGACCCCTCGCCAGATAATAAAACTTCACGATAGACTAGGACGGACAGCCCCGTCAGAGGGAGCCCTCCCCGCGTCCCGACTGTAACCTGTGGTAAAACCCCCTTTATGTATAAAGTACCATTGTAAGTAAATAAAGCACACGGCCAAGTGGAAAGTGATCCGTATTTAATTTCACCTCCACCGCTAGGAAGCCTCCGACCATAGCTAACAGTCTCACGCGCAGCCGGCGCGTGGGATCCGTAATGTAAGCATTGCCCTTGCAGGTTCGACCCCCGCAAGCTGCAACATTACAAGTTACAATTAAAAATGTGAAACCACTGGTTCCCGAACTAGTGGGTACTGTGTTTCAGTCTTCTCCCAATATTTAGTGCAGCTTACATGTCTACAATATATATACTCGTATTAAATACACGGTGGACAGACGACCTGATGAAGGTCGCAGGACGACGTTGGATGCAGGCCGCTTCCAACCGGTCCTTTTGGAAAATCATGGGGGAGGCCTATGTTCAGCAGTGGACGTCCTACGGCTGAGATGATGATGATGATGATGATTAAATACTTTAAAGAAAGTTACAAAAAAATATGCCTTAACCAAACTTAAATTGTCTACCATACGGACTTAAATAAAAGTGCAAGAGTGTACTTGTTTGTGTGTGTGTAGGTGTGTGTGTGTGGGAGGGTGAGTGTGTGGGTGTGTGTGTGTGTAGGTGTGTGTGTGTGTAGGTGTGTTTGTGTGTGTGTAGGTGTGTTTGTGTGTGAATATGTGTGTGGGGTATTGTATGTGGAGGTGTGTGCTATTTGTATGTTGCAGGGGTCTGTCTGTTTGTTGATGTGTGTGTCGAAGGTTAATAACTACATTGTTTTATTTCATTCATCATACACACTAGGTGTCTACCATGCACTCGACATCCTCATATTCAAGGTTCTTGAGCCAGGTGAGTATTATTTTTTTAAATTCGTTGTTGGTTTTTTGTTTAGTTTTAAATTAACTGTTTATTTTATTATACAAATAAGGTGCTGCACCATCAAAATGTTTCCGGACAATTTTACATCGAGCCCAAGGTACTGGACAACGTTCGATTCTTTTGTTGGTAACAGGTAATTGTGGCACAATATGTTTATGATACCGTTTAAGTACATTATGTATGAACAGCTTCCTTACAGATAGTACTTGGGCTTTATTGTAAACTTCTGTGGTAGGATTTCTAAAAGGTAAGTACATGAGGACTTTCAGCACCGCTCTTTGAGCTCTTTCTACAGCAATTAGATGTGACTTTGCAGCGTTGCCCCAAATGCAAATGCAGTAGTTTATAATACATTCACATAATGCCTTGTAAGTTTGTATTAGAAGCCGATGATCAGCTACTGCCCTAAGATTTTTGAAAATATATATCATCTTTCTAACTCTAGCAGCCAAAGACGAAGTGTGACAACTCCAGTTAAGGTTACTGTCAACAATCACACCTAAGTATTTAGTGCTTTAAACTCGAGTTAACTTTTCACAATTACAGGCAGCGTCTGTCGGTTCATCCAGGCGATTGCAGGGATATGTATGAATGTTCAGATCATAATGTTCAGGAGGCCTAGTAGCAGCGGTCTTGCTGAAGCAAAGGTATTTTGTCTTGCTTGTATTAAGCGACAGAAGACTATTTTCTAGCCAGGAGGTGACTTTAGAAAGTCCTTTTTCGGCCAGAGCAGAAACCGATTGCCAACTTTTATTATGAAAGAGAAGAACTGTGTCATCAGCAAACATAAGAAGTTCCATTCCAGGGAGGGTGATTTGACAAAGTTCATTGATGTAAATCAGAAATAACGATGGCCCCAGTGTACTCCCTTGTGGAACTCCAAATTTACCGATTTCAACGTCACTTACAAATTCATTTACCCTAACATTCTGCTTCCTATCAGTAAAGGAAGTCTTAAACCATTCTAAAGCCACTCCTCTAATTCCAGATCGTGCAAGCCTATCTAGAAGTATCGGAACTGATACAGTGTCAAACGCCTTTTGTAGGTCGAGAAACACTCCTATACAGCATTCTCCATTATCCAAGTAGTTCGTAATACAGGTAGTAAGTTTAAGGACTGCATCTTCAGTGGATCTATTTTCTCTAAAGCCATATTGTTTGTAGCTCAGTAACTGGTTCTTTTCTATAATTTCATTAGACGTTTATTCACTAGCTTTTCAAATATTTTAGATAGTGTAGTGAGTAAGGATATTGGACGATAGTTAGAGGGATTAGTTTTGTTCCCTGTTTTGTATATGGGGCACACAATTGCTTTTTTGCAGATATCGGGATATATAACAGTTTCGAAACTCAGATTGCAGAGGTATGTGATAGGATCTATTACAAAATCACTAATATGCTTCAGGGTTAAACTGCTAATGTTGTCCCAACCCGGTGCGCTGTGTTTTCAAACCAGTACTCAACATTGAGTGAAGGTATGCAAATAAATTATATTCTCTAATCTATTATTATTGATGGTTCAGACGAACTACCTTATTATAAAACGTTGACTTGATATAGTTCCAGGTTCAAACCACGCTTTAAAGGAATTTTATGTGTAAAATGTGCTTATAGCATGGTTTAATCTCGGGACTATCTTTAGTCCACGTACTATAATAAAGCGGAAAGAGTTTTATTTTAAACTATCAGGAAGTACCTATTGTATAATTATGTCACATAAGTTTTAAAATTGTTATAATATTCAATCAAAATGAAGGCAAACTGGCCTTAGTAAAATAGCAATTATTCTTATCGGCAGGACTATTGGCTCAAAATATGTATTATGCATTATGCTAACATACTTAAACATATTTACATTTATATTTGAGCCAACGGATAAGTAATAAAAATAAATACGTGTACAATTGTACACTTAAGAAGCTTTATTTCCTTCTACTCCGGTTAAATATTCTTGCTTATTAGGTATCTGCAAGCTGCATAGACTAAAGTAAATTTTGTGACGACCATAGCTATAAAGTAATAGATAAAATTTACGACATTAATACACACCGATGGAGCTGTCTACTAAATAGATTGAGAAGTCACTGAGTAAAATCGTAGGATTTTTGCAAAAACAAATTTAACAACTGGCTATTGACTTATCGAATCCAATTAATTATGGTAAAAGTGTAATTTAGCTTTACAATACTAAAATGTGTTCATTCATATTTATACTGTCAAATAAAATATAGTTTGCTAACCTTGTGATACAAAATTTCTAACGTAAAAAATTATATTTCTTGCGAATTTGTACATAATACGAGTAGTATCAGACCGCCAACGTCGTTATGATTGACGTAATTAAGTCGCATTGGCGTAATTAATCATTTCATATGATTTTTAATCAAAATATTTATATTATTTGCGATAAAAGTCGTCATCATCATCATTATCCTACGTCTGTTTAATGTACCGCTGCTCCACGCATAGTGAGTAGATTTAACTCTCAGGTTCAGTTAGTGTTTAGACATATCTGACTAGCTGCTGTTTAGCGCAGTTGGTAAAAACCCTGCCTTCGGAGTCGCTGGTCCCGGATTCGATACTCGGACAAGCCAAATACTTGTGTGCATGAGCAGGTCTGTTTGACTAGTGCCTGGTTGTGCCATATCATCATAATCAGCCTATTTTGTTCCCACTGCTGGGACTCGAGCTTCCTCTCAGAGAAAGGAGTTGGGCCATAATCCACCATGCAGGCCCAGTGCGGTTTGGTGGATAGGTTAGTGGCCAACCCATGTGGAAGTTTTCAGGCCGTCCGAAGGCCTTCGACATAGCCTAACGACTGTTGTCTTAAGATAAACAACCGGGACCGGCGGCTTAACGTGCTCTCCGAAGCACGGAAGCGCTCGCTGTTAAATAATGCCACTAGCGGTCACCCATCCAAGTCCTGACCGCAGTAAATGTTGCTTAACTTGTTGATCGGCTAAGATCACCAAGTCAAGCTCCACTACGAGCGCTTCAGCCTGGTTGTGTATATATATGTATTTCAGTCTTCAGGTTACCATAGTACAGGATCTGCCTGAACCTGAAAACCCTTTGTAGATGTTCACCCGTAGGTATAAAAAAGAAAAATAATGCGCCGATATGTATAGGTAGAACATGAGTTCATTACGATTAGAAATGCTCAATTACTACTTTTATATCCATTAGTAAAACTCTATAACGTGTTTGTAGGTCTACAACGAAAAAGTGCATATCGTATAGAAAATTTAGTCAGTCACGATTATTTCCGTTATACATAAAGTTACCTTAATGGTTAAGAAACTTAATGCACTTCATAAATAGTGACTTTAAAGAGTTATGCTAAGTAACGCGCTTTGCCTTCAAGCTTATTTTATATGAATTTATTTGGCTATAAAATAATGCACTTCTGCATTACTGAAAATTTTTGCATGTTACGAACATGTAATGTTCAGGCATGCCATAAATTATAACCGTGAGTACTACATTTTGTTATTGTTATAAATAAATCTTGCAATTTGGTCTTACAATGTATTTTTTCTTTTTTATATAAAGTCCCATATCTGTGCTATCGCACCCAGGAGAAATAATATCTGTGTACAATGACGGTTTTCTATTAGTCCATCCAAAAAATGTAAGAAAACTTAAACTTGAGTAATATATAATACAACCCGTTATAATTCCCTTAAAGAAGAAATCAGTAAGAGGATATAAAAAAATAAAATACAGACCGAGGGTTCCGTACATTATGAAAGCATCTAACGTTATTTATCTAACTAAAATACAAACCAAGGTTACAAGACAGACTTAACTTTGCCGTTCGATCCCTAGCAACGATTGTTGAACCAACCGCTAATATTAAGTTAGTTATAGTAAATTAGCTGTTTTATTATTAATCTACATATTTACGGGTTTTTTTTTCTTTATATGTGCTGTAGACATTGCTTCTTAACCTCAGACCAAATAAAAAAGTCAAGACAGAATGTTGTGAACAGAAAAGTGAAGCCGGTAAAACTACGCCTCGCCGTGTACATACACACTTACACACTCACACGCACAACGAAACTACGCCTTGACTCGCCAGTCGAACTATCGCTGCGCGTGGAAGCAACACGTAAAGTAAATCATCAAATTTACCAGTCAAAATGCCGAATTGTGTCGTGAAACGGTGTTAAAACAAACATCAAAATATAAAAAGAAGGATGGAATCACATTTCACACGTAAGTAACTTGGAAAGCAATATTTTAAATAAATAAAAATAAAAATAAAGGTTATTGCTTGGAACATAGAAAGTGTTGCCATGGTAAAGCCTGTAAGGCTTACCCTATTATTGGGTAATCTTAATATTTAGTATATATGTTACGTTAATACGGGTACGTTTTTATAATAGTTTATCAACGTGTTTTAACCGACTTCAAAAAAGAAGTAGGTTCTCAATTAGACTTTTCTTTAAATATAATATTGTATGACACTCGACGCAATATCTTTATACAAAACCGGTTCCGTCGTTTGAAAGCAAATTAAAAAAAATAGGCTATTCTTTTTTTTTATTTTTAGTTTATTTTCAACCGACATCTAAAAGGAGTAGGTTCGCAATTAGGTTCTATTGTTTTAAATACTTGTTACCTCATAAGTCCGTTATTTATAAACCGATTTGAACAATTATTTTTTTGTTGGAAACCTGATACCTTTAATATGGACTAGAATTAATTTCACACTGGATTTTCAATTTCGTACATATTGAAGGTGGTTATGTATTTTTGTAAAAATAAACCATATTTCTATTGAAGTCTTTTGTTTTTAGGGTGTATCTATATTGAATGTTGTTGTGTGTAGTTAGTATGCGGAAAGTTATACGAGATGGTCGACCAGTCTTTGTCATCACGCGATTTTATAAACCAGTCGTAGAAGAAAAATGCAAAGCAGGATTCATAGGTACATTAATAAATATTGATAGTTTAAAAGCGCTTTATACGAAGTACATAGAATATGAAAAAAGGCTGTTTTTTTTATCTACTTATAAATTAAGCCAGGATCATTTGGAGATTCTATTTACGTCTATTAGGATGCATGGAGGGTTCAACGATAACCCTAACGTAAGACAGCTAACAAGCAAGCTACAAAAAATACTATGTCATTTAGAATTAAAATGTCTTGCAAAAAGTAATTGTGTTCCTTTAGAACACATATCAATACTTAATTGCACTTCAACAACTAAAATTATAAATAGCACTTCATCGTCGTATAGAAACGAAGAAGAAGAAGAAACCATTGAAAATTCTTCGTTGCAACTTCTTAATGAAATTGTTAATGAATCATTTGATTGGGCCAGTTGTTTACATGACAATTCATATTATGGTGACTACAGAAAAATGATAAATGGTTACATATCTGGAAGTACAGTGCACTATCTTGTTAAAACCATAAAATGCTCTAAATGTTAAGATGCCTTGCAGACTGATGAGAAACTTTATTTTCCCAAGCTCATTAGTTTAAAAAACAAAGGCGGTTTTCGCTTCCCGTCTAAGGATCTTTTTGACATTTGTGTCACTTGTGAAGCAGTTGTTCGAAAATTATTGAATGAAAATATTGCAATAACCGCAGAAAATCAACACCAAACTATAGTCTTGAACATATTAAAGAAATTCATTGGAAACAATCAGATTTTTATCAATTTAGAGTCAAAACATGAATATGTTGGGCAGGAACATAAACTTAATTTAATACGGTGTGTAATTGAGAAATACTTAAACATTAGATTCCACCATAATGCTAAATTAGAAAGTATTTCTAAATCAGTGCAAAGTAAACGACAAGCGTACAAAAAAATAATTCAGCATAAAGGTTTTTAAATAAAACTAGCAGATACACCGAGTAATTTTATTTCTGAAACTCTTTGTCTTTTCTCTTTCACTACCCAATGCCACTACTTTTTACCGACACCTAATGTAGGAGCCCTATTATTATATTAAAACTAATAACGTTAAAACTTTATTAAATTTATAACGTTAATAATTTGATAACGTTATTTTTATGGGGTAATTTAAATTATCATGGCAGCACCGATTCACGCACTACATGCATAGAAAACCGGCCTCACTGCTCTGTTCACAACATTCTGTCTAGACTTTTTTATTTGGTCTGAGTTCTTAACAAATTTCATGATTCTAGGCCAAAGGGAAGTAACCTGTAGATTTTGATTCCCTTGTAATATCGCAAGGTATGCGACATAAACATTTTGATCGATAACTTACAAGTTAGATTTTTCACAGATTAATGAAACTGTAGACCCAAATATTTGATATGAATTTCAACTTAATACCTTTGCGCATTCCTGGGAATAAATTATTGACGGACAGACAAATGGACATACGGACAATAAAGTGATCCTATACAGGTTATTTTTCCTTTTCAGGTACGGAAATGTACGAAGAGTATACTACGATGCTTTTAAAAACTCCTAATCTTTTTTTACAACAGATCAAAATCATTTTTCTATACCAATAAAATATTTATTAACGGTATATCCACGGCTGTAGAAAATATCTGAATCATATATCAGAGGGAAACACAAACAGCGTACATACAAAATACGAGTTTATTGCCTCTTTCTCCCCTCATCCCAGCTTTTGACTCTAAAGATCTCAAAAAAGGACAAATTATTAAATCGAGTTTTAATACAGGGAATTGTAAATGCCTGGCAAGAAACTATTCGTATGCCTATATGGCGTTTGTTTGTATGCTGTACCCCGTACCATTAAACATTCTGCTAAATCTGACCGATAAATAAAGTAGCATATTCGTTCTTATTAATGTTTGACAACTAATTACATATTTTAGAATTCAAATGTCTTTAAAGTCTGTAACGTAACAGGTATTTACACTAAAAAGAAGGCCTAGCTAGTTTACTAGTAAATAAAAAGGAACATTAGAAATAAATAAAGTTAAAATAATAAAGAATACATGACCTGGCCGAATCACATTTCACTATAAGTCCATACACACACGTTCCACCAAAGGTTCCAATTAGCTTCTGGCTTTGTTGGAGGCTTCAGTTCTGTGTTCAGAGAACACGGGGTACTTTTAATAGCTTGTTTTGTATATTAGGGTGAGAGTACTACGTCAAACCGATGCCCTCGATTTGTTATTAATTAACACAAATGACAATATCATATCCAAGTCCTGACTTCAGGAATGTAATTGACGATATTTTGAGTGATTCCTCGGGTATAAATCACTATTTCATCAATTTCCAACACCTCACATTCAACTAAGGTTTCTAGGGAATATAAATACTTCGTGTGTCGACACACCAAATTGGACTCTTCCTATAATATTTTGTAAATCGGAAGAAATCGGTGATCGCAATCTTCTCCCCTAAAAATCAAATCCAATATTTTTGACGTCCCCCGTGTCATTCTTCATTTTATTTTTAATATTTCAAATTTCATATTGCTGGTCAGCATCGAAACAGTTTTTAAATATAATATACAAATAAAGATTTAATGAAATGAGGTATGATGTGATTTGAAATTATATTACAAGTCTTCTAAATAAAAGCGACAGCACAAATTTTGTCTGTATTGGGTACGATTTAACATAGTCCGTGCTACATACCAGTTCGAACCGATGTGGCATCGTCCGACACGGAAACCTAGTAAATGGCTATTGGCGGCCATTAGTAACGTGACCAGCAGCGGTTACGGATAAAAATGGCGGGTTAAGAGACCGAAACGTTTGGCTGCGGTGCGGTACAGCCGATTTGAGTGATACTAAAACCAAAGGAAGACTGACACATCGATGTGTCCGGGTCAGCCACTGAACTCGCTTTTTTGATGTTGATTATACCTTTGTAAAGGTTTGCGTATATATTAAGCCCACTTTTATATTGTAAAGCCACTTAAGTTATATCTGTTAAAAATGTACGCTTAATTTTTATTAAGCGTTTCAAGCTAACGTTTCACCCCTAAATCCTTTAAGCGATTGTAAAGAATGCGGTCTAAGATGGTAGCTCACTATACATAGAATAGAAAGAGGTATATATGTCATAATAGTACCTAGTCGGAGTTTTTAGTTTTAACTAATATCGGGACCAACGGACGACTAATGTCTTTCAAAGCAAGGAAGCGTTCGAAAGATTCTACAGAAAAGAATTACAGTGACTGCAGGAAACTTTGTTTAAGTACTAGTTTAACAGCTTAGAACGACTTGACTCCATTATACGATTTCTATTTTTATAGATTTAGTATTCTTAGGCTGCGTTATTCGTAGTATAACTCAACAAAAGATACTTAAAGCTTTTTATTAGCCAGAAAAAATGCTTTTCTCGTGTTGTATATTTTTATGACTGATACTTTATTCCATCGGCTAAGTTTCTAAGTTTCAGTTTGACCAGCAGCGGTTACGGATAAAAATGGCGGGTTAAGAGACCGAAACGTTTGGCTGCGGTGCGGTACAGCCGATTTGAGTGATACTAAAACCAAAGGAAGACTGACACATCGATGTGTCCGGGTCAGCCACTGAACTCGCTTTTTTGATGTTGATTATACCTTTGTAAAGGTTTGCGTATATATTAAGCCCACTTTTATATTGTAAAGCCACTTAAGTTATATCTGTTAAAAATGTACGCTTAATTTTTATTAAGCGTTTCAAGCTAACGTTTCACCCCTAAATCCTTTAAGCGATTGTAAAGAATGCGGTCGAAGATGGTAGCTCACTATACATAGAATAGAAAGAGGTATATATGTCATAATAGTACCTAGTCGGAGTTTTTAGTTTTAACTAATATCGGGACCAACGGACGACTAATGTCTTTCAAAGCAAGGAAGCATTCGAAAGATTCTACAGAAAAGAATTACAGTGACTGCAGGAAACTTTGTTTAAGTACTAGTTTAACAGCTTAGAACGACTTGACTCCATTATACGATTTCTATTTTTATAGATTTAGTATTCTTAGGCTGCGTTATTCGTAGTATAACTCAACAAAAGATACTTAAAGCTTTTTATTAGCCAGAAAAAATGCTTTTCTCGTGTTGTATATTTTTATGACTGATACTTTATTCCATCGGCTAAGTTTCTAAGTTTTATCGATAACTCATACTTACCTAATTAGTGAGAAAAGTCAAGGACCGCGATAAGTACATGGTGCATATCTGTGGATCTTATCTGTGGATGGAACTTTTTGTGTGGCTTTTTTGTGAGTGACTTCCAATACCATGACATTCACTATGGCACAGGGTTTTACTCAGTCTCGTGTCATAGTTTGCTGTCTGCGCCCCGCGATTACGTGGTCCTTTCATACCGTATATAATCTATCGCCTTGCAAAATTTAATTACGATTCGTTCATTATATGAATGGATACATATAGGGTGGTCCACGAAGTTGCATTTAAAATTGCTATAAAAAGACGAGTGAATATTTTTCAATTAGTTTTTTATTATTGAATAGCCCCAACATTGCGGTTTAACTCGTTGGGATCAGCAACCCTCATTCGAGGCAAGTTTCATTCATAAATCTATTGTTATTTTTTGCGCTGATGCGGACGGGTTAATCTACGAAGCCACTTCATTCATATGGCTGCCCCGGCTGGCGTTGCAGTAGCCCATTCTGTCGACCCAATTTTTCATGACTTTTTCGATGGTGTGGCCCTCAATGGCTGCAATGGCGACATTCACTTCGTGCTTTAGGTCCTCGCTCGTCTCTGGATGTAATGTTGTCTATTTTTGTATACTTATTGATAAAAAATATAAAATCTGGTTAATATAAAAGAAGATGACCAGATGTGCCAGATGAGCGGCGTAATTTGAAGCACTCCGCCTGCATTGCTTGTTGATTAGACGGGTTCTTTTGAACTGGTTGTAGCCTTTAAGAAGTGACACTTGGTAGGAAACTGAAGTTTAACCTTTAACAATCATCGCAGATAATACTAAAATCAATTAACAATTTTATTTGTGAAATCAATCATCATACTTGTTACATTTGAACAACAAGTTCTAAAATACATATTAATTAACTCATTATATTTTACTTTACATACTTATAATACTTCTAATTTAATAAACTAAAATAATAGAATCCCTATTTAAAACTTTTCTTCAAAAACTTAATGCTATCATGTATCTCTATTAATTTGTTCTACCACACATACAAAATTACATTAAATCTGACCATTTTTCCAGTTTTCTAGTTGTTATATATGTCGGTATAAAGAGAACTCTTTGGGTTTCAGTTACACTGTATTATTCTGTACTAGTCAGTTTTATTTTAAATAAGTATGACGTACACAATCCGCTTAGTTCCAGTTTTATATTTGGCCTCACAATTGATGTTGCTAATATATTTAACAGTAGGTATATTAAAGCTCTGTATTCTTACTAAACACAACGACAAAAGACGCGGATCTGCGTTTAAAAGATAAAGTAAGAATAGGTAAACATTAATATCCTACATGGATAGCTGCCTTTAACATAAACTTAGCGTCTTTAACATAAACTTGCGTATTTTACATAAATATGAGCATGAGCACTGTACCCGGCCGGGGGTGGGTCCGGGTAATCTATGCACGGCTGCGAGATAAACCGACCGGCTTCGGCCTGAAAATCTGACAAGATTTATGTCGACTCTGACCTTTGATCTACCTGAGACCGTTGCACCCCCATTAGTAAATGTTATCTTTATAGTAATGTTAGATTTAGATATAGTAATGTTAGCATTTTAATATCTCGTGTGTGTAGTAACAAAAGTTTTAAATAGCAATAAAATGTTAAATCTCTTTTTCTTTTTTATGTATTTCAGATACTCGATTGCTTCGCCGATTGTTAACCGATCATTATGTTTCTGTTTGTTCGATAAGTTTTTTTAGCGTTTAGCCGATCCTATTTGATTTCATTAAATTAAAAGTTTTGAGGGTATCCTTAATATTGTTATTAAAGTCCGTTTCAAGTTTTCTAAATCCTATTATTTTAAATATTTAAACTTTGATTAAGGGAAAGGTTCGCCTGTGTCGGTCTGACCGATTGTCTGGAACTTCGGAGTTTTTCATTGTAGTTTTTAAGTTTTTTTTTCCTACGGCTTTTGAATTGGTGGTGAAACATATTTCGGTACATACAAACTCAATCCACTCTGAACTTTGTAAACAGGTTCAATGATTGGTGGAAATGTTTTCACATAAGAGTAAAAACATATGCTTACCTGGTATCCATTTTTCATATCAAGTAAGTATTATACTATAACGAATTAACGTTTTAGTTTTAGCTCCTCTGGAGGTGAACCATATTTCCGTATATATACGTAATAAAGTAGTTAGTAGTAGTAGTAGTAGAAAAGTGCAATATATTGCACTTTAGTGCACGTTCAAATATGAAACAATGACATTGTCTTTTAGTTGTAGTAACTTTCACAAAAAGGGATCTCGGCATCTTGACCTTATCGTTGATACGAGTATATTCCCGAGAATATGAAGATTTAAATGTGAGAAGTTTTACTCACTTTACGATTAGAATGTCAGTTATTAGTATGCAGTTCGAGTGCACGAAATCTATCTGTTATATTCAAAAACCAAAGGTTAGAACTCTATCGCTTGGATTTATGGTTCAAAACCCTTATATAAATTTATCGGGATAAACCATATAAGATGACGAGTGATGCGAGCTTTTCTTCTTTATGTTGATTGGTTTGGGTTCAAAATGGTTCACAAATTTGGAATGTCTGTAGAAAATGGAGACAATTTGTATCAACAATCAGATGAGTCACGTAGAGCTGCGGATGTGAGGCGTGGGCGGGTGGTGCGTCCTACGTAGTAAGTGCTACGAGAGCGCTACGACGTTTTAAGATAATTGTGAAGCGTAGGCGAACAATGGCGTAGTGCGTGGGCGTTCATTCATAACGCTTTGATCCTCCGCATATCGATAGAAACTCAATTATTATTCTTCATTTGCTCTTGTCATCATAGGGATTAAATAAATTTATATTATATTAAATAATAGATAAGTTTAGTATTTGTATAACGTTAGCGTAACTTGTATTTTTATGTGCTGGTTTCGTAAAAATTATATTATAATTAAAGTGAAATGACCAGTAACAACCCAAACTACTAGTGCTCTAAGTCTAAAACGATTTTTAAAATACTTTTTTTCTAAATTACATATGAAGTCACAAAATTCTGCAAATCACGCTAATCTTTTTTTATAATATAAGTTGTTATAAACTATCATGGTCACAAACATGAGAAATATTCAAATTATCAACGGGATAGTTATCTGTTCAGTTTTTCGACCCATGATCACTTTTTATCATCATCATCATCATTATCAGCCGGAAGACGTCCACTGCTGAACATGGGCCTCCCCTATAGAACGCCACTTGGACCGGCTACTCGCTTCCTGCATCCAGCGATTCCCCGCGGTTTTTATGAGGTCGTCGGTCCACCTAGCGGGGGGCCGGCCTACACTACACCTTCCGGTGCGTGTTCGCCACTCGAGAACCTTTCTTCCCCATCGGTTATCAGTTCTGCGAGCGATGTGGCCTGCCCATTGCCACTTCAACTTGCTAATTTTGAGAGCTATGTCGGTGACCTTAGTTCTCCTACGGATCTCCTCATTTCGGATCTTATCACACAGGGAAACCCCAAGCATAGCCTTCTCCATTGCTCGTTGAGCGACTTCAAGCTTGTTAATGAGGCCCACAGTAAGGGACCACGTCTCAGTGCCATAAGTCATCACTGGCAACACACACTGGTTGAAAACCTTGGTTTTCAGGCTCTGAGGTATTGGGGACGAAAAGATGGATCGAAGCTTCCCGAACGCTGCCCATCCGAGCTGGATTCTTCGTGCGACCTCCTTGTTGAAGTTGGACCTACCTAATTGGACAGTCTGTCCCAGGTAGACGTACTCGTCTACAACTTCGAGTGTATCGTTTCCAACAATTACCGGTATAGGTGGAACATGGACATTGGACATGATTTTCGTCTTATCGATGTTCATCTTAAGACCAACCTGTTGGGAAACTCTACTGAGGTCGTTGAGCATGGTGCCGATATCCTCGAGCGACTCCGCCATTATAACTATATCATCGGCAAAACGAAGGTTAGTGATGTATTCGCCATTAATGTTGATGCCAGATCCTTTCCAGTCCAAAAGTTTGAAAACATCCTCCAATGCGTTAGTGAACAGTTTCGGAGAAATGACGTCTCCCTGTCTCACACCTCTCTGCAATGGAATTTGTTCCGTACTCTGGTCCTGTAATCGGACTGACATAGTGGCCTTGCTGTATAAACACTTCAACGCTTCGATATACCTATAGTCAATTTGGCATCGCTGCAAGAACTGCAGTATGGCCCACTTCTCGATAGAATCGAAGGCTTTCTCGTAATCCACAAACGCTAGACACAGTGGCTGATTATACTCTTCGGTCTTCTGTATAATCTGCCGTAGTGTATGAATGTGGTCTACGGTGCTAAAGCCTCTTCGGAAACCGGCTTGTTCGGGAGGCTGGAACTCATCAAACTTGCGTGCGAGACGGTTCGTGATGACTCTCGAAAACAGCTTGTACACGTGGCTCAAGAGCGATATGGGCCTATAATTCTTCAATAAGGTTTTATCACCTTTTTTGAAGAACAGCACCACCACGCTCTTGTGCCACGTTTCCGGCGTTTTGCCTTCGAAGATGACAGAATTGAATAACTTCTGGAGGACTAAAAGTATCGGTCTACCACCCGCTCTCAGAAGTTCAGTCGTAATTCCGTCCTCTCCTGGCGCCTTGTTGTTCTTAAGCTGTTTGAGAGCCATTCTAATCTCGTACAGGCTGATGTCCGGGATGTCTTCGGTATAGTGTCGGACTAACTTTGCTCTGGTGTCCTGAGCTGCTTCAGTAACGGGTTCGCGCGTTGAGGTATATAACTGTCGATAGAAGCTCTCAATCTCTCTCAGAATCTCAGGCTTGGATGTAACGATACTGCCATTTTCGGTCTTCAGTTTTGTCATTTGGCTTTGCCCAATAGACGAATCCTTTGCAAACACTTTGGAGCCCTGGTTCCGCTCAATTGCTGCCGTAATACGCGCAGTATTATAAGCACGCAAGTCGTGTCGCATGGACTTCCAAATTCGTCTATTGAGTTTACCGTAGTCCGACATATCAACTGCAGACTGCAGTCTCATTTCGCTCCGTTCTGCCATTAGTTTCAGAGTTTCTTTTGAGAGTTTTTGAGCTTTCTTGCGGCGTTTGGTCTCACAGAATTCGGACCCAACCACTTGGACAGCTTCCACCAACCCGTTGTTCAACTCATCCACTGTGTCGCATTCAGCTAGGCACTGAAAACACTTTTTATAATGTTTAAATAAAACATGATATTTATTAATGACTGAAAATTTTTCTTTACTTAGAAACCTCATTTCCGAATTGGAAAAATTGTGGCGTAATAGATGGAAAGGCAAACAATCATGGCTTGGATTTCATTATCGTAGACCCCGCTTCATTAGGCACCTATAAAGCGTCACATATTTGCTGTTTTATAAGGATACGTATATTTTGTATTTTTGGCTTCATATTTCTAAAATAATACAGTGATTACAATTGCTTTAATATTACTATGATATTATCGTATATGACAATTATTTTCCTACTCTTCACATCTTCACATCACCGCATTGGAAGTGTCATAGTGTCTCAAACAGTCCGGAAGCCTCTGACAAAGTTTTGAAACAGCATTAGCATTAAGTAATGTATCTATCATGTTATGCATCAATCGATTATAAACTATACGGAGCTATTGTACCACTAACGAGTAATATCTAAGTTTGCAGCACTAGTATATTAATCTAATGAAATTAACTTGATAGACTATTTCTGTAAAAAGTTTTAATAAGAAAAACCAAATCACGTTTATTATGGAAGTTCCACTCACTGATAATTGTATCTATAATTATTATAAGATTTACTCCTTACTAATTTTTCACCATTCCAAAAACATAACGTCGTCTATTATCCCAAAATATCCTTGTTGTGGGTAGCAACTGTTTTTATATTATCTGATACTTGTGGGTATATTTAATAAAGTCAGTTGTCAACCGGATTCCTTGTTTCATTGCACGTAACATGGTGGCAGCAGTGTAAAATAATATTTCTAAGCGTTTAAAAGTATATTGTTATCCATCTGAGTGTGTAAAAGTGTCGTGTACTTGGTGATTTGTTGTGTTTTATAATGGAACACGCCCGACAACCACCTGAATTGAATCTGGAAGGCAGCTCCGTCAGCCGGGCTGATGCGTGGAAGCGTTGGAGAACGCAATTCAATCTATTCTTAAAAGCATCTGGGGTGCATAAAGAAGAAGGTGGGGTACAAGCTAGTCTGCTAATCAACTTAATCGGACCAGAGGGTTTCGACGTTTATCAGACTTTTTCATTCGCGGTCGACAGTGAGAGAGATGACGTCACGGTGGTGTTGAAAAAATTTAACGATTATTTTGGGATTAAAACCAATGTAACGCTAGCGAGATACAATTTTTTTACTAGGAGCCAGGATACTGGAGAGTCTATCAACCAATACGTCACTGCGTTGAGACTGTTGACTAAAAATTGTGAGTTTAAAAACTTGGAGGAGGAACTCATTCGGGACCGTATCGTTTGTGGAACAAATAGTACGGTCGTGCGAGATCGTCTACTGAGAACGGAAGATTTAACCTTAGAAAAGGCAATAAAAATCTGTCAGCTAGACGAGTTATCACATGATAGTAGCCGCCAACTGGAGTCGCGCGGTGCGAGCTCGGGACCGTCGCATGTAGACGCGGTGGACGTGCGCGGCGGCGGCGGCGGGAGCGGTGGTGCGGCCTGGGGCCGAAGCCGTGGGCGCGGCCAGCGCGGTGGCAGACGCGGCAGCAGGACGCTGCCCGTCACCTCGGGGACGCGGACGTCGCTCGATATCTCCTGCCATAGGTGTGGAGGTCAATGCGGTGGCGCTTCTGAGTGTCCGGGTATCTGTGTACAGTGCTATGTGTGTGACAATTATGGTCATTTTGCTAGGATGTGTAAGGTAAAGAAGAGTGTAAAAAAGTTATACGACGTCGGTGTGTGTGAGAATCAATCGGACGAGGATGACTGTGAGTCGTTTTTTATATCCGTTTTGCATAACGTTTCTGAACTAAACGTGACTTCGGCGGACTGGACAGAAGTGCTACGCGGGGAGTTCGGGTGTGAAAAATTTAAATTAAACTCTGGTGCAGATATTAATGTGCTATCTTTTAAGCGTTTTGTACAGTTAGGTTACGATTGTACAATTATTAACACGAATCACAAAATGAAACTTCAATCGTTCAGCGGTAATTTTATTCCGATCAGAGGCATTTGTAATTTAAAGTGGTGGTACAAAAACGATCAATACGATTTGAAATTCGCAATTGCTACCATTGATTGTCAAAGCGTGCTGGGACTTCGGGCATGTTTAACTTTAGGATTGATTAGCAGAGTTCACGATTTATATTTAACAGAAAATGAAGATTTGTTTAGCGGTCTAGGCTGCTTACCCGGAGAATATCATATAGTGGTCGACAAGAGCGTAGCGCCGGTAGTTTGCGTTCCGAGGAAAGTACCGTTAGGGTTACGCGACCAGTTACACGAAGAATTTAATAGGATGATTCAGTTAGGCGTTATTAAAAAGGTGAACCATCCTACCCAATGGGTAAATTCACTTGTGGTAGTTGCTAAGAAAGACGGTAAAATTCGTGTTTGCTTGGATCCAAGGCCTCTGAATGAAGCTATTCAACGTGCACATTTTCAGTTGCCAACAATAAATGAATTGGCCACCAAGCTTCATGGCGCTACTGTGTTTTCAGTTCTTGATGCTAACTCTGGATTTTGGTCCATGAAATTAGACAGCGAGAGTGCCGACTTATGCACCTTTAATACACCGTTTGGAAGATATCAGTACTTAAGATTACCATTCGGGTTGAACTGTGCAGCTGAAGTTTTTCACGCCAAAATCAAACAATTGCTAGAAGGTCTGGAGGGGGTAGATTCATTTATTGACGATATAATCTGCTGGGGGTCCACAAGGCAGGAGCATGACAGACGGTTAAAAGAGTTATTTAACAGAGCGCGAGAAATAAGTTTAAAATTCAATAAAAACAAGTGTAAGATAGGTGTAAGTGAAGTGACATATTTGGGTCATATTTTCAATAAGGATGGGATGAAAGTAGATTATGAAAAGGTTAGGGCTATAAACAATATGCCCGAACCTACTGACAGAAAAAGTTTGGAGCGATTTCTAGGGGTTGTTAACTATCTGTCTAAATTTATACCTAATTACTCAGAGCGCACTTTTCTGCTGACGAGGTTATTGAAGAAAGATGTTACATGGTGTTAGGAAATTGGTCACAAGAATGCATTCGAGAAATTAAAAGGTAGGTGTGCCTGTAGTGATGTCAGTGGACGCGAGAAGCGTGGCCCTCGGCGCTGTGCTGATGCAGCGAGGACGGCCGGTAGAGTACGCCTCGCGAACATTGACAGACACACAAGTCAGATACGCTCAAATCGAAAAGGAATTGCTAGCAATTGTATTTGCTTGCGACAAATTTCACCAATATATTTACGGTAAAAAACAAGTGGTTATAGAATCGGACCATAAACCACTTGAGAGTATTTTCAAAAAACCTTTAAACTCGGTCCCAGCGCGCTTACAACTTATGATGTTGAAATTACAAGGATATGATTTAGTGATTACATACAAGGCGGGAAAGTATATGTACATACCTGACACACTGTCGCGTGCGCCTCTTCCAGGGTTATATGATGATAAAATCAGTAGGGCGATATTAAACCAACTTAAAATGGTCGTAGGTAATGTACCAATGTCACAAAACAAACTTACCCTGGTTAAAAAGGAAACTGTTAAAGACGATGTATTAAACCGATTAATGATATGTATTAATGAAGGTTGGCCTCAAAAATATGATGTCCACAATGACTTAAGATGTTTTATGTCTATGAGGGATGAACTATACTGTGTAGACGGTGTGATTTTTAAAAATAAACAGATACTGATTCCCGCCTCTTTACAGAACGAAATGTTAAAAATTATTCATGACGGCCATTTAGGGATTGATCGTTGTAAAAGACGCGCACGCGAAGTGCTATTTTGGCCGGGTATGTCACAAGATATAGAAAAATATGTGAGAAAGTGTAAGGTGTGGCAGGAGAATTTAAACAAACCCAGTAGAGAGCCAATGATACCGGTTACCATTCCACGGCTGCCTTGGAACAAAATTGGAACAGATATATTTGAACATAGGAAGAAAAGCTATCTAATTTTAATTGATTATTATTCAGGTTTTATCGAGACTGGATATCTTAAGGATACATCCTCAAGTTCTGTTATTAATATTATGAAGGAAAATTTTGTTCGGTATGGAATTCCTGATACAGTTATCAGTGACAATGGTCCACAATTTTCATGTAGTAATTTTCAAAAATTCTCTCACAATTGGGGATTTGATCATATAACTACGTCTCCATACTATGCCCAATCAAATGGAAAAAGCGAAAGGGCAGTGCAAACAATAAAAAAACTGTTAAAAAAATCAATTGACAGTCAAACCGATTATTATCTTAACTTGTTAAGCTACAGAAATACACCACGGGAAGGTTTGAATTCTCCAGCACAGCTCTTGATGGGACGTCGATTAAAATGTAGATTACCTGTTCATCCAGGTTTTATTAGAATTAGAACAGAATAATTGTAATAATAACATGCAACATAAAATATTAATAGATAAACAAATTAAAAATAAGATGTATGACGATCAATGTTGTAAACCATTGCCAGAGTTAAATGTGGGCGATGACGTCATTATGTTGGAAAATAATAATGAACGAATTCGTGGTACGGTCATAGGCAAAGCCTCGACTCCACGTTCTTACATTTTAAAGAACAAGAAAGGTATTTATCGTCGTAATCGCCGACATTTAATGAATACTATATCTGACAGTAATCAGGTCAAAGAGAAACAAAGTAATGATATAAGTGTTGTTGTTGTATCTGATGAAGATGAGACGATGACGTTTTTGTCGGGTGAGGAGGATGGGCCTCTCTATGAACCGAGTAGAGAGGAGCTTGATCTCTCACAATATAGCCCTCCTCTTACTCGCAGAAAAGCAAAACAATAACAATTCTACTTTCTTCTATTATACTAGTTAATACAACTTATATTTTAATAAATTAATTTCTTATTACCTAGTTTTTACTTTAAAAGGGGAGATGTTGTGGGTAGCAACTGTTTTTATATTATCTGATACTTGTGGGTATATTTAATAAAGTCAGTTGTCAACCGGATTCCTTGTTTCATTGCACGTAACAATCCTTACCTTTTGGTGAAAGGGAAGAAGTACATACCAATAAATAAGCCGTGCCGCTCACTTTCCGCTGGCGACAACTTCATAGGAAGTATATAGAAACTTATACATATTTATAGAAACTAGTGTAGTAGAGCCCCTTCCAGTCATAACCTTACCACAGCTATCTATGAACGTGAGCATACTAAGTGCACACGCACTTAACATGCATGGGATCGCCCTCAAATAGTTGGAGTTTATGTCGTACTCGCTCAAACAAAGTGAAGTGAACAAAGTGATAGAAAGTGTTTTTAATGAAAAACATTACGTTAGTGCGGGCTTAGAATTCGTAACTTTAATCTTATTAACATTAAGTATTCTCATTTTTATTTTCTATGTTTATCGACAACTAATAAC
Organism: Selenia dentaria; assembly: GCA_917880725.1. NCBI lineage: Eukaryota > Metazoa > Arthropoda > Insecta > Lepidoptera > Geometridae > Selenia > Selenia dentaria. Next base: position 19,271,749 of record OU862878.1, read on the forward strand.
GAAATTTTTGTCATTTATCGGAATAACCGTAAAACTGATTCTTCCGATAATTTTATACTTAAGGAGGGAGGACTTATGTCCGTACTAGATTAAGCTGCTGAGTAAGCTTTATTGTGCTTACTCAGCAGCTTAATCTAGTACGGAGAGGCCAGGTGCATTCATAAGTCCTCCCTCCTTAAGTATAAAATTATCGGAAGAATCAGTTTTACGGTTATTCCGATAAATGACAAAATTTTCGTTGTGAATGTGTGAATGGAAACTCTTAGAATATAGGTAGATTGTTGTTATGCAGACGCAGCTGCCTGTGTCTCGGCAGATGTGAACTGTCCATGTACTTTAGATCATAATTAAATCAGCCTCCAAATCGTCAACACAATTTTATTTTACAATTTAAATTTAAATTAATAATTAGTTTTTAAAACATAATTACGCGCCCAAATCAAGAGTAACTAATAAACATTATGTTTTAGCATACGAAAATTACTGACATAAATTCTAAGATTTTTTTACCTCAACTATCTGCATAAATTATAATTTAATCCAAATGTCAATTATGAATTAAATATTCAATGTCAAAGTAATAAAATATATATACATTATTCAATAATTAAATTATCAATATTCAACTAAGTCACTGCAAATTAAGCAATTATAAAATTAAATATTCATTTACATTACAAGACGCCTTATGTAACGAAAACTGTTTTAATTGAAATTTAATAATATCATAGAAGAACGACCTATAGAAACCGAGTTCGCGCAAAATTTAAGCCGTCAAGTAAAGCCTGTAAAGTAAAGTGGCTTCATACGGCACTGTCAGAGCTCTCATTCCGATGACAGAGCATACATGCGTTGTAATTGTTCCACGACATTTCAAAATAGCAGCATTAGAGTTCTGGTGTGACATTACACAGCTAAGCTATTGATTTTAATGCTTGAATCGTCTAAAATATAAAAATAGTGAATACAAATTACTCACTCCTAGTTCGGACGGAATGTTGCCAGCTGTGTATTAAATTATTCCAGTTTTAAAACGTTGCTTAGGTATGACATAGCGTTATATTCTCTTTGGGTATGATATTGTTTGTTTTACTATACGACTGCATAAAAAAGGAAGTTATGTTGTCAGGGCTCATATATATTATACAATATGTGTATTTGTATTTGTGTGAGTAAGTTTCTCTATTCCACCGTATTTCTAAATTGCTTTGACCGATTTCGATTTATATGGTATCGTTACAATCGTTACATTATCTCGGCAAACATAGGATAACATAAATCATGAAAACCCAAAATGATCAATAAAAAGCGATTACCCAGAGAGGAAAAAAACTTAAAAGGGAGATAACAATCAAAATTTTGATTGCTGCAGACAACAGTCAAAACTAGATTCATAATCGTTTTAACAATATTTTTCATCTGCTACGTTAAGAGCTAAACACAGTCTTATCTTATGGTCGGTGGTGATGCTGTTGATGGTGGAGTATACTCGTACTTACCTAAAATATACCATTATTCACTCACGCATAAAAGAAATGTAAGAAAATAAAAAAAAAATCCGTAAAAATTCAAAGCTCTGAGCATAACTGGTTAGTCTAGATTTCAAAATAGTCTCCTAAGCCTCGGTGGCCCAAGATCGTGAGCTGCTCACACGCTATAAAAAGATATTATGTAACTGTCCAATCCAATATCCAATGACGATTATTAATAACCACTGTATATTATGTGATGCATGCTTGTTTATCCTGCAGGTGTCCTGAGGGTATCCGCACATGCGGTACAGCATGCACGCCACTTTTAAGGGGTCCCGTACCCAAAGAGTAAAACGGGACCCTATCACTAAGACTCCACTGTTCGTCCGTCTGTCTGTCTGTATTTCTGCCCGTCTGTCTTTCTGCCTGTCTGTATGTCTTTGTGTCCGTCTGTCACCAGGCAGTATCTCATGAACCGTGAAAGTTAGACAATTGAAATTTTCACAGATGATGTATTTCTGTTACCGCTATATTAACAAACACTAAAACAACAGAATAAAATAAATATTTAAGGACTCCCCTACAACAAACCTGATTGTTATGCTCTTTTTTATTAGAGTTCCGTACCAAAGGGTAAAACGAGGACCTATTACTAAGTCTCCGCTGTCTGTCCGTCTGTCACCAGGCTGTATCTCATAAACTGTGAAAGCAGACAGTTGAAAGGGGTTCGAACCTCTTTGTATGGAAACTGGCATATCGACCCATCACCAAATAATTATTTTTTTCGAAATCGCCACGCACAATTAAAGTACTGTGTATGGGTAGAAGACATATATAGACGAGCAAAAAATGTCAAGTAACATGATACCCTAAAGTGTCACGTTACCGAGATGTTTGGAGGTAAAGATCGACATATGAGTATAACGACGATAATTAAAAATAGATTTATTACGTATCTATAAGCGTCAGAGTAAGCAAATAATCGTTCCCAGACAAATTAATATTATTCCTTTTTGTATTGAAATTATCGTGAATTTGACACATATTAAACTATTACTATTAACCGGCAAAACTTTCACGTTAGCGCTCGAATACGTCTCACCTGGTTTCCAGCATGTCTGATGCTCATCTTCAGTCGAGTGCGCAGCGCCGTCTTCTAGCTCTCGGCGGGTACCGTTCTGCGGTTGACGTATTCAATCCCTAACGCGAGTGTTTTTTTCCGGATAATAGACACAATTTAATAATGTGACTGTTTTTTTAAGGATAATAGGTAAGTACATAACGTATTACTAGGAGCACGAGAAAACTATTATCTACCATAATTAACTATTTTTATCTACTGAATAATTGCACTGCCTAACTACTGGTTATAAATAAAACAAAATGCATGTGATTAATGTTAACATTTATTTATTAATAATAATAATAATAATAATAATGATTCTCCCTGGGGCTAAATGAGACCCCTGACCCCCAGCTTGCCTTAATTGGCCGTCCGGGGGTGGAGACGCAAGAGCAAGTAACAAAAAGCTCCAAGGGTGGAAGTGTTAAAGGGCATAACGCCGGTAGTAGCGCTCTAGTGAAACCGCAGCACACCTCTCGACACCCTTTAGCCATCCACACCAACGTTGTCCCTTTTGTCACCACTCATGGTGGCCTTTATGGGGGGCCCGTTTAGTGGATGGCAAGTCACCACCTGCCTAAATATTTAAACATGAGACTAAAATTGGCAGGTGCCGTAGTCTCTTCCATAGCCCACAATCTTCCATATCACTAATAAGTTCATATCAATAGCCTGGCCATTTTACCCATTTTTGTAATAGTTATAAGTACCATGTTACCCTTCATACAACATTCTTTCTGTTTTTGATACTTTGTATTTTTATACCAAACAGGCCTCTAAGTGTTGGCTACAGCCCCACTTATGCCTTTGTAAAGGACCGGATGAAATCCGTGAAACTTTTTGAATAAAAGGAATAATAATAATAACTTCTGTCACCATTCATGGTGGCCTTTATGGGGGGCCCGTTTAGTGGGTGGCAAGTCACCACCTGCCCAAAAATTTTAAAATGAGACTGAATTTGGCAGGTGCCGTAGTCTCTTCCATAGCCCACTATCTTTTTATCACTAATAAAATCATTTCAATAGCCTTGTCATTTTACCCATTGTTGTAATAGTTATAAGTACCATGTTACCCTTCATCCAACATTCTTTCTGTTTTTGATACTCTGCATTTTTATACCAAACAGGCCTCTAAGTGTTGGCTACAGCCCCACTTATGCCTTTGTAAAGGACCGGATGAAATCCGTGAAACTTTTTGAATAAAAATAATAATAATAATATTTTTTATTACCAAAGAATACACCGAGAAAATACAAAAGATTACCAAAAGAACAAAATTTTTAACCTTAATAAAATAAACTGGATTTAAACCAATATCTTAAATAATATAAGAACTACTTATAAAGGTTAACAGATTGCTTGAGAGTCCTGCACTAGGCGAACCTGTATCGCAGGAAACACGATCACTACGCTTAAATATCATGTTTATGGTGCGGAGAGTATGGTGTGATTGAGTGTGTAGATAATTACGTTAAGTGAAGTTTAAGTGAGTGTATGAGGTGCGAGATTTGTTGCTGTGATTCGTAAAAATGCGTTTTGCGTGAGGTGTGTGAGTGTGTTTATGTGTGTATGTGTTTGGGTGTGTGTGTGTTTGTTTGTGTTTCTATTCAATTGCTCAAAATGGTAGATGTTAGGTGACAATTTTCAGCAGATTCTCTGTGTCGTCATGTGTGAGTGAGCATAAGTATTTTCTTACAATTGCTTTGCATTCCCGTAATCTTTTATCTCGAATATCACATTTTTTATTAATCTTATTGTAGATGTATGGAAATCTGAATTCTGGGAGACGCTGTACTATAAGTACAGTGAAAAACTTAAGTGAATACCTACTTAGGTAGGCAATACCTACTTAGATGTGACACCTTAAAATATGTATATATCTTAATGTATACATTAAGATGTAAGAATGATAATCTAATGAGTTTATTAGATACTAGTTGCTCTCCGTGGTTTCACCCGCGCGTTGATAGATGATGATGATGATCTTATATAGCCTATGTTACTCAGGGTGAAAGTAGCTTTCTAATGGTGAAAGAATTTTTGAAATGCGGTCCAGTACTTTTTCAGCCAATTCGTTACAAACATACTTACATACAAATCTTTCCTCATTATAATATTAGTATAGATATCTAACACGTCTCATCCCTACATATTCGCTTCGAGTTGGCTATCAGGTTGTTTGCCGAAATCACAAAAAAACAAATACCTCCATTTAACGAACGATAAGAATACTTATATGTGCTTGATTTAATTACATCCAATGCAAGGTTAATGATCAGCTTCTGAATCCAGCCTAATTACATAATCCAAAAATTCAACTGGACGTTGGATAGTGTTTTTTTCATGGTGAGCCCAAGCCAACCAAGGGTTAGCATTCCAACAGGACAGTTGCAGTAGCGTCCAATTAGTTTATTTCTGCCTAATAAACTATTATCCAGCAAGATGTACATGAAATACTGCGGGATATAATAAAAATGTGGGTGATTTGATGTCATGATTGTATTGTAGCTCTTGCTAGCAAATGAATGAGAGCTATAATGCCAAATTGGGTAAGATTATAATCATTTTCTAAATCTTCATACACTTCAATGATATAATTATTTATATCCTCTATACCCATAAACACCAATTTCACAGTGCGCCACGATTTAAAAAATTGGCGGTCGGTCTATATGCCAGCTTCTATGCAAACCCCTTTCAACTGTTGTGTTTGTTATAACCTCCTTAAGTTTTTTCCTCTCCGGGCAATCGCTTATTATAAATGATTGTGGTTTTTAACGTTTTCATGAAATATATCTTATCATATGTTTTCCGAGATAATGTAAGGATTCTAACGAAACCGTATACATCGAAATCGGTTAAAACGATTTCAAAATACGGTGGAATAATACCAATAAAACAAACATACAAATACACATATTGCATAATATATATGATCCCTGAAAACACAACTTCCTTTTTAATGCAGTCGGTTGTGCATATTAAAACAAACAATATCATACCTTTTTTACCGAGCTGTATTCTCTGTCATCGGAATAAGAGCTCTGACAGTGCGAGTGTCGTGTGAAGCCATTTCTGACTTAACTTGACGGCTTACATTTTGCGCGCGACCTCGGTTTCTATAGGTCATAATTATATGCTTTGAGTGGCTTATTTTATGTTGTAAAACGTTATTGAGTTACTATAATGGTTACATATTTTTAATGTAAATTATTAATTGTTTTAGTCCGCGATGTTAAAAAAATACGCCGTTAGGCTACTTTAAACCGAATAAAAGCGGGTGAAACCGCGCAAAACTGCTAGTTTTAAAATATTTCGTAGAACTTTTTGTTAGCGCCTGAAAGTTCTTCAGACATTTTTGTGCAGTGTCGACTACAAGTCAAGTTAATTCTGCATGCTTACCGGCACTAACTAAACATAGGATGCAATGTAATTTACAACTTTATCTTACATGAAACGATGTTCTCTTAAAATTTAAAATTAATATACAGCTTTCTTTTTCCATTTCCATGTTCAACAAAGTACGTTATTTTATCATATCTAGTTTATTATTTACAAGTTCTCAGTTTTATACATTAGCGCACCTTTTTATAAATATTCTACACAAATGATCACTTCCCTACTCATGCACACTCTAACAGGTGCTAATGCACACTAGCAGTTCTATACACAACTACCTACTAACTCAAACTAACATAAAATGGACACGCTGACTTAGCGTTCACTCTGTCCATTGTGATAGGTACATCGTCCTAGATTTGTACACTATTTTTATACTACTTGTAGAGTCTGGCCAACGAAAGCTGTCCACGTATTATTTTCAGAAGTTTTGATATGGCAATAATTTGAGACTGTCAAAATTGACACTTTGACGTTTCGTACTTGAGTCATCTTCTGTTTACGTTGGTTTATGTGCATCATATTTTCATTGATTTTGTTTAAAATAATGCCGAAAACAATTAAAAGTTCGACGAGGAAGCTTCTATTTACTATGATTGACAAATATAAAGACACAAAAAGTGATTTAAATCAGAAATCTGAAGTGAAAAAATTCTACGACTGGATTCAATCCTTTCACTTTCAGGTTAGTTTATTGAATTTCTAATGAAACATTTTGATACTTTTAGACTATTTAAGACAAATCGCAATATTTGTCATGGTGTATATACTTTTCAGGAAGTATTAACAACGAGGAGACAAAACTTAAAATTGTGGAAGCAGTAAAGAAATTGAAAACTCTCGAAAAAAATGAAATGGCGACTTCTGAAACACATTATTTAGAAAAGATATCTTCAATGACAGGTATTACTTTAGAAATTATAGATTTTAACAGTTACTTCAAAGAGTTATATAAATTTATGACAATGTATGGATGGCTAAATTAAATAATATAATATTATGGTTTTGTAATAATATCTTTGTATATTATTATGGTTTTTGACTTTAATGACTGATAATTAATAATATACTGTTACATACATAATTTATTGTATTTGTTATCTTCAGATGTCAGTGTGAAGACTCTAAGAAGAATTAAAATTGAAGGGTCTAAAAATCAAGGACAGTGGAATACTCCGGGGAAAAATCGTCCACATTCAGCAACAGTTTCCAATTTGAATAATTTTGATATTTCAGCTATAAGAAACAAAATAAACGAATTTTATGGAGTTAGAAAACAAGTCCCAACACTGAGAAGCCTGCACTATGAGCTGAGGGAAGCAATTGAATTTAAGGGATGCCGTGAAACCCTTAGAAAAAATTTTACACAAGAACGGGTTTGAGTTTCAAAACAATAAAAATTAACGAGCTTTACTTACAGAAAAATATGAAATTGCGGCATGGAGACATAGATTCTTGAGGACAATACATAAAAAGAGGCTAGAAGGTAAACAGATTATTTACCTTGATGAGACATATGTACATCAGAACTATAAAGTTAAAAAATCATGGCAAGGACCTTCAACAAGCGGTGTCACTACTAATATATCATCAGGAAAAAGACATATTATTGTGCATGCCGGATCGGAGGAAGGGTTTGTGCCAGGTGCATTATTGGTATTCAGCACAAAATCCAAATCAGCTGACTACCATGATGATATGAATGCTACCAACTTTATGAAATGGTTTGAGGAAATGTTGATACCTAATCTCACTAAACCTAGTGTAATCGTGATGGACAATGCAAGTTACCATGTGATACAAGTAAACAAACCCCCTACTATTTCTGATTCTAAAGCTAATCTCCGAATATGGCTTCAAGAAAATAATATTCATTTTGAAGAATATCACACCAAAGCTGAATTAATGTTTTTGGTGAAAGATAATAAAACTAAAAATAATAAAATCACGAAATTTTGTTGCTGCCACCGTATTATTGCGACCTCAATGCTATTGAGCTTGTATGGAGTCAAGCGAAGAGAAAAGTAGCAAGCAAAAATATAGGAATACCAGGGTCTGAAATGCAAAATTTAATAAAAGAATGTTTTCTATCCATAACTGCTGATGACTGGAAGAAGTACACTGATCATGTACTAAATGTGGAAAATCAGTACAAATTAAGGGACCGTATTACTGAAAACGAACTTGAACCATTCATAATACATGTTGGGGACAGTAGCAGCGAAGAAAGCAATGAAGCTGATTCAATATCAGGTGTAGAGTTTTTGGAATCCGATTTTAACTATGACTCATAGCTCCTATATTTGTACGGCTCCTCGGGGTCCTCGACTGTACATAAATAATGGATTATTTGAAAATAATAAAAAGACAGAATTAAATGTAATCTTTTATTTGATATTCTTCATAATAAATTCGAAAATTTCAACAACAGTTGCTAACAAAACAAAATTTTTACAACTCGAAAAAAATGTACTTGCTGAAAAATAAATAGTATCAACTCCGTTTATGCAGTGTATAGCCAGGGTTAACAGCTCTTGATTTTATAAAATTCCCGCCTTTTTTCTTGGACAGCTTTCGTTGGCCAGACTTTACATACACTATCAACTCACAATGACACAAAGGCTATTCGGCATTCGCACACCCATTCCCTTACAAGCCCACAATGATCGTGAGCGACTGAGCGAACTAGATACGTCATCGACGATGTCAACGAAAACGCTCACACCGCAACCACAACGCTCGCCGATCGAACGAAACGAAGGTGGGTTTACGTAGTCTTTGCGAGCTGTCACTGCCAACCAAAGGGAACGGCAAACCGGGGCGCGACAATTCGGTATGCTAAAAAAAATTAACCTATGCCAATTCCGAAACCATTTCGAGATTTTATGTTACAAACCCTTATTTTTCTACTCTGACCTTTTAAAACGATAAGATGCCATTTATTTTAACAAAAAACGATGAAATAATTCGACTTTCATTGACCTCTAAATGACGTCACTTTTTTGCACTTTTGTTTTGATTGAATAGAGACTTACGAATTAGTAGGTGTCACTGTCAAGTGTTCTAGTTTCTTTTTTTTTACTCGCGTGCTTTTCTTGGCTCCTCAACGCAACTACATATTTGTGCAAAAAAGTGACGTCATAGGATTCAAATTTTCAAAAAAATATTATAAAATAACTACTGAATATAAAACAAAAATATTGAAATTAGTTTCTTATAATGACCTAATCTACGAAATAAAAATATAAAAAAAATACCAAAAAAAAACTTTACATACCGAATTGTGAGCGTTGAGGGTGCTTACCAGAACGTACCCAAAGAGAATGATCTGATGAGATGAGATGAGACTCTGTTTAGTCAGTCTATGTTATAGATAATACTGTAGTCTATGGGTCTGACCTAACTCAGTGTCGCCAGCTTGGGAGTTTTCCCCCTAAATTTAGGGGCAAAGGAAGCGCAGTGGGGTATTTTAGTTTAGGGGCCTAACATAATTATTATGATAGAAAATTAAGTTGCTGGATATTTTATGACTATATTAATGTGCTTCCGAACTAGACATAAAATACTTTAAAAATATTTACTATAACTTACAAAGCAACAGGCAAAGAGAATAACACTACGCCAGAGCAAGACGGTGTATGCTCCCTGCTCATCTTGGCTGTTCTTAGTACATGCATATTACTTCTTGTATGTACGTATCGTGTTTCTGGTGAAATATTTTTCTGTAATCTGTGGTGATGGTAGATAAAGTACTTTTTATGAACCTGGTTCATGATTGTCTATATTTAAGTGGTAAAATTAGATTATTCATCTATGGTTTGTTTGTTCTATATTTAATACTGGATTTTAAAAAACTAATAGAAACAGAAGAAGCAGAACATTAAATTAATAGAAAAATAACAATGAAATGAATTAAAACCACTTATGAAATCCAAGTCCTATCCAGTTGTACTCACTGTGTAATAGTAGTAATACATATAATATAACATTGCATTGTACGCAATGTACATGTTGAATACAAATTGTATAACAAATAAAATTTTGACTGGTCAGTTGCCGCGCAGTGGTTCCCTTCCCTGCCTGTTTAGTCACTGGTCCTAAGTTCAATATCCGGACATATCAAACATTTATGTGCATGAACATATCTGTTCAACCAGTGTCTGAATGTGTATATGCATATACGTATCTATACTGACTATCAGGTGACCATACTATATAGGCTCTGCCTAGTTTGGGAACTAAACACCTGGTGTGGATATATTTTGGATATATATTCAAGTTATTAAGAAGCGATACGAGCACAAGGCCTCCCTGATTTTAGCGGTAACCTCTGCGTAGAAGAGATGCATTTCCTCAAAAGTGAGCTGCACTGCACCCGCAACGTTGTCAAGTTTCAAGTAGCCCGAAATTTCGACGGAAACCATACCACCAAAACACATTGTTTCAAACATTACTGATTCACGGTACAAAAACGTATAATGGCAGTACTATCCCAGACGAACACATTTACAGTGTTCTACTGCTCTTATTTTTTTTTTAATTATTATTGTTTTCATATTTGTAACTCAAATTGTATTCATTTTACAGATCAAACTTTTGTATTTTAACATTTTTGTATATTTAACTTCCGTTTAGGGTTCCGTACCTCAACAGGAAAAAGATATTTTTTTAGGATAATTTTGAAACCCGTCTATCAAGACAAGACATATTTTCTAAAATAAGGCGTGTGAAAAAAAAATCCTCAGTGTATGAGTCCAACTAGAGTTTGGCTAGTTTTTTATTACAAACTTATTACTGTTGCAGTTGGTACAATAATCGTCTCTAGGGATCGAACTGAAAATTTCAGTTTGTTCTCTACTTATTTTGTATTTTAGAACTATTGCTCGGTGTGCAAGTCCAACTGGCACTTTGCCGATTTTTTCTGTAAACAGTTGGTTAGGGGGTTTAGGGTCTGATTTTAGGGAGTTTTCAAGTCACTTTCAGGGTGAAAAGATATTTAATGTTGGCTACACTGGACTACCTAGTCTATGCATTGCAATGGCTGACTTATAGTCTGGTTAATCTATGGCCTGACTGAGTGAGGGACATAGACTAAAATATATACAAGGAAATAGTTTAGTATCTTTAACCTTTTTTGTGTTATATATACATTTAAAGCCAATATCACCAAGTATGGCGCTTCTATACTAGGTATATAGCATAATATAGTATAGAGAGACTAAATTCTGGAATTTGTATGAAAACCGTTTAATCAGAGACATACTTAATATACGCAACGTTGCTTTACTGTTTTCATAGAAATTCAAGTCTAGATGTAATGCGTTGCATAAATTGCATACGTGGACTCAGTTTCTCTACATATATATTTTAGGTTCACGTATAGGTACATACTATCGCTACTATATAATTATACACTTATACACATTAGGCTGTGTTTTGAGATAGGTAACAATAAAATGGTATATTTGCTGGAATACGTTGTTATTGTTAATCATCCAATTTAACTATTCGAATTCGGATACAGGAAATGAACTGCTCATGGAACAATCGATTTCCTGGAATTAGTGGTCAAGGTATTATTGTACTCGTACTTTACATTGACATGTACCTACACGAAAAATTACTTTAATCGTGAAAAGAGAGTTCTGTCAAAACACAGTTAATAAAAGATATTTTCTATTTTACTGCATTATAATAACGACCATTAAAGAAAAGGACAATAAATTGGACAACAATTATTTATTACAAATTTATTGATTATACATTTAAAACGCTTAAGGCCATAAAACAAAATTGTAGTTCATTCTAGAATAAAAATTAAAGCTTTTGAAACAACTATGAAATCAGAATATAACATTAACATCAAGATTTTCAGACACATTTGTAATATCATATAATAAGAACATATTCAACGGCGTTTACAGTATATCTCTACACATGATCCCATGACATGTAATAACATGATTCCATCTCTCTCATACTATGTGGGGAGCACCGTTGCGATACCAGGTATTCTGCCTCTATTTAGTAGCATGCAAACACAGTGACTATTTAGATTTTTAGGATATCGTAGCAGACAAAATCATTAGAAATCACTGCGGTGAATAAATAAAAATTGGGTGACAAACGTAGTCTAATATCGTGCAGAGCTTTAGAGATTTAAGACATACAGCAATTGTTATGGGTCTGTCACTAAGTATCAGGCAATGGAATGATAGTATTCATATACTATTGTTCATATAGGGTAGGATGGTAGCCAATGAACCGCGTGTACCGTATGAAACATAGTACCTACCGTCCATACGCGACGTTGCCAGCTCGCGCAAAAAACGTGTCAAGACTCGCTTACCACGTCGTGCAGTTTGGTCTAGTCGCCGGGCGCCAGGGCCACAGATTACTGAATAACCTCCCCGAGTAAAAAGTATTCTTTGCCGGGCGCTTGCCGCCACAAACGAACGCGTGCGTCGCGTCCTTGTGTTTACTCAATCAAAAACGACGAAAAAAACGTGAGTTTATTTTTGTAATTACTTTAATAATTTAACTCTTAACTATGTGTGAATTGTATGTGTAATGTAGGTCCTTGCGCTTGTTTAAGACTATTTTTTGTAATTACTTTTCAACGGTTATTGTGTAAAACATAACCTAACATTTCCTAAGGGGAGATGGGTACGCAGTGAGCCATTTATCCTGGGTAAGCAATGAACCATGGTTCATTGTGTACCACATCTAATTGCTTTGTTTTATGCTATCTATACAGGTGGGGAGTATTATTCAGTCAACCTCTAAATGTTAAATGTGAGTATAATTACTATTTGTTTATTTCAGCATAGGACGAAACACGGTAGGAAGGGAAGCTCGTAAAAAAGGGTATCACACCGGAGAAGATATCCAAAGAGGAATAGATAAACACTTGTCGGGACTGAGTATCAGAAAAGCAGCCAAAGATTGCAACCTTCCCTATCCAACACTGCGAAGGTACATAGCAAAATACAGGAACAATCCGTCTTGTAGACTAGAGCCCCATTATGATGCAAGTAAAATTTTTACTGACCAGCAAGAAGACAGCATAAAGGAATATTTATTAGATTGTGCTAATAAATTCTATGGCCTAACTTCTAGACTGCCGTAGAATTGCCTACCAAATGGCAGTGATTAACAAAATCGAAATGCCGCCATCGTGGAAAGTCCATGAAATGGCAGGCCGAGATTGGATGAGGGGGTTTAGAGCAAGACATCCTGAATTGTCTGTGAAAAAACCCGAGCCTTGTAGTATAGCAAGAGCTACAGCATTTAATAAAATAAACGTCAAAAATTTTTTCGACAACCTTAAGGAAGTTTTAAGTCGCACTCCATCTTTTGCTAATGGAAGCCGAATATATAATCTCGACGAAACCTCCACGACAACAGTGCAACGTCCACATAAAGTGCTGACAGCTAAAGGACGCAGTGTCTGTAAAGTCACAAGTGGCGAACGTGGAATCTTAGTTACAACTTGCTGTATTGTAAATGCGATTGGCCAGGCCTTACCTCCAGCAATGGTATTTCCAAGAAAAAACTTCAAGGCACACATGCTGTATGGGGCACCTCCAGGGACACTCGGGTTAGCCGCACCTAGCGGTTGGATGAATGCGAAATTATTTGTAGAAGTAATGAAGCATTTTATCCAGGTAATTTGCATATTTGTTTGGTATTGATATCTGTAGGTGTGGAATAGACAACTTATTTTGATTTACCTATGCCTATTTGTTTCAGTTCACTTCAGCATCGAGGGATAACCCAGCTTTGCTTATTCTTGATAATCATGAGAGTCATCTGTCTATAGAAGCTCTAGATCTAGCTAAAGCCGGAGGTGTGACTATACTTACACTTCATCCTCATACCACGGCTAGGATGCAACCTTTGGATGTCGGACTAAATGGCCCTTTCAAGTCGTTTTATAATGGGGCAATAGACTCATGGTTATTACGTAATCCGGGGAAACCTTTAAGCATTTACAATGTTGCCGAATGTGTCGGTATAGCATATTTGAGAGCTATGACTCCAACAAACATAACTCAAGCGTTCAAAAAATGTGGTATATTCCCCTTTGACGATCAAATATTCACAGATATTGACTTTTTACCAAGTGAGGTAACTAATAGACCAGCACCAAATGTAATAGATGTAGAGGATAATTCTGGTAGTAATGGACGTTGTGGGTCACCGTCTATATTGACACCAGCTATTTACAGTGACGATGATGAAACTGACGCAGAAATTGAGAACATTATGGAAGAATGTCACGATAACAAACCGTTACCATCCGCTTCATATCGCACACCATCGACACTAACACTGGTTGGAATTAAGCCGCAAGAAGAAGTATCCCGTGCTATACTGGTTGCTTCCGAATCAAACAATATTTTTCAGTCGCAAGTGATGTCTAGTCCCAAGATTCCAACTCAAGAGACTGCATCTTGCCAGCCAACTGCATCCACGTCCAAAGTTCAGACTTCATCTAAAATAGAGACTAGCTCTCCAAAAATGTTAGGAGTTCCCAGTAATTTTATTTCACCAAAGATTTTCAGGCCACCTTTGAAGGCAGGACCCCGTAAGATTACCAAGAGAAAACTAGGAAAGAGCATAATAGCTACAGACACACCAGAGAAAAACGCTTTAGCTGAAAATAAAAAGAATAAAAACCAGAAACGTGCTAAAGTAGTTAAAACAAACCTATTTGAAAGTAGCCATAAGAGAGAACAATCAGATACTACATCAGACGAGGAAAAGTTTATTTGCAGTGGCTCATCTTCTGGAGGAGATTTTTTTATTGAATCTGCAGAGGAAGAAGTTGTTTTAAACGATAACTTCTTTCCATTGTCACGGAAACCTCGACCTGAAGATCACGTAATTGTTGCATTCACTATAAAAAAAACGAAGGTTTATTACGTAGCACAAATATTAGAAGAGTTGGAGGAAGAAGACGGCGATTATTATGTGTCTTTTTTCAAATTAAAAAGCAAATTTACTCACACATTTCGCTGCCACTGGAACCTGATACAGCAGCTGTGAATATAAAAGAAATAAAATACATTTTACCTCTTCCCAATATAAACGGCACGGTACGTCGACAAGCCACTTACAAATTCCCTATCGATATATCCCTACTGAATTTAAGATATTAATAACGTCATATCTGTAAGATTTTTGATTTTGATATTTCTATTAGGTTAATTAGTATTTTCGAAGATATTTGATATTTTTTTTATTGTTATGTTGAAATTTTTTATACTTACTTATCTCTCGTGAACATACTATGACTGAGAACGAGCGAACTGATTATTCCTATTTTTTACCTATTGTTAAGTACAATTTGTGATTTAGGCATACAAAAATAATTAAGACTGATTGTGATAAATACATAGGTGATGTTATAAATCCTCAAAGTAATGTTAATTAGTTAGTACATACTGTTTTTTCTTTTTTAATTTGCAGTAAGTATAGTTTATCTTCTCAAAACTTTTTAAACGTTTATAATTACAGTTAAAAATTAAGTTTTAAGACTGATTGCGTAGTTTTTATATAAGCCGAAACCTATTAAATAATTAAACTTACAAATGTTTTATTTATTTTCCACTTAAAACAAACAATCTTCGGTTTTTATATTACTGTGATTCATTGTGTACCACCTGGATCATTTAGTACCACCCCCCCGGTTCATCGTGTACCCTTAGGTGTACACTATGAACCATTTCACTTGTTTTTAAAAAACCTGTATTAATTAGGCTATAGCAAATATTTTCCATTTTTTTTAGCGCAGTTTGGTATCTTATTAAATTACCTATCTTCTGAGATAAAAATATTTTCTTAGACTGTAATAACGACCGTGCTAGAGCTCTTCAAACTTTTGGTGGTTCAATGGCTACCACCCCACCCTACATATAAACGTACGTATCATACATTAGGACATTATTGGCTATCAATGCTATACATGCATAGATATAACAATATTATCATACAAACTTGTTTACGTAATGTTACCAAAATTGGAATGTAACACAGTTAGGCTTTTAGCTTTATGATTGATGTAGGTACTTCAATTTCATTTCATGTTTAGTAATATCATTTCTACCTGAAAAAAAAGGTAACTGTTTATGAAGGGCAGTATAAAATATCCATTAAATTTATAATTAGCAGAACATTACCTACAATAATTATATATAATGTTATGTTATGGAACCCTTCGTGCACGAGTCCGACTCGCACTTGACGTATTTTTTTTACTTTACATGAACCATTTTTGTAAATCTTTAAAAAAAATACCGCATTGTCTAAAACATTTGTCACACAATCGCTCATCTTTACTTTATGCTAAATTAATCGACTTTAATATTATTCTTCTCATCATCTTTTTACATTGACGTTAAACACCGTGCTTTTAAAGCAAATAAAAATATCATAAACACATTTTATTAAAAACTTGTCACGTGCTAGACTCGCGCACGAAGGCTATTTTCTACTTGCAAAAAATACAACCCTGTCAAAGACATCCTAACTAATGTTGCAATTTTGTTTATGTGTTACGCTCTCACGCCTAAACGGGGATTTCGGGAAGGAACGTATGATCCTTGTCATCGTCATCATAATTATCTTCATCATCATTTATCACCATGTGGGTGAAACCACGGAACGCAGCTAGTACATTATAAGGACTGGTGCGAAGGTTAGTAATAGGGTCTCGTTGTAACAGAAAAACCGGAAAAGAAAATAATAAACACAGTGTCATTGTGTTTAGTTCGGCCCTGGAAAAATCTAAGTACCTAAGTCCCATGTTCCAGAATGCAACTCAAATACAGTTTGATATCTGATCATCTAATCAATACTTGAGATTATAATCTCTGCTTGAGCATTGTTTATAAACTATTCTCAGTTGAACTAGTTTCAAACAGATACGCAATCAGCGATTTGTTTTTTCTACGGAACAATCTGTTTTTGCTTAAATTTGATTACATTGACAATATTGGTGCCGTTCTACACAGAATTTGATAACGAACCAGTTGACTCAACAGCAGCTTCGCTCGCTTGGGTTTGGTGTAGGGAAGGAAGCATCTTTTTGGAATTTCAGGGTCCTGGATTGTCCATTTATACTAAAACTGGATAATTACGTATTTATCGTTCTCTAGATTTTGATTGTTTTAGTGCACACGACTAGTAGGTAACGAGAAAAGTTACCAATGTGTTAAGTACGTTATAATACTACACTTAAATAACGTGTTTCAATTGGCTCTCATCGCTGACGACTGATGCTAGTTTCATCTCTCATCCATGCCGCCTTAATGCGGCACATCGTGCGTGATTTAAGAACATTTTATAGAATACCTGGCTTAGTTAGGTTAGGATTGGATGGACGACGGGCTTTGTTTTTTCATAACCCACATTCATAATCATTATTTTGTTTACTGATTCGTGATGAGTACTCCTTTCTGGTCCTAAATCAATAATAAATGTTATAATAATAATATAATAAAGGGAGCTATAATAATATAAGAGATTGTCACTCACTATTAATCAAATAACTATGATGGTTATATCGTAAAAAAATGTTTGATTGGTCGCTTGGCCTGCCTTAGATACAATCAACTTAGCTCACTTGTGTCATATAATATACCAATATGGTCTATGGTAGCATATAATATGTAAAATTATCATTGATAATAACATCATATAAACTTGGTAGACATACATGAGAAATTATTTATATTGTTACCTTTTTTATGAAACAGGCCTATATTAAAATCACAAACTGACAGCTATACTGCAACTGCAGGCTTAACAAGTTTTAATGAACTAATGTCACAATATAGGGGGCAGACGAAATCACTGCACACATGAATTTATTAATGCCTGGTTGCAGCAGACTAAAATATTAACACAAGCATTATAGCAAAGCATAGTTATATGAACACATTTAATTTATGTAATAATATATTTATTTTGCGTTTCAGTGCAGCTGCAGATGGTTCGCCAGCAAACACTCTATTTTTTAGAACACAGTATCTTCTTATACATATAGTAAAAACAGTACTAATTATGGTGCATACATTTGAGTTCGTGTGCTCCATACAAATGTTCAGGAAATAGAAATTCACATTTGACATTATGTGCTCAGATATGTTTTTTAAAAAAAAAACAATATGCAACAGTTAACCCAAAAGATAAGAACACACAAGAGTGAAAAGTATGTATGAGAACCCTTTACCTTTTCCTTCATTGTCATTTGATAAAATGTCTGTAGCACATTTAATATCATATTTTAAAAACAAGTTTCTAAAGCATTTTAATAAATGTAGTACATCAAAAAGTGCTGTGATTTGTTTGCCATTGTGGTGTATATAAGGGTGTTGCAGTGATGCACCCAAGATAGTGAGGGCTCGCCTGTTTACGCCATCCATATCGCACACAATGGCCGCAATATTTACTCCCACCTCATGGCACTTTTGTAGAACCTGAAATGATAAATAATGAACAATTATTCTAACTGATGTGATAACTATTCACATTGGGTCTGTTATGCAAAAGTATTGATAATGGTGTACAATTTAGAAACTAATAATAATAATATCAAGAAGAAATATTTGCATTTTTGTATGTCTGTAATGAATAGACTCTAAAACAACTCGTATCAATTTCAAAAATTCGGTCTCCATTATACTATGTAATCCCTAAATAACATAGGCTATATATATATTTTGATTCATCATTATCATCATCCATCACCATGCAGACAGAGCGTAGCTAGTATTACATAAAGGTTGTCATCATCATCCCTACACAGGTAGGGTCAATCGATACCATATGTTTTTCTGTAATATGAATGGACACAACATGGAATATAATTTGGTTTTAGTATTAGTTTAGCTAATAGGGTTTTGCCACACCGCTGACTGCTGCCTACTAGACGCACTTTTCTGCCTATGAGACTTCAGTCGCCTTTTAAGACATTCAAAGGCAGGTGTTTAAAAAAAAATACTTACCTCTTTAATTAGCACAGCCAGTCTGTCTGCAGTAGAAAACCCACTTGAAAAGTAATGGGCAATTGGCTGTTTAACTTTCTTACGTAGCCCCGCAACCATAAACATCAATGCATATGCTGCAATAAGTGGGGATCTTCCCTGTGAAGCATGGTCCTGAAATCCTTCAATTACATCTTCTTTAGGGTTAAAATTGAGATGTTTTTTTATTGACATTTCATCAAACATTAATGTGTATTCATTGTCTGAAGGCTTCTGTGTCTTTGTGTAATTTTGAAGGACTTCGAAAACTGGTTGATAGATTCCAGCATTAAAAGGTACTCTATTGAGTAGACTTTT
Source organism: Selenia dentaria (assembly GCA_917880725.1). NCBI lineage: Eukaryota > Metazoa > Arthropoda > Insecta > Lepidoptera > Geometridae > Selenia > Selenia dentaria. The sequence goes on from OU862878.1 coordinate 19,291,091, forward strand.
TAATGTACTGGGTGATGGTAACTGAAAAAGCCTTTGCAGCAAACGGTAACAAGTTGGTGATCTTTTATAAATTCTTAGAGCAGTAATTTTTTCTTTTTTATTCCACCTTCGACCAGTACTTTTCTTTTTAAAGTTCCGTATCTGTCCTTGCAACGGTTGCGCAAATGTCGGAGATATCTTCTCTGATAACTTTTTTATGCATACATCATCTGTCACACGTTTTAAAATATCTTTTGACTTCAGATGTCTAACGCGATTGCGCAGTTGGCAAATTTTTCGCATATATTTGCTACATTTGGCATACAAAAACTTCTCCTTTTCTGAAGTTGGTTTAACTATTGTTTGCACTTGAGCATTTGAAGATGTCCCAACATTAGGCTCACTATTTGCACCAATGGTCACTTCCTCTAAGACCCCATGTGAAGGACCAGGCTGATTGGTAGGTCTTGTGTTTGTGATATCCTGTAAGACCCCATGTGAAAGACCAGGTTGAGGCCTTATTGTATACTCGGGCAATTGTGGTTCATTCTGGAAAAATATAACTAATGAGTTACAGATATAAAGGTATTAAAAATATATAACTAAACTAACAAATACAGATAGATAGGAACTCTTTAGTTAAAACATAATGGTACAAAAGGCAGTCTTATCGCGATTCCTTCCAGACAACCTTTGGATAGAAAGAGTAATATTTTCAGGGACAGTGGTAAATAGTATCAGCGTAAGTATAGAAAATAGTGAATAGGTACATATACCTAAATGCCTGATAACAAATGTAATATATATACAGGATGTGGTGTAATGAGTGGATAATAGGGTACCTGCGGGTAGGGGCCATTGTGGCGGTTCAGAAAAATATTTGTTATGCTCAGTAAAAGTGCCTCGGTTTTCGAGATATTCGACATTTTCGAAATTTAAGAAATATTTCACCCTTCGTCACTATTTTTGGCGCCAAGACTGCAAATGAAATTTTTTTTTCTATCTGTTTTTTGGATAGTATTCTTGGATAGATGTGCTATCGAATGGAAACTATTATTTTTATAACACAAGCACAGTTATGTTTTTAAAATAAGATTTCACTAAAACTTTACTTGCTTTCGTTTGTTTTCCTGACCTTTACCCTTCTGTGGTGTAAAAAAAATGTATGGTCACTTGAATGCCAAATTTAAAAAAAAATTGCCTATTTCATCGAGATTCCGAAATGGTATATTACATATCATTGTCACAACTTGATTCAAAATTAATTCCTACCAGACTTATCAAGGCGTAATTTAAAGAAATATTTTTAACTATTATTAGCAATAATTGTCTACTGTTCGCAGAACTACTAGTAATTCTTGGAACAGATTGGTTCCCGGCCCAGCGGCAATCGACACTATGTCTATCTTGCTCTTTCATGCTATGAGTGAAAGAGAACTATCGTTTCGCGTAACGCATTTTTATGATTTTCGAGTCAGTGTGCTATCATACTACTCCCGTACAACAACGTGTTATCCTGTTTTGGATTGATACTCGTCGATTTTGTGCAGTTATTTCGGACTTTGTTTTGCCTAGCGATTTGGACGTCTTAATTTTGTGCTGTGATCTCGGACTTGATTTGCTTTGTAACTTGGATTTTTTTGTATTGCATATTGATTGCAATGCCTCAGCTATACACTGCGTCTGAATATGCGCAAATGCATTTAATCTACGGCGAGTGTGGTGGTAACGCCAATCGAGCAGCAGCACTGTATCGGGAAAGATTTCCCAATGCACGCCATCCCGATTATCGTGTGTTTATTCGCGTACACAATGCTTACATGGAAGGTCGAATTTCTGGAAGTACCACAAGTACATAATGAAGAGGACGTACTTGATGAAATTGCTGCTGATCCGACCACATCTGTGCGCGTAATAGCCTCTAATACTGGCATGTCAGCAAGAACAGTGCACCGAATTTTAAAAAGAGAAAAATTACATCCTTTTCACTACCAGCGCGTGCAATGTTTGCAGCCAAGAGATTACCCTGCACGAGTTGCATTTTGCCAAACAATGCTGAGAAAAATGAACGCTGATCCCGATTTCTTCGATAAAATTTTGTGGAGCGACGAATCCACGTGCAAAAAAGATGGGTATTTTAATATGCACAATCTGCACAGTTGGCAGCCTACAAACCCTCATTTGGCCAGAGAAGACAGGTCCCAGTACAAGTTCAAAATTAATTTATGGACTGGAATTCTAAATGGCAATCATCGGACCATTCGAATTGTCTGGAACATTGACTGCAGAAACGTATTTAGATTTTTTACGGCACGAACTTCCACTTTTATTAGAAGATGTTTCATTAGAAGATAGAAGAAGAATGTGACTGCAGCACGATGGTTGCCCCGCTCATTACGCCCGAAATGTTCGACAATACCTCGATGAAACATATCGTCGACGATGGATCGGTCGTTTGGGGACAATTTTGTGGCCACCTCGTTCACCAGACCTCAACCCATTGGACTTTTTTTTACTGGGGATGCCTTAAAGAAAAGGTTTATAAAGACCCAATCAATACAGTGGACCAGCTACGGGAGCGTGTGCGATTAGCTGCTCAGAAAATCACAGAGCAAAGAATTGCGAACAGGATTAAAAGATCTTTTATCAAAAGGTGCAGAGCATGCATCAGAGCATGTGGTGGCCTTTTCGAACACCTTTTGTAATAGTAAATTTAATAAATGAAATGCATTTAAAATTTATTGTTTCGTTTTATTTCATTACCGAATTTTAAACTAACGTTTTTAGGTGATTTTAAGTAATGAAGTAAATTTTAGTACTATTTGTAATTTTATAATAATTAGCTCTACCCATTTTAATAGGAATTACTTTTGAATCAACTTGTGGAAATACCATTTAATATACCATTTCGGAATCTCGATGAAATAGGCTAATTTTTTTTAAATTTGGCATTCAAGTGACCATACATTTTTTTTACACCACAGAAGGGTAAAGGTCAGGAAAACAAACGAAAGCAAGTAAAGTTTTAGTGAAATCTTATTTTAAAAACATAACTGTGCTTGTGTTATAAAAATAATAGTTTCCATTCGATAGCACATCTATCCAAGATTACTATCAAAAAAACAGATAGATAAAAAAATTTCATTTGCAGTCTTGGAGCCTAAAATAGTGACGAAGGGTGAAATATTTCTTAAATTTCGAAAATGTCGAATATCTCGAAAACCGAGGCACTTTTACTGAGCATAACAAATATTTTTCTGAACCGTCACAATGGCCCCTACCCGCAGGTACCCTATTATCCACTCATTACGCCACACCCTGTATACATATACTGCCTAGTTCAATAAGTAACAAAAACAGATTTGAAATTTTTGCAGACACCAATAATATTTAAACCACAGATATAATTTTTTAATTTGGTCTTAATTGAATTAGGCGTTGGATATTGGAGCTGTGGTAGCCAAGTGATTACACCTATTGACTGCTAATCAGAAGGTACCTGGTACCCCATGGCAGTAGGACATTTTGCGAATGCTGATCTAGCTAGCTTCCTACTACCCTCAAGTAGCAAGTATACTTCTGCCCTACCAATTGAAGCAGCAATCGTGGACGGAACAGTATGGACTACTGAGCAGCAATACCATGGGTTTACTCTCTTTCAGCTTGAGCCCCTCCTCACTGGTGGAAAGACATTGTGTGTGTGTGTTACCCTGCCATTTTCCATCGTCAGTTTAGTAGGCTGTGTTATTGCTAAGTGCGATCTGTTCAGGAAAACCTTTGGATAAATACCAATAGGTGAGACGGTGATCAATATCTAGCTTACAGTCACAACATAAATTTGTTTTAATACTGACTTGCAACTTACATCACATGGAACCGCAGATCTCCGTAACTTCTGTAGAGTATCATCAGTGAAGTCAGCTTCAAGAAAATGATTTTCACACAACATTCTATGCTCACTGTGGAGTTTCATTTGAAATGTTGTTGATGAGTATGTATTGGGCCCATAGTTCACAGCTGAAAGTACAAAAAAAATACTTAATAAAAATTCTATTTGGGTTACTTATATTGTTTTGATTCTGAAATGGGTACTGTAAAATATTTGTTGCAGCCAAATGCTAATTGCCTAACCGTTTTATGAAACACCACTGTTCTATCAATGCTGTGAACCACTGTGTTTACCATTTATATCATATTTATCCAGCTACAGATACAGCTTTTAAGCCCCCACATGCATGAAGTACTATGACACAACTAGATTTGTGTGAAATTTTGTATAACTTGCACAACATACACATCATTTATTTTAATCTAACTTCCAAGGGGACTCAGGCTACAGGTAAGTTAGAAATATTACTCCCAATGGAAAGCTACATGGATGCAAAGACGAAATATAATATTTAGTGCATTCAAATAGATCACTTCTGATCGTTTTTAGCGAAAATGCTGAAAACGCTCATAAGGGGCGTTCGAATGGGAATCTGTGGGTGAAAATGTCATTCATGTCTCTTTTTGTTCAGCATTCGGAATGCTAAAAAAAGAGGAATTTTTGCCACCAAAAAGTGTAATTTTTGACCCACGTCCGAAGCATGGTTGTTTGTATCGTTATTTGACAGCTATGTATTTGATCATAAACATGCGATTTTAGGTCTTATGCTCAGTTGAGCGCATTTTAAAGCGTTTGTAAAGATCAAAAATGTTACTTTTGTCACTTTTGCCCACACCCTATTCGAACGCACTATATGTAGTTTCTGGATTTCTTAGTTAGGTCAATTTTAAGGATTCAGAATTAACCAGATTTGCTAATTCTTGTTTGATTTGACTCTGATAAAATGCTTAAAAATAGAAGTTCTTAGAGGCTTCTGTCTGCAACTATTGTCATAATTCTGCCAGTGTCTGTTGTGCTAGTTCCATAGACGTATACGTAATGGTTAAACTATAGTCGCCCGGTACCCGCGGGGAGGGGGGAGGGGGGGCGGAGGGGGGGGAGGGGGAGGGGGTGAAGCCTCCCCTGCATCCCCCCCCCGCCGGAGGCCTTTAGTTTTTGAGTAATAATTTTTTTAGTACTTAACCTCACTTTCGGCTATATCAGTATTTTTTACCTATTTTTTGTTTCACACCTAATCTATTAAGGCGGTTCGCTTCTGGCACTTCGCCGGCCGCTGCCGCGGCACGCTCGCTTCGCTCGCTCGGCTCGTGCGTTGTTTGTCATGTTCTAACCTAACCTAACCTATTTTTTGTTTCACACCTAACTTATTAAGGCGGTTCGCTTCTGGCACTTCGCCGGCCGCTGCCGCGGCACGCTCGCTTCGCTCGCTCGGCTCGTGCGTTGTTTGTCATGTTCTAACCTAACCTAACCTATTTTTTGTTTCACACCTAATCTATCAAGGCGGTTCACTTAATATTGTATTATATAACAACAATAACATATCCAGTCCGTCTCAGAGTTATGTTGATAGATGAGAAAAACTTAATGTTAAAGGGCTAGGAGAGACACAATTAAACAAACATTTTAATACATTACTTGTTTATTTCATAAACATGTTTAATTGCTTTCATTAAATGTACAAAAGAGTCTCTTTTATATTTATACACGTCTCTTCGCCACAAATATTCAACAATTATATCACTAAAGTTTTCTGGGTTGTTATAATTTTGTTTTTTGAAAAACCTCTTCACTGCTCGCCACTGGGATTCTATTCTTTGGGTGTGGATTCCATCTTTACCCACAAATGGGTTCTCTGGGTCTGAATGATTCACTTTTTTGTGTATGTATCCATATTCAGACAGACAATCGTATGCCCGCCAACAATCGGTGTGGATTGTTGTTCCAGGTAAAACATGCTTTTGAATTAAAGGTATGAGAGTATCAGCATCTCTTTTATTGTCCGGGCATACTTCCAATCTTAAGTCTTCAGACCCATCTTCTATTAATCCCAGCACCCAGTGGCCTTCAATGTGACGTCCTTTGTTATATTTCCTTTTTCCAAATTTACTTTCGTCTATTTGCACTATTTTCCCACAGCCTCCAATTTTACCGCTGTAAAGATTTTGTTTTTCCAAATAAAATATCACAACTACTTCTCTGCAGTAATTAAACCAATCGGCTATAGTATTTGGGCTTAAACATTGCTTCCTTTCTTTTTTATAAGGGTCTTCGTGAATTGTTTGGTCGTAGGTCCATCCTTGTGAGTATGCATATATAAGATAGTAAACATGCATTATGTCGATAGCAATATTTTCGAAAAATGTGCCAATTCTGCGAGAGATCTTGGCACCGCTGCCCGATTTAGATTTGCATGATCTTTTTGAGCACACAAATGTACCAAAACTTGTGCATCCGCATGAGTATGACACTTTCATGGATGTCCTGTGGGTTCGACACCGTTTCTCAGTTGGTATGAGACCTTGGTCTTCACTATATTTGATGCATTGGTCTTTAGTGCCCAATTTTCGCACAACGTCAGTTAAATTCCAATGATCAATCACTTCAGTGACGCAAAGTTTTCGTTTGGTTATAAGCTCGTTGTCGTCGTCGTCATTACTCGAAGAAGGTCCGGCGACAGGTTCAACGGGCAGATCAGGAGCCGAAGAAGGTCCGGCTACAGGCTCGACGGGCAGATCAGGAGCCGAAGAAGGTCCGGCAACAGGTTCGACGGGCAGATCAGGAGCCGAAACCGCGTCCGCTTCGGGTATTGTACTGTAATACTCCATTACAGCCAAGTGCAGTCCAGTTTTCAAGCCAAGTTCAAGTCGTAGAGCAATCCAAACAAATCCGGTAAGCAAGCCAAGTTTCAAGTCGTCGCGCAATCGAAGGAAGTCCAGGGAAAAAGCCAAAGTCGTAATAAAAATCGAAAAACAAGAGAGCACACATTCACGAAACTACGAGAGAAACGGAATGAATGGATGACAGTCCATCTGTCAGTAAGACAAAATGGCGCCTTTTTTTTTTCTTACGTTTAACGATAACGATACGTTTCGTTTAACTCAGTTTGACAACTTAATTTGACAACTTAATATTGTACCATTTTCTCAACATTGCGTTCCATTTCACTTTTTTTTATCAAATTTTAATTTAATCATAATTAATTTTATTTAAACTACGTTTCCGGCAAAAAAAAATTGCTGGAAGGGCTTCAGGTGGACCCCAATGATACCCCTAAACTCGCACCTTCATCAAAATCAGGTACCGGACGGCTATAGCCAACCCTACATACCGTATAAGGTTATTTATGCCAGGCTTTGGAAATCTAAACAATTTTGCGTTGTCTGCGAACGGTGAGCGGCCGCATTTAAAGCATTTCCTTTTGTTTTCTTTCTCCGACATGATCACAAACTAAAATAGAGTCTCTCCTCAAATTATTATAATATAATCAAGAGTCAATTTCTCACATCACACACAACTGAGTCAATTTCTCGAAGTTCCTAATCGCAAGTAACATAACTTTTTGAAGGCACGGAGGAACATAAGCTCAACTCGACGTGGATTTAATGCTATATTCAAAGAACTTTAACAACGAACGAAACTGAAAATACTGAAATCACTGAAACCGGCACTAAATCCGAATGAAAACAATAACACACCCACCAAAGAGAATATTTTAGCATGCCGGATGTGACATCAAAATTTTTAATGTGTTACCACCTTTGAATAATATTTTAAATGGCAACTATAAAAATTAGCCCCCGTAGGTAATTTCATTTGCCCCATACAAATGTGCCATCCCGTCGCCAGTGCGACCGCTTTTTTAGGTTACGGCGTACTTGCACGTGGTCGTTTTAAACATTAAAGATTGCAATACAAAGTGATGGCATGTTTTATAATTAATTGTACGTAATAAACTTAAATCATTTTGAGAATAATTATATTATTAATTTTAATTGGAATAATTTACTGTAAACAATTTCAAAAGTATGAATCTATGTTTTATAAATCAATTCAAATAAATCAATTTAACAAATCTAATTGTTATAAACTAATTATTATTGGCTAATTATTGTATCCGGGCCGATATATATATATATATATATATATTGTTGGAGACGAAAATAGCCTAGTAGACCGAAAAGTATAAAAGGCGGCGCGCAGAGCGGTCGTGGCTCATTCTGCCTTCAACCGTCGACGAGTCAACATCTCCGAGTTCGTTATTGCGGTGAGTCAATCCTTGTCGTGATTTTGTATAGTGCAAACACTGTCGTAATGATTGATTGTAGGTTTTTTTTTTTATTTTTTTTTTCCTCTTATTAAATTAATGTTCTGCTACTTGTAGAGATAAAAAACTGTAAGGTTAATGTTACCGCTGTGTTAATACTTTTATACGGCAATGTTTTGTCTTGTATAACTTGTATGCAACACGAGAGGTATAGATCACTATGATTGACACGTCACTGTGGTATGGAAGTACTTCAGGATTTAAATAAAACAATTGTCAATATGAACCCTATATGAATGGGTACCTTTGGAAACTTGGTAAAGTATGTAAGGCATGGAGCAGGTATCCTGAGCGGCTGCCCAAACTGTTGCGCTGGGCTGCTGCGCTGAGCAACTGCCCGTGCTTCTGCGCTGAGCGGCCGCCCAAGCCGCTGTCCCAAGCAGTAGTCTGCTGGAAGTCAAGTCCGGAGTAATCGACACCAAAGATTACCTTGTGTGGTGTCATGCAAAGGTGGTATCGTGAGTTTGTCGAGACATTAGACAGTTAATCTTCACAAATTGATATCATGCGCTAGTTGTCTTTGGTATGCACAATGGTCCCTTAGACAGAAATTTAAAGACATAAACATTCTAACTGTTGTCTCTCAGTTTATCTATGAAAATCTAATGTATGTAAAGAAAAACATTAGCAGTTTTGATAAAAGGAGTGATGCTCATTCCATCAACACGCGAAATAAGCACAAGCTATCCGTACATGTAACGCGTCTCCACAGAATAAGTCATTCTTTTATGGGACAATGTATACGATTTTATAATAAAGTTCCCAATGTTATCCGAGATTTGCCTATTAATAAGTTTAAAATTACTATTAAAACTAAACTCTGTCAAAAAGGTTATTACAAAATTTCGGATTACTTGGAGGATAAAACAGCTTGGGACTGATCACTCCAGGATCTATCTACTCGTGTACTAAGATGTCAAAGTGTAGCGTGTCTTGCCCTACTGATACCATTATTATGTTCTCTTTTGTAAGGCAACACACTGGAGCTAATATTTGTAGTACCTAAGTAAAAACATTGTAAAAACATCTATATAAAAAGAATGGCCCCGAGTTTCTTGCCGCTTCTTCTCGGTTGGCTCTATGTATTTTGGAACGCGGCGGTAGGCTTTAAAGTACATTATAATGAAAAATTGACGTTCATAAGTGCGTCTTTGATGCCTAAATTGAATAAATGATTTTGACTTTGACTTTGACTTTGACTATGCATTAATAAAGAAAAATATCACTAGTGCGAGTGAGATCTTGGTAAAGTATGTAAGGCATGGAATGTTTTTCTTTGTTTTCATTGCATAGTGTGGTGCGGGTGATGGTAGTCCAGAATTTTATCGTAGTACGTCGACAGATATTAACACATTCATTTGTTTTTCAGCTGTCCCGAGCAGGTATCCTGAGCGGCTGCCCAAACTGCTGCGCTGGGCTGCTTCGCTGAGCAACTGCCCCTGCTTCTGCGCTGAGTGGCCGCCCAAGCCGCTGTCCCGAGCAGTTTTCTGCTGGAAGTCAAGTCCGGAGTATACGACACCAAAGATTACCTTGTGTGGTGTCATGCAAAGGTGGTATCGTAAGTTTGTCGAGACATTCGACAGTTAATCTTCACAACTTGATATCATGCGCTAGTTGTCTTTGGTATGCATTAATAAAGAAAAATATCACTAAACTGTGCGAGTGAGATATTGGTAAAGTATGTAAGGCATGGAATGTTTTTCTTTATTTTCATTGCATAGTGTGGTGCGGGTGATGGAAGTCCAGAATTTTATCGTAGTACGTCGACAGATATTAACACATTCATTTGTTTTTCAGCTGTCCCGAGCAGGTATCCTGAGCGGCTGCCCAAACCGCTGCGCTGGGCTGCTGCGCTGAGCAACTGTCCCTGCTTCTGCGCTGAGCGGCCTACCAAGCCGCTGTCCCGAGAAGTTGTCTGCTGGAAGTCAAGTCCGGAGTAATCGACACCAAAGATTACCTTGTGTGGTGTCATGCAAAGGTGGTATCGTGAGTTTGTCGTGACATTCGACAGTTAATCTTCACAAATTGATATCACGCGCTAGTTGTCTTTGGTATGCATTAATAAATAAAAATATCACTAAACTTTGCAAGTGAGATCTTGGTAAAGCATGTAAGGCATGGAATGTTTTTCTTTGTTTTCATTGCATAGTGTGGTGCGGGTGATGGAAGTCCAGAATTTTATCGTAGTACGTCGACAGATATTAACACATTCATTTGTTTTTCAGCTGTCCCGAGCAGGTATCCTGAGCGGCTGCCCAAACTGCTGCGCTGGGCTGCTGCGCTGAGCAACTGTCCCTGCTTCTGCGCTGAGCGGCGTACCAAGCCGCTGTCCCGAGCAGTTGTCTACTGGAAGTCAAGTCCGGAGTAATCGACACCAAAGATTACCTTGTGTGGTGTCATGCAAAGGTGGTATCGTGAGTATGTCGAATCATTCGACAGTTAATCTTCACAAATTGATATCATGCGCTAGTTGTCTTTGGTATGCATTAATAAAGAAAAATATCACTAAACTGTGCGAGTGAGATATTGGTAAAGTATGTAAGGCATGGAATGTTTTTCTTTATTTTCATTGCATAGTGTGGTGCGGGTGATGGAAGTCCAGAATTTTATCGTAGTACGTCGACAGATATTAACACATTCATTTGTTTTTCAGCTGTCCCGAGCAGGTATCCTGAGCGGCTGCCCAAACTGCTGCGCTGGGCTGCTTCGCTGAGCAACTGTCCCTGCTTCTGCGCTGAGCGGCCTACCAAGCCGCTGTCCCGAGCAGTTGTCTACTGGAAGTCAAGTCCGGAGTAATCGACACCAAAGATTACCTTGTGTGGTGTCATGCAAAGGTGGTATCGTGAGTATGTCGAATCATTCGACAGTTAATCTTCACAAATTGATATCATGCGCTAGTTGTCTTTGGTATGCATTAATAAAGAAAAATATCACTAAACTGTGCGAGTGAGATCTTGGTAAAGTATGTAAGGCATGGAATGTTTTTCTTTATTTTCATTGCATAGTGTGGTGCGGGTGATGGAAGTCCAGAATTTTATCGTAGTACGTCGACAGATATTAACACATTCATTTGTTTTTCAGCTGTCCCGAGCAGGTATCCTGAGCGGCTGCCCAAAACGCTGCGCTGGGCTGCTGCGCTGAGCAACTGTCCCTGCTTCTGCGCTGAGCGGCCTACCAAGCCGCTGTCCCGAGCAGTTGTCTGCTGGAAGTCAAGTCCGGAGTAATCGACACCAAACATTACCTTGTGTGGTGTCATGCAAAGGTGGTATCGTGAGTTTGTCGTGACATTCGACAGTTAATCTTCACAAATTGATATCACGCGCTAGTTGTCTTTGGTATGCATTAATAAATAAAAATATAACTAAACTTTGCAAGTGAGATCTTGGTAAAGCATGTAAGGCATGGAATGTTTTTCTTTGTTTTCATTGCATAGTGTGGTGCGGGTGATGGAAGTCCAGAATTTTATCGTAGTACGTCGACAGATATTAACACATTCATTTGTTTTTCAGCTTTCCCGAGCAGGTATCCTGAGCGGCTGCCCAAACTGCTGCGCTGGGCTGCTGCGCTGAGCAACTGTCCCTGCTTCTGCGCTGAGCGGCCAATAAGCCGCTGTCCCGAGCAGTTGTCTACTGGAAGTCAAGTCCGGAGTAATCGACACCAAAGATTACCTTGTGTGGTGTCATGCAAAGGTGGTATCGTGAGTATGTCGAGACATTCGACAGTTAATCTTCACAAATTGATATCATGCGCTAGTTGTCTTTGGTATTCATTAATAAAGAAAAATATCACTAAACTGTGCGAGTGAGATCTTGGTAAAGTATGTAAGGCATGGAATGTTTTTCTTTGTTTTCATTGCATAGTGTGGTGCGGGTGATGGAAGTCCAGAATTTTATCGTAGTACGTCGACAGATATTAACACATTCATTTGTTTTTCAGCTGTCCCGAGCAGGTATCCTGAGCGGCTGTCCAAACTGCTGCGCTGGGCTGCTGCGCTGAGCAACTGCCCGTGCTTCTGCGCTGAGCAACTGCCGTGCTTCTGCGCTGAGCGGCCGCCCAAGCCGCTGTCCCGAACAATTGTCTGCTGGAAGTCAAGTCCGGAGTAATCGACACCAAAGATTACCTTGTGTGGTGTCATGCAAAGGTGGTATCGTGAGTTTGTCGAGACATTCGACAGTTAATCTTCACAAATTGATATCACGCGCTAGTTGTCTTTGGTATGCATTAATAAAGAAAAATATCACTAAACTGTGCAAGTGAGATCTTGGTAAAGCATGTAAGGCATGGAATGTTTTTCTTTGTTTTCATTGCATAGTGTGGTGCGGGTGATGGAAGTCCAGAATTTTATCGTAGTACGTCGACAGATATTAACACATTCATTTGTTTTTCAGCTGTCCCGAGCAGGTATCCTGAGCGGCTGCCCAAACTGCTGCGCTGGGCTGCTGCGCTGAGCAACTGTCCCTGCTTCTGCGCTGAGCGGCCAATAAGCCGCTGTCCCGAGCAGTTGTCTACTGGAAGTCAAGTCCGGAGTAATCGACACCAAAGATTACCTTGTGTGGTGTCATGCAAAGGTGGTATCGTGAGTTTGTCGAGACATTCGACAGTTAATCTTCACAAATTGATATCACGCGCTAGTTGTCTTTGGTATGCATTAATAAAGAAAATTATCACTAAACTGTGCGAGTGAGATCTTGGTAAAGTATGTAAGGCATGGAATGTTTTTCTTTATTTTCATTGCATAGTGTGGTGCGGGTGATGGAAGTCCAGAATTTTATCGTAGTACGGCAACAGATATTAACACATTCATTTATTTTTCAGCTGTCCCGAGCAGGTATCCTGAGTGGCTGCCCAAACTGCTGCGCTGGGCTGCTGCGCTGAGCAACTGCCCGTGCTTCTGCGCTGAGCGGCCGCCCAAGCCGCTGTCCCGAGCAGTTGTCTGCTGGAAGTCAAGTCCGGAGTAATCGACACCAAAGATTACCTTGTGTGGTGTCATGCAAAGGTGGTATCGTGAGTTTGTCGTGACATTCGACAGTTAATCTTCACAAATTGATATCACGCGCTAGTTGTCTTTGGTATGCATTAATAAATAAAAATATAACTAAACTTTGCAAGTGAGATCTTGGTAAAGCATGTAAGGCATGGAATGTTTTTCTTTGTTTTCATTGCATAGTGTGGTGCGGGTGATGGAAGTCCAGAATTTTATCGTAGTACGTCGACAGATATTAACACATTCATTTGTTTTTCAGCTTTCCCGAGCAGGTATCCTGAGCGGCTGCCCAAACTGCTGCGCTGGGCTGCTGCGCTGAGAAACTGTCCCTGCTTCTGCGCTGAGCGGCCTACCAAGCCGCTGTCCCGAGCAGTTGTCTGCTGGAAGTCAAGTCCGGAGTAATCGACACCAAAGATTACCTTGTGTGGTGTCATGCAAAGGTGGTATCGTGAGTTTTGAGACATTCGACAGTTAATCTTCACAAATTGATATCACGCGCTAGTTGTCTTTGGTATGCATTAATAAAGAAAAATATCACTAAACTGTGCGAGTGAGATCTTGGTAAAGTATGTAAGGCATGGAATGTTTTTCTTTGTTTTCATTGCATAGTGTGGTGCGGGTGATGGAAGTCCAGAATTTTATCGTAGTACGTCGACAGATATTAACACATTCATTTGTTTTTCAGCTGTCCCGAGCAGGTATCCTGAGCGGCTGCCCAAACTGCTGCGCTGGGCTGCTGCGCTGAGCAACTGCCCGTGCTTCTGCGCTGAGCGGCCGCCCAAGCCGCTGTCTCGAGCAGTTGTCTGCTGGAAGTCAAGTCCGGAGTAATCGACACCAAAGATTACCTTGTATGGTGTCATGCAAAGGTGGTATCGTGAGTTTGTTGAAACTCTACCGAGAGAAGAAGTGTAACTGCCATACAGACATAATGCGAATAACACTGATACTACTAGCGCAACAGAATCCGCACGGAATGCTAAGGAACTAACTTTAGCGCGAATTTTAAATATCCACCCCATGGTTTTCTATTTTCATTTATTTTGTTACCTATCAATTCAGTCTGCGGATGGAACAATGTTAAAACATAATTTTGCCTCATGAAGTAGGCAGAACCTTATTAGGTGAATAAGTAGGTACTTATGTTATAGAAATAAAACAATTTTTAAGAACATTTATGTATTTATTTCATAAATTTATTAAAGTTTAACTAAATAATGGACAAAAGTTTAAAAATATCAAATGTAATAAATTATTTGTTGGAGGCAAAGTGTCCAGAATGCTGGCTGCATTTCCACGTTGAATAGCTATGCAAAATTTATTTGCAAAATATGAGCCAGCATTCTGTTCACCTACGCTTCAACCAAACGTTTGGCCAAGCCCTGAAAATTTCGTACGCGCCACTTAGAGAAAGTTTCTACCCCAAACGGCACAAATGTGTAACCTCCACCGAGATTGGCATATTTGCATCGTTTAAAGGTTTCGGCATTTTCACTGCCACACCAGCCTGAGCGTAAGTTTCTGGACTGACTTTGTACTTTCTGGTCTGTCTGGAATTCTGGACTGTCAGCATTTAATGCATCAAACAGCTGGAAGAATTTGCTCAAAAGTTTGGCTGTGGCGAAGGCTTTGAAGGAAGTTCATCTGAAATTAAACAAAAATAATAGAAGTTTAAGTAACTGCTACAAATCAATTTGAATAAGCTAATATAGGGCTTTTATTTGAATAAAAGGTATTTTATATATTTCTACATGAAACCAACAGATTAGTTTGTAGAAACAATTGTATTACTTATAAAATATTCATAGATTTGATTTTTATTGTTTTATTTTAAACACATATCTACTACTATTGCTTTACTAAAACGTATTTTAGGCAGGACAGTGACTTAATGATACATTTGTGTACGTGACTAAGTCTTTACTCGCGATTATGTCAATAAAAATCATGCATCATTGAAACTATAAATATTTACATATACATATTAAATTAACTTGTGAAATGGCAAATGTTCAACACGTACGACTACACTTATAAAGGAAAAATGAATGTGCAATATCTGTTACAAATAAGTATGAAAGCTATATTTATTCTCTGTGCCTCCACCATAGTTTTAAAATCTCAAACCCTTATTAGAATATTCTGTGGTTGTTTCGTTCTTTCACTTCACTTACATCTGCAAGGCTATTATGTATCTCAGTTGCTAACAAATGTTGATTGAAATCTGGAAAAATGGCGGCCCTATGTCAGCTTGGACAACTCCAGTAAGCAAAAATGTTCGTAAGTTGATCACTGAAGCTGACAAAAGTGACATAGAGCGGCCATTTTTTCAGATTTCAATCCAAACTTGTTAGCAACTGAGATACATAATAGCCCAGCTGGTCGTGTTCCTTTGAGAGCCAAAATCGATCGTGTCGTTCGCATAGCCGCCCAACCGTTATCTTTCAAACTCGTAATTATCATAACTGAGCTCGGTACATCATCGATTACGTCACAGCTCACGCTCACGCCACGACTACAACACTCGCGGATGGAAGGTTTTGGACTTGCGGTCGTTGTGAGCTGTTACTGTCAAAATATCAAATAGGTTTATGATTCATTCGATTTATTTGAGAAAATATGACGCGCTTTTCGCGACCGTGTGAGTGTTCTATTTGAGTTGGGCATTATAGGTATTCATCCTAAAGGAAACACGAAACCGGGGCACGACAGTCGTATGTATTGGCGGTGTTTACTGGAATGCACCATAAGGGTCGATTTCGGCTTAAAAGGAACACGCCGTAAATAATATTGAAGTAATATTGTTCAACTATTTTGTGTTGGTACGATAGTAAGTATGATTATTTTAAGCTTATTACAAGACGCTCCTGATTTATGATAGTTTCGTAAAAGGTGGGAGTAGGCCCCGTTGTGTCATCCATCAGCCCACAAGCAATAGTAATTACATTACTGCAATCTGACTATAGAAAGATAGGAAATATGGTAGACGAAGGTACAGGCACATAGTACCTATATGATCTTATTATAGGTATCACATGGAGATCAAAGTTAAATTACATGTTTTTAACTAACTGTAATAATAATACCTACTATAGAATTGAAAACGAGAGTAGGTACCTAACTATGCTATTAGTTTTTCAATATAAGCAAGATGAAGCATATATGAGCATAAAAATATATATGATTAACATACCGTTTAACATTCGTTTTACCAGGCTTAGGGAAACGGTGAAATGAGACCACACCATCTTGAACAGGAGTTGCTCCACATTTTGCACATTTTCTGTACATGTCCGTAGACATACATAGATTTTATAAGTTTTTAAACTATCACGATCACTTTTGCAAGAGACAACATTAGAAAAGGGATATTTACCGTGTAATCCATTTTATTTGAGTTTGCGATTTATATTCCCGACAACATGGATTACACGGTAAATATCCCGTTTCTAATGTTACTAATACTTGGATAGTTCTGCGGAAGCTTACATTAAAGGAGGGTCACTATAATAACATGAAATATCCACGAAAATACGAAATATCAGCAATTTAAAACTAATTTATAACGTAAATGTTCAAATTGAATTTGATCAACTTGCTGACATACAATTCGAGTGTTGCAAGATGAATTAAAAAATTGGAGCTAGTTTTATAATATTGTTTTCAACAAAAATGTTAGCTTCTTTTATGTATTTTGTACAACAAAAAAAAGGTAAAAGAATAAGACATATTATGAAACGTTTGGTGGCAGTAAAATATGTATTTTATTAAAAATAGTACGGAATATTTTTTATGGAACGAATTTGCTTCCCTATAAATGTCTTAATTTTATCGCTGTAGCAGTACATACAATTCCGCTACACACATCTAAATTTTGCTCGTGTGTGCAATGGTAAAATCTCGTACATACAGGATACCTCCCCTTGAGCGCGGGAAACATAGACTAAAATATATACTAGGAAATAGAGTGGTATCTTCTACCTTTTTGTGGTATATATACATTTAAAGCTTTTCCACACCAAGGATAGATGGCGCTGGCGATGACTATATATATATATATATATATAGTCATAAAAGAAATACTGAGCCCACGTATGTAACGTATGCAACGCATTATTACATTTAGACTCTGGAATTTGTATGAAAACAGTTTGATCAGAAACATACTACTCATATGCAACGTTGTTTTACTGTTTTCATACAAAATTAAGAGTCTAGATGTTATAATGCGTTGCGTACGTTGCATACGTGGGCTCAGTTTACTATCGCTACTATAGAATTATACACTAGGCTGTGTTTTGACATGGTAACAATAAGTTTGGTACATTTGCTGGAATACATTAACGCTTAAGGCCATAAAACAAAATTGTAGTTCCTTCTAGAATAAAAATTGAAGCTTTTGAAATAACTATGAAATCAGAATATAACATTAACATCAAGATTTTCAGACACATTTGTAATATCATATAATAAGAACATATTCAACGGCGTTTACAGTATATATCTACACATGATCCCATGTAATAACATGATTCCATCTCTTTCATACTATGTGGGGAGCACCGTTGCGATAACAGGTATTCTGCCTCTATTTAGTAGCATGCAAACACAGTGAGTATTTAGATTTATAGGATATAACAGACAAAATCATTAGAAATCACTGCGGTGTCTAAAAAAATATTAGGTGACAAATGTAGTGTAATATCGTGCAGAGCTTTACAGATTTGAGACATACAGCAATTATTATGGGTCTGTCACTTAATATCAGGCAATGGAATGATAGTATTCATATACTTTTGTTCATATATGTACGTATGTATCATACATTAGAACATTATTGAGTATCAATGCTATACTTGCATAGATATAACAATATTATCTTACAAACTTGTTTACGTAATGTTACCAAAATTGGAATGTAACACAGTTAGGCTTTTAGCTTTATGATTGATGTAGGTACTTCAATTTCATTTCATGTTTAGTAATATCATTTCTACCTGAAAAAAAAGGTAACTGTTTATGAAGGGCAGTATAAAATATCCATTAAATTTATAATTAGCAGAACATTACCTACAATAATTATATATAATGTTATGTTATGGAACCCTTCGTGCACGAGTCCGACTCACACTTGAGATTATAATCTTTGCTTGAGCATTGTTTATAAACTATTCTCAGTTGAACTAGTTTCAAACCGATACGCAATCAACGATTTGTTTTTTCTACGGAACAATCTGTTTTCGCTTAAATTTGATTACATTGACAATATTGGTGCCGTTCTATACAGAATTTGATAATGAACCAGTTGACTCAACAGCAGCTTCGCTCGCTTGGTCTTGGTGTAGTGATGAAAGCACCTTTTTGGAATTTCAGGGTCCTGGATTGTCCATTTATACTAAAACTGGATAATTACGTATTTATCGTTCTCTAGATTTTGATTGTTTTAGTGCACATGACTAGTAGGTAACGAGAAAAGTTACCAATGTGTTACGTTATATGACTACACTTAAATAACGTGTTACATTTGACTCTCATCGCTGACGACTGATGCTAGTTTCATCTCTCATCCATGCCGCCTTAATGCGGCACATCGTGCGTGATGAACATTTTATAAAATACCTGGCTTAGTTAGGTTAGGATTGGATGGACGACGGGCTTTGTTTTTTCATAACCCACATTCATAATCATTATAATAATAATAGAATAAAGGGATCTACGTATAATAATATAAGAGATTGTCACTCACTATTAATCAAATATCTATTATGGTTATTATCGTATTAAAATGTTTGATTGGCCGCTTGGCGCAGTTGGTAGTGACCGTGCCTCCTGATCATCGTATTTTCAGATGCTTCAAGTTTTGAAGATGATACTATCTACACTATCTACAGCTATGATGATGGATGAGGATTGATGATGGTGATGGATGATGTTGAATGATAATGATGGATGATGATGATGGTGGTGGGTGATGATGTCGATGATAATGTATGATGGATGATTATGGTGGTGGGTGATGCTGATGATTGCATGATGATGGCGATATTGGCGATGGATGATGATGATGATAGTGGTGGGCGATGATTATGGTGTTTGATGATGATGAATGTTAATGGTGATGGATGATGACGATGGCTGATGGTCAGCAACACTGAACTTAGTCATACCCGCTGCCAAAAGGACTCGTTTCCAGGCCAGAAACTATTTATACAAAAACCACACTCGTTTCCAGGCCAGAAAATCTATATAAAAAAATCATACTCGATCGAGATAAGGCTAATCATCTTCAAATAAATTGATTTATCTATCTATCTTGGTCACGCCATAAAGCAACCGCGTAAAATAATGTGTAGGTACCATGTAATTACCTTCTTTCTTTATTCTCGATATAGTAGCCATCGATAAATTAGTCGCCATCGCTGCGCGTGCGGCGCTATACTTTAACGGATGATAACGCTCCAAGTTCTTCTCTTCGTCAAAGTATTTTATAACGTTGTAAACAAACTCACGTGCATCACTGTGAAGAATCTTTCCACGTTTTCGTGAAGCCATTGTCGTTCGTAACAAAAACTTAACGAAAATAAATAACAATCAAACGTAACGCAAACAAATAACAATCAAACTCAACAAAAACAACAACGAATAACAACGAAAACAATAAATAACGGAACGAATTTAACGATAACTCGGAGTGCATCAAGTAGCGTGGAAAGCGAATCATGACTGACTATTTTTTTGTAGCGCGTACTTCACTGTGTGATTATAGACAGCGATAGAGAGTGAGCGAGAACGCATGCGAGCGGACGCCATTTTCAGATCTATTCTCTATCTGCGCGGCGTATATTAGGCTTTTTCACCCGCCTGGTGATAGATGATGATAATGATGATTATGTTGATGAAAAGTAGCCTATGTGCTACTCCAGACTATAATCTATCACTGTGCCAAATTTCAGCCAGATCCGTTTAGCCATTCTACTGTGATTGAGTAACAAACATCCCTGCATGCATCCATCCATCCATCTAAACTTTCACATTTATAATATTAGTTAGATTACTATGTTTGCTGCGGAACAAAATTCAAAAAAAGACACACACATGAGAAGAGCCATTTCCACTGAAGAAAGACTTACAAAAAAAACATAAACACTAAAGTAGGTGGGATAATTTTAATCAATATGTACGGTTTTATTTTTGTTTGAATCAATACCTATAACCTTCATACAGTGTCATATTCATTTAAAAGTCAGTCAAATAATTATTCAGCAGCGTTTTACATTACTACTGCGGGATAGCCCGGTTTTACCCTATTCATAATCTGATTTCAGTATTTGTGTGCCGCTCTATTAAAATGTATAATACGCGAAGAGAATACGCGCGTTATGAATTCATAATCTTAAATATTCCGACCCGAAATCTCAGTATCATTCTTACAGATCGATCTGAAAATATAATAATCTGAAAAAATCAGAATGTGTGTGGAGTATACTGATTTTGTTTGTATGATATTCTGGGCTTTCTGAATTATTAATGTGAATTAAGATTATGAATCCAGAGAGACATTCCGGCTGTCTGAGGACAGCCTTACTTTACCAGAGAGATTTCAGAAAATTTTTGACGTTTATATTTGAATTATCTAAAATAAATAAAATCACAAATTTTATATACGTCCAATTAATCCATGTGTTAATAATTGTTATAGTTGTAATGTGTAATAATACAGTACGGCTGCTCGGAGTATATTATTCCTTTTAAGAACCGAGGTTGGCTCCATGTGGTAACTGTTGCAAAGAACTTGTGGTGATTTTGTTTTGCTGGAGACCAGATTCAGTGATTGTCCTCATAGCAAATCGTGTACCAGAATGCAAGGACATAAAGATGGTAAAAAGTTAACGTATTTTATAAGTATTCCTTGACATGTACCAGCATATTATTTATACCTACCTATATATAAATTCTATGTGGGCGAAAACTGCATGCGTGTGTGTACACACATCAAATTTGTGTAAATCACGCTATTACTTAGGTACTCGTACTTAATTAACTTAGTCCTTCAAATTTGAGTAAACTGGAAATTTGTGGTAGTCAAGGGGGTTCGTACCAAGGGCCTTGCAGCAATATTCGCTGCCGGAGATGCGTTGAAATATGTGAAATAATTTCTCGAAAATACGTAAATGCTTAAGAAAAATTGGTACAACTTTCCATCGACGTCCGTAGAATTGAGTGGGGAAGGGTGATGGGGAGGGGAAGGAAAAGTTGCGGATCCCCTCCTTTTCAGATTATTTCATTATTAATTCTGAAGGAGTTTTCCTCATTTTAATGATAAAAAAAACCATGTGTAATAAACACGGGGCCCTTTGAAGGCCAAGGGGGGCGACTCTCTTCATCATAAAAATATAGGGGACTGATTCAGAAAGATTTCTGTATTTATTATTAGATTGCAACGTCTCCGGCGCTGCGGAAAGAGCAGCCACTACGTCCTTGCATTACAAACCACAGGCATCGGATGAGCCGGAGCAGCTGTGGCTGGTCCCACAAGCTGAAGCTGCGGAGAAGATGATTACAGCGGGCGCAAGTTGCTCTCCCAACGCACCACTCAACACTCTAGGGGTACGACATACTAGTACCAAGTAGAGTCGGGGTCAATCAATTGGGTTCTGTGATATACGAGTAAGTTGAACCTAACCCAAAATTTATCGATAATTATCGAAATTATAATTTGAAAATACTAAATTGATAAAAAAAGGTGGATAATGGCGTTTCTTTCCTTTTTTTTTTTCAAATTACCTATATAATAATATAAGTGCCTAATATAGGTACCTAAAATTAACGTAAACCAGCCTAAGGCAAAGTCACAAATAGGTACGACGACGAGCGAAGCGAGTAGGAGTGTTACACTGATCTTATGAAGAAAAAACAGTTTTTTACTATAGGGTGTATAAATTTTGTACTAAAGCACTCGTATTTTATTGCAGGGCCGTCGAGTACCACCGGAGGCGCAACTAACGACGTCTCAACTGTGAAGCTGAGGGCAGAACTCAGAAAGTTACAAGTTAATTTGTTCACCGCTAATGAAGATTTTTGTATAGAATTATTTTTGAATATTAAATTTTTAACGCTTTCTCGCAGCTTTCGCGACGGCGGTCGATAGTAATACCGGCGGCCGTGACGAAGCGAGTAAAGAGACCGTTAAAAAATCATATACCTACCTTCATCATCATCATCAGCCTGTAGCAGTCCACTGCTGGACATAGGCCTCTCCAATTGCATGCCACTTAGGTCTATCTTGGGCTTCCCGCATCCAGTTTTTGCCAGCCGTCTTGCGCAGATCGTCACTCCACCGTGCCTCAGGACGTCCTACACTACGTTTGCCGAGACGCGGTCTCCACTCTAGAACTCGTTTACCCCAACGGTTGTCGGTTCTACGGCTAATATGGCCAGCCCACTGTCACTTCAGCTTGCTGATCCGGTGGGCTATGTCGATGACCTTGGTTCTCTGACGGATCACTTCATTTCTGATGCGATCCCTCAGAGAAACACCGAGCATAGCCCTTTCCATAGCCCGCTGAGCGACTTTGAGCTTGTGGACCATTCGAGCCGTCAGTGTCCACGTTTCGGCTCCGTATGTCATGACGGGTAGGACGCACTGATTGAAGACTTTCGTCTTCAGGCACTGTGGAATCGGCGAAGTAAGGACTCGACGTAGTTTCCCAAACGCTGCCCAGCCCAGCCGAATTCTTCTATTCACCTCGTTCTCAAAGTTGTTTTTTCCCAACTGCAATGTCTGCCCGAGGTACACATATTTTTGAACAACTTCGAGAACGGCGCCGTGTATCGCAATCGGCTCCGGTAGAACATGTTCGTTGAACATGACCTTGGTTTTGTCCAAGTTCATCCGTAGGCCGATGCGTATAGAAGAGTCAGCCAGGTCATTCAGCATCTGTTGCAGGTCCTGCAGCGTCTCTGCCACGATGACGATATCGTCAGCAAATCGCAAGTGAGAGATGTATTCGCCGTTGATA
This sequence comes from Selenia dentaria, assembly GCA_917880725.1. NCBI lineage: Eukaryota > Metazoa > Arthropoda > Insecta > Lepidoptera > Geometridae > Selenia > Selenia dentaria. Next base: position 19,314,283 of record OU862878.1, read on the forward strand.
TTAATGCCACGTCATTTCCAGTTCAGCGTCTTGAACATATCTTCCATTGCATTTGAAAACAATTTCGGGGAAATAACGTCCCCTTGTCTCACTCCTCGATGCAACGGTATGGGACTTGTTTGCTGATTCTGTACTTGGACGGACATGGTGGCGGTTTCGTAAAGACATCTCATCACTTGGATGTATCGCCAATCTATCTGGCAACGCTGCAGGGACTCCAGAACAGACCAGATTTCAACCGAGTCAAAGGCCTTCTCATAGTCCACGAATGCTAGACACAGGGGCTGATTATACTCTTCGGTCTTCTGTATAATCTGCCGCACTGTGTGAATGTGGTCTATGGTGCCGTATCCGCTCCGAAACCCAGCCTGTTCCGGTGGTTGGAATTCGTCGAGTCTACGCGCAAGACGGTTCGTGATCACTCTTGAAAACAGCTTATAGACGTGGCTTAGAAGGGATATGGGTCGATAGTTCTTCAGCAGGGTCTTATCTCCTTTTTTGAAGAACAGGACGACCACACTCCTACTCCACGCCTCTGGAGTTCTCCCTTCGAACAGGACAGCGTTAAAAAGCTTCTGGAGCTCCCTCAGTACGGGTTTACCTCCTGCTTTTAGTAGCTCTGTTGTAACGCCATCCTCTCCAGGGGCTTTTCCATTTTTAAGCTGTCTCAGAGCGATCTCGATTTCGCCAATACTGACTTCTGGCAAGTCTTCGGTGAAATGGCGTGTCAACGTGGCTCTAGGATCATTTTCGGGATCAGGTCGAGATGCATGCGATGCGTATAATCGGCCATAGAAGTCCTCCACTTCCGAAAGGACTGCCGGCTTCGAAGCAACGACTTCTCCACTAGCTGTGGTCAACTTCGTCAGGTGGCTTCTTCCAAGAGATTGTACGAACACCTTTGACCCTCGATTCTGCTCGATCGCTCTTTCGATCGAAAGAGTATTGAAGCACCGGAGGTCGTGTCGTACGTTCTTGTTGATCTCTCGGTTTAGATTCCGCTCTTCTGACGAAGTGATGGGTGGGTTTTCACGTCGTTCCTTCATTAGCCCCAAAGTCTCTTCTGAAAGCTTGGACTTCTTGCCCTTACGCTGCATGTAACAAAATCTCGTACCTTCTTCCCTGAGGACCCGAGTCACATTTTCGAGGTTCTGGTTTACGTCTGTGGTGGTTTCCACGGCAGCGAATTGGTTCTCCAGGTTTAACTGGAATGTTTCAGATCCTGCAATGGTTTGGAGCAGTGTTGGTCGGAGCCTGGACTTCATCAGACGGACACGTTGCGCCTTGAAGTTGATATTCAGAGAGCCTCGGACAAGTCGGTGATCGCTACCGGTATTGAACCTGTTGATCACGGAGACATCTCTAAATATGTGCCTTTTATTCGTCATGATGAAGTCAATCTCATTTTTAGTCCTAGTGTCGGGGCTTAGCCACGTCCACTTCCTTTGGGGCTGTTTCTTAAAGAAGGAGTTCATCAAGAAGAGCCCCTCCCGTTCGAGGAAGTTGACGAGCATTTGCCCCCTATGGTTTCTGCTTCCAAAGCCATGGCATCCTACTACCGATTCGCTGAAATTCTGTACTCCCACTTTAGCGTTAAAGTCCCCCATGACAACGGTGTACTGGGTCTTTGTAGTGAAGTGGAGGGCCCTCGATATGTCATCGAACATATCCTCCACTTCATCGTCCGAGTGTGTTGAGGTCGGTGCGTACACTTGCACCACCTTAAGGCTATACCTCTCGGTGAGCTTCACAATAAGGTACGCTACCCTGTTCGACACACTGGACACTTCCACAACGTTGTCAGAAAGGGACTTGTTTACCAGAAACCCAACGCCACCTTGGGATTGTTAGTCTCCCTCTCGGAAGTACATAAGGTGGCCCGATTCTAGGGTTAAGGTGTCCTCCCCCTCTCTTCGGACTTCACTCAACCCCAGTATGTGCCACCTAATTTTCCCAAGTTCCACCTCGAGTTGCGCCAGATGCGAGTCAAACCTTAGCGTGCGTCCGTTATACGTCGCCAGGGTTAGTTGTTTGTGGTGGCCTTCCGTAGCCCGGAGATTCTTAGCACCCCTCGCCCCGCCGTTACCATGGTCGCCACCATGACCAGGAATAGCGGGGCCGCCGGGAACTAGGGGCCGTGGCTTTTTGTTGTCCTGCATTGGAGGATATTGCCCGTAATCGCCACGCTGGGCAGGCGGGTTGGCGATCGCAGGGCGTAGCTTCTCGCACCGGTGACGCTGCTGCCCGTCACCAGCCTGTTGCATTTAGCGACGCCTGTTGGGATGGGTATACCGCCATCGGTCGGTTGTCAGAGCCTCGTTCGTCGATCAGCAGGATGTACCGCGTGCAGGTGAGGTTGACTTGGGTCAAAAGATGTTGGCTCGCCGCTTACATCCCCGTAAATACCTATTTTCTGAAAAATCCCATATAAAACTGAATTTTTGAAGAATAGACACTTTTTCGTTAGGTTAGGTTAGGTTAAGGACTCTTTCCTGCCATGAACCCTTCCTACATCCCTCCGACAATGGCCCCCATATCCCTCGAAGAAGTTCTAGACCCGGCCTCTGTCCCACTTGTGTCGGAGGTAGAGATGGAGCTTGCAGTCGGCCGTCTACGAGGAAAAAAGACGGCACCCGGTCCAGATGGGATTCCAGGTCGGATTCTCAGGATCGCCCTGAAGGAAATGGGAGACCGGCTTTGAGTCCTGTTTGACGCGTGCCTCACGTCAGGGCGGTTCCCGAAGCTGTGGAAGAATGGTAGATTGTGCCTTTTACGGAAGGAGGGCCGAGCCGTTGATTTGCCATCCGGGTACAGGCCCATCGTACTGCTGGATGACACAGGAAAGCTGTTAGAGAGGGTGGTAGCCTCACGTGTCATCCGGCACCTAAAAGATCCTGGGCCTGGGCTGTCGGAGGCCCAGTTCGGGTTCAGAACAGGGCGGTCTACAATAGACGCCCTGCTCTGGCTCAAGGAGTGGACGCAGGAAGCGGTCAGCAAAGGAGATAAGGCGCTGGCAGTTTCGCTAGATATAGCCAACGCCTTCAACAGCCTCCCTCATGGAACAATTCAAGAGGCGCTCCGCTATCACGGAGTGCCCTTGTATCTGCGGAGGCTGTTGCGTGACTATCTCCAAGACCGTGAGATCCTGGTCGAAGGACGCGACGGTCTAAGGCGTCATCGTGTCTGCTGCGGTGTTCCACAGGGGTCGGTACTGGGACCGCTTTTGTGGAACGTAGGCTACGACTGGGTGCTCCGTGGAACGTTGCCTGCAAACATACGGGTTGCGTGCTACGCGGATGATACCCTAGTCGTAGCCAGAGGTAGGGATCTTAGGGAGGCAGTGCGGTTGGCCACGGTGGGCACAACCCTCGTTATTGACCGCATTCGCACTCTGGGTCTGGAAGTTGCCCTCTCCAAAACCGAGGCCCTACTGTTCCATGGGCCTCGGGGGGGAGCCCGTCCAGGTACGCAGGTGAATCTGGGTGATGTCCAGATACCGGTTGGGGCCCAAATGAAATATCTGGGCTTTGTCCTGGACGGGAGGTGGGCTTTTAGGGCCCACTTCGCCCAACTGGCCCCAAGAGTCGTGGGGGCTGCAGCTGCCTTGGGAAGGCTACTGCCCAACGTGGGTGGCCCAAGTGCTAATTGCCGCCGGCTATACTCCGGAGTGGTCCGGAGTATGGCTCTTTACGGGGCACCGGTCTGGGTGGACGCTCTCAGTCGTGACAATAAGACTCTGCTGCGTCGTCCGCAGCGGGTCATCGCGACGAGAGCGATACGCGGGTACCGGACGGTGTCCTAGACGGCAGCGTGCGTGCTGGCCGGTGATCCCCCCTGGGAGCTCCAAGCGGAGATCCTCGCCGAAGTGTATCACTTCGTGGCGGCGAGGAGATCCCGTGGAGACGCTCCAGCGTGGGAGGAGGTCACACGTATGCGGTGGCAGGCGCGAGACGCCTTGTTGCGGCGGTGGACGGAGGACCTGGCTCCACCAGTCCCTGGGCAGTGGACGGTGGAGGCCATCCGCCCAGTCCTCCAGAGGTGGGTGAGGCGGCGATACGGTTCGCTGACCTTCCGATTGGTGCAGGTGCTTTCCGGACACGGATGTTTCGGAAAGTACGTGCACCAAATCGCGAGACGGGAGGCGACCCCAGCCTGCCACGAGTGTGGGGCGCCGGAAGATACAGCGCAACACACGCTGGAAGTGTGTGCTGCATGGGGCCCGCAGCGGCACACGCTTTTAGCGGAAATAGGCGGAGATCTCTCCCTGCCGAGCGTGGTAATTTCCATGCTCGGCAGCGAGAGATCGTGGCAGGCGGTGGCCACCTTCTGCGAAGCGGTGATGGCGCAGAAGGAGGCTGAGGAGCGGATCAGGGAGAACGATGTCCGAGCTGATCCACTCCGGCGCAGACGACCGGGAGAACGGAGGAGACGGTTCGCACGTCTCCTCCCTCCCCCGTAGTGGGGTCACTGGCGAAGAGTCGGGGGACTCTTCGTCGGCTTGCACGGCTCTACACGTCTAGGGGGTGACCTTGGTGAGCAAGGTCATCCCTTCACAGGTGCTGAGGCCCGGTTAAGATCAATCCGGGCCTACCGCTGGGGCGAGATGGTGATTGCCAGCGCGACCCTGTCTCGCCCCACCTTGGCGGAGGACTGCTCACGGGGGGGTTTTAGTGGGTCTGAGCCCCACACGCCCCCTTCCGTCACCCCCGTGGCGGAAGGGAAGTGCACAGCATTTCCCCCCTCAAAAAAAAAAAAAAAAAAGGAGTCTCGTGACGGTAGATCGTTTCGAAACTTGGTATGTGGGGTCGGATTGAAATGGTCTTTTTTTTGGACCCCACTTTGAGGGATCTATCGGCATTATTTCTGGCACCTGTCATACATTTTTTTAGTTTAAAAAATAAAAAAAATAGAACGCGCAGTTATTTGGTCATGCGATTGGCATCACCTAAAAGATATTCTTGTTACGCGTCGATTGATACCAAATTTGTGATTCTGTGACTTTAAACAAAGATTTTAGGGCCGGGTTAGATTTTGTTTCGTCAAAAACTTGATCAAAAAAAAAAAAAAAAACTCACCCTACACAACTAGTGTAATTAGTAATTGTAATTAGTAATTAGTGTTCGAAAATGATGTTTATTTTGTTCTATCTCTTACCGTTTAGAAATTGAAAATGGACATTTTGTAAAAACTCACATTCGAAATCGTAAGAGATAGTAGATACCTAGGCAAATTATATACAGGTACATCACATTTGAACACTTGTTACACATTTTAGTGACAATATTTATTTAAGTAGGTACTCTTTTGATTATTATATAATTTTTTTTTTTTTTTTAGCCTCCAACTAAAATCTTAATTTTCGAAGTTACTTTAGTTTTATGCAATTTTTATATGTCTAACCTCGAAAAAGCTAGGGATGCTATACGAAAATCGATACAAAATCAATACTTAGTAGGGTAGGGGGGTACCTAATCAATAAAATTCAACACTACGATACTGATAACTTTATGAGTTTTTGTCTCAGCTACATGGTTCTTACGTCGTTGGCTGCGCGTCTAGCGTTACTCGATGACCTTGTGATCAAAGAAATTAATTCAGTACAAAATTTATACCGCCCAGAGTAAAAAACTCACGCTTCTTTCAAAATTTTATATGTCATTCAGTGTCATTTGCAATTTTACTACACATATTTACATTGTATTTCCATTGAATCGATATCGATATCGATAAATTCTTTGTACACAAATATGTGTATAAAAAATATTAAATTGATGTTTTCAAAGAATAAATCAAATCAATACAATAGTATTGTTTTATTATTTGAAAACAACTTTATGCACTATTTTTATTTTTCTCCTCCAAGAATATTCGATGTGCCAGTCTGTGAAGTTTCCTTTATTACTATCCCTACAGAACATCACGACACAAACTATGACTGACAATAGTGTGGTATGGCAATACAAAACGGCGTCAGTTTTACGTTTCGTTTCACAAACCAGGGAAATACTGTAAACACTACACATTTTAATTTTAAATCTCGTACTGATAATGCTGTAATTTAATATATACAAACTGTCAAATATACGTGTGCTCGATAACTATTGAAATGAGTACAAAATATAATTCATTCCATAAATTTACTTATATAAAATAAAATGTTACCGAACGTATGACAACTTAACAATAGGTAAAACGAAACGTTGCATGACAAGAATTATATATAATGTGTGGTAGGAATTGACATATACATATATTGTAAAAATAATTGATCATCAATATTTTTTCAATATATTCTCATAAACTACGCGTTGAAACTTTGTGTGTGCTTCTATTAATGTATCCTTTCTGTTAAAAAAAAATATAACTCCCAACTCGACAGAAGTCCACGGAAAGCTAAGCCGTAAACATTTACGAATTCATGAAATGAAACGTAATTATCTTTGATTTCTTGTAGACTTTGACAAATGCAATGTCAAAGTGCGTGGATAGAAATGTTAAGCCTTCATTTTGTTCATTGCTTCGACAGAATATAATATATTCGACAAAAGTTACTCCTACAGAACGTAGCAGAGTATCTAGTCAGAGCAAAGTCACGATAAGTGCGACGACGTGCGAAGCGAGGAGGAGCGTTAGGTTAAAGGGTTACACAAGGGTTAAACAACGCAACACAATTATTAGGGTAACCTACACCTTGATAAGGAAATATAACGCAGCAGTGTTGGGATACAATTCTTGTCGAAGCAATGAAAAATTAAAACTATCAAATACATGAAACTATGCAAGCTATCGGGGAAATAAGTAAAAGGAGAATCCCCCCTTCCCCCTTTTCTTTACTACTTACAATATTTAGAATATATATAATTCTGTGGTAGGGATGATGATGATGGGTGACATAAATGTTCCAAAAATAATTGACTTTCAATATTTTTCACCAAAAATATGCGACTCTGCAATATGTTAAAACTTTGCATGTGTGCTTATAATACTGTATTATTTTTGTATAAAAAATTGTCAACCCCCAACTTGATGGACGACAATGTAAAGCTATGCCAAACTCAAACTCATTGCAAATCAACACAATTTAATATAGGACTGCTGATAACAAAAAGCGAATTGACCATTACAAAGTTATTATTTGCTGTTGTTGCAATAACTAATTCTAGGATGAACCAGGAAAGTTATGTTAGGCCTTCCACAGAGTTAGAGTAATAATCTTTAACGTTTTCTTAATGTAAGGATTATCCCCATCACTGCGTGACTCCCACTCGCACTCGACCGATGTTTTCATATATCAATAAATACAAACAATTTGCGAATAAGTATTCGTATCGTAAGCGTCAATGCGTTACGCTTCGGCGTACAAACTATGAGTTATCTTTGTCACAGTTGCCCTAGATAAATGACAAATGTGATGATAAGAAGATAAATGTTTCACGTGAATGTGTAACACTAATGCAGTTATTCGTGTTAGGCCCACCGCAATGTCATCATTATATGTAATACTGCACTGCACTCTTAGACATGAGGTCTTATGTCAGGTCCGTTAGCTCAGTTGGTAGATACCCTGCCATCGAAGCGCGTGGCCCCCGGGTCCATATCTGACCAGTATGTATGTCTTATATAATGTTATGACATTGAAATTCAAGCTTCATGTTTAGTGCTAATGCTTTTATACTTTTTTATAGACTTACCCAGACGCATCTCAAACAGTACAATGTACATGCACATAAATATTTGATCTGTTTAGGGATTGAACCTGGGACCAGCTGCTCAGGAGGCAGGGTCACTACCAACTGCGCCAAGCGGCCAATCAAACATTTTGTTACGATATAACCATCATAGTTATTTGATTAATAGTGAGTGACAATCTCTTATATTATTATACGTAGATCCCTTTATTCTATTATTATTATAATGATTATGAATGTGGGTTATGAAAAAACAAAGCCCGTCGTCCATCCAATCCTAACCTAACTAAGCCAGGTATTTTATAAAATGTTCTTAAATCATGCACGATGTGCCGCATTAAGGCGGCATGGATGAGAGATGAAACTAGCATCAGACGTCAGCGATGAGAGTCAAATGTAACACGTTATTTAAGTGTAGTATTATAACGTAACACATTGGTAACTTTTCTCGTTCCCTTCTAGTCATGTGCACTAAAATAATCAAAATCTAGAGAACGATAAATACGTAATTATCCAGTTTTAGTATAAATGGACAATCCAGGACCCTGAAATTCCAAACAGGTGCTTCCATCACTACACCAAGACCGCACCAAGACCAAGCGAGCGAAGCTGCTGTTGAGTCAACTGGTTCGTTATCAAATTCTGTGTAGAACGGCACCAATATTGTCAATGTAATCAAATTTAAGCGAAAACAGATTGTTCCGTAGAAAAAACAAATCGTTGATTGCGTATCGGTTTGAAACTAGTTCAACTGAGAATAGTTTATAAACAATGCTCAAGCAAAGATTATAATCTCAAGTGCGAGTCGGACTTGTGCACGAAGGGTTTCATAACATAACATTATATATAATTATTGTAGGTAATGTTCTGCTAATTATAAATTTAATTGATATTTTATACTGCCCTTCATAAACAGTAACCTTTTTTTTCAGGTAGAAATGATATTACTAAACATGAAATGAAATTGAAGTACCTACATCAATCATAAAGCTAAAAGCCTAACTGTGTTACATTCCAATTTTGGTAACATTACGTAAACAAGTTTGTAAGATAATATTGTTATATCTATGCAAGTATTGCATTGATGATCAATAATGTTCTAATGTATGATACATACGTACACATATGAACAAAAGTATATGAATACTATCATTCCATTTCCTGATATTAAGTGACAGACCCATAACAATTGCTGTATGTCTGAAATCTCTAAAGCTCTGCACGATATTACACTACATTTGTCACCTAATTTTTTTTAGTCACCGCAGTGATTTCTAATGATTTTGTCTGCTACGTTATCCTATAAATCTAAATACTCACTGTGTTTGCATGCTACTAAATAGAGACAGAATACCTGGTATCGCAACTGTGCTCCCCACATAGTATGAGAGAGATGGAATCATTTTATTACATGGGATCATGTGTAGAGATATACTGTAAACGCCGTTGAATATGTTCTTATTATATGATATTACAAATATGTCTGAAAATCTTGATGTTAAGGTTATATCGTCCCCGTAGTTGGAAAATTAAATAACTCTGATTTTGTAGTTCTGAGATAAACGCGATATAGTGTTTTTTCTTCAGTTAACGTACATTTGTTAAAAAATGTGAGACAATTTTACTGTAGGTAATTTTATATTTTGTGGACCTGATTACCTTTTACATTATGCTTTAACAAACTGAACCCTTTCTTTAACTATTACTAAATAAAACATAAAAAATCAAGTTGTTTAATTTTGCCACAACTATTAATTATAACGTAACTACAATTAGCTACTTATTTCGGCTATTTATTTAGTTTTCCTACAAGCTAAATACATTTGGTAGAGACAAATTTGGTGAAATAAATGCATTTATTGAATTTATCAAACTCGAAAATGTTTTAAATGTAAAATATAGTGGCTTTATACGTTATTATTACTTGGATTTTTTTAAATTATTATTGGTCTCATATAAAATAAAAGCTGTATTATGATATTAATAAAGTCATATTAAGAGAGAAATAGAAAAGTACAATAAAGTTTAGAAAAAGTGTATTGTAATCAGATAAGTACTTAACTTACCACAAACTTAAAAAATAAACAAAATTACACCAATTATAACAATTGGAAACAAATTAACTGAGAGTATTCTTTCAAATCAAAACAGAAAATAATTTGAACCCAAAAAATAACACTATGGCTCTAAAACCAGATACCTAAATACAAAAGACATACGTAAGTTAGTGAGCAAAACTATGAAAAACTTAAAATAGGTATCAGATAGAACTAAAAAATATAAGATTGTATCAAATCAAAACATAATTAAAACAGTACTATAATCCTATTCCTGTGTTAAAACTCAATAAATTAAGATTGTTTGCACCTAATCCATAGGTGCAAAAGTCCATAGGTCCACTCAACTAAAAAATGAACATCAAAACAAAGGTACTCGTACAGCAATCATTATAAAACTTTAAAACGACTCAATTCAACTAAAAATATTTTGTAATAAGATAAGTAAAACACAACTTAATTAAAATTCAAAACTCAAAAAATAATATGACACTTATCAGGTACATTGAGTACACAAATCAAGAACTTCTAATATCAATTTACTTAGAACTATAAATACCTTCATAAGAAAATAAAACATAATTTAAATTAAAAAATAATTGAAATGACTGTCCCTAATCAATACTTAAATGTAAACTTGTAAAAAAGACATAAACCTAAATACCCTTAATTCAAACACAGTGTAAGTAATCCCTTCAAAGTTAGAGTGAACAGGCTCCTACTGGGTAAGCTCGCTCCATCGTAGACTGTGTCTCTGTCATTTCTGACCAAGACTTGAGTTAAGAGCAAACCCATCACAAATAAAAAAAGTGTAAATTAAAATTAAATACCTAACAAAACGTGACACTAAAAATAAACATCACGTTATTTTAACAATGTAAAACCCTATTGTGAAATCATTTTACTCATGCTGTTAGGGTTTAAAAGTTTAGTTTTCTGCAATATGTAGAGCAGCGGCCCAAAATAAGCTTACTCATCGACTTCAGATGAATCAGTGGAGCGTGGTGGACCCCGGTCTTCGTTTAAACAGGGTAAACTTTCGTACCAACCGTGAAGGTCTTTAGGAATTATATTATTCTTACAGAGCTGTAAAAGGTCTTTCTTTTTTTGTTTTGTTGTAGGAAGACATTGTTTATATGCCCGGGGAAGATCTTCAGTATTTATAGTTGGCATTTCAGAGTTTGGAGTTCTCCTAGTCGGTCTCCCTGGTTTACAAAGAGTATTTAGTAAGTCATATGGACCATCGTAATCGTATCTATTTTTAATAATACCAGGTGATTTCTTTTCAAATTCTAAGACATTTCATTTTCAACCAGCACACTTTCTCTCCATTCTCCGCTATAGTTTTGTTTTTAATTATTTTTGATATTGACAAGGTAGGTTCTAAGTATTTCCTGGATGTTTTTTTCTACAGTAATGGGAATCAATTACAGGAAAACTTTCAATGTGATTTTTTACCTCTTGTATCTGTTCTTCAGGAGTTTTGTTTGCAGGCGCTTGTCTGCCACGATTATCCATTTTTGTAAATACACCGTGATCATCCACATGTTTAACTGCAGTTTTAATTGGACCAGTAGAAATGCAAAGAGTGGACATAAAATAGTTCTTGCATACTCGTTCAAATACAGTCTTATTTTTATAGAAACCGTATTCTCTGCTAGAACTTCTTTGTTTGTCGATCGGTACAGATTTTCTTGTAGTCTGCACTGGCTTAATGATGATGCGCTTAAGCAAAAACTCTTTTTGCAGCTTAAAATCTTGTATAGACCAATAGGATTTGCAAAGTTCCTCACGCTGGTTTTGTGTAAACTTTTCTGTGCATTTTGGCTGCATTTAGGACTTTTAGGTAGTTTAGCTGCAAGAAACTTTCCAGTTTTACTCTTATATGGCAAACATTTTCGTTTTTTCTCCAACTCTTTATTTCTTTTCCAGTTTGTTTGATTTTGTATTTTTCGTCTGTAGATTTCTTTTTCCTTATTTCCTGTTTCTATTTCTGAATCTGTTGTCTCACCGATTGTGACATTGTGTTCCATGATTCTTCTATTAAGGTTAACTGGTGAGACTTGGTCAATAGGAGTTTCAATAATAGCGCGAGTAGTTATAATATTACCTGTTTCAACTTTAGAATCACTCGACAAAATGGGGTTTATTCGTTCAAATCTCTTAACTCTTTTTTTCTTCTTAGCCACTGAAATATTGACGTTTATTAAAGGACTACGTTTCCTTTTTATTTTATTTTCTTCTTCTGTGTCCGGAATTCACGAAGATCCAGAATCAGAAAAAGGTTCTTCATCTGTCGAAGGTGGCATTGGTTCGATACCCGAAATGGGACTTGACCCTCTGATAGGCGAACTGTCTGATAGGTGATCTTTATAGTTGTATAATATTATGTTGTCATCTTCATTTAAATTAATTTTACATGGGACTGACATTCACAAGCATAGGTGCTGATTGGGGTGGGTTAATGTCATTAGTAATTTCGCTAGCCATTATTGATGCTGGAGCCGATTCGCATGTAATTATATTAAATCCGTCATGCTCAGGAAGCTTAGGGACATCAGAAACCAACAACACATCTGGCATTTTTTCTGTCATAATATCAACAGCAAAACTTATGTCGTTGCAAACATTTTTGTTAATTTTGGATGGTAATTTCTGGCATGTTTTAACATTATGTTTTTGTGGACTGACAATAATGGTACTTTGGTCCTGTTATTTGTTTGTCTTAATTTTTTCCTAAAACAATAAGAAGCAATAATATAGTAGGTATTTAATGAGGAAACAAGTAAAATAATAAACATGTGACAAGAGTGTATGCAGTCAAGTTTGTCATGTCAAGTCAAGCCACACGTTTGGTCATTAAGCTTTATAAGCCTCGGAATTCGCCAACTTTGACACTGTTAGATACATTAAGTATCTACGTTGGTTAGGTCAGTTAGGTTACTTAGGTAATAATGTCAGGCATACAACACCCCTAAGAACTATCTAAGCACCTAGTAAACAAAACTGCCTAGTAAACAAAACAAAAAATTGATAACTACAAATTATTTTTTTTGCTATAGGTACCTACTCATGTTTTTCTGCTGCAAATTTTTCGCTAATTGATAGATAGACCCTACGTAGTTTCACTATTAAAAATATTGTTAAAGAAAACACCTTACAAAAAACAATCTGTGTGACAAGTTAAAGGTAACCTTATTTCCTTACTTAAAGAGTCAAAATTCAATGAAAGCAGAAGAGTTATCAACTTCTCCCACAACTCAAAATTATTGATAAGTATAGGTAATAAAAAGGTAGGAAAAAATAAATAAAACAAATATCAGTACATAGTTATGACATAAATATTAATTAATGTTGTACAAACAAGCTCTTACGGTTAAGAAAAACGTACCTAATCGTATGATTTCTAATTTCTTAATTTAATTTGCAAAGATTGTGTTCTAAATTATCGTAGATACATACCTCAGATGAATCGTCTTCCTTTTGACACATTTTCACCATAAATCTACTTCGCGAATCCATTATTGGTCACTCTGACGTCAACGCAATTGAAGGTCACGTATTACAATAAAACGCACGACACGCGAGAGATGCATCAAACCGCACGCGCTAACCCCCGCGGTCACCCCGCGCTCACCCCCGTCTCCTTTGTCGTTCTCGATCAGTCATTGCATAGATAGTACTTACAATATTTCGCGCCAAATCCTCTTAAAAACTTAATAATAACTTTCCTGGTGCATTTCGTTTTATGGCAATTATAAACAACTTAATTTATTTAATTTTAGTTGCCTAGCATTTTATAATTAATCATTATCTAGTTGTAGAAGAAATAGATAACATCAAGTATTTATAAATTAGGTACATTATATCAGAGTTCTGAATAGCAGAATTAAATAAATAGAGTTATTTAGTTTTCCTAGAACTTAGTTAGTTTTGTGAAAGAATTTATAAGTTGAGGAAGAATTCAACAACTTATGTTATTTAATTTATTTGATATTCAACTTATCATTGACCACAGTTATTGATTTATTTACTGAGTTATTTAATTCTCCTTTAAAAAAATTGTGTGTGTCTGAAGATATTTATTATTCCATCTGTCCGACAAAAATGGCTATCATTTTGGAACGGAATGAGATACGAAAATGCCTGTTAGGCTCAAATATGCGGCATGTTTTAGGTGTATTTAAAATAGGGGAAAGTCAATATTGCCAAAATCAGACTTATTTAATTTTCCAACTACGGGGACGATATTCTGATTTCATAGTTGTTTCAAAAGCTTTAATTTTTATTCTAGAAGGAACTACAATTTTGTTTTATGGCCTTAAGCGTTTTAAATGTATAATCAATAATTTTGTAATAAATAATTGTTGTCCAATCTATTGTCCTTTTCTTTAATGGTTGTTATTATAATGCAGTAAATTAGAAAATATCTTTTATTAACTGTGTTTTTACAGACCTCTCTTTTCACGCTTAAAGCAATTTTTCGTGTACATGTCAATGTAAAGTAGGTACAATAATATCTTGACCACTAATTCCAGGTAATCGGTTGTTTCATGGGCAGTCCATTTCCTGGAATATCGATTTGACTGGTTAATGTATTGCAGCAAATGTACCAAATTTATTGTTACCATGTCAAAACACAGCCTAGTGTATAATTCTATAGTAGCGATAGTAAACTGAGCCCACGTATGCAACGTACGTAACGCATTATAACATCTAGACTCATAATTTTGTATGAAAACAGTAAAACAACGTTGCATATGATTAGTATGTTTCTGATCAAACTGTTTTCATTCAAATTGCAGAGTCTAGATGTAATAATGCGTTGCATACGTTACATACGTGGGCTCAGTATTTCTTTTATGACTATATATATATATATATATATATATATATATAGTCATCGCCAGCGCCATCTATCCTTGGTGTGGAAAAGCTTTAAATGTATATATACCACAAAAAAGGTAGAAGATACCAGTCTATTTCCTAGTATATATTTTAGTCTATGGGCATGGTGAGGGAGACTCGGATGCTTTAGAGTTAGAGGTTTTCCAATAATTAAATAATTCAAACTTAACAAACCAAAATGGTACGTAGACAGCGAGACCCTAGCACCACGGATGATGAAATTGTTATTGGTAATAGCAAAACCTAGGTAATTAATAGTGTTTTGATATCATTCTTTCATTTGACTTCACACTTTATTTTAATTTTTGCATACAGATGTGCCTCCGCCAAAAAAACATAAAAAACATAAACACAAGAAACACAAAAAGAGGAAATTGGAAAATGAGTTTGATAGCGATACTTCAATTGATATAACTTACGAAGATGCATTGGAAAAGCCATATAAAATGAAAATAAAAGGGAGGGATCTATCTGGAGCTTCAGCTGCAGAACTTCTCAAGGCCCAGACCATGAAATCGTCCTCAGACTCCCGAAGATCAATACCCGGGTCCTCTTCAAGTACACCACCGAAACCTTCGACCTCAAAGAAGAAGAAGAAAGGTAGAGAAAGTGGAACATCTAGTGAAGAGGAAAGATGGCTCGATGCTATTAAATCTGGAAAGCTTGAAGAGGTACTTGTATTGGTTTATTCATTAGTATTTAAAGTGTGTAATGTACTAATTCTGTAATATTCTATTCTATGAGCTGATTATTGCACAATTATTATTGTAATAATTATCAAATTAAGTTACATTCAATTTCTAACACTTACTTTACATCACTTACTGGAGGCATAATGTGCATGCTCACAACTATTTTTAATGTATTTCCGTAGTTCAACACTCACTTATGGTCACCGGCCACTGAAAATCCTTCTTAGCCAGTGAATTACTTAAAGAGACTTCTTCTATTCCAGGTTGATGATGAACTGAAAAAAATAAAACCAAAAGACCCCAAAATGATGACAGCTAGACAAAGAGCTATGTATGAAAGAGGCACAGATAAAGAAACAAGTCCAGGAGGTGAAGTGCTGCTAGCTCTTCCGTCCGGATACAAAGAAAAAGTCATGACAGCAGAAGCAATACAGAAAGCAGCAATTAAGTCACAGAAAAGGAAGCAAATGGCTGATGAAAAAAGGGAAAAAGATAAAAAGAAAACCATGGACAGGCTTCTGAAAAAACAAGAATCAAAAAATCTAAAAAATTCACACAAATCTAGGCCAGCAAAAAGTCAAGAACCTATGATTGTTTACAAAAATAACATAAATGAAATTTCTTTATCAATACCACTTGGTGTAGAGTTCCCTTTAGCACAGAAGCCTCCTATTGACCCTCCAAAGCCTGTTATATGTGGAGTCGCTGGCTGCAGGAATATAAAGAAATACAACTGTTCAAAAACTGGTGTACCTCTCTGTAGTTTTCAATGTTATAAAGACAATATACAGAATCTATGTACTTAGACCTAAATACTAATTTCATTTTGTTTCCAGTCTCATATCAATCTTTAATGTAAGACAGGGTTGTATAGTCATATTCTAACAAAACAAAGTTAATTAAGTTAGTTTGTCTGATATAACTGGAATTGTTAATAATTACAAAAAACATTAATTTTCCGGCACAACCCAATCAGCTTTAAAAATATATAAAGATTAACATGGAATGTGCAAGTTGGACTATAGCTATAGTCCATCTTGCACATATATATTGCAAACATAGGGGAGAATGGGCAATAGGCACACTCCCTATTATATTGTTTGGAGACTGAATAACCCAGGATTCAAGAAGGGCACCCTTTAGCAAATCTGTGTCCTTGCTGTGGTAACATATTGATGCTAGGTGGTAGAGATGGCTGGATACTTTAGTAAATAAATTACTGAGTTAAAGGGATACAATGGCTATGACAGAGTGACAAGCACAATGAAGTGCCAAACAGAACTTTGAACTTTAATATCGGGGTCGCGCTGCAACTGGCATGGGCAGGCGTAATGCTTATCAACAGGCGAGTGAGACTAGCGCTTGTCCTATTTTATTTTCAATGCATGTGTAAATGCATTACCAAATATATAATACGTTTTTTTCTACTTCAAACGACGGTGGCGCCCCTACTGGCGAAAACCTGTAGCGAAATTACAATTACAAACCACTAGCTGCTCTCCGTGGTTTCACCCGCGCGGTGATGGATGATGATGATGATGAATCTTATATAGCCTATGTTACTCAGGGTGAATCTAGCATTCCAATGGTGAAAGAATTTTTGAAATCGGTCCAGCCGTGCGATTCTGTAATGATTCGTCAACAAGCTCACTGATGAGCATAGATCATATACTTTATGAGATATCGCCCTTGTACATAAGGTTGTTTTGTCAACGTTTCTTGTCATCTCTTCATTTGTTTTACGGATGTTGTCAAAGATGCAACGATGTTTGCTTTTAGAGAATCGCACGGCAGTACTTTTTGAGCCATTTTGTTACAAACATACTTACATACAAACCTTTCCTCTTTATAATATTAGTATAGATGTCATGATGTCAGTTACCTACTCAAGTAACGCAACTACGATTTGAAAAATTTCAAACTGACTTCCGTTCTATTAATGAAGATACTCAAATAAACTCAAAATTATGACCCAATGTTCATTCATTATCATCCAATAAAACCTGATCTTGATCAAATTTAAATGAGAATTTCTGGGATAAAAGCTACTCTATGAAAATGAATGGTATAAAAGCTACACATGTCAAATAATGAATCAATATAGATAGGCATGCCACCATAATATCATATTAACAGCATAAGAGTACGTGATTTTATTATATTAATCTAGATCATATAAACCTGATGAAAATTAGATAATTATAAGCCAAAGCTACAGGAGTAGGGTAATCTGCATCAACCCTACAGCTGAATGTATACTTGAAAACATAAACTTACGTTATCAAGATACATTTTTCGCATAGTGGACGCGTGGACCAAGACATTCGCCTCAATTGCCTATTAATAAAAATTCAGTCTTAGGTATTAGATATTATAATTTTGTAGTAAACTATGGCTGAGCTAAAATAACTTTATCGAAAGGTTTTGCAAAACTAGTAATAACATAAAAATAACTGTTAATTGTAGAATGAAGAGTTGTTTTTATTTTACTAAGTACTGCTTCTAAATAAAAAATTCACAAGATATAGTAATATTTAAATTTCACTAATATTAACAAGATGTTCTTTCATAAATTAACACAAAATCTAAAAGGATAAAGGACTGTGTTCAGTTGAAATTACATCTATTTATCTGTGTTAATAATGTTTGATTAATTGCTAATAAATTGAAAAGTTTAAACATTCTGTTATGCTATACTAACACCATCAATCCTCTATAGGTTTGCATTGGAACCCTTAATTATGTCAACGATTGCCACAGTAAATACCTTACCTCTACACATGCATATTTACACTGTTCTTAATTGTGCATTTATGTTGTGTTATAATAGGGTCCAGTCTAATGATACTGCACAGGCCCGAGCCCCAGCAATGGAATCATAATGGGCATATCAAGATACAGTTAAACGGCTCCTAAATGCAACTTATATAAATATTCACATATATTCATAGTCACTATGGCTATGGTTGACACCCTATTTACGTCATGAATGCAGTTAAAGATTATGTTTACAATGTAATGTAACAATTGCATTATCAGCATTATGTCATGACCTTATGACAATAGTCAGCTACTTTTATTTTAAAACTACCTAATAAATTTAACACTAGCAATATTATAAATCCTATTATGAATCTAGACATTTACTGAACTAGGAACATGATCATATTTACAACACCAATTTGGCAAACCACTTGAGCGGTGATTAATATCCACCCAGAGAATGATAGTATTATTAAATATATACACACACCTCAGCAATACTGTATTCATTACAATATAGTCACATACAGTACTATGCATGAGAGCGATTTTGATAGAGTAATTATATTATATGACATCAAGATATACAACTATGTACTACAATTCATTCACACTCTTTCAAACTTCAGTATTTCAGAAGAATACATAAACTTGTATTTTTATTTCAATATTATTGTTAAAACTATAACTGCAATGTTCATTATATATGCAGAGATAATTAATTAAGATGGTTTGTTTCATCCATAGTAGGAATTTAAACAATTGAAACATTTTTATTTATTTTGTAGCTAGTCTGAGAAACCAAGACAGTCAAGGATTATTCTTTACCTACTATTTTATTATCTCGTTAAAATATATTACACTGATTTGCCTGATTACATATATTCCTTAATCCTTCATATACTATGGTAATTAAAACAAAAGATTTATGAATGAAAGGGACGTAAATGTACGTCTCTGATACGCAATGGGTTAATACACTTTTCAAATGTTAAAAATATATGTAATCACATGCAATGTAAAACACTTAACGAATTAATGTAAATTAAAATCTTTGATAGCCCCAAATCAAGTGTAATAGTTGCACAGACTAGCTACAAAACGAAAAAACAAGCAACCTTAGTAATTCATCAGAGTACATAAGGGGAAATTCTGCCTGCCTTAATTACAAGGTTGATAATACCAACTGATCCAAGTTGTATATACACTATGGTACATGTGGTGAACCAGGTGTTTTAGTCCAGTTGCTTTACGGTCCAGTTTTTATAATGGTAAGAGCTTCAATAGATTGTTCATGGTTTGCATCTGCACTTATCTACACTTCAAACATCATCTGCGCTGCACAAAACAGAGTAATTATTTATAAAGCCTCAGCCTGAGGTTACACAGACAGAGCAGACATTTTGCATAGTAGAGTATGCAAATTAGAGACAAGTACAGATCCAGACATCGGGCACCATATTTAAACTGTTTACCATTAAAAGCAACACTACACAGTTCCTCTAAAGCTATGGCTAATGGCTAGCTTATAATCAATTACCACTGTACTGTATATAGATACATTCAATCTAGTAATGACCATTTTATTTAGAAATATAGTAAATAGTATGTATGTAATATTATAACACACTATAATTATGTCATACAGGTAGGAAGAAACAGTAGGACCACATGATATAAAATACTGATTGATTTTTAACATCCTAAAATTGTCGTATACTGGATTGTATGTACTTAAACAGCTATATTTTACTCAGTTTGTCTTTTTGTGATATGATTTAGTGATTTCTATACACCACCAAACACTAGCACAGATATGTAGACACATAGTTTATTAAAGAAATTTGTCCATTTTATGATCATCTGATGAGTCATAAATGCCATGTTCAAAATTTGCTCCATTGCCTCATTTATTCCCAAGAATGCT